>CM034154.1:593905583-594638083 GCA_019776745.2 Taxus chinensis | reverse complement strand
TGGAATCAATGTTCAAAAAATCCATAAGTAAAGAATAGATGTTACAAGAAATTTCATCCTTCATAGATGAGAAACGTAAGAAAAGTGTTAACTCACATGTACCATTAGCTCCTAGAAAAACATGGTGGAAGAAATTGGTTAGGAAATTGAAGACTGTCAGAAATAATATAACAACTAAACTTGCTACAAATACAAGGAAACATGGGTAGAAAAGTGTTGGAGTTAATGAAAATTAATATTAGAGGAAAGGGCATGTAGTTAGATGTTTTAAATGCGGTGGTGACCACTATGCTAATATTTGTACCCAAAATAATTAGGGGAACAATTAGCATTAAAGGATACATGATGGCATGGGTAACAAACAAGATGAGAAATAAGCTACCTCTATAGAGGTGTTAGGTAATCTTTATGGATCTCCTATTACTATTGTATCTAACACTGGTGTAATTGAGTGCTTTATTTCTAGTAAGTTGGATAGAAAATTATCTAAGAAAGATAGATATATGGAAAATACATAGACTGTACAATATGGGAATGATGTTATTCATACATTAGACCAATGTCTATTTGACGCATCATCAGAATTACCTAGTTTTACCACTTAACATGACCTCTATGTGACTTCTTTATGGTCCTATGACATCATAGTAGGAGTAAATTGGATGTCCAAACAAAGGAAATAGCTGACTATTTTGAAAAATGAATAGAGTGCCTAGATGAAATGTATATAATAGCTAGCATTTAGGGCATTAAGAGAGATTTCAAAGTTAAACAAATCTTTGCAATATAGTTTAAGAAAAGTTAAAAACAAAGGTTTCATGATATATGCAATCAAAATGTCTAAATTTAGTGAGGAAGGTAATATTTTGTAACATCCCGACTTTTGGAACGCAATATCAATAATAATCTGTTTGGTTGTTTCTTCTTGGTTGTAGTTTGTGTTTTCATTAGTCATTCATCAAAGGAATGAGTATAAAGCATGAAAGAATGAACATTCGTCCATATACTTGTAAGGGTATGATCATAGGTACGCAAACATACATACTTATGTATATATGCTAGAATAGTTGTTTGTATACACATGTGAGTATACACACAAGTTACCACTCTTCTGTGGGTTAGCACTCACCCTTTGATTGGGTGACAGTGTTTTGGCATCTTCCAGTGTAATATTATTTAGTGTCAGTTGTTAGCCTAAGTAACCTAAGATATAGGTTACATGATCTAACGTAAGCCTAACTTATGATGGTATGTTAATAACATATCCAAGTTTCAAAAGATTATCTAGATGCTTTTGAATCAACCTTAATAAATGTATGTCATTTTATTAGCTTAGGGAAATTAGCTTGGTTAATGGGCTCGACATTTAAATGGTGCTTAGTTGTAATGATAGTTTGTGGAATTAGACTTACGAGCTATTTTGGCATTAACTTATGTATTAACCATTCCTCATGGAATGTGGCACATAGTTTTATTTTAAAAATAAAAAATAAAAATAAACTTAGCCTAAAGCTAATTGGAGGCATTTTTGGAGTTTAATTATATTTGAATGGATTTTGGAATCCATGGAATAAAGGAGAATTAGGTTTTTTATTTTTTCCATTTAACATGGCATGAAGAGAGGAGGAAATAGAGGGGGAGACTATGTCAAATAAAAAAATGGAGAATTTGCTGGAAGTTTTACGGCCATTTGGAGCTGATTTTGGGCCTGTATTCTAGATCTTGCCATTTTTATTGCAGCAATGTTGTGGAGAACATTTTTTGGAAAAACAAATAAGGTTTTGGGGTTTTATTTTATACGGTGTGGAGATAAGAAGCTAGAGGAAGAAAAATAGAGAAGAAAAGAGGAAAAGCACATAGGGGTTTTGGTCTTCTTCATCTTGAATCTTTCAAGAAAGGGTTTCTAGTTTTTATCTATATAGTATTTTACAAATATATGCATATTCAATTTTATCCCTCTTTTGGGTAATGAGAAATCTAGATTATCTATTTTGGGTATTAATATTTTTGAATCAAGCCTTTACGGGTATTTGGAAAATGTGTTTATTTTATGATGGGCATTATAGATTTTAGATCTCTCAAGTATGAGAGCATGATATTTCATTTTACCTCCTTATTCTATAATTAAAATTGATGAGGTTATTCACCTGGGTATTTAGAGTTGATTTTTGACATTTTTAGATCTAAAGTTTGGTGGATTACCTAGCAAAATTTTACCTATTAGTTATTTTAATTTTGTTGCAGTATTAGCTGTCAGATTCTTATTTTGTTTGGTTGATTCCATGCTGCATTTTAGTTTTTAGTTGCAACATTGGCTGCTAGAAAGCATTGTTATTTTTATTGATTTATTACTGCAGCATTGACTATTATAACATTGAGTTTTGGTTTTTTCGTTGCTACGTTTAGTTGTTTTGTGTTGTGTTGTTTTGCTGCAACATTAGCTAATAATCACAGAGTTTTGGGGTGATTTCTATGCTTCAAATATGCTATTAGATAGTCGTTTTCTATTCTACAATTTTTGTTACTAGTTCGATGTATTTTGTCAAATGGTTGGTGTGTAGTCATTTGGATGACATATTCAAAGAATATTGTGCTGTGACATTTTATCAAACAGTTAGTGTGAAATCATTTGGTTAGAATATTTATAGAATGATGTGTTGTGACATTATGTCAAACATTTGATATGTAATGTTTTATTGACATAAATACACGAATATGGATTATGGCATATTGTCATGCTGCTGGAATGAATTCATTGGAATTTATGTGAATTTATTTTTATGGCATTTTGTCATGCTGCTGGAATTAATTCATTGGAATTTATGTGAAGTTCTTTTTATAAAATTTCTTCATGCTACTGGAATGCACTCTTTGGACTTTATGTGAATTTATTTTTATGGCATTTTGTTATGATGTTGGCATGCATTCGTTGGACTGTATGTGAATTTCATTATAAGGAATATTGTCACATTGTTGGCATGCATTCTCTGGATTATATTGAAGGTTTATATTATGCCATTTAATAATACGGTTGACATGTATTCTTGGTTATAAAGAATTTGTTGTGCCTCTTGAAAATGATGTTATGTTGCTGATCTAATTTGGCATAGTGTTCATTTTGAGAATTGTGAAGTGAAGTTCATGTTGACGTTTTGAAAATTGCTTATTATGTCTTCTCCTTTTTACATGGATACAATATGTGACATTTCTTAAAACAATTGGTATGCTGATTTGATTTGGCATGTAATAACATTATGAAATGCATTATGTAATCAACCTTATGTGATGTAAGTTTTATGTATTTTCATTTAAGATGGTTAAAGACACTACTCTTGAAAGATATTTTAAAGTTGGTTAGTTCATGCATGCATACATGCTTTTTAAAATAATTATTATGATAATGAATGAATTAGTATGTTGATGCATGACTGTATATTTTGAATACATTTTATTTTTTAGAATACTACATATATGGAAATGGAAACCCTTGCTAGTTCAGTTTGAGGTGACCCTTTGGGTAAAATACAAGACATTCTGGAGACAAGGGAAAGGATTCAAGCTGATTTTCAGATTTTGAGTAGTTTCTTTTATATTCTAGTTATGGAATGAATTGTATTTGATGTACTACTGAAATAATCAGTATATTATATAAGCTTACGAGGCTCTTTTCCATTGCATATAAACTTATAATATTGTACTGATGTATTGAAAATAATGAAACATCTATTGGACTGAAAGCTGATTTTTATCACTATTTTCAGCACATATGATTTGTTTGTATAAATGTATGATTTAATTATGTGTGAAATCAACATATCAATTAAGTAATGGGAATAATGGGAGTTTAAAAAATAAAATTGGACCTTGATTTTCAAGGTCCTTACACTTAGTATAAAATCCGAGGTTGTATAACACTTAGGCCTCTGAGAATGTTATCTAATACTTCTCTTTGTAATTACCAGGAACAATGGTAAGTACTCAGAGAAGTGGTGGTGTGAAAAATACAAACCAAGGCCATGGTGGCCGAAGGGGAGGAGCTGGAAGAGGTATAGGTAGAGGAGTTGTTAAAACATCAACCTTGTCCACAACCCCACTGAATAAGTCCTAAATTAACTTCTTAGGACTTCAAACAATTTGCAAGATAGATTGATAGCTCACAATAGGAACCTAGAGAAAAATAGTGGCCTAGGAAGTAATCAAGTAAGACATGACCAACATGAGGTAAACCTATGAGACTTGAATAATTAGTTGTATGCTCATGAAGATGTACCCATACGGAATAGAGTAATAGACCCATTCCTCAAGGAATTGAAAAAAGTGCCTATTCGTAGATTCAAAGGGTTATCCACTAACTCGGGTGAAAAAGCCGAGGCTTGGTTATTTAAATTAAAAAAATACTTTGGGCTGCATGATTGTAGCTCAGACACCAAGTTCTGTATTGCAGTTTACCACCTTGAAGAACATGATATTCTATGGTGGTCTCATTTGAAGAAAGTTAAGGGTTATGTGGATTCCACCATTACTTGGGAAAAATTTGAAAAGAAATTCAAAACTAGATATGTCTCGGCTAATCACCGAGAAAGGAAGCAAACTAATTTTCATATTTTGAAACAAAATAACATGATTGTAGTTGAGTATGAAGCTCAATTTTTAGATTTGATTTGTCATGTGGACTATATGAAAGATGAAGAGTCCAAGGTAACCAAGTTCAAACTGGGTTTGAGAGAGGTTATCTGACAAGATGTAAATATGGTCAACCCTAATATTCTTTCATGCAAGTGGTTAGTTTAGCCTACAGGGATACGAAAAAAAGAGTAGTCTCGGCTAAGATACCACTAGTAAATGAAAGAAAAGGCAAAAAACAAAAAGAAGACTTGTTATTTCCTCTTTTGGACCTTACTGGAAACTTGAGTTTAAAAGGACTACTTTTAATGGAAAGTAGGACAATTGAAAGTTTCATAGGAAATAATAACTAGGGAGGGCCAAGGCCTCCCATCAAACAACAACAAAATTATCAACATGCTGGTGGTTATAGATACACACTTGCTATATGAGCCAACAAGGTTTCGGTGGCAAACAAAGAACCTCAACAAGGCTGGTTGAACATGTGATAAGAACCATTACCAAAGATATTTCCTAGAATTCCTTGCAATAAAGACAACAAGCCACCAAGTCTATGTAGCGGTAGATAACTGCAAGGCTGAACACTAAGCAACCCCTATTGAGACTAGGGGTAAAATCTTTGGTGCTGAAATTTCTATTCTATTTGATTCTGGAGAGTCTGTTTGCTTTGTGTTTCCTAGAATAAGGAAAAATTTAAATCTAAAAAAAATTCCTGGCAAGTAGAATTTGGAACTGGTAAGAAATTACAGATTTCTAAATATTTAGATCAAATAGAAGCTGATCTAGGAATGTTTAAAACTAGATTAAATCTACATGTTGTTCCTTTGGGATCTTATGATCTAATTATTGGCATGGATTGGTTACAAGACCATAAAGCTCATATTGATTGTTTCGATAAAAGAATAATTTTTTTTGATGATTTTGGATTTGAGCAAGTTGTATTTGGTATAAAAAATAACAAGTTTTTACCCACTCTTTCTTCCTTACAATTGAAAAGAGCAGTCTGTAAGGGATGTCTCTTATTTTCCTTACACATGGAAGAGTTTTTTGATCTGAAGGAACCTAGTTTGCATGATTATACAATATTAATTGATTTTAGGGATGTTTTTCCTAAGGAATTACTAGGTCTGCCCCCAAAAAGAGAGTTTGATTTTTCAATAGATATCATGCCAAGTTCAGCCCCTACCTCTAAGGAACCTTACAAAATGAATATTGTGGACTTGAAAGAGATAAAAGTTCAAATGCATGAACTTCTTGAAAAAGGAATGATTAGGAAAAGTTTGTCCCCTTGGGGAGCAGCAATGGTCTTTGTTAAAAAGAAATATGGTACATTAAATTCGTGTATTGATTACTGCATGGTCAACAAGGTTACCATTAAGAATAAATATCCACTTCCCAAGATAGATTATTTATTTGATCAAATGAAAGCATCAGCTGGATTTTCTAAGATTGACCTAAGGTCTAGTTACCATCAACTTAGAATCAAAGAGGAAGATATGCATAAAGCAACCTTCCATAAAAGATATGGACACTATGAATTCACAGTTATGCCTTTTGGTCTGACCAATGCATCGGATGCTTTTATGAACATAATGAATAGTGTTTGTAGAGATTTTCTAGATAAATTTGTATTAGTCTTCCTGGATGACATTTTAATCTATTCTAAAGATGAAATAGAACATGAACAACATTTAAGAATGGTTCTGCAAAGGCTTATGGACCAAAAATTATATGTAAAATTGTATAAGTGTGAGTTTTATAAAGATAAAGTGCACTACTTAGGACATATTATTTCTAAGGATGGGATTTCTATGGATCCATCCAAGATTAAAGCTATTGAAGAATGGTCAGATCATAAAAATGTGACAGAATTCTAGAGTTTCATGGGCTTGGTTGGGTACTATAGAAGGTTCGTGAATGAGTTTTCACGAATAACTCATCCTATCACATTACTACAGTGAAAGGGTAAACATTTTGAATGGATTGCTAGGTGTGAGGAAGCCTTTTTAAAGTTGAAACATGTTCTCACTACAACACCTATCTTGCTGGTTCTAGATACAAAAAATCATTTTGCGGTCTAGACTGATGCATCCCTAGATGGTTTAGGGGGTGTACTAACTCAAGAAGGTAAGGTAGTGGCTTATGAGTCACAAAAATTAAAGCCTAATGAGATGAACTACCCTCCACATGAATTAAGTTTGGATGCAGTAGTTAACGCTATTAAGAAATGGAGACATTTCTTATTGGGTAAGCTATTCAAACTCAGAACAGATCATAAAAGTCTGGAGCATTTGTTTTACTCAAGAGAATTTGAATGCGCGACAAAGGAGTTGGATGGAATTGATTAGTGATTATAACATGGACATAAAATATTTCAAATTTAAAGAGATCGAGTGGTTGATGCACTCAGCCATAGGGTTCATTTTGCTACTATTTCCAGGATAAAATTTCTGCTAAAGGATCAACTATTACAACAGTAGAAAACATATGTTTTCTGTCAAGAAATTGATTAAGAATTTTTTGTAAGAAGTGGTGGATAACAAGTATGTTGGGTACCCCTTAGACTTATATGGTCTTCTAAGGTTCCAAGGAAGAATTTACGTACCTTTTGAAGGAAATTTAAGAACTATTGTGATGCAAGAAGTGCATCAAGATCCTCATTTTGCACATCCTGGGGTCACTAAAATGACTCATGAGTTGAAACAATTTTATTTTTGGCTTGGTATGAAAAAGGATGTGGCTATATTTTTTATAAATGTTTAGAATTTCAAAAGGCGAAATATGATCATTGTTATCCTAGTGGTAAGATTTTTCCTCATGATGTTCCAAAAGATAAATGGGCAACTATAACTATGGATTTTATTTCTTTTTTGCCGAAATATAAAAAGAGGTATGATAATATTTTATTTTTTGTTGACAAGCTTACAAAGGTTGCTCATTTTATTCTTGGTAATCTAATGGATGATTCACCTATACTTGTCGATAGATTTGTGAGGGAATTTATAAGATTGCATGGAGTTCCTAAACTGATTATTACTGATAGATATACTTTGTTTACATTTCAGTTTTGGTAAACTCTAGCAATTTCTTTTGGCATAAAGCTACATTTTAGTTCTTCTTATCATCCTAAAATTGATAAGAAAGATGAAAGAGTAAATTAGGTATTAGAAGACATGTTAAGAATGCATGTTATGGACCAGAAAAATAAGTGGGAATATTTTTTACACTTAGTTGAATTTTCTTATAATAATACTTATCATACTTATTTGAAAATGGATCCTTTTGAAGCTTTATATGGAAGGAAATGCATAACACCCTTGGGGTGGGAAGGCCTTAAAAATCGGGTAACCACAGGTCCTGATGTTTTGAAACAATATGACTAGTAGATGACTATTATAAGACCAGAAATTAAAGGTTGTAAGTGATAGAAAAAAGAGTTATGCTGATCAAAAAAGGACTGAAAAAGAATTTGAGGTAGGTGAAAAAGTGTTTTTGAGGGTCAAACCTCATAAAATTCCAGTTAAATTTGGAATTACATCTAAACTTATACCCAAATTTGTTGTTCCATTTGAAATTTTACAGAAAATTAGTGTTATAGCCTACAAATTAGCATTACCTCCTTCACTTGCTAAAATTCACGATGTATTTCATGTCTCACTTCTGAGAAAATATGTGCATGATCCTTCACATGTACTAACTTGGAAAATTTTTTAGCAAGTAAGGATATTATCACAACAAAGAATTAAGTTGTGAAATAGAGATATCTAGCAAGTTTTGGTCCAACGGGATAGCATAAGTGAATGAAGTGCTAATTGGGAAGATGTGGAGTACGTAAGAAATAAATTTCCATTTATTTTCAAGTCTCGGTAATTGATACATTAGCCTTGTTAAGGTGGGGAGGATGTAACATCTTGACTCTTAGAACTTAGTATTATTAATAAATCTATTTGGTTGTTTCTTCTTGGTTAAATTTTTTGTTTTTGTTATTCATTCATCAAATGTATGAGTATACAGCATGAAGGAATGGACATTTGTCCATATACCTGTATGGGTATGATCATAGGTACGGGAGCATATATATTTATGTATATATGCTAGCGTAGTTGTGTGCATACATATGTGAGTATATGTACAAGTGCCAACTCTTCCATGATTTAGCACTCACCATTTGATTGGGTGAAGATTTTTTAATAGCTTCTAATGTGATATTATTAATATCAGTAGCTAGCCTAACTAACCTAAGATATATGTTACATGATCTAACCTAATCCTAACTCATGATGGTATGTTAGTAACATAACTGAGTGTCAAAATATTATCTAGATGTTTTTGACTCAACCTTAATAAATGTATGACATTTGATTAGCTTAAGGAAATTGGCTTGATTAACGGGCTCGACATTTAAATGGTTCTTATTTGCAATGATATTTTGATGAATTAGACTTATGAGTTATATTTATTAACTTATGTGGTAACTATTCCTTGTGGAATGTCCCACTTAGTTTTATTTTTTTTAAACTAAAAAATAAAAATAAACTTAGCCTAAAGCTAAGTGGAGACATATTTGAAGTTTAATTATATTTAAATGGATTTTGGAATCTATGTAATAAAGGAGAGTTAGGTTTTTATTTTTACCATTTAGCATGGCATGAAGAGAGGAGGAAGTAGAGGGAGATACTATGTCAAAACAATCTAGAGCTTATTTTGGGCTTGTATTTTGGGATCTTACCATTTTTTATTGCAGCAATGTTGGGGAGAATTTTTCTAGAAAAATATATAAGGTTTTTGGGTTTTGTTTTGTATGGTGTGGAGCTAAGAAGATGGAGGAATAAAAATAGAGAAGGAAAGAGGAAAAATACAGAGGGTTTTTGGTCTTCTTCATCTCGAATCTTTTAGTGAAGGTTTTTTTTTTTAATTTATGTAATATTTTACAAATAAATGCATATTCAGTTTTATCCCTTTTCAAGGTAATGAAAAATATGGTTTATCTATTCTAGGTACTAATATTTTCAAATCAATCCTTTGTGGGTATTTAAAAAATGTGTTTCTTTTAATATGGGCATTATAGATTTCATATCTCTCAAGTATGACAGCCTAATATTTCATTTTACCTCATTACTTGAGAACTAAAATTAATGATTTTATTCACTTTGGTGTTGAGAGAAGATTTCTTGACATTTTTGTTATGGGTTTTGGAATAATCTCCAAGTTACATTTTTAAATGTTAGAATGCCACATTTTTGTTAATTCATTGGTCTGCTTCATCTCTTATAAGTTTTTTTATTTTCTGTTGTAATGGCTATTAGGATCACTATTTTTTTCATTGATTTATTGTTGTTGTAATAGCTTCTAGAATCACTATTATTTTTATTAAATTATAATTGCATTTATTTTGATAGTGTTGGCTATTTTTTATTATTGGTAAATAGTTTTGAAGGTACTATACCCTATTACAAAAAGGGCTCAACAACCAAATAGAGCTATATAGGGACAAAAAAAGAGGATCAAAATCTAGATAAAACACTGTGTCCAACAGTAACCAAAAGATAGTTACAAGTAGAAAGCAAAAAAGAAACTGGAACTGCAACAATACAACAAAAAAACAGCAAAGAAACAACAAAAAGAGCTAAATAAAGTAGTGACTAGAATGATGCCCTCCAACCCAAGGGAGATTACTTCTTGGAAGCTCTATCGATCCTGGATTGGATTTTTGTAGTGAAGTGGAAAATGCCAAAGTGGTGATGTGTGTGGGGTCAGCTGTGTTTAGCTTTGATATGGTCTGGCTTCTCTCTTTTTCAGTCCCCTAGATAGTGTCAGGGATCCCGCTAAGCATGGTAATGCTCTGAACATGTTGTTCTAAGAAGTCAGTGTTGGTTGTTACAATGTTGAGTTTTGGTTATTTCCTTGATGGATTTAGTTGTTATTTTATGTTCTATTTTGTTACAACATTAGCTAACAAAGCACAATTCTTAGGGTGATTTCTATGCTCCATATTTGTTTTTAGATTGATGTTTTCTTTTCTGCTAGTATCTTGCATTTTGTTAAATGGTTAGTGTGCAATCATTTGCATAGCACTTTGAAAGAATGTTCTACTGTGAAATTTTGTCAAGTGGTTAGTGTGAAATCATTTGGTTGGAATATTTAAAGAATGATGTGCCATGACATTATGTCAAACTGTTGATAGGCAATCCTTTAGTGACAAAAATACATGGGTATGGATTATGGCATTTTATCATGCTCCAGGAATGAATTCATTTGAATTTTTGTGAAGGTATTTTATGGCATTTTATCATGTTGCTAAAATGGATTCATTGGAATTTAAGTGAATTTATTTTATGACATTTTATCATGATGTTGAACTAAATTCGTTGGAATTTAAGTGAAGTTATTTTATGACATTTTATCATACTTTTTGATTGAATTCGTTGGAATTTATGTGAAGTTATTTTTATGAAATTTTTTCATGCTACTGGAATGCACTCTTTGGAATATATGTGAAGTTATGTTTTATGGCATTCAATCATGATGTTGGCATGCATTCATTGGACTTTATGTGAATTTCATTGTAAGGAATTTTTTCATATTATTGGTATGCATTCTCTGGATTATATTGGAGGTTTATATTATTCCATTTAATAATATGGCTGGCATGCATCTTTGGGTAAAAAGGATTTGTTGTGCCTCTTGAAAATTATGTTATGTTGCTGATCTGATTTGGCATAGTGTTCATTTTGAGAATTGTGAAGTGAAGTTCATATTGATGCTTTGACAATTGCTTGTCATGCCTTCTCCTTTTTATATGAAGCCTATATGTGATATTTCTTCAAATAGTTGGTATGTTGATTTGATTTGGCATGAAATAATATTATGAAATGCATTACTTAATCAACCTTATATGGGGTAAGTTTTATGCATTTTCATGTAAGATGGTTAAAGACACCACTCTTGAAAGATATTTTTAACTTGGTTAGTTCTTGCATGTATACGTGTTTTTGAAATCATTATTATAATAATGAATGAATTAGTATGTTGATGCATGACCGTACATTCTGAATATGTTTTCATTTATAGACTACTACATATATGAAAATGGAAACTTTTCTCAGTTTAGTTTGAGCTGACCCTTTCTGGAAAATACATGCCATATGGGATACAAGAGAAAGGAAAGAATATGAATAGGATTCAAGCTGATTTTCAGATTTTGATTAGTTGTTTCTATATTTCATTTATGGAATAAATTGTACTTGATGTACTGCTGAAATAATTAGTATAACATATAAGTTTGTGACTCTCTTTTCCATTTCATGTAAACTTATAATATTGTACTGAGGTATTACAAATAATGAAAGTTCCTTTGGACTCAAAGCATATTATTATCACTTTTTTAGCACATATGATTTGTTGTATAATTGTATGATTTGATTATGTGTGAAATCAACATATCTCTTTTGTACTAGCTCTTGGGAGTCGATCCTTGGTTTTTGCCTTATCTAATAAAAAAATCAACATATCAATTTAGTAACGGGAATAATAGGAGTTAAAAAAAATTAGACCTCATTTTTTTGAGGTCCTTACATATTTCCTTGGAATATTTTCCTATTTTACAAGAATTTAAGGATGCATTTCCAGAGGAATCACCTAGAATTCCTCTGAAAATATAATTTGACTTTACCTTTGATATCAAACCTATAACTAAACCAATATCTAAAGCACATTACAAAATGACAACAATAAAGTTAGTAGAACTAAAAGCACAATTGCATGAACTTTTAACAAAGGAGCACCAGTAACTTTTGTTAAAAAGAAAGATGGGACGTTAAGACTATGCATTGATTATCACATGTTGTAACAATAAACAATAGATATCCTTTTCCAATTATTGAAGACCTCTTCAATCAGATGTGAAATGCATTTTTTTATTAAAATATTTATTTACAATCTAGTTATCATTAACTAAGGATAAAATATGAATACATTCATAAAATAACGTTTAGAACATGATACGGGAATTATGAGTTTATTGTTTTACCATTTGGACTCACAAATGCACATGTTGCAATTATGAATCTTATGAATAATATTTTTCAAGAATAACTATATGAGTTTGTTTTGGTTTTTCTTAATGATATTCTAATTTGATTTGATTAAAATAGAGGAACATAATGAACACTGGAGAATAGTGTTAAAAGTGCTTACAGAAAATGAAACTTTATGGTAAGAATTTCAAAATCTTCTTTTTATCAGAATGAAGTACAATATCTAGGAAACATTATAAAGAAAGATGGGATTTTAGTTGATCCATTGAAAATCAATGCTCTAATTGAGTGACAAGCACCTAACAAATGTTCATCAAGTAAAAATTTTTATGGAGTTTGGCTAGTTACTACAAAAAATTCGTAAAATATTCTTCAAGAATGACAAGACCAATTAACTTCATTGCATATAAAAAGGATAACACATTTTTTATGGACTAATAAATGTGAAACTACACTTAACTTATGCTGGAAGGAAAAACTTAAAATAACACCTGTATACCAAAGGTTCTAGTTATGCTAATGGAATATTTACCATGCGGTAACTTATTCCTTAGGTGAAGGTGTGGGAGGAATAGTTCTTCAAAATGATCACGTAATTGCTAATGACAGTAGAAAACTGAAGGTACATTAGAAGACACTATACTCCCGATGACTGTAGGACTTGTTGGAATAGTTCATTCCTTAGAACATTTAGAAGAAATATTTTTTAGGAAACCCATTCGAATTTACAAACACACCATTTAGGGACTGAATTACATGTTTATGCAGCCCAAATTAAAATGCAAGACAACATAGGTGGCTGAAATTTCTATCTTAATATGACTTTTTAGCATTAGTTACATTAAAGAAAAATAAATTTATGTGGTCGATGAATTGATTCACATGAAGCATATTTCTACAATTGTGACCCTCATAGAACATAGTTTAAGGAAGAAGTTCAAGAAACAAATGCAAATTGATCTGCATTATCAATACGTGAAAACTATGTTAGCAGATAAATCTGAATGATATGATGATATAAAGGTTTTAAGTTCGACAATGAAGGAGTATTGCAGTAATGATAAAAAAGTACTAAGTACACTGGGGGAAATTATATTAGAATGAAAGTTAATGAAGGAATTTCATAATCCACCATATTTTGGGAATCTGGGGGTAATGAAATTGTTGGCTAATATGATGTAAATACGACAATAGTTTTGCAAAGGAATGAAGAAGGATCTGATTAATTATGTTGGACATTGTCTTAAATAGTCAACATGTTAAAGCAGGAGACACTTAGATCCCACAGGTCTGATGTATCATCACATGCATTATACAATCAAAATGGAAAGTAATCATCGTGGATTTGTTGCAATGAATACCATTATAAAAGAAAAAACATGATATGATCTTTGTAGTAGTAGAAAAATTGACCAAACTAGCTCACTTCATATTGACCAGGAAATCTAAAGGATGATTATCTGATTCTTGAAAAATGATTTTTGCATGATGATTTTTTGATTACATGGTGTTTTGGAACTGATCTATTTGAGACAAGGATCGTAGAATGACCTCTCAGGTTTTTGAAAAATTTAAACTCTTTATTTGGAACGAAACTAAACTTTAGTTTAGCTTACCGTTCTGGAAATAGATGTTGAAATTGAAAGAGTTAACCATGTTATGGAGGATATGATTATAATATATTGCATATGGATCAATAGTATAAATGGGAGGAATTTTTGATCCATTCATTAAATTTTCCTAGAAAAATTACTTATCGTTATTAGTTGAAATTGTCTCCATTTGAAATCATTGTATAGTGATAAAGTGTAGAACTTATATTAGTTAAGAATAACACACACGAAAGAGAGGTAGGTGGGCATGAAAATGTTTCCTAAAATGTTAAAGTAAAGTCAAATTTTATTCGTGAGTAGTTAAAAGAAGTATCTGATAGGTCAAAAAAGCTATGCGTTGACTTAATAAGAGTTGATATAAAGATTTGAAAAATGAGACAAAGTGTTTTTTAGGGTAAAACCCTAAAATGATATCTATTTCATTTAGGAAAAGTCTGTCCAAATTTTCACCTAGCTATGTTAGACCTTTTGAAATCCTTGAATTTATAAGTCCAATGACGTATAGATTAGAATTTACCTCATGAATTGTTTAGTACTTCATAATGTTTTTCATATTTCATTATCTTACAATTTATGTTTTCTGATATAATACATGTCATGAATTGGAACTCATTATAGGTTAAGGAAATGGGAAATATTGTCATGTTTGATCCAATAAGAGTGTTGGAAACTCATTGGATGCATCTTAGAAATTATGAAATTGTGACAATGTAAGGTTCAATGGGATCAATATTATGAGGATAAGTGCAATTTGGAAGAAATTGGATGAAATTAAAATGGCTTTCCCCTTTTTTATTTTGGTGAACAAAAACAACTATTTGATTATTCATAATGGATTCATGTGCTAAACTATTTAATACTGTATGATTATTTTAATGGAAATATAAGACATAATTATTGACTATCTTGGAAATAAGTTCATGTTAAAAGGCTTATTACAACTAGTTTTATGAACTTATTATTGTCTAAAATTTTAGAAAAATTCAATTCTAGTATAACAAAAAGAACTAGTTTTCTTTTTACGTTGATGTTGAGCTTGCTTTTAATTAATATATTGTTATAATGTTAAAGTTAAAATAATCAGGATGATGATTATGTTAAGAGGGGAAATATGAAATATCCCAAACATAATGAATTCTTAATGTCGTTGTTGGTTTATGAAGTTATGATCATCACTGTAGAGAGTATGAGTAATTGATATCAAAGTGACTACATGTTGATTACTTGATCATATATTCTAGATGCTCTAATGACATGTAAAAATGTTAGTATAAGATACATATGTGAATATATATGTTAGTTAATAATATTGACTAATTAATACATACACACACACACACGTGTGTGTGTGTGTGTGTGTGTGTGTGTGTGTGTGTATATATGTGTATGTATATGTATGTGTGTGTGTGTGTGTATGACATGTACATATGTTTATTAATATATCATATTATCTCATAAGAATTCTATAAATAAAATTATAAATATGTATGTATGCAAAAAAATATATGTATACACACAAGTAGCGTACACACTACACACACACAAAAAAAAAGGTACAATGGCCTTATACTGGTGATTAGTTAATATCTAAGCACCTTACTTTAAAAATGGTTGCACAACCACCTTTTGTTTAGAAGTTTTAAACATTTGCATGTACTATTTAAGGTCTTATGACCACTTGAAATAGTTTTCAGGATACCTTTCTAATGTTTGTGAAAAAAAAAATCATCGACCACTTGAGCATTTATATTATTTAATGATTGGTCAAGTTTTGGTCATAGAAAACTTAGCATGGAACATCGTTCAATTGCATATAGTTTTTATCATTGTTCATAGACCATATGGCATAAAAATTGATAAATGGATCATTTGAATGCATGTACAATTTTATTAGTTTTAACTATTTAAAATCAGAGGAGGTTTT
Organism: Taxus chinensis; assembly: GCA_019776745.2. Taxonomy (NCBI): domain Eukaryota; kingdom Viridiplantae; phylum Streptophyta; class Pinopsida; order Cupressales; family Taxaceae; genus Taxus; species Taxus chinensis. The sequence continues at coordinate 594,621,887 of CM034154.1, read as the reverse complement.
GGATGGCCAATGACATGACACAGGTAGTAAAGGATTATACTAATGAATTTGGTTTCTTGGGAACTTGTAGCTTATTTGAGAAGACTAACCATACATTCAGTCCTCTACCTTCCCATTCACCATTGTTACATTCATCTGGTTTTTTTTGTCTTGTTGGGAAGCTTTGCATGGAGGTTTTGTTGGAGATATTTCTAGAAATCTACTTTTGTAGTCTGTGACATGCAAATGTGAAGTCTGTTAATATTAATGTGCATATCCTACATTTAAATCTCTTTATAGAATGTTTTGTGGGATTTTTGGGAATATTGGAATCGTAGGTAGATATTTCAAGGGAGGAATTGAAGGAAAACAAATAAGAAACTATGCATGGGATTTCTCTCTTGTTCTTTATTGTTATTAACATGAAATTTTAGAATATACGTTTTTGGTTTTTAAATCTAGTACTATTCTTCATTTTTAATGGGAAGTTTGAAAAGAAAAAAAGGGAAAGGATTGAAAATGAAATAAGTTTTCTTTGTATGCATGAGATTTGGATTTTTATTTAATTTGGGATTATGGGTATGATCCAGGTAAAATTTTAAGGAACCCCCTCGAAAAAAAATTATATAAATCGTGGCAAATATCCCTGTAACCTGTTTCGTTCTTTCAGGAAAAAATGGTAAAAATATATAAAATAGTTGGAAATCAAATGGTGAATCTCTTGTAACTAGTTTGGTGAATACCCTCTAGATAATCTAGAAGCAGAAACCAGGATATATGAAGATGTAGTGGCAAGGTGGAATGTTTTGTTCTTTAGGGTTGTTCTCGTTGTAAGAAAGGAAAACTAGGGAGTACATGATATGTCTGAATTATTTTCATGAAAGAGTATTTACACATATCATAAATTTTCAAAACATAAAGGAAATTTAGAACATAAAATATAATGAACAAAATGGGGTTCTATTTTAGGTGCTAATGCCCTTGAAAAGCATATAGACATACATATACAATGTTAAAACATATAGATTGATTTATAAAGGGAAAAACATATACGTCAATCTTCTATAGACACAATTTCATATGGAAGCATTGGAACATGTTTTAACAGGCTATCCCTGTGCTGAATAAAATCCTCATGAGCCACTACACTAAACATGAACCTGATATTGATCACTAAACCCTGTAACATACCCTTATCTAACAACTCCTAAGTTCCCATCAGAGACCCATTCAACATTTGGGTGAATTCTTTTTTCCTTTTAGGTGAGTTTACCCACTCAGAAAGAGAGAGTCCCCCTCTTATGTATGTTTTATTTTTCTTACCTAAAGAAATTAGATGTTAGGAAATAAGGGATAAAATATGCGGAATAATCCCTCACAAAATTGCAACAGTAGAAACTAATATGCAGAAAATATTACAGATCTCAAATAAAATTGCATAAAAAAATAACACAACACAAAGAGACAGTGTTTAACGTGGTTCACCGAATTTGGGCTACGTCCACCAAGAATCACTTGCTCAAATTTTATTACAAGCCACCGCTCTCTCAATACAATACCCAGATCTATTTAGAGCTATGCTCAACAAACTCTATAGAATTCACACCCAAATTCAAAACCCATCTACAATGTTACATAATACCTACCATATGCATAAAACCATATAAGTAGACAACTGCTTAAGCATTTTTACAAAACTGTGGGTGTCAAAACCATGGGCCAAAACTATCCCATAAACCTATGGGTCAAAAATCCTACCCATATGAGAAAAGCACATTTCTCGATATATCAGGCACGTTTTAATGATAGAACCCTGATGAGACAACTATGGAAAGTGTACAGTACTCTTAGTGTAAAGTCTTCAACACTTTCACACCTGAAAAGAGGCTCCACAACCTAACAATCTCCCACTTGGAGTCTAGTTTTCCTCTGATCAAGCTTCTCAACCCTTCACTAGTTTCCGTGAAGACCAACCAAAGCTGAACACAACTTCAATTTTTCGCTTGTGACCATCTTGGTCATCGTGTCTGTAGGATTCTGACTAATGAATCTTCTCTAGCTTCAACTTCTCTTCCTCCAAAGTTGTCCTGATGAAATGGTACCTTAATTGTAAATGCTTCATCCTAGAGTGGAAATCAAAGTTATTAGCTAGGTGTATAGCACTCTGACTATCACTATACAACTTTCCTTCCTCCTACTTATGCCCCAAATCCTTAAGAAATTTCTATAACTAAAACATTTCTTTGCTTGCCTTTGTGGCACCAACATACTTTCCCTTTGTGGTTGACAAAGCCACCAGCTTCTGTAGTCATGAAATCTAGCTTGTTACTGTCCCACCTACAGTATAAACATAACCTTTCGTGCTCCTCCTGTTGTCTACATCTCCAGCCACATATGAATCTACATAACCACACAAAGTGGTGTCTGATCCACTATAGCACAAAATTGTTCCCATGGTCCCTCTCAAATACTGAAGGATCCACTTTACTTCCTGCTAGTTTCTCTACCTGGATCACTCATAAATCTACTCACCGCTCCCACTGCATGGGCAATATCAGGCCTAGTGCACACCATGGCATACATCAAACTGCCAACCACTGATGAGTAAGGTACCTTGGACATCTGGTTTCTATCCTACTCTAGCTTAGGAAACTGCTCCTTTGATAACTTGAAATGGCCTGCCAAAGGAGTCCCAACCGATTTAGCATCCTACATATTAAACCTCTCCAAGAATTTCTTAATGTACTCCTGATATTAAGTCATCTTGCATTCCTTCCTATCCTGATATATCCTCATACCAAGGATTTGTTTGGCTACCCCCAAATCCTTCATAGAAAAGGATTCACTAAGCTACTTTTTCAGTACTTTTATTTCCCACATGTTTTTACCTGTAACCAACATGTCATCCACATACAAACACATGATAATATAACTACCATCCTCAAATTTCTTTTTATACATGTAATGGTTAGAATGACATCTAATATAACCTTGCTCCATCATGAAGCTATCAAATTTCTTATACCATTAACATGGAGCTTGTTTTAATCAATACAAGCTCTTCTTCAATTTGCACACCATCTCCTCTTTACCTTTGACCTCGTAGCCCTCTGGTTGCTGCATATATAGTTCCTCCTCCAAATCACCATGGAGAAATGGAGTTTTTACATAAATCTTTTCTAAGTGCAAGTCTTCTGCTACAACTATTCCAAGAACTATTCTAATAGAAGTCATTTTTACTACAAGAGAAAAAAACTCATCAAAATCTATACCTTTTTCTGTGCAAACCCCTTGAACACCAACCAATCCTTGTATATTTTCTTGCCTCCTTCTTCCTCTTTGACTCTTAACACCCACTTGTTCTGTAATGTTCTTTTTCCTTAAATGGTAGCTTCACCAAATCCCATGTCTAGTTCTCCATGAGAGTCTGATGCTCCTCATCCATGGCTTGCTCCCACTTCTTCCTGGCATCTACCTGCATTACTTCATCAAATCTCTCTGGCTCTCCACTATCAGTGAGCAATAAAAAAAATAGAACGAGAAAAATGTTTAGGTTCTCTTCTTAACCTATAAGATCTCCTCAATATAGGATTTTGGGGTTCTTATTGCAAAGGTTCCTGAACTGATTCATGTGTCACTTTTCCATCTAGAAGATCCTCTACTACTGCATATTCTTTCTTGGATTCTTCCCTGTTTTCCTTTAACTACTGCTTATACATGACTTTCTCATTAAAAACCACATCCCTAGATCGAATTATTTTCTTGTCCTTAATACTCCAACATTTATATCCAAAGTCATCACCACCATAACCAATGAAAGTACATTTTTATGATTTAGCCTCTAGCTTGGTCCTATCATCCTTGTCTATATGGAAAAACACCTCACATCCAAATACTATAAGAAATGAATAATCAATTTCCTTACCATACCAAGCCTCCTTAGGTGTGCCTCCATCAAAGGAACTTGAGGATCCTCTGTTTATCAAGTACATAGTTGTGCTCGTTGCTTCTGCCCAAAAAGAAAGAGGCAGTCCTACATATAACCGTATGCTCCTAGCACATTTCATTATTGTTTTGTTCATCTTTTCTAACACCCCATTCTACTGCGGAGTTCCTTGAATTGTCTGTTGCCTGTAGATTCCATTATTAGAAAAATAATCATCAAATTCATTGTTGCAATACTCACCTCCATTATCTGACCTGAGACATTTTAGCTTAAGACATGTTTCATTCTCTGCCAAGGCTTTCCATTTAACAAAAGTGTCAAATACATCATATTTGTTTCTAATACAATAAATTCAAACTTTCATTGTTGCATCATTAATAAAATTAACATAATAACTTGAACCCCCAAGAGATGATACCTGAGCCAACCCCCACACATCAGAATGCACTAGCTCTAACTTACTCTCTTTCTTTGTAGGTCCAACCTTGAGAAACCTTACTTGCTTATGTTTCCCATATATGTAGTCCTCAAATAACTCCAAAATGGTTTCTGTATATCTGGGAAAATCCTTATTTATGATCTGCATGCCCTTATGGCTCATATTACTGAGCCTATAGTGCCATAATGTTGTATCTACTTCTGAAGCCACAAGATTACAAACATTAGTGTTATAAGTGGTCAAATAAAAGGTTCCAACCTTCTTACCTCTTGCCACCATAAGAGCACCCTTGGTAACCTTCCAAGGGTCTGCTGTAAATATCACATTATAACCATCACTTCTCAATTGCCCTACCGATATCAAATTTCATCTTAATGTAGGCACATGTCTGACATGCTTCAATAGCCAAGTATTCCCATACTACATCTTAACCTGAAGAAAAAAATTTCCAATTGTAGTCATTTTTACACCCACCAAGAACAAGGGAACCTCATTCACGCCATCCTATCACTCTACGGGCGCTGGGTGCTCACCTAAGGTGCACGAGAGGGAGCTGAGTCTCTCTTTTATGTGAGTTCAATGGAAGGCATACTTCATGATCTTAACTTAGTGATTTAAAAGAAATGAAAAAGATATAGAGCTCAGAACGGCTTCTATACCCCTTCAGTCATAACAAAAGCAAAGCGTGTAAGAGAATTAATAGAACTAGGAAGTTGTAAAACCACAAATAGACTTGACATTCAAGAAAGGTTCGTGATTATATAAGATCAAAAGCATAGTAGAAACATGCAGGTAATACAGAGAAAGGATCTTAATACAATTATCATGGTAACCTTTCATGTTCATTCATATCATTACTAATAAAATATTACAGAAGGGAGACCATAGTCATGCGTTGTATTTAGATCCATGTATGAATGCTCACAAAACAAAATTTTCAGTCCCCATTCCCATATTACATTCTTCCTATAATCATCTACCCATTTTTATCCCATAGTTCTCACAGTAATTCTGCAGAGCTCTGTGACCTCACTTGTATCTTTTTTTCTTTTCTAAGGGCACGTGTATAAATAGGCATCTAAGCTCTAACAAACTCCTCTACAACCTTAGATCTGGCCCCAAGTGTCAAGGTGTGGGTCGCCCCAGGCGCATGCCTCTCCATGTCATGATTAGATTTTTGGATCTTCCTATCGCAAGGTATATTCCTTCTAGGACACCATGTTGCCAGGTTGGAACCTTATCCAAATGGAACACGTTCTTCATGTGTTCTGTCCAAAAGGCCAAAAATGGCTAAGTCCCAAATTGTGCTTCATGGGCACGCATCCTTGGTTCTCCAAGAACACTTTTTGAATTCTTCCTTATGCACCTTAACCTGCGCGCTTCCTCCGGCCATGCATTCCTACGTGCCTTTAATATTGGAAGCTACATTAGGGTCCCAACATTACCCCACACTTCACCTATTCTCCACCCGCAGGAACTTTTTCAAAGAATCCAATACAAGAATGCAAGGCCTTTCCTTCGAAAAGAATGGAGGGAAAGAATAAAGAATGGGGGAGAGAAAGATAAGAAGGAAAACTACCTAAAGAAGAAGAAGGGGAAAATTTTGCTGCAGGTCGGCCTCTAGCGTATTCCAAGTGTTGACTTCATCCTACACTCTTGTGTAAAGTTCTCCAACCAATGTGCTCACCTCGTCGAAGGTTAACCCTTCCCCTTTTATATTAATGGTCTCCACCACAGTCTCCAATTCATTTGCATAATCTTCCGGGGCATCCATATTTTTCATAATGACCTTGTAGAGCTCTTTTAGCCGGGTTTTGATTGAGACCCACAGGATCTCTTTAGCTTCATAATTCTTTTCTACTTCAGCTAGGATCTTTTCTCTCTCGGTTCTATTGCCCTTATTATTCTCTCTGAAGTCTTTTAGGTCGGCCTTATCACTGGCAAGCAGCATGCTTGTCACCTTGTCTTGATCTGTGCAATGGTTATAGGTGACCCCCATAGTTTGTGTGGCTATCTTCACATCAGCAAGCATCTTGTTGTATTCATCCACGAGCGTGATGAATTTCAATTTTTCCTCCTTCTCCAAGTGCATAGCTACCTCCCCTGCTAACTCTAAGGCTAAAGGCTACCTTTCCATGATGAGGATCTAAGTCAAGTCCTCTAGACATTCTAGGGAGGATCCATACTTTTGCGCAGGAGGGTTAAGGTTTGGGTGCTTCATGATAATAGCTTGGGACATGAGCTCTACCTTCTTGGAAACTTCGCATACCCTGGCCTTTTCCTCCTGAAGCTCCCTCTGTAGTTGAGCATTGATTAGTTTCTCAAGGCTGAGGTCCTTTGTTAGCTTAACTACTTATTCCTTCCTCTTCTCCAACAGGTCCTCCAAGACTTTAACCTTGTCATTTCTACAGAAGAGCCTAGCCTCAATTTCCATAGAGACTTTATTGACCATGTTACACACTTGATCATCCGATAGTTGTTGTGTGTTTATAATGGGGTTGTCCCCCTTTCCTTCAGATAGCGCTAGTATCGCTCCTTGGCCAACCTTGAACTCAGGCTCATCGAGGTGGGAGTCGAACACCCATGATAGCATCTTCCTTGTGCACGGGTATCCACCGTTAGGATCAAAGGACTCCATGGCAGTGAGCTCCTTAGTGGGCACATTACTTTGGAAACACACAAGAAAAACTTTGTTTGGGTCATCAATATATGCCATCGTTATTCTTCCCCCTACCACGCATTTACTTCCCGTGCGCACACCCCTTAGGAATAGTTACTGAAAGATTTGGGCCTTTTGTGCTACCCACACTCTTCTCCCTTTTCTCTTCCTTGAACTCACTGAGCAAGAACTCGACGCTATGCTCCAATTCCTCTTCGACTATGGTATTAATTATCTTCTCCACCTCCCTTGTCACTTTCTCATTCACCTCCTCCTAAGTGAGCTTGGGCATATCTGGATCCTTGGTACTTGCCCCATCACTCCTTTCTTTGTTTTGTTCACCTTTCTCCCCTTGGGCACCCTTCCTCCTTACAAATATGAAGGCATCATTTTTATCCTTCTGCTCCCTCTTCCCCCAAATCATGGACATTAATCGGCTCCTGATCCACCTCCAACTCTCCCTCTTCATCATCATCCTTTCCACCTATATAGGCGTTTGGGTTGTCCATATCTTCAAACTCTAGTTCTTATGTCCCTTGTTCTTATTCCCTTGCTGAAAACTTTGGAGTCGGGGATGTGATCTTTTCTTCATCTAAGAGCTCCTCAAGGGATGGCAGATTCACACAAGTTCTGGGGTCTTATCCCCTGACCACCGTTCTTTTCTTCTTCCATACATAGGTACTTGGCCCCACAGTATCTACATTCTGCTTCTCTACTACCCTTTGTTCCTCTTTCCTCTTCCCCTCTCCTTGCGCTTTGGTGTGGGCTTATTTCTTCTCATAGGGTCGTCCGGGATGGATATCTCATTCTCCACATATGCACCCTTTTTGAAATTTGGCCTTATGTGTAGGTAAATCCTTGCGACATTGCTCCTGCCAGTAGGTAAGGTAAAAGGCCTTACAATATGGACATCTTGGGACATGTACCTTTCAACGTATGTGTGCTTCTCTGGGTAGACCAGCTTCTTTCTCATTTCCTTGTGCTCTCTGTCAAGGGTGGACAACTCTAGGTTTAATTTCCTCAATTCCTTGTATCTGTTTACCCCCCTTGGAAAAACTGGGCAATAAAAGAGAATGGGATTTTTCACCATGGACCTCAAACTGCCATCCACCAAAATGAATTTTCCAATGCAGAAGTGTTGGTAGACCATGAACCCTGCTTCTCCTTTGGTCACCGCAGGGAGTTGTTCAGGGATCCATCAAATTCAACCCCGAATGCATTCCTAAGGTGCTTATACCATTTGTCTAAGCACGCCTTGTGTGCCCCTATCATTGATTCACATGTGTATTTCTAAAATCTCTCCACAGGTGAGGGATCTTCAGTAGGGTACTCCCACCACGAACTTGTCAGATGCATCCATCACCCCCCGATTTCTGAGAACACAATTATCAACAGAATGTTTCCAAACAGGAATCTTTCCTTAATTCTTCGCGTTGCTTATGATTTCATCTACTATGTATTGGGAGATGTTGTATACGGTGCCTTCCGTGACCTTCCTGTAGACATTCATCTAGGGCTTGCTCACTTGGTTCCACCTTTCTTGTCCATTCAGCTTGGAGACAAGGTGTGTTGGCCACCTTCATCACCGGATTGCTGATATCTGAGACGTCGTAGTACCTTGATCCCTTCTTCAATTCCTGGGATGTTATGGTTTCTTTTAATTACCTCCTCATCCTGGAGGTCATCTATGAGCGCCGTCCCCTTTACATTTTAGGCCTGTGAAGTGTGAAATTAGTTAGGTAATTATGCACATTTTGTGCCCTACGAAGCCAGAAGAAGTCTTTGTGTATGCGTGTCATCAACCATTGGTACAAGCGCTTGGGATTCCTAAAGTATGGCAAATCAAAAATTTGGAGAAGCCCTACCTTCTCCATTTTCACCTTGGCCAAGTCGCTATAGATTAGAAACCCATCAGGTGTTTTCTTATTTGTGGGGCACACTAGCTCCAGCACCATTTTCTTCATGATTGTACTTGACCAGTGATTGTAGTCAATCATGGTCATCTGTCTTATGTGGGATTCCCACGCTTGCCCTAGCAAAACCCCATCTGAGTATTGCATTTCCATGTACCATTCCTCATTTGTGTCCATGGGTATTTATTCTTGTATCTTCTTTCCTTTTCCTTTACCCTTTCTCTTCTTGGATTGTTCTGAAGGTTTACCAACTGGTTTTGTGGCCATCATTTCACCCTTTTCTTTCATTCCCAGGTTATCTTGCAAGTTGTTTGAAGGTTTTCCTCGTGTGCCCCATGCCCTAAAACACAAACCCTAACCTCAGATTTTTCTCCTTCGATCACGGCGCTTCTTCATAACCTTCCTCACACTCATGAATCACTTCTACTCTAATTTTTAGATCTAATGGAGTGATTATGCTTAACTTTTTTTGATTTTCCTTCACACGAGTCACTTCTCGAAACCCTAGCTCTAAAATCAAATCACTCTTCTTGTTTTTGCAAAGTAAAATAATGAACTACCCATTCTTGCATTCATAGCTTTTCCCACTTTTATGCATTTAAGGCTAGGCTACCTACCACCATATGAAAATTTTTAATGTGGTGTTTTCAAATAAAATCCAACTTCGGTGCTTCTCCTTGCATTCCCAATCCTTGTGCAAAAATGTTTCCACCCATGCCCAATCCTTGTGTGAAAATTTTTCCACCCACGCCCAATCCTTGCGTGAAAATGTTTTCCAACCTTCTGGTGTGCAAATAATCCATCTTGACAGAAGACTCTTGTGTGTGTGTTACTAGCGCCAAAGGCACCTCTTCCATCCTCATGATTCTTGTTTTCACATACCTCATGTTTTTTCACTTTTTTCTCCTTTGTACGTGGATTTCCAATGTAACCTTATTTTTCCACCTATCCAAATCCTCCTAGCAGAATAACTACAAGTTTCTTTTCATCATCTCAGTCTCACCCCACACTAAAACAATGTGCCATCCTCTGCACATTCATAAGTCAAAAAGTAATAAGGTTACAGATGCCCAAGGCACAAAACAAACAACAACGCGAAAGGGAAATACAAGAAAGGAAAAGCATAAAAGGAAATTCTAAACTAACTGGAAAAACTACCTTATTTACAAACACCAAGAAGCATTATTTATAGTAGGGCTTCAGCCTACTCCCATTGAAGTGTCTAGGATAATTTTGTTCCATCCAGCGCTTGTAACTGGCACGCACCCAAATCAAGGATGTAGGAAATTACATAAGGACCCAACCAATGCACCTTCAAATTTCCAGGATGGCGTAAGAATTTTGAATCATATAGCAATACCATCTAGCCAACCTCAAACTATTTGTTCTTAATATGGCGGTCATGCCATGCCTTTTGTTTTTCCTTCTCAGTGGTTTGGCACCATCTTGCTAGTGAGCACCTTTCATCCAACTTCATCAATTCATCTATTCTTTCTTCCAGAGATTTCTCATCGTCTAACCCTCCTACGCGCGCTATACGCAGAGATGGTAGCATGAATTCAACCCATAAAAATACTTCCACGTCAAACACCAATTGAAATGGTGTGGTCTTATTCAATATTTTATACATTGTTTTGTATGCCCAAAGAACTGCTGACACCTTTTCATCCCAATCCTTCCTACCCATGTCACATATCTTAGTCAATGTGTGACTAAGGATTTTGTTGAATGCCTTTACAGTCCCATTTCCCTGAGGGTGATAAGGGGTAGTCTTGTGATGGGATACCATGAATTCTGCCAATAGAATCCTGATGGTTTCATTTAAGAAGTGAGTGCCCCTATCACTTGTTAAACTTAATGGGAACTCATACCTATTGATAATGTTCTCCCACAAAAATCTAGTAGTCGTGGTTACTGTGCCATCCTTAGTGGGCACAGCCTTTGCCCACCTTGTCAGATAATCAGTACAAGTAATGATATACCATGATTTAGTCCTTCGCGTAGCTGGTGAGATTGGTCCGAACAAAATCTATTGCCCATTTTTCAAAAGGTTCTACACTGGTGATGGGGTGTAAGGGCATCTCATCCCTTCTTCAAATTTTATCAAGGCACTGGCAGTGGTCACAGGCCTTGCAAAACTCAATGCAATCCTGGTGAATCATCTCCCACCATAGTCCAGTGACTAGGATCTTGCACGTGGTTTCATTCCTTGCAAAGTGTCCTCTAGCAATCCCACCATTGGCTTCTTCTATTATGGCCACGCGTTCATGTTCTAATACACACCGGTGCAAAACCTCACCGTGGCCCATTTTATACAAATCCCCATTGATCAACATGAAGGGCATGGCGCATATGGCTAACCTTTTCCTTTCCAGTGCATTCATCCCTTCGGGCGCCACACCTTCCTTGAGAAAAATAGAAATGTCTTCTAACTCCGAGGGCATGCACTGCCACAACCTGAATAGTTGCACATCCGGCATGGTTTCCTCGATACTTTACGCATCCTCTCCCAAATCAATCCTTGATAAATGATCTGGCCCACAATTGTTCTTTCTAGGTTTTACCACCACTTTGAATTCAAATTCCTAAAATAAAACTACCCAGCGGCATATGCTCCCTTGCAACACTGCTTTGTTTACTAGATACTTCAAGGCCATATGGTCAGTGTATAATATAAAGGGAGTTGCCAGCAGATATTGTCTAAATTTTTGGAGCACGTAGATCATTGAAAATGCCTCGCACTTGGTCATTGTATAATTTTGTTCTGCTGGTGTCAACTTTCTACTTGCAAAACATAGGGGATGATCAACAATCCCCTCTCTTGGTTGAGCAAGAATGGCTCCCATTGTTGTACAAGAGGCATCCACGTGGACATGGAAAGGTTTATCCCATGATGGGAATCATATAATAGGTGCAGTGATAAGCCTTTCTTTTAGGGTGTCAAATTCCCTTTGCTGCGCCTCTCCCCACTGAAAGGCACTCTTATGTCTGAGAAATATTTCTAAAGGTGCGGTGATCTTGGCATATCCCTTAATGAACTTTCTGTAGTACCTAGTGTGTCCAAGAAATCTATGCACGGTGCTTTGGCTGGTGGGTTCCCCTAATCCCACAATAACTGCAACTTTCGCAGGATCCACCAGTAAGCCCTCTTTGCATATGATATGTCCCAAAAATATTACAAAAGGAGTTGCAAAGACACATTTCTTGATGTTGAGGGAAATCCTCAACTGCCGACATCTTTCAAACATCAATCTCAAGTTATCATAATGGTCCCTTACTAATCCATACACTATCCAATCATCCAAATATACTTGAAGGAACTTGTGGATGAAGTCCTTAAATGTTTGTACCACTATGCATGAAAATACAGCGGGTGCATTCATCAATCCAAAGGGCATGACCATGTATGTAAAGCTTCCCCACTCAGTGGTGAAAGTTTTCTTTTTTTGGTCTTCCTTGGTAATCCTTGGCGATATCCCAAGAATCCATCAATAAGGAATAGACCTCGCGCCCAGCAACTCCTTCCAAAATCTCTTTAGTGAAGGGTGTGGGAAAAGGATCTATGATACAAATAGCATTCAACTCCCTGTAATCCACACATATCCTAATCCGCCCATCCTTCTTTATGTTGATCACCATTGGACTTATCCATTCTGATTCCTCCACAGCTTTAACAATACCGTATGCTATCATTTTGTCTAGCTCTTCTTTAACCCTTACGTGCATGTTGGGATTCATCTTGTATGGCCTATTCCTAGCTGAGAGCACATCATCTTTAAAATTTATCCTTATTTCCCCAATGAATGGTGGACACCTTTCAACTCATGGTATCCACACAGGAATAAATCCTCAAATTCACACAAGAGATCGATTATATTTGATACTTCCTTATCCGACTAGTAGTCCCCAATGATAGCTTACTTGGGATCCTTCTCCGAGCTGATGTTAACTTTATTGGTTTTGAGTGGTTCATGATATGCACGTGTACATGCATCCACACTGTCAACTAGCTTGCATGTCCCAACCGAATGGTCGACATTCAGGCTCTCCATTTCCTTTGCATCAATAATGTATACCATCTTTCCTTTCTCATTTTCAGCACACGTGCACTCGAATTGTATGTCTTCAGGTTCCTCCTCTTCGAACCACGCTTCTAAGCTAGGCCTTGTTGGTCCAAAAATCTGTTGGGTGGGAAGATCAATGGATAGACAGGCCAACAGTGTCTAGGGCATAGCCCCTCTTTGAGATAACAAAGCGAAACTGGTTTATCACTATTCTACCAGTAGGAATCTATGTAAGTCTTACAGTATTCTGCCTTTAGGGGGGTTTTGGAATCTCATCCCAGTAGAGTTAGTTCCGACAAAGAACAGAAAGGAACAAAGGAAGGAATAGAAGAAAGGTGGATCTGAAGGGAGGAAAGAAATGAATTCCAAAGTAGAAAGGTCATAAGTTTTATGTTTTGGGTCAGTAGTAAACAAATCCAAACTTACTTACATAAACAAACAAAGAAATATTGATAAACAAATGACAAAAGCATAGGTGAATCCAATAGAAAAAGCATGCAGATCTAACTTAAGAAAGATCTAACACATAACACAGGAATTCAGCACAAAGTCTCAATTTTTTTGTATTAATATTTGTTCTGTTACAAGAAAGCTCAAAGTCTTTCTCTCCTCACTTCTATTTTTTATACAAATTTTATCACCCCTTGAATACTACAAGTATCCAAGTATTTATATAAGGAGAAGGAGAAAGAAGACAAAAAGGAGCCAACAACTTATCTACAAAATATTTAAAAGTCAAATGTTGACTTTGGGGCAATTTTGTGGATGACAACATCCCATGGTGCAACATGGATTATGTCATCATTTTTGCCAACATACTTCTAAATAATTTTACAAAAATGGGATTTATCCCAGGAGGAAGGAGCCTATTCATCGTCATCACTTGGCTTGAAAGGAGTTTCTTGCTTCTACTCAGGAGAGGTAATGTGAAACTGAGCTCGATACTCCATGAACTTGTTAACCATCGCCTAAAGTTGATCCTCAGCAGGACCCTTGGTGTGATCCTCGATGACTTCGCAGGTTTCTCATTCATCTCTAAGTATTTCTAGGAGTTTTAAGTATTTGTTTCCTACCTCCATCAGGTATCCAATGAAGTCGTGGCAGACCAGAAGTTTGTTGATAGATTCTACATCAAAAGTGGCCTCTGATGCTAAACCCTACGATGCGATTCCCTTAAAAATCTGAATAGTATCATCTACCTTCCTCAAGGCGTATGTTGCACCAAGTAATAATGGAGACATTCTTAAGACGGACTACTCCATTTGATGCATGGCATCTAGGGCTTCCTCCTTGATTTTGTCTATCTTTTCTAAGACAAACTCCATTTGGTCAACCCGATAGTCTAAAGCGGCAAGGACTTTGTTGGGTGCTCATGGGTGATCAAATACGTTGAATTTCACCAAGTCATTGACTGAGCAATCGAGCATTTTCTGGAACATCTCGAGTTACAAACCTAGCATGGTCCAACTCTTCGGAGACAGGCCCTGCTATTGCCTAGAGTTCCTTGTTCTCTTGATCTATATTTTGATAGATCTCTGTGAACTTTGTAATCACTTTCTCACTATCCTTGAGGATCTGCTCTCTCCAGGCGGTCACTGTTATACCTTGCTCACCAATCTTGGCATACTCATTTATCTTCTCCTGATTAAGAACTTCAGGAGGGTCGGCGACATTCATAGGAGGGGCATTGCCCATCTTTTGCAGGGCTTGGAGAAGATGCTTGTTTTTCTCTTTTAATATTCTCTTCTCCTCCTTCGCTTATTGAAGCTTCTTGCAAAGGGCATCCACTGTGGATAAGGCCTCTCCTTGCAGGCTCTCTGATGATGTTCCCATTGTGACCTAAGTCACTGTAAAATCTGTAGCAAACAGATCTTCTTTCTTCTTTGTGAGATCGGGGGTACGCAATCTCCATAACTCTTTCACCTAAAGTGCTTTAAGAGAAGCGGGTTATAGCCTTTTGCTTCTTGGGCCCTTTAGCTAGAATAACAGAGAAGTCCATGGGTGAAATAGGAACTTTCCTCTTGTGCTGGCTCAGGTGATCAGAGATCCATTCTAGACTTAGGGGAGTGGGACAAGAGGGCGAAGAGGAAATAGTGGCATAAGAAGGGGAAACTATAGTGGACACAGGGAAATGTGTCGAGACACTTGGTGGCGGCATGGAGAAAGAAGCCAATACTCATGAGGTCAAGAGTCACTGCAAGATAGGGAACCACGAGGGCAGAAGGGATCTATGAGATGAGGGAAGAAATGTTGGGGGATATATCCGTGAGGGGAGAGAAGATGGAGGAAGAGGGAGGGGGAATAGTAGAAGACGGAGGAGAAGACACAACCAAAGGAGTGGTTGGTTGAGCAACATGAGGAGGGGAAGGAGGAGTGAGAGAGGGAACGGTTGATACTTCGCTAGTTGTAGATGTGAAAACATCTTGAGTGGATGTGTCCGTTGGAGCACTAGCTGCTTCTTCTCTTCTTGGGGACACTAAGTCCAACACTTGTTCCTCGATGGTGGAAGGAGGGCTCTCAGGAACTTCTTTCTAAGTAGTGCTTGCCTCTCCTTCTATATCTTTTCCTTTTCCTTTAGGCAAGTGTTTCATCCTGGTGGGTGCATCACCCAAGGGAGACATGGTAAAGTCTACCCCAAGGTAGATGATGCCATTTTCCTTGCACCAATGCTCGGTGCATTACAGAGGGCCCTTGACCCTTTCCTCTATAGTCTGAGGGGCCTTGTTTCTATCAATTTCAGCAAACGGCCAATTTTCCCCATCCATGTCTAGATAAAACTGATCAACTTCTTGATCAGTTGCTTGGAAATCATTTGGGATGATAGCCACACCATGTTGAATGATCTCTGCTAGGGCCAGTCAGGAGTGATCCTTTCGTCTGAGCTCAACTTCATGATATAGATCGATGTCGATATCTTTGATCTTAGGGATGTGAATTGGATCGATCTTTTCCCTTGGAAGGCAATCATGAGGATCAAAGGTTTGCCTTGCCAGGAAATTATGTTTCAAATTGATCAATTCAAGCTCTGCAAACATCTCCCAGGCTTTGCTCTGTGAAGTGCAGGTGTACCTGCCCACTGTGAGGGGGAATGGAGTTCCACCCTTCTTCCTTTTTGAACACTTCTCATGGTATGTGATGAGTTGTCTAGACATCTCCAATAGGATCAATTTGGGTCCCGCATACCTTGGAAATTTGGTGGGCTCTCCCAAGAAGTTAGTGGCTCTGAGATAGGTGAAAGTGGGGAATTGCATGAATAACGCTCCCCACTTCTCTGTGGTGGTGACTACACTTTTGGTTGTCCAACCGTAAGTCATGTTGGGCCTCAAGAGATAGATGAAACCATAGAAGAAGTCATCGTTGATTTTACATAATTGGGCTATGTTGTTCTCCAATCTTAACCCTGGATAGTACTCATATATTTTGACCTGGGGCCATATCCCATACCGATTCAATGTTGGGTAGTCCCTCTCTAAGGTAGTGACATATACTACATAGGAGTTCATATAGAACCTCCCAGTTGTTGAAAGTTGTTGAAGCTACTCCAATATTGTGTTGCTGATAATCTCTCCCCAGTCAAAACGCTAATCGGGGACATTTTTATTCATTGTTTCTAAATACCCGAGCATTCACTTGTGAAAAGTAATGGGCATCGGTGAGCCCAAACACCCTTCTTAGGAAGGTGATTTTGTCACTCAGCTCCTCTGAAAAGTCACTACGATGAATGACTTGTGGCCACCTACTTGTCACCTTCTTGTTTTTGAGGTACACCTCATTCATTAACTGCATACATTTGTCTTCATTTTCAGTCCATGTCTTCATGCAGTCCTCCTAGCTCACTACTACAAAATGGCGGTGGTGAGGGATACCCAACATGATCTCAAAATTTTAGGTCGTGAGGTTGATTATCACCTCACCCTTCTCATTTTCAACACATCTTGTGTCCTTATTGTAACAACGGCCCACCAACATCATAAACTCATTGTTGATTGTGCTAACTGGGAGCCCTGCAACAAATTACAAACCACTGCCAACCAATTTATCCATCCATGGGCTGCCTGTGACCTTCTTGGTTCTAGCCCAGAAGTCCTCCATGTCAATGTGCCTGAGTTTTGAATCTCTGATATCAAGATCACATTCTATAAGAGAGTCAGGCATCCTGACTCTTTGGTATTTATATTTCATTTCTTTCTCTGTTAGCTTGGCTTTACCCTTGGACTTAGTTGGCTTCTTACTCAATGCAGACATGTGTGGATCTGAGTTTATCTGTTTATTTGCAAGAAGAATTAGGGAAGTTCATTGCAGAAGATCCATGTTAGCCGTTAAGTCATCCATAAAAGCTTATAGAATGAAAAGTTAGCAATTTATGAGCCTCTGGGCACAAGGCACAGCTTTACTGCAGGTTGTAGGGACTTAGAAAAGCAAGGCACACTTTGGGAAAGTGTTGCATGGGAGAAAAAAACACCAAAAGGGGTGCGGGGCGCAGAAAGGGTACACACAACATTCAGATGTTGGTGTCAAGGTATGTGCACTTACGCCGTTGGAATTCTTTTAGTGGGGTGTAGATAGGATTGGTGTAACAGAGTATTATGGTGTACCAAGGCACAGATGCAAAATATGTAACATCAAGGTGAGGTGCGCTAAGGGGTTAAGCTTTGCACGGCGTGGGAAGGGTTTGCATAGCATGAAGTGTTGTTCCTACTATAGGTGCGCTTGCACCTGCGCCTTAGGAATTTTGTAGTTTTTTTACAAGGTGCGGGAAAGGGCTTCTGTCATGTGAGTTCACATTGTGCCTTGGTGCAACTATTTTTTATGTGGCATGACTGAATAACACACCAAAGGGGTGCGACTATGTTTAGCGCAACACGCATGAAAATTGTGCCATGGAAAACAGTAGGTTGATTCTCTTCATTTTGTGGTTTTTTACTCTCTCAGTTCAGATTTTGATAACAAGGGGTTAACCTTGGCAAAGCAGGGGATAGAGGAGAAAAGGGGCAGGGTACATTCTGAGGCAGAGCCTTCCAGATTTGTCATATCTGGAAGGAGAGTGAAAAACAGCCTGTAGGTGTGTTTTGCAAAATGTGTTGGGATTGTGTTATCTTCTTAGGCTCATTGTTTATTATCAACAATCCTAATCACCTAAACCAACATAAAAACCACAAAAAATCCACAAGAAGGGCAAGGGCCACTTACAAGGAATATATAATGATAAAGGAGACAATGTGGGGTCCACGAACATGACAAATGGCAACACGCAGGGCTGATAGGAATGCTGACAAGCACAGAGGAATAACTTTTCACATTTTTTCAATTGTGAAAATGACAGGTCAAACGTGCCTATATATAGCAAAAGGTGAAATAAATGCGCCACTAACTTTTCCTATGGCGCACTTAAGTGGATGTCAACACGAAGGGATTTACGCCATGACACATCTTTGAGAGTGTTGACACTATGTTTTTAGCGCCGACAGTGCACTTTAGAGAGTGATAACAAGATAGTGCTTACGCCTTGGTGCACCTTTGAGAGGCGTAACATTTGAGATGTTGACACTCCCTAGAATGCGCCAAAGGAATAGAGGGGTGTATTTTTGGTTGATGTAACGTGAATGAAAACTACACCCAACCCCAAAAAGGTTAAAAATGACCAAGTCCTAAAAACTAGATTTTTCGGATAGGGATTTTATGCCATTCCAAACGTTAAGGGACCTCAACGGGGGACCAAAATAGAAATTTTGGTATGGTTACTTGCAAAATTTCCCTTGTCAATTTTACAGGATAACAGACCCACCAAGAAAGTTTACTAATCTATCTTCCGCCATGGTGCAATCCCCCAGAGTGAGGCAACTTAATAGTCTATCAATGCCTCATCAACCGGTTACATGGTACTTTGGTACTCAAATGTGTGAACCAAGTCAGCTGCTAATTCCTGCCAATTTCTCATCTGGCAGTGAGTTTCAGAATGGATGTACTAAGCACGCGAGTAACCTTGTAGTGTCGAATATAACTTGTGCACCCAAAGGGAGGGTGGTAAAGCATTTGTGCCTTCTCTCTAGACCCTCTCACATGCTTGGATGTGGATAAGAGGTCGGTCTATTGCAATTGTAATCCTTGATAGTGGTGGGTATGTTGCTCTTTGAGAATCAGACAGTGAGTGCAATTCTAACTTCACGCCACTCCAACAATATTTCTCTATGCACGGCCCACCACCTTACTGCTATGCCTATCAGAACATAACCCAGTATACCTTGTCACTCATCCTCCCTCCATTGAGCTTCCAATTCTCTCAAAAATACCTTGGGGTATGCATCCTCATAATACTTGGTTACTGCCTTTCCTCCTAGGTGCTGAACTGTATGCACCGTGGTTACATTGGTCACTGATCCTTTTAGATGTCACCCAATCAATTCATAATCCCATGCGCCCAATTATCACATGCTATACTGGTAGTATCATTGACAAAGTAAGCATCATCAAACTAGATGGGTCCTTCTGTATGGTAGATGGTCTATGTGTCTCTTATGCAGCGCATATATATTATGTCCAAGACTTCCTCCCCAATGGGTTCGGTATAGGGGTGGACTTTCCATCAGCAAGTGGTATAACCACCCTCTCTTCCTTATTTTCAAAGCTTATGTACCCCTTGTTAAATCAGAATATGGATTATTCTTATAGCACCACGGGCGCCCAAGTAACACTAAGAAATTATCTGCCTCGACAAGTGCCAAGACTTCAAAATCCCCAGTGAACCTAGTCCCCTAAATGGTAATGGTCTCATCCTTCAAGATACCTATGGGCATTGCCTTCATCTTATTTGTCATTTACAGCACATTTAAAGATGGTTGTAATGCAGGTCTTCCCATTTGATGCCAGACATCTAGAGTGAGAACATTAACCTCTGCGCCTGTGTCAATGAGGATGTTGCTAAGCAGCCATCCATCCACTACTGCATTCAAGGTGATTTTCATTTTTCATAATCAAGGCTATGATATGGGAGGTTTACATGCAGGATCTACCTTTCATGTTTTTCCCCGACACATGGTACCTTTTCTCTCAGCCATGCTCCTAGCAGGGGAATAACATTCTCTTGCCTCAACAGTTTACACACATCCTTAACCTCGTCCAAGTCATCCTTTGGTGCTTCTATTGGTCTTCTTTGCTCATATTTTCTAGTTTTCTCTTTTAAGCATTGGATCTCCCCTTGTGAACTCTGAATTACGTCCATGGTTTCCTGGTAGACTTCTTTCTGGTGAGCCAAGTTTGGATACTTCCCATGCACTACTTCCTCCCTTGAAACCAAAGGTCTCTGCTTAGGTGCTTCCATCACACGCGTGGACTCTACCCTTGTTGTTACCATAACATGCTCTAGTTCTTATTCATGTACTACTCATGGGAGCCATTGTGCATCAGCATTCTTAATACTCACCATGCCAGCACCCTTATCCTCTGGTACTACTGACTCATATGTTCATATAACTCTGGGCACTCTTCGTACTTATGTTTTTTTCCACACCAGAAGCATTGTAGAAGATCTGGACATTCGCACTTATAATGGTCTGTGGCTCCACAATTAAAGCATGTCCCACGTGGGAACTCACTTCTTCCCCCGCGGTTACCACGACCATGAAATCCTCCATGAAACCCTCTTCCACGCGCACCCCCATCTCCGTGCTCTTCATACCGACATTCATCTCCTTTGGAACTGCTAGCAATGCCAGTCTGGCACACATCAAGATCAATTGCCTCATGAATTTGGTCAATCAATCTACAATCCTTAGTGTCATGTGTGGTTGAGTTACATATCTTGCAATAATAAGACACATTTTTGCAAATCACGTTCTACTAAAAGGGGGCACCTACTGGCATCATGGTCCCTGTGACATATTTCACAATTTACCGCTATGTTGTATACCACCTTTCGAGTACATATCCCACCATTATCCTTTGTGTTCCCTTCCACATTACAATTTGTGTACCACATCCCACCACGAGTCTCTAGAACTGTGTTGGAAGATAATTTCTCCAACTACTTAGCCATGGCAGTTATCTAAGCCTCCAGAAATGGGCTAACACTAGTTTCAACACTACCAACTGCCTCAACGCACAAAGCAGCTTCCAACACTTCGCGTGGGTCCGTGAATGTTTTATGAGACAAATCCCTCCTAAATGGTGTGATCAACCCTCAGACAAACCACTGAGCATGTTGTGAAGGGTGGATATCATAAGACAGTTTAGATAAAAGAGTTTTATAGCACGCATCATATTCCCGCATGCTCTTTGTCATTCCATGTTGGATTTCTTTGAGAGAGCTAATGCTCTTCTATTCAAACTCAGGTATGTGGAATTCTACTAAGAACTCATTTCTTAATGCGGTATAATCCACAAAAGTCTGATAAGGGTCATATTTTTTATAAAAACTATGCATTTTTCCTTGCAAGTTTGTCACCCAAATTGACTGGCCTTTCGATCCTGGGTCGTGATCCCCTTCGCACGCCATAGCAGCTCGCACTTATGCACATGCTCTGCGGCATCTTCTATCCCACTATAATTTGGTAAGTGTAGAGACATCTTGAAAAAGACCTGAGGAGGTGGCTGAGGCCCTTGTCCTCCCAACCCAGTCCCTTGGTTTCCCCTGGTGTTTCCTCCTTCGCCGGACCCACTAGATCCGGAGCCACCAACTCCACCACTTACACCTCCAGATCCTCATGTGTTAGGTACAGGGCCTATGTTTGTCATGCCAAACACTCCTGTCGTTCCACTGAATTATGCACCGACAGTTTGTGAACTAGGGCCACTCGCAGTCATACTTCCTCCACCACTTCCTAACGTGCTTCCAAAACTAGTTATATACGTGCCTTGCCCAAATATTCCACAAAATACTGGAATAGTGTGTGAAGCCATAGATGTCCCAAACAAGAAGTTGTATCTTCTGGGCACCAATCGGTTGCTTCCACTGATATCAAATGGATCAACTATACTTTTCTCGTGTTCAAACAAACCAAGCACCAAGGTTTGGTCGCTAAGTGGGGGCAATGCACGCCAACGACTCTTCTTTCTCTACGCGACAGACTCTCATCAAAAGCCACAAGGTTTTCTCTCCCACGCTTACCAAGATGGGGTATCATAGACTGTTCAGGTTCCACATCCTCCGCATGAACCTCAACTCCTTTCCACCATGTCTAGCTCCATAACCCACTTGTAATCCCATGATTTCTATTGATCTCCCTTTCACATGCTTTGTTATACTTGATCCGTCTCTCCTCCCTTTCCTTTTTAGTCGTTATATCAACCATCTTTCCCTAACCTAGCTTCCTCACCAAGCACTTGAAGTGGTTCATCCGGCCATAGGAAATGCCTCTAAACCCATGGTTACCATCCATATTTTGATTGCCAAGGGGATAGCGCATATAAATGATCCTTTGGGCTCCCGCAAAAACTAAAACTTAGTAACTTCGGGACAGAAATACGTGGAAATTACCTATTCTAGAGTGTAGCTAGTCAATACTCCCTTCCACTAATGATCTATATCACAGGTCCACGTTTGATCAGCATCTTACAAGTTCTAATATGTTTCTTGGGTCTAAGGGTGTGACTTATAATACCACCCCGATCCAGATGTGTAAGCCAAGAGCCATTCAAATAACTCTACTGGGAAACAGTAGAAGAAGGTTTCATACAACTCACGATAAAGAGTTTCTTCCACCCATCTTCACATGTCAATCTCAGGTCCAGTATTGAATATCTGAGTGAATTTTTCCTCCGTTCTTTTAAACCAATCTTCAACACCTTCCAGGGTTATTCTCTCCATCATCACTCTTTGCACAAATCATGATGTATGTCATGTTCCACTACAACTTTGAAAAGAGGTCCCGGAAATGGAACCAAGATGTAGTAATTATTGTACCCACCAAGAACAAGGGAAACTCATGCATGCTGACATATCACCCAGCAGGTGTTGGGTGCTCACCTGAGGCATGCGCGAGAGGGAGCCGAGTCTCTCTTTTATGTGAGTTTAGTGGAAGGCATACTTCATGATCTTGACTTAGTGATTTAAAATAAATGAAAAAGCTATAGAGCTCATAATGGCTTCTATACCCCTTCATTCATAACAAAAGTAAAGTACACAAGAGAATTAATAGAACTAGGAAGTTGTAAAACCACAAATAGACTTAACATTCAAGTAAGGTTCATGATTATATAAGATCAAAAGCATAGTAGAAACATGCAAATAATACAGAGAAAGGATCTTAATATAATTTTCATGGTAACCTTTCATGTTCATTCATATCATTACTTATAAAATATTACAGAAGGGAGACCGTAGTCATGCACCATATCTGGATCCATGCATGAATGCTCACAAAAAAAAAAATTATTCCCCATTCCCATATTACATTCTTCCTATAATCATCTACCCATTTTTATCCCATAGTTCTCGCAGTAATTCTGTAGAGCTCTCGCTACCTCACTTGTATCTCTTTTTCTTTGTCAAGGGTACATGTATAAATAGGCATCTGAGCTCTAACAAACTCCTCTATAACCTCAGATCTGGCCCCAAGTGTCAAGTGTAGGTCACCCCAGGTGCATGCCTCTCCATGTCATGATTAGATTTTTGGATCTTCCTATCGCAAGGTATATTCCTTCCAGGACACCCTGTTGCTAGGCTTGAACCTTATCCAAACGGAACACATTCTTCATGTGTTCTGTCAAAAAGGCCAAAAATGGCTAAGTCCTGAATTATGCTTTGTAGGCGCGCATCCTTGGTTCTCCAAGAACCCCTTTTTGAATTCTGCCTTGCACGCCTAAAACCTGCGTGCTTCCTCTGGCAGTGCGCGCCCTATGCGCCTTTAAGACTGGAAGCTAGATTAGGGTCCCAAAACCAACTATGCCCAAAATCATCATCATCATCACCAAGAAAAACATACCCAAAATCTCCTTGAACATAATCCAAAAAATAATGCCTATGTGGAGTAGTATGGAAAGAAGCCCCCGAATCTAAAACCCAAGATTCAGTAATATTGTGCAAAGAAAAAATCAAAGCATCCTGACATATATTACACGTTGCCACATTTGCCTCTTTGTTTTCTTCCTATTGTTTCTTCTTGTCCCAAAGTTCCCAACAATCCTTCTTTACATACCTAGACTTTCCACAGTGCCAGCGTATTATCTTGCTTTTGGATTTTGACCTTGCCTGATCCTTTGATTTTCCACGGCTTCATCTATTCTTTTGTCTCCCTCTAGTTTCCACTATCAAAGCATTCCATGAAGTAGAAGATTCCCCAGAGCTTTTTATTCACATTTCCTCACTTAGAATCACCCTATAGACACTAAACTTTGGTCACACTCCCCTTGGTCCCTCGACAAATAACCACCTCAAACACACTCACCTAACAATGGCCCCTTTCACCCCACTCTAATATTAATTTAATTAATTTAATTTAATTTATCCATGTCCTCACAATATTTATTATTTAAATATCCTAATCGGATAATGCCAATACCATCCACCTCATCTAGCCCACCTCACCCCAAGACCTATTCTTAGTATGTTGCCATAAATAACTAAGACCTACCTAAAACCCTAAAAATCAAAGCCTACATTCCCTCTAACCACATTCCCACCCATTAGAAAGGAAGTTTCCATTCTAATACATGGAATGAAATCAACCAGATCCAAGTAAATCAAGGGGATCTACCCATTTTATAAAAACCGAGGAAATCTTGCCCTAACCGACATCAATTACCCTAAACCACCGCTAGTCAACCTAGAACCATTATCGGTTACCATTAATCCCCAAAACAACCTTATTTCAAGGTTGACACATCTTCCTTGAGTGAGAGATGAAACTAGAGCTGTATGCAAGTAGAACCAGCATTCGTACACACATCAGATCATCCACAACTAGCACCAGAGGCAATCACAAATCCATTGGCATTCACATAAGCATCCAGGGAAGTTCCAGCACCACACCAAGCTCCTTCCATTTGATCACCCACCATTTCCAACCAGACATCAAGCTTGCACAGCAGTAAGTGTTTTGTTAACCATCACTTGTCCATTGTTCATTTTAGTAGACTCTTTTACTTCTGTTATCAGTTTTCTATTCCCATTCCCATTCCCCCCACCATTTACCTCCATGAAAACTTGACCGTTTCTTCACCCACACCATTAAACTACCCATACCCTGATTTTAATTAGCCCTGAGTATACCTAAGACCTTTTTAGACCTTGTCATTCCCCTTTCCATTCTCATTTAACCTCAGATCTGTCACCACACCAAGTTTTTGATAAGTTTCATGTACCCTGACCATACCGGCACCAGCTACCCACAACCGTTGCTGATTCACCTAAATCGACATCGGTCATACCCGACCGACGTCAGTCTCTATGTTTTTACCCTCAGACAAAGAACACAACTTAAAATCTCCACCAAATACCCAAAATAGCCTAGAACCAGACCCTGATCAATACCAATAATCTGATAGAGACCTTGACCTTCAGATTCAGTCATAGCTTAGACTTTTGTGAACAAATTTTCTTATTTTAGTTAAATAAGATACCTAAATCATTTTAACTACAGTAGGATTTCCTTTATTATTAACATTTAGTTGATTTAAATAGTGGATTGATAGATGTCTAGGAGTATCACACTTCTCGGATCTAGCACACACTAGGTAGTCTACTACATATATTGTTTAACTTTTATTTGGAGGTCTTGTTTTCTATTTCACGTAGTTCCTCCAAGCCAAAAGGAATCACTCACAATCAGCTATGGATTAAGGAGTCATATGCGCGTAACAACATCCTACCAACATTTTAACAAGTATTCCTCCTAGCCCTCTACCCTTATCTGTTTCGTCAGTATTCAAAGAAATGCTCTAGAATCAAGTGAAACATTTTGGCACGCCCGGTGGGACCCATTTGAGGTTCTTTGCATTTCTTCATTTCTATGTGAAAAGTCACATGTTTGTTTCCTTTCTAAAAGGTTCTCACATTAGAATTTATCCCCTAGAATCTTCTCTTCTTCTATTTTCTAAAAGCAATCGTATTTTGATGCTTTAAAACGAACATTTCTTCCCTTTCATTAGTATCACATTAGTGAAAGATCATCCCTTCTCCTATTCATATTTTTGTGTCATCGAATCCAACATTTCGATTTGAGTTTTAAAATCAACTTCATTTCATTCTACTTTTCTACATTAGCTCACATTAATTGAGGGCAACCTATACACTGGAAGTCAGTCTCAACTGATGGTTGATGAACAAATCATAGAAAGCACACTTTATCTCTCTCTCTGAGTCTTACCAAATTAAACAAATTCAAAAATATACACATTCTTAAAGGAAATCCTTACTTAGGAATTCATGCTAATGATCATACTAGTTAGAGCATTGGCAGGTACTCCCTAGCTCGCTACTTCTGTCGAGTCATACTTTAGAGGAAGGCCCTCCCTAGCCATAACATACCTGAAACCTCTCCTTGTAGATCTCCTTCTTCATAGGAAGCTATCCTCACCAAAAATTAAATCCTAAAGTTCATGAGTCTGTCCTTAAATAGCATAAGTTGAACAAACATAATAGAAAAAACACTCTTAGGATCGTATTTTTCTTAGTGTTTCTACTTGGCTTGTGTTTTGAGGTGAGAAAACCAATTCTTCATTTTTTTTATTTCCCCTTGCATGCTCCTCATCATAGTTGGTGTATTCCAGCTTCATCTAAGTGTGCCTGGACACTATTTTCATCATTCTCAGAATTCCAATTTTGATTCCACATCTGATTTTAACTCACTACCACCTTTTCTTCATCTCTGTTTTAATTTCATAGTAACTGGTGTTGGTCCAGCGACCATCGTAGCTTACCCTCTTACAGTCATTGGTTCTACCCAACCAACGTTGGTTTACTATTCTTTTGGTTAACCTACCCAAAAGGAAACCTGCTTCACCTTCTTTGTTGTTCAGAGTCTCTGTCTCTCTCATCATATTCACTTTCCTTGTAAATTTCATCAACATCTTATCTACTTAGCAAATTGTCACCCTTTTGCCTTGTTTTAACAAACTGTCCATTTTCCATACCACCACCACTTTTTTTTCCTGTCTTTGTTGTATTTCTATGTCATTTACAGAAATCATTCCTACCACATTAGTACTTGTTCACATGGTGTTTCCACGTAGCCAAGCAAACACCCTCATATTCCACACTAGTTATCAGCCACTCCCACCTAGTCCTTCGCCACCTTCTATTTTATCACCCATGGATCATACCCAACCTATCACTATCACCACACGGGATGAGGAGTTCACATGACTCCTTGGCCAAAACCCTGCTACCTTATAGTTTTATCTCTCCCACTCGTCCACTTGAGATGCCTTGGGTCAATTGATATACTGCACGCATGTATCTATCCCCCCGACACTTTCTCCTACTTCTGCACCTACCTCCTTATCTCCATGCTACCCGTATCTACCTTACCCCTAGTCATTTCTAAAATAGGCCCTATACCTGCTATGACCACCACATCTGCTACATCCATTACACCCCGCAACATCCACTATACCTTCGTCCACTAATGATAACGTAACCTCATCTGCACCTATTGTCTCACATATACCCGTAGCTACACAACCACCCCCGAGTTTCGATGACCACTACCCCTTTTCAAAACATTTTCCTTTCTACTCCACAGTCCTTAGCCTCCATTTCTACTAGAGTCACCTCGAACCTTCCACCTCCATATACGTACTATTAGCAGCCTCTTATTTCATCTATCATTCATTTTGGGTACGTGCCCCCTATTTCACTCCCTCCTTCTCAATCTACCTATATGGCATCACCATATACTAGAATGCCACCTCCATTATATGCCCAACACCAACCTCCTTATGCCACAAGAGGTACCCATCCATCGCAACCTAGAAATTACCTAGATCAAGTTAATGATGGACAAGATGTAGACACTGGAGGCATCAATTTCTGGCACACGCAATTATATCACCTACGATGAGATTTGTAATGAGCCTATCCATCCATTTATTCCTATTCATCCTTATCCCATGCATTTGGAAATGCCTAAATTTAACCACTTCAACAGCAAAGAAGACCCGCAACAACATTTACAATCTTTCAAACATGGTTGTTATATGATCGCCCATGATGACACTTTACTCCTAAGGACCTTTCCCATGTCTCTGATCAGGACCACATTAGACTAGTATAGTGGGTTGCCTAGACATTCTATCTTCTCATTTAATTAGGTAGCCCAAGCCTTCTTGGATCACTTTTCCATCAATGTTGTTAAGAAGGTTACCATGACTGACCTCTACCCTACACGTCAATATGATGACGAATCTATCGCAGATTTTTTCACTTGTTGGCGTAGCCTGATCAATTAACTCACATTCCAACTACCACAAACCAAACTCATAGCACTCTTCATGCAGGATTTTGCTAGAAATATTGTTCCAACCCTATAGGTGTATACTTTCTGAACCTTCAATGAGACATTCAACATGGCACGAAAGCTAGAGATTCAGGCCATCAAAGAAAAGAAAATTCTTCTACGCAATAAAAAATCAGAGTTTGAGTCAAATGATACCTCTTCTTCTTCGAAACCATAGAACAATTATTCAAAAGCCAATGGAACTGCTAACACAATGGTACTCAAGGCCATCCCAACTCATCCATCAAATCAGGCTAATCCTTCATCTAATCTCTCTACTGTTCAGACCTTTCAATTCAAATGGTAACAATGGAAATACACCCCAATTGGGGAGCCTTATGCTTCTATATTAGAAAATCTCATTAAATCTGGGTCCATCACCCTTCATCCCGTAAAACCACACACTGGTTTTGATCCTACTCACCCCACACCCGCGTGGTACAAAGAGCACGACTTCTGTAACTATCATCAGGTAAAAGGTCATAGTGAAAACAATTGCATCACTTTCATGAACATTGTCCAAGAAATGCTCGAGAAAGGTGAATTAACCTTGGATAACCCTAATGCACCTACCAATCAAAACCCACACATATTTAAGAAACCATTTCCTAATCATGCCCCTTATTCTGATCAAACTAGAGAGACCTCAACTAATGATAGCCATACGCGCAAGGTCCATGCTATTTTTAGTGAAGCACCAGTTGCTTCCCAATTACCTCATATTCCTTCCATAGAGGAAATCCTAGCTTGAAATCCTCAACCTACACATGAACCCACTTCACCTATGCCTCCACCCATAGAGGAACACCCTTCGTTTCCTCCCTCACCTATGAAGGAGCCTCCTGTTAACTTTGAGACCATTTCACCTTTGGCTTCTCCACCTAGAGAGCCATCACCCGCAGTACCTCTCTGACCCATGGAATATGCTTTTTTATCTTCTCCACCCACAGAGGAACACCTGTCATCTCCTCCACCTATCAAATATCCCTTAGAAATGTCATTTCCTCTAGGTGACCATTCTCCATCAACTACCCAAGATCCTGCAGACCTACTTTCAGCTCTCTTACCTGCAGAGGTTGAAGCTAGCAAATTCCCCATTTCTAAGACACATTTAATGGGAATCACCATTGGATACACATCGACCTCACCTTCAGCAATGTTGTTCTCATGCTTATCTAATCACCTAGATTATGTGGATAGAGCCTTACTTTGGGGGTGTCTTCTACTTCCTATCTCAACACAAATGCGGATGTCACTTTCTAACACTTCCACTGTCTATCCAAAAATATTCTGGCCGATCAAACCAAACATGACCACAACTATCAAAAATTATCCCATGGTACCACTCATGGCTCAACTCACACTCCCTTCAATAACTCAACATGCATCTAAATCCAAACCCACACCTACATCATCTTCCTTACCTAAACCTATTACTACCTTAGGGGTCATCCTAACGGCTAGTCTCACTCATCCACCCATCAAACTAGATTTAGCTACATCCTCCAAAACTAACACCAAACCTAATCCGGCCCCCAAATAGAAGAACCAATCCCCTAGATCTCATACCCTAACCTCACCAATCACACCTTCACCCTTTCCGTCTATCTTAGGAACTCACCCTTCTATCCTGGTTAAGAAACCTCTACCTACAAGTAAACTAAAAATGTAGCAACCCATTCCACCCTCACAAACCTCTAACATATACAAGCGCCCGACACAACTTCCACCCACACCTACAACATTTTTACCACCCATACCTTCAATACCACCATTAACTCCTTCACTACAAACAACACTTCAGTCTCTTTCCCTCACAACTCATGTACGTCCCACGCTGTCTACCTTCACAGCACCTCGGTTATCCCCGTGGGTAACTCACCATATTCCACCATCCACTTTTCCTTCTATATCTCATGCGTATGTATCACCTTTACCCAAGAAGGTGCAACATAAAGAGAAAAATTCTCTACCCTCCAATAAGGTAGTCAAACCAACCACACACTCTCTCGCCAGTTCATCTACCATACCCCTACCCAAGCAAACACGACTAACACCTAATATCACACTAGCACCTAAAACCATAACTTGACCCTCTCCCCCTCTTGCAAAGACCCTTCCTATATAATCAGCCGCATCTACAACCAAACCCACATTCACTTCCCATTGTGATCCACTACTGGGATCCTATGCCATAATCTTAACCAACCTCCTTGAAACTTTTGTCATCACATTACCCCCTCTCAGACCTTATGACCCACACAAAACCAGACCAAAGGGGTTTGACAACACCAAGATTTTTTCCTACCATCGTGTGTTAGGGTATGATGTAGAGAACAATAAGGTTTTGAAAACCGTTCTTATCCAGTTGTGTCCTCTTGCAGAAAACTTTGACGATGATGACCTTCTTGATGAAGACCCCATTTCACCAGCACCCATTTCCATAGTTCTTCCCTCATTTCCTACTCAGAGACCCAGACCTCCACCTCCACAACTCTTAGAACCACCCCCAAATTTGAATTTAACATGGTGCGCATCAGAGAACTTGCCAACCACCAACTAAATGTCATTGTGCCCAGCTCACTTCACAAGGCTTTTCTCCCCTGGTAGGTTTCTTCTCGTCATGTCATTATACCACTCATCCTACACCTTCTCTATTTACCAACTCCCCTCAAATCAACATGATCCATGTTACCACTCGTGCTCAGAAGGACAAAGGAAAGGAAAAGGCAACCGACCCACCTACCAACTCAATACCCAACATACCATCTACACCCACACCTAAAGTCACTATCCGTAGCTCCACCTATCCTATTTCTAATGGGGTTACACATCATGCCATGCTCAAACAATTACACCAATCATCCCTCAAGATGTCCCTTTATGACCTTATCCAAACCTCTGAATCCCATCGTCAAGATCTCATGGAGGTCCTTCAATCTATTGAGGTTTTACCCAATGATCCTACACCCATAGCCTCCATCATCACACCTCATCATGTAGCCTCTCTTACCAAATCACCATCTTCTTCTACACCTCCACCTACTCACTGAGTAGCCACCCTCAGCTTCTCAGATGAAGAGATCGCACTGCACCAACCCGATGACCCAGAACTAGCCCTTTTCATCTCTATCCACATCAATGATATACATGTATGATGTGTTATGATCAATGGGGGTGCTAGTATTAACATCATATCCTCCCATGTGTTCGACCAAATGTGCATACCCAAAAATTACATGCATAAACATCTCATCATATTGCATTCATTTAATGACGTTATCACCTCTACACTTGGCACCATCATCCTCCATGTTCACGTGGGCCCCTGCACTATTCTAGAATTGTTTTACATCTTGGAGGGGGAGTTTCAATATAACTTGTTGCTTGGTAGACCCTGGATTCGTGTTATGGGTTGTGTTCCCTCCACTTTGCATCGTTGTGTGAAGTTTGAGCATGATGGGCACACCTATACCATTCTGGCTGACCCATCACCTTTCAAAACTTGCAACATGCTTTACCGACCCAATGACATTCTTATACCCATTAAGGCATCTACCTCTATGACCACTTCCTCTTCACCTACACCTCCACTCACCAGTGTTGCCACCACCTCGACCACACCTACATCCTACATCCCTACCGCTACCACAACCTTTGCGGCTGACCCATCAGTCTCCTAATCAGTTGTCTCCACCTCTAATTCAACCTCTAACACATTGTCTATCCCAGTTACCCATATATCAACCACTGATCCCTTAGAATTAATTTTTCAGCACCTCACCCTGGGAGAGTATCGCTTATATAGTGTTATCACATTCCTTACTCCACAATAATATGGAAGTCTTCACCAACACCCTCGCTATAATAACCGCATAGGAGAGCATCTCCTTTACGATCCTCCCCACCTTCGCACCACTCTGACCTATGGGGGACTTGATACTACCACTTATACACCTGAACCACCATCACAAATCCACCCATTTTCTGTCGACCTCCAGTCACTCACCAATTTTCATTTCACCCACACCTTCTTTCACCAATGTGCATGGAAGGGTTTTGGTTTTTTCTTTTATGAGCAAGTTCATCACACTGTTATTCCATGTACTACCCATAAACATAACGACTGCAATGGTATTGTCTTTGTTGAACCACCTACCAGAAAGGCTCACACTGAACTCATTGAGGATATCAGCCATTCTCCACCTTCTTCACCCGCTCCACCTTCTTCACCACCTTCACCGATAGATTCAATAGATCTATAATCCATTCCTCCTTAAAAAAAATTCATAAACACCATTACCTTAGGGCCTCTGACTTATCAACACGAGGTTGAGGCTCCCTCTTCTCTTCCCTTCTTGTATCCCAAAATGATTGATGCCAATACACCTTCTATTAATGTCGTTCAATATCAGGATGATGAATCTATACTCACCTACCTTGGTGTAGAAGACTCGTATATTCACCGGTCATTACCATCCAAGACGTAAACCATGTTGAACGAATCGACTATCGAAATCAACATCCATAGTCAAGATGACCCGCACATTCTAAGGATTGGCCAATCTTTAGATACTGCTGAATAGGAAGCCATCACTTCTTTTCTCAAAGATCATAACCATGCTTTCACTTGGTCTTACACCGACATGCCCAATATTGACCCCACCATAGTGGTCCACAATATCGTAACCATTCTCGATGCTAAACCCATAAAAAAAAGTTGAGGAAAATGTACCCTCTAATTCTGCTTCTGGTCAAAGAAGAACTTCAACACCTTCTTTTCAATTCCTTCATCTTACCCATCAATTATCCCCGATGGATTTCTAACATTGTCCCTGTCACTAAGGCAACAGGGGGACTTTGTATCTGCATAGATTTCCGTGACCTCAACCTAGCTTTCCCAAAGATAACTTTCCTCTACCCAGTATTGACCAACTGGTTGACCTTACCACTGGTCACGAGATGCTATCACTCATGGATGGTTTCTCTAGTTATAACCAAATCTTGTTTTCTCTAGAGGATCAACACAAAACTGCATTCATCACCCCTTGGGGGACCTTCCACTATCGAGTCATGCCTTTTGGCCTTTAAAACATTGGTGCCACATTTTAGTGGGCTATGACTTACATCTTCCATGACATCATGCACCGTATATTGGAATATTATGTAGATGATCTCCTAGCCAAATCTAAATGCCTCTCCGAGCACCTCGCCATCCTAAAAACCATTTTTGACCGCCTCATTAAGTATTGTGTTTTCCTCCAGCCTAAGAAGTGTGTCTTCGTAGTTCTCTCAGGAAAGCTCCTAGGATTTATCGTTTCCTTACATGGTATAGAGGTTGACCCTGCTAAGGTCGAGGCCATTCTCGAAATGCCTCCACCCACTAATCAGCAGTAGCTCCATATCTTGAAAGGAACGATAACCAGATCATACCAAGACAAGAACATAGATGCTAATCAAACACCACAATCAATAAGATGAAAGTAATTCACCAGAATAACTTTACATAAACCTTTGCAAACAAATGAGAAGCAATATCATATATTATTATGGAACTCAATGCAATAAATTGAGAATGGGCCTTGCTTAAATAGGCAAGGAATAACAATCTAAGAACCAGTCAAGGTCGTAGATCAAGCTGTAGACACCAAATTCGTGTCTTACGACCCCTTGTGACCCGCATCCCATTTCGCCACCTAACCTCATTACCTAAACCTTACACAATTATTTATTAATTACCTTGTAATTGATAAATCCCCATCACCTCACATGCCACCTCATCATGACCTAGCCCTAATCCTAAACTAACCTAATTAAAACCTAAAACTTGGTCTACACCTACACTCATGACTAAGGACCCCTTTCTCGCACCTAAAACCAACCTTCTAGTCACTTGACCAAGCCCGCAACTAATCTCTCGGGAGAAAAGCAGGGAAGGTGGGCTGTTTTACTAAAAATAGCCCACTTTTTCCTTACCGATGCCGGTTCCTACTCGACCGCCGTCGGTTACGTAACCGCCATCGGTTCCCTGTAAATGGCCTCCCCAAACCAAAAACAAAGGATCGAAATTTCATTTTGGATCAAAGGAAAGGATTTTTGAATCAACAGAGATCATTGGGAGCGAGGAATAGAGTCCAAATCTTCACTTGACCGAGCAGAGACGAGTGGAAATACCAGAAGTGTTTACAACAAAGGAGATCAGCTTGCATCTTCGTCAAAACCAGTAAGTCACATCTTGCATGTCCTCTGTTATAACATTTCTTATGCCTTTTGAATCACAGTCCTCATAAATCCATCCCTGAATCCACTACCCAGCATGCATATTACCTCTAACCATCATTCATCTACCTCTCATCACCTTATTTCCTAATACCACCTATATACAGCCTTACAAACAACACAACTACCCCATAAAGCGACCAACCTACAGATCCTAGAACCCACCGGTATCGGTTATCAGTAACCGGCATCG
Source organism: Taxus chinensis (assembly GCA_019776745.2). Taxonomy (NCBI): domain Eukaryota; kingdom Viridiplantae; phylum Streptophyta; class Pinopsida; order Cupressales; family Taxaceae; genus Taxus; species Taxus chinensis. Next base: position 594,586,984 of record CM034154.1, on the reverse strand, counting down.
GTTATCAGTAACCGGCATTGGTTCCTCTGATCAAAACCAGAAAACCAGCCATTCCCCTACCCAGTTCAATGAAGCAACTTAATTAATATTTTACAGTATTTTGTGTTAATTCATATTAGCAGGGAAACTGACCACCTTCGAAAGGAAGTTTTATATTTCCTGGGCCCAAGGCAGTTTCCTCATTTATTGTCTAATCAAAATCTTGTGGTCTTGTGTTCTTATTTGCAGGTAGTCCTTCCAAGACAAAAAGGAGTTCTTCGCAGTCAGCCTGATCTTTCTCTATGGTACGCGCACACCATCTTGACATTCTACAGGTATTCCTCCTAGCCCCAACCCTTATCTGTTTCTAAAAGGAATGAAACATTTCGAGTGAAACACAAGCCATAAATCAAGGAAATAACTAGTCATCAAATAACTAGTCAAGACCATAGATTTAGGAGAGAACTAGACATCAAGGATCTATTCAATACCATAGATCAAGGAAAGAACTATTCAATACCATAGATAAAGGAAAGAACTATACCTAACAACTAGATAATATCTCCTAGTATCTAAATAAGATAAAAGAACTATCCACACACATAAGTGGGTGAGGATAAATACAATAAAGGTAAATAAAGTACCTAGGTGAACATGAGCTAAGGTAAATACCTACTCTAACACCCCCCTCAAGTGAAGCTAGGGGCCAAAATAGAAGTGGCATGTCCACAGTATGAGTCCTAGCAACTAGGCCTGATGAGGTACTGATGTACAATAACTGGGAAAAAAGGGACACCGCAAGGTACCCAAAACCAGTATCAACAAAGTAAAGAGAGTAAAGACCCACTCCAAGGCATCCCAAGAAGCTCGGCTCAAAAAACTCATACAATACTAAAGAAGTTTGGTGTACACTGTGGTTTGAATCCACTGCTCGATCACAAAACTCAAAAACAACTGGCACTAGGCTCCACCAGAATAGCTCCATACAAGGAGACTGTCAACGAAGTGATGTTGAAAGTGCAAAAAAATACCAAACATAATTCAATCAAGTGTTGCAAATAGGTGTACCATGATCCAAGAACAAAAACCAAAGCAACAAGGCAAGGACACAAAATCCAGAGTGTCACAATCCAAGAAAAGCCAAGGTAACAAGGCAAGGACATGAAACCTGAAGAAGCAGGATTAGCACCACACCCTCCCATACTGCTGAATGGGTGGAGTTACGCTACAAATCTGTATGAGTTGTCAAAACAACTACTTGAACACTGACAAATTAACACTAGGCTCCACCAAAATAGCTCCCCCATAAGAGAGACTGTCAGCATGTCAAAAGTGTCAAAAATACAGATACAAAATCTCTCAACAAACAAGAGAGATACACTACACATGCTAAAGAAAAATACTCAAAACAAGAAGCATCACAACGTAGAAGGTATAGAAATTAGAGCAAGAGGCCGAATGGTGGAGGAGCCATGCCTGTAAATTCCTCTCAACGAATGCCTATGTCGTCTCCATGAGTGATCAGATATCCACCCCAAATCAACATAGATGGATGAAGAAGATGTCTACATTTGACTTGGTGCAAAATACACAATGAGTGCATGTAAAAGAACATCAGAATGTGTGTCAGGTTGATCATGTCTGATAACTGAAATCTCAGGTTTCTCAATCTTGATTGAAGGTGTAAAACGCATGTGTTGCTCATGATCCTCAGAAAGATTCGAGCGAACAAAAAAAAGAGCTCTATCAATGTGTGATCCCAATTAAGTATCTGCTCGAAAAACAATGTCATGACGAGAATTCCACTTAACATGTGGAATGGAGGAAACAATACCCTGTGAATGTCTGTCAACGACTCCGCTAGTGAGACCCATAGAACGGATCATGTGAGAACTAAATGTAGTGGTATGCTTCTTAAAAAAGCCATGCAGCTGAGTAGAAGTAGGATACACAACATGTGGTACTGTAATAGGCACAGATGTGGAAGAGCATGCAGTAACAAGCCTCATAGGTTTAGAAGCATCAAAAGCAGAAATAGACTCAAAGACTGACAAATCAATGTCAGTGGGTTCAGGAGTAATAGCTGCAAGTGGACTAGGAGCATGGTTGTGGTTGTCCACAATATGATGGTGATGTTGTAGGCTAGCAAGTTTGTTCTGCAGGGAGTGTATTATTGTATCCTTATCATGAATGAATGATTGTAGAAGATAATTTTGCTTCTTGAGCGATCTATTTTCTTCCACATATTTTACAATATCCTCTTAAAGTACACACACTTTAAAGAAAAGCATATCATTCTCAGAATCCATGATAGGTACAAACTGCAACTCCCAAAAATTTAGGACATCGGGCTCATCCAAAATCGCATCCTCAATTGATTACAACACTCCTCCATATTTGGCACTTTATAATTATAGTGCAAGTCTCAAAATAAATAACTCTAATGGAAAGAGTACGAAAAAACAAGCACTTTTGCAAAAAATGGAACTCAAAACCGAGTTACCGATCAAAAGTTACAAGCTTTTTAATATTTTGCTCTATTATTTATTTTAGGTGCCACTAAAACAAAGTAAAATGTTGTTGCCTTCACCACACAAATAAAATTAAAGGGGGCTGAAGTTAAGCACCTACTAGGGAATCACAAGTTTTAAGCTCTCATATGACCATACCATATGACCAAGGGCTAAGGATTTTAATGGATGTTGCACAACTTACTATATGCTATATGTAGATAGTGACCTTTATTGCTGAAAATAGCAACCTGCGGATTTTTCCATAATAGCAAAAAACGTGCATAGCATCCCTAGACCCCTGCCAAAGAAAGAAAGATCTAAAAACCTTCCTGTGCGCAAACCAAGACAAATACGCCACAACAAAAAATTGCTCTGTGCAGAGCTCAAAATACCCAACAAACACAAAAAAATAATCCCACGATTTCTTTTCTGGTGGGTGCGAATCCCAAGGTGATCTAGTGTACTTCTCTGTAACAACAAAAAAATGACTGTCTACAGAAACGGCCGATTTTACAATTGATCTTAGGGTTTTCACACCTTCTGGATCCAATGGAAGCCTTTATTTTCCATAAAAATGTATGCAGCATCAACATACAAACAAATCCCAAATATATGAATATACAATGAATTTATTTGCAAAATAAAACTTACATATGAATGTCAACAGTAATCTCCAGCTCTGATACCATGAAAGGAATGATAACCAGATCGTACCAAGCCAAGAACATAGATGCTAATCAAACACCACGATCAATAAGATGAAAGTAATTCACCAGAATTAGTTTACATAAACCTTTGACAATCTAAGAACCAGTCAAGGTCATATATCAAGCCATAAATCAAGGAAATAACTAGTCATCAAAGAACTAGTCAAGACCATAGATTTAGGAGAGAACTAGACATCAAGGATCTAGTCAATACCATAGATCAAGGAAAGAACTATACCTAACAACTAGATAATATCTCCTAATATCTAAATAAGATAAAAGAAATATCCACACACATAAATGGGTGAGGATAAATACAATAAAGGTAAATAAAGTACCTAGGTGAACATGAGCTAAGGTAAATACCTACTCTAACATAGCTTATGAGGTAAGTTGCAGTCTATTCATTATTTCATTTCACAACTTTCTAATCGGTGTCAACCATTTCACTTCCTTCTCAAAAATGATGTTTCCTTTAAATGGGATGATGATTGCCATAAAGCTTTTGAAGACTTGAAACAATACCTTCTTCAACCACCCATACTCATCTCACCTAAATATGATCAACCCTTCTACATGTACATCTCAACTATCGATCACTCCTTGGGGACCATGCTCACTCATCATGATGAACAACACAGGGAGCAGGTAGTTTATTACATAAGCCGTACTCTTTTCGACTATGAGACCTGATATACCCATGCCAAAAAACTTTACTTAGCCTTAGTTTTCATTTCCACAAAACTCTACCATTACCTACTCAACCAAAAAACCTATGTTGTGACCAGCATCGACCCCTTGCACTTCATGTATGCCAAAACTTACCAAAATCAACATGTCACACACCGGCTTATGCTTTTGGCTGACCTCAACCTCGAATTCATCCATAAAAATTCCATCAAGGGCCAAGCTATTTCTATCCAATTGGCCGACGCACCTATTTCTGGGGACCAACCCTCTAACTTTGACTTTCTAGATGAGTCAATTGCTACCCTTTCCCTAGATGAACTCGCTTACCAAATGACACTCTTCTTCAATGGTTCCAAGTGTCAGTGTGGGGGTGGGGCTAGTGTTATCCTCATTCCACTTGATGGTGAACCCATGCCTTTGTCTTTCAAACTCGATTTTTATTGTACAAACAATATTGCTGAATACAAAGCACTCGTATTGGGTCTCCAAGTTGCTTATGCCTTAGATATTAAGTCCATCAACATCTTTGGTGATTCTCAATTGGTCATAAACCAAGTAAATGGTATATACTAGTGTCGTAATGAGATACTTAAAAAGTATAAACATCATTTGGACATACTTTTTACCACCTTCGACCGTTACACCCTTCAAACCATCCCCCATTCTACCAAAAAAAATTTAGATACCATGGCCTGCCTGGCTTCTCAAATACCCACTTCACCCACTGATTCTAAAATATTTGTCACCATACAAAGACTCCAATCACCCTCTTATTTACCTTGTGAAGTTTACTCTATCAAAATCGCTGCTCCCAACCTGAGTGACCTTTGGTATAAACAATATTCAAACTATCTTTCCCTCACCATCTTACCTCCCGACCTCACTCATAATGGACAACATGTTTTTCTTTAAAATGTCTCTCATTATGTCATCATGGGTGGCCTCCTCTATAAATGCGGCTTAGATAGTATTCTCTTATGATGCCTTATGTGTTCTGAGGTTCCTTATACCATTAAGGAAGTTCATGATGGCATATGTGGAGGTCACTTCAATGGCCTTATTGTTGCTAAGCATATTCTTCGCCTAGACTATTACTGGCCGAACCTCAACCATGATTTTTGTGAATACGTCAAGCATTGTGTAAAATTCCAAAAACATGTCAACCTTCATCATACACCCAGTCATGCCTTATAGGTCACCCGTGACCTTTGGCCCTTCTCTCAATGAGGTTTGGATCTTGTCAGAGATATCAATCCCCATTCTTCCTAGGACATCAATGGATCATTACTGCTATTGAATATTACACCAAATGGGTTGAATCCATACCTCTCATCTCCACGAAAGCCGAGAAAATATGTGATTTCATCAATCATCACATTATCTATCACTTTGGTGTTCCACATCGCCTCATCACTGATAATAAAAAACAATTCAAAAATAAAACCTTGTGGAAACTTTGCTACGCCTTCGGCATTTATCTTAGTTTCTCGTTACCTTATTACCCAAAAACCAATAGCCAAGGTAAATCCACTAATAAAAACCTAAAAAAATTCTCATGAAAGTGGTTAACAATATTTGGAAGGACTGGCATACGCACATTCTTTTTGCCCTATGGGCATACTGCACTAGTATTCACACTTCCACTGCTGCCACACCTTTTTCTCTGGTCTATGGTATAGAGGTTTTTCTGCCTCTCAAAGTCCATATTCCCTCTCTCCTCATTTCTCTCCATGACATGCTCAATGATGAAAACTTTTGCCATGAATGTTTAGCATAACTTGGGGTATTAGACGAATGTCATCTTAATGTTCTTGACCATCTTCAAGTTTACCAAAAACATATCAAACGTACCTATGACAAACGTGCCCATGAACGAACCTTTCAAGTCGGTGACCTTGTCCTGAAGGAAAATCAACATGTAACCAAAGTGGAAAATAGTAAACGGGGAAAATTTTCTCTTAATTGGCTTGGACCATACATCGTGACTCATGCTTATGGATCAGGTGCTTATCGTTTATCTTCACTAGAAGGTAAACCAGAACCTAAGCCCCTTAATACCTTGCATCTTAAACCATTCTACTATTGACTTTCAATCCTACCTCACCTTCTGAATCTTTTCATGCTCATCCCTTGAGCGTGTATCACTTCCCTCCTTTCACTATGTCTCCCCCAATGATTAAACAAGAATCATGTGCATACCTATCACTCTTTTATCTTCTCTTAAATATGTGTACTGTGGCGCTTCACATGACATGATTCTCATGGATACTTTTTTTCTGCTTTTAGATGAGATCCCATGGTCGTTTCACCTTGCTTTCTGAACAAGAATCCAATTCTTCACCTTAGTCTTGTCCATGAATTAAAAGCCCTCACATGGGATCTAACTACTTGAGTCAAACTTCCAATAAAAGATGAATCCCTCAAAAGGACATCTTTCTCTGTACATCATTGTTGTAAATAGACTACTCCCTCAAAGGATAGCTATATAAAGCCTGCTTTTTTTTTAAAAAAAGAGAGAGAATCTAAAGCTTCCCATGTCGATCAACTTTGCGAAGACCTCGAGTTAATTTCTTCATCCCATATAGACTTCCCACATCAATCAGTCTATCTCAAATACAAGTCAAATAGAAAACACTTTTGTCATGGACTTTCCCATTGTGATCTTGGATCTCTTACCCAAAGTCATGCTACCAAATACCATATAAACTAACCAATTTTTACCCTCTCACAATTCGCACTTTCATTTCCTACCGCCTCAAGGGACCTGCTGGAACCGAGACATTTGGTGATCATGTGACTACTTTTCACCTTTAGAATAATCAATCATGCAATGTCTTTAGGGTCTTCCGTTCATCATCCTATCTAAGGTATGACCCACCCATTATGATCCTTACTAATCAGGTAGCTTTCTTTCCTCCTCTTATCTTTTAACCTTCTTCATTATGTATTGATCATCCTATACAGGACTCGACCCTCAATGCTTATCTTTGGGAAATTTTCCTCTTTTGCCACAATCAACTCAAAATCACCCATACCAATGTACCCACAATTCACCCATACCTAAAACACCTAGACTCATTCATGTCTATAACCTACCAATTCATATTCATACCTCCTCACCTTCTTCCCTAGCTTATGGGAGAACTACATTCACCTGAGGTCCCTTTTCACCGGGACTACGTAGGTAGCACTTCGAGGGCATGGGGCCCTTGGAGATTAGCTCGACCACTCTCTACCCCAACCAATTCCCCTTTTCCTTTTCCTAAATCACATTCTACCCTAGTTAGTTTCCTTTTTATATCAATAATTGGAAATTTAACCAAACAAACAACATATTACTTTACACATTTATCATCATCAAACATACATTCATTATGTCTACCATTGCTTTACCGTTATCATGTATGTTACCATAAAACATCTCAAACATGACCCATATCATCATTAATTGTAAAAATTTATGAATTACATACTCAACCCATTTCAACTCAATCCATTCCTATGACCTAACTCCATCCATGCCTAAACCATAACCTGACTTAGCCATGCCTATAACCTGACTCTGTCATGCCTAACACACCTATCATGAATCCATCTATGCATAATAATAAAATTCTATCAACACAAATACATCATGCCAAAATCACCATCATCTCTATATAGAAAAACATCCAAACATGTGTATCCATATACATACCTCTCAAATATCTTCAGCATGCAAGCTGATGTATATAACAAAATTTCTTAGAACTCTCATATACAGCCTCACCATCTTTGGCACGCAGGCCAGTATATGATCAAAACTACACAAAATCTCATATACATCCTCACTCTCGTCAGCACGCAGGCTAGTATATATCAAAAATGAATAAATACATCATAATGAAGAGACATAGATCAAGCATCATCCTATTGGACTCCTCCATATCAATCTCTCTCGTCTCCTCCTCCCTCTCGGCTCCTTTCCGGCGGCCTATTAACATCTCACCACCCATCATGGGTTGTGGCCGGGTCCCTACTAGTACATCACCTGGGGCTGGTCTCCGTGAACCGATGGCCTCCCCCTGATCTTGTCTCATAACTCGATGGCCCCTTGTACTCTCCATAGGATATAAAATCTATCCCCGCCACCATCAACTGATCTTGGTAATACTTGGCCTCACCTACGGCATCTCGTAACCTAGATATGGGTACTGTCTATAGTGGCCCCATCGGCCTCTTCCCCTATACCTATCCTACGGGACCCTGTTCCGCCCCTACCTGTGAACTGGGACCCTATCCCTATGCCTGTGGAGGTGTCATCAGCCTCACACCCTGTGCCTGTCCCTAAGCCTGTAATGCCTCAATCTATGCCTGTACACTGGCTAACTGGCCCTGCAAACCTGTAACATGCGCATGTAGAGCAGCCACATCCTCATCATCACCACTCCACCCTGGGCCATCTAGTCCTGTAGACTGGCTACTTATGCATGCAACGTAGCCACCTCTTCCTTTGAACCTACCAAATGCCCATGTACCATCCCCAACTATGTAATCAAGGTCGCCACCTGCCCTTGTAGGGTGTCTCTCTTCACGGTGATGGTGGTGCAATCTGGTTACCTCGGCCTGGGAGTTACTACTTGTAAATGAGCCACCCACTACTATCTATACCTATCAATCACTCCAACATCATCTATCTATCGGTCAGTCACCTACTCCTCCTACCTTGAAGGTACTGTTAGTTGTGGTAGCGGCATTGGTCTCTCCACATCATCTCTCTGATACTGTGGGAAATGTTGTGGTATATCCTATGGCAGCCCAAACTTCCATCTAACCTATCTACTAGGATCATCTCATTCTCCCCTGAATGATGCCCCTCAATCCATCTGAGTATCTACAAGCCATCTACCTCATCGGCCATCTGTCTGTATGAGGGATAGCCCACATACGGTCTCCAAATAATGTCCACGCCAGACAATCCCTCCAGTAACTGCCTATAATAGGCTACATCATGTGTAACCCTACCTGCTCGACGCTCTCCCATCATAGGCACCCATCGCCTATACCGCACCCGAACAAATCTAGGCTCAAATGCATCTTCCCGAGGAATACCAATCGGACGAACACAAATAATGTGCTCGTAGGTCCAACAGTGAAGAATAAGCGTGCAACATAGATTGAACCTGCGAAGCCACCCATATGCCCATAGCTCTCTATATAGTTGCACAAGGAATGTTTTCACCCATGTAAAGCAGGTCATGTCCATCATCATATCATGTAATACCCCCATCATTAATCGTGGGAATCTCCCACCCTCTGCATCTGGCAGTGCAAAACAGTAGATTGCCTCCATTAGTAATACTACTATCCTCGTCTCCTCTGGACAGGCTAGGTACAGCTATCCATAACTCAAGCTAGCACTGTGGAAGGTCAGCTCCTCCAGTCCCTCATCGAATACCATCGGCATCAAGTCCTCAGATGCCTCTGAGGAGATCGAATATACCTGTGTCCCCAATATAGGTAACCGTAAGATCCTGTACATGTTCTCCAAGGTGACTATCATCTCCCCCGTTGGTATGTGGAACGTGTTGGTCTGTGAATCCCATCTATCGAAGAAAGTGACTATCAAACTCAGCTTTCGGACTACATGTCGGTAGCTTCAAACCCTAATCAGGCCCACATCTGTGAAATGCCTCCACTCCTCGACTGTCACTGCACCTCAAACTCTCAAGAGTAGGGGTGGCACCATGTCTCTCATCCTCAACTAATCTCTTGCTTGCATCCATTAAAAAATCAAATTAATTTCACCTTAATCATAACCATAATCCCAATCGACACCTCACCTACACCTATCACCCTACCTCTCTTTCCCTAGACCTCATTACCTTCGTATCACATCCCTAACCCTCATTCACTATCATTCACCCTTACCTATTTTTACCTCTTACCTATGTTATGATTTTCCCCAAAACATCTCCTACTGACCACTACCTACCTCACCCACCAAGCCTAGGACACTTTTTTCCCCTTTTTCCCCAAATTATGACCCGTACCGGTTATCTCAAACTAACCCCAGTCCCCCATAAACCGACATCGATCACCTATTTCGCAACCGGTACTAGTTAGCTATCACTAACGTCAGCTAACCCTCAACTGGCATAGGTCACTATCACCGCAAAAACCACAACACCCAAACCCCCCTTCTTCTTAAAATCTTCCTTTCTCTCCCTTCTACCCACCCAATCCCACCCAAATCCCCCCTCCACCCTTCCCCACCCCTTCTTCCCCCAATCACCACTCTCCCCATGCCTACTTAGCCCAATTTTCCTTACTAAAATTCCAAAAAAACATTCCCCCCCAAACCTGTTTTCTCCCCACCAGACATCTAATTCAATCTAACACACAAAACAAATAATAGGATTGACTCTTACCTCATCATGTTTCCATCGTCATGGTGGCACGTCATGCCACTACATAAGTGGTCCACCCGACCCCTCTCCTACCTCTTCTATCACCCAACCAACCGTCTCACCTCTAACTAACCAAATCGATCAATCTGATCTTGTGGACCCACCTATCCACTACCAATCACCTGCTACACCACTCGTCAACTCAACTCTCTGTTCTACACAGAAACTTTCCACTTTTCTCTCTATCACCTTTCGTTTTCCCCACTTCGGTAAAAGAAAAATGATTTGAAAAACACGGTAATTTTTCTTTTTATAACCTACCCAACTTGACCAGTGACGGTTTTACCTTGACCGACATCAGTCCTGTTCTCTAGATTACTGTGTTCCATCCATCGCCGCTGGTATCAGTTACTTAAAACCATCATCGGTTTACCTGCTTAGTCTTTTTCCTATCCCCTACTCCCAATTTTTGACCTGAATCCTTTTTACCTCACCCACACCTCACTTGGACACTTCATTTTATCTTCCTAACCTTATCATTTACCCCCTCACCTTGTTCTCATTTGGGGACTCATTATTTTACCCATAACTCAGCCCTACCCATGTCGTGACCTAGATACTAGGACCTGGAACATCACTAGTGACCTGTGACCTCATGTGTTTGTTATACCTTGTGGCACTGTTACTCGTGTTGATTGACATACTGACCTTACCTTGCCTCTTTCCATGACTGTTTATCCTGACCCAACCTTTGGTGTAACGGAACATACCTAAACGTTCATGCACCTGACATGTGTCATGTTTCTTGACCATATCCGCTACCTTGGATACCAAAATCACCTAAACCTTATTTGGATAAACCTATCAACCTTAGACAATGTAGAGTTTGCCTTCTCTTTAACCTGGTATCGTGCTACAATTTATACATGTGTGTGTGTTGATTGTTACTACCTTTAACCCTGACCCATTACCTAGATTGCCCAAGTAGACCTTTTTCCATTTTTACCCTCTTTTCCCACCTTCTTCTTCATCACATTCACCTTTTATCAAACCACTCATCGATTCTGCCTTCCGCCTCATCAATTCCTAGTTTGAGGGGGATCACCTTCACCCACACATGGGGTAACCACACCTTATTTTTGTCACCGTCACTCACCACTACAAGCTATGTAACAAAAAGGGGCAAAATGTAGACACCAAAATTAGGTCACACTCCCCTTGGTCCCTCGACAAAACCACCTCAAAAACACTCACCTAACCATGGCCCCTTTCACCCCACTCTAATATTAATTTAATTAATTAAATTAAATTAATCCATGTCCTTACAATATTTATTATTCAAATATCCTAATTGGATAATGCCCATCCATCCATCTCATCTAGCCACCTCACCCCAAGACCTATTCTTAGTATGTTTCCATAACTAACTAAGACCTACCTAAAACCCTAAAAATCAAAGCTTACATTCCCTCTATCCACATTCTCGCTCGTTAGAAAGGAAGTTTTGATTCTAATCCGTAGAAGGAAACCAACGAGATCTAAGAAAATCAAGGGGATCTACCCATTTAAGAAAACCTAGGAAATCCCACCCTAACCGACGTCGATTACCCTAAACCATCTTTGGTCAACCCGGAACCATCATCGGTTTCCATTTAATCCCCAAAACAACCTTATTTGGAAGTTGGCACATCTTCCTCAAGCGAGAGATGAAACAAAAGCTACATGAAAGAAGAACCAACATTCGTACATGCATCAGATCATCCACAGCCAGCACCAAAAGCAATCACAGAGCCATTGGCATTCACAGAAGCATCCAAGGAAGCGCCAGCACCACACCAAGTTCCTTCCATTTGATCACCCACCATTTCCAACCAGACATCAAGCTCACACAGCAATAAGTGTTTTTTTAACCAGCACTCTTCCATTGTCATTTTAGTAGACTCTTTTACTTCTATTATCAGTTTCTATTCCCATTCCCATTCCCCCACCATTTACCTCCATACAAACTTGACCATTCCTTCACCCACACCATTAAATTACCCATACCCTGATTTTAATTAGCCCTGAGTATACCTAAGACCTATTTAGACCTTGTCATTCCCCTTTCCATTCTCATTTAATCTCAGATCTGTCATCACACCAAGTTTTTGATAAGTTTCATGTACCCCGACCATACCGATGCCGTCTACCCACAACCGTCGCTGATTCACCTAAACTGACATCGTTCATACCCAACCGACGCAATTCTTTATGTTTTTACCCTCAGACAAAGAACACAAATTAAAATCTCCACCAAATACCCAAAATAGCCCAGAACCAAACCCTGATCAATACCAATAATCTGACAAAGACCTTGACCTTCAGATTCAATCATAGCTTAGCCTATTGTGAACAAATTTGCTTATTTTAGTCAAATAAGATACCTAAATCATTTTAACTATAGTAGGATTTCCTTTATTATTAACATTGAGTTGATTTAAATAGTGGATTGATAGCTGTCTAGGAGTATCACAGTTCCTTGATCTAGCACACACTAGGTAGTCTACTGCATATATTGTTTAACTTTTATTTGGTGGTCTTGTTTTCTATTTCACATAGTTCCTCCAAGCCAAAAGGAAGCTCTCACAATCAGCTGTGGATCAAGGAGTCATATGTGCGCAACAACCTACAACCAACATTTTAACAGGTATTCCTCCTATCCCTCTACCCTTATCTGTTTCGTCAATATTCAAAGAAATGCTCTAGAATCAGGTGAAACACACCCCTACAACATCCTCAAACTTCAACTTTGAATTAGTTGGAACTGAGTTTCTTACCGCCATTACCAAGTTATTCCAACTCTCAAGTAAAGAGCACAAAAATAATTAAGCCCTAAATTCTTCATCAAATTTTATTCTAACCGAAGCTAGAATATTGACAACCGTATTAAAATCATTTAAACGATCTGCTCATAAACCATTCTTAGACATCTTCATATTAAAAAACTTTTTCATTAAAAAAATCTTATTAGAGGCAGAGGGTTTTTCATACAACTTCCCTAATGCATCCATCAGTTATTTTGTATTCTTTTCCTTTGAAACATTAAATAATACCAAAGATGCAAGACATAGCCGGATTGTCCCAAGTGCCTTCCTATCCAGCAAATTCCATTCCACATATGTCATGATCGAGGGTTTATTCACCTTCTCAGACAGTGGAATATAAAGATCCTTCTAATAAAGATAATATTTCATCTGTATCTTCCAAAGACTGAAATTCTACCCGTTGAATTTATCAGCCCTTGATCTTCCATCATCTCCCATAGCTCCACTCAAGATAAAATTTTCCCTGTGATTCAACACTTTAGCAAACCAAACCAGGCTCTGATACCAATTGTTAGGAAATAAGGGATAAAATATGCAGAATAATCCCTCACAAAATCGCAACAGTAGAAACTAATATGCAGAAAATATTACAGATCTAAAATAAAATTGCAGAATAAAATAACACAACACAAAGAGATAGTATTTAACATGGTTCACCCAATTTTGGCTACGTCCACTAAGAATCACTTGCTCGTATTTTATTACAAGCCACCGCTCTCTTAATACAATACCCATATCTGTTTGGAGCTATTCTCAACAAACTCTATAATATTCACACCTGAATTCAAAACACATTTGTAATGTTACATAATACCTACCATATGCATAAAACCATATAAGTAGACAACTGCTTAAGAATTTTTACAAAATTGTGGGTATCAAAACCATGGGCCGAAACCGTCCCATAAACCTATGGGTCAAAAATATCATCCATATGAGAAAAGCATGTTTCCTGATATATCGAGCACATTTTAAGGACAGAACCCCAGTGAGACAACTGTGGAAAGTGTACAGTACTCTCAGTGTACAGTATTCAACACTTTCACACATGAAAATAGGCTCCACAACCTAACAGTAGAGCTACAGGGAAATGAGGAATTCTACCAGAAAACCCCTCCCTCGTGATCCTCCTTTTCTTGAGAGGAAAGGTGTGGGTGTTTATCATTAACCGTACTTCAGGGAGGAAGGTTTCTAATGTTTTCAACCACTTCTTTGCTTCATTCTTTGGAAAAAGTGGGGGCTTTAGTGAGTTTTGTATTGAGAGATTTTATGTCAATAAAGGAGGTTTGTAATAATATTGGTTCATACACCATTGATCACCATTAACATAGGGGCAGTGGTGTATCCGGTGATACTTTAATTTTCTGGTGTTCATGTAATACTCTAGGTGAATCAGGTGGAAATTGGGAGATTAGAAATTAGGAAATGAAGGACATAATTTAGATAAGTTATGAAAGAAAGATAAAAGCATTTCCTTCGGAGAGGAAATATTGGGAGAGTTGGCCCTGGTGTCTAGTTTGCTAAGAATGTGGTGGATGAGGGACTCATTCAGCCCTATCTACTAGATACAATCACCCAAATGGGTGAGTTTTCCATTAAGAGGAATCAATTCTGGAGATAAATAAGGCATGGACGTAGGATGTTTGATTGAAATCAAATGGCGGAGGACGCTTGTAAAAGTTACGTGGTAAATTGGTAACATGGTGAGCCACGTTTAAATAATCATGTCTTTTGAGCTAACATGTGTGGGATACATCATTTCACCATCAATGCTCCTCCCAAAATCGATTGCCTTGAACTAAAGTTTAATTGAAATTGATTATTCATGTCTTAAAATGTGTCACCATAGATTTAATCAGCACCCACATAGTTCATAAATGTCTTATCAAATTTAATTCTTTTCCACATCATATTGTATAGCATGAAGGAAAAAATATATTTAATAAATATGGATAATACTTTATTCATAAAGGAAACATAGTAATGATGAGTTATAGTTTCTTACCTCACCTACACGTCACATCACGGACCCAAAACTTTATTGAATTGATTCATTCCATGGGATTGGAGTCTGGGGAATGCATTTGTCTTGAGGAGGATCGGAATCCTGCTACATCATCGTCTGATAAATAATATCCATCATTCCATATATTAAGTTTAATAATGCAGGCTCTATCCTGGTATGAAGGCCTAACACACTCACATTTTGAATAAAAGTGTCTAGAATAGGCCTAGCTAAGTGAAAATTTTCATCCACTAAATGGAATTTGAAAAGAGACTAAATTTGACGTCTACAAATTATAGTGAAATACATAATCATTTATAGTGATGTGGAATTGCTTGCAAGTTACGAGGTGATATTAAACATCCATTGACAATCGAAATTTTGTTTCTCAAAGGTATATTGCAATAGAAGGTAGAATAGATTCATAGAATTTATGGACCATATGAAACTCACAATTTTCATATTTCTAAGTAAGTGTCATCTTGCATTTGAATCTTGATTCTTTAAATATTATATTTTTATAATTAGCACTATATAAGCCTTCACTTTGAAATATTTTAATATAAGGGTTGAAAAATTAGGGTTGAGGGTTTCCAGAATCCAAAATTCCAAGCGTGTCTATTTTCACAGGACCCCAAAGTAAAATTTAAACTCAAATCCCATATGCCAAACTACTTAAAACCCTTGGTTTTATTGATGAATATCATGATATTTATGTTCATGTAATTGGCACAAGAACTTCACAACTTAGATACATGTCTGAGAATAAGGCAAATGAAAGTAAATGTTTAGACCCATTAGGTAAACAAAATGGTTTGATAATATGGTGGGTTGGATTGGGACGCATGATGCTCCGTAAGGTTTTTACCCTGGACTGAATTTGTCATTCTATGTGCCCAGAATTACGATGGGAAAAAAAATCAATTGTTACAAATGGCAACGAAGAAGAAATATTTTCCATTATGGAGGTAAATCTTGGCATTGCATTAGAGTTTGAAAGTAAATATTTAAGAACCGTCAGCATAAACCTATAAAAAATTACTAGTGATTATCATGTCACCACTCAAAATGACAGAGATGAGTTTTTTTTCAAAATTAACACTTGATGGAATGGTACCAAAAGGGAAGCCTTTGTATGCAATTGAGATGTTTAAATAGTGGGTTAGGAATACCATTTATATGCTAGTATTTTTCCTTGGCTTATATAGCGATGAGAAAAAGGATGAAACCCTCCTAGAAATGGTATATAATATCCATTTCATCTCCCCACCTTGTGCATACAGATTTGTTGAGCACATTGCATAATCTATGCATAAACAATTCTTAACAATAAAAGAAGGCTCTAGAACTAATACCTTTAGGTTTACTACCTACTTGTGTTATTTCATTCTATGGCGGTTTGGTGAATGGTTTGGAAAAAACAAACTTTTAATCCAGTCCTATAATGTTGAGGGCCGGCCAAAAGTGATGTGCCTATTAACTTAGTGGACCCCCAAGATAAGGATGTTTGATAATAGAAGGGAATACAGTAAATTTGTGGATTATTTTTGGGCTCTAATTTATCAAGCAATTTTTAAAATTACATTGCCTGCATTGGCTATGAACTGTAGATATTTCATTCAACTAGGATCAGAAATAGAACTAGCAGACTAGTACTTCATGGAGGAATATATTGTGCTAATATTTTATGGATCAGGGGTACAACCTTGCAAATTTTCAATACATGTGATATAGAGAGTTTTTTCCTTGGAATATATATGGAAGATGGAAAGCATAGATAAAATCTATTTTGTTACTCAGCAAAAGAGGAGCATATTTCCTTCCTTACCATTTTCATGTGGAGGGTTCACATTTCAAAGTAAGCAATCATTGTGGCACATGAAATATTACAAATTAAGTTTGATGTTGATTCTCCCTGGGTGTATGACCCATGTGAGGTGATTAAAGAAAGCCTAGTAGCTAACAAGAATTATGCCACTAAAATTCAACATGAAAGAAAACCCTTTCTTGAAATTTTGAAAAACAAGAACTCTTGGGATGAAGTAAAAAAGGCAATGTGTAACATCCTCATTTATGAATTCAGAAAACTGGGGGGGAAAGTTAACATAATATTCATTGTTCATAATTCAGATAATTTTGAATAAACATTCATTGTTAATCCATCACATAACAGTAAGCATATGCAGTTGTAATGACTTAGTGTAACCTGATCTCTCTTTTCATGACTTGATGTTAACCAATCTCTCATGTTTCATTAAATTAATGTGTATATCAAGTATAATTTTGGTCCCTTCACTCTTTAAGGTTTAATCAAGTGTTAATGTCTAAAAATCCTATCTGAGTATCTGTTACTGATACTCATCTGATATCACACAACTTTAGACCAGGTGACATAAGAAAATGTAACCAGTAGTTTGCGATACTTTGGCCAAATTTTTAAATAGGTATACCATGTTTTTATGCTAAGATGTCATGCTGAAAGGAATATGTTGTTAGGAAATAAGAGATAAAATCTGTGGAATAATCCCTCACAGAATCGCAACAATAGAAACTAAATGTGGAAAATATTACATATCTCAAATAAAAGTGTAGAATAAAATAACACAACATAAAGAGACAGTATTTAACATGGTTCACAAAATTTGGGCTATGTCCACCAAGAATCACTTGCTCATATTTTATTACAAGCCACCACTCTCTCAATACAATACCCAAATCTATTTGGAGCTATGCTCAACAAACTCTACAAAATTCACACTTGAATTCAAAAAACATCTGCAATGTTACATTATCCCTACCATATGCATAAAACCATATAAGTAGACAACTACTTAAGAATTTTTAAAAAACCGTGGGTATCAAAACCATGGGCCAAAACAATCCCATAAACCTATGGGTCAAAAATCCCGCCCATATGATAAGAAAACGTTTCTCGGTATATCGGGCATGTTTTAAGGCCAAAAACAAAATTTCTCGTCATTGAGACAACTGTGGAAAGTGTACAGTACTCTTAGTGTACAGTCTTCAACACTTTCTTACATGAAAACAGGCTCCACAACCTAACATACGTCTTTCTCACTAACTCAGAACTGTTATCTAGATTAGTCTTCCTTGACTTTTGTTAACCATTTCTGATTCTATGTTTCACACTAAATAGGGATAGCTCACATA
This sequence comes from Taxus chinensis, assembly GCA_019776745.2. Taxonomy (NCBI): domain Eukaryota; kingdom Viridiplantae; phylum Streptophyta; class Pinopsida; order Cupressales; family Taxaceae; genus Taxus; species Taxus chinensis. The sequence continues at coordinate 594,568,666 of CM034154.1, read as the reverse complement.
AACTAGTGTGGATAGTCTACTTATGGTGACTAAGGGTAAGTAGACATATTTGAATCTACTTACATTGATTTGGGTGTGTTTATTCACCCTAGGTCAACATAAGTTGACATCCACACTTGGCTATATGCCTATCACAATTTAGAGTAAAATAGTGACCTGAAATTCCACTTTATGACAGTTGAGTTAGAGGAGTTGAGTGGGATATTGAGGCATAGTGGTTGCTTCATAGTATCCACCTAATGACAAGTGTCATTAAGTGGGTATTGTGTAGCAGTAACTATGTTGCAACAGTCCACTCAGTTTGATAACGAAACTGACATACTTAACGAGCTCATTAATTTCTTTATTTCTAGCTTGTTAATTAGTTTATTTTAACATTAGGTAACATACCTAAGGATCAACTAAGTTTGATACAATTAATCCTTAAAAAAATATCATAATGCACCTTCTCATAAATTGAAGGTATGCAGATCAAATTTGTGTTTATCTTAATGATTTTATTATTCACTCTCCTTTAGTCATTTAAACCTTAATAATCAATCTGATTAAAATAAGTAAAGGATAGCATATAATTCTCATTTGTTTAAGTCCATAAAATAAGTATGAATCTGATTTGTATAAATTTTAAGTAAATTGTGTGACTTCTTTACCATTTAACCTCATCTTATCATAACCTTGTTATCATTCCAATTACCAATATATTGGTTTACTTTTAATAAGGTCTTATATCCAATCAACTTTATAGATATAACTTCAACATAGGTTAAGATTCATTCATTATGTACTTTTCAACATAATAAGAAAGTTCCCTTTTCTTCCATTTAAGGACTAATATCTTATTCACAAGTTCATAATGACACAATAGGGTATAATCCCGATAAGAACGCAATATCATTCTTTATTACATAATATTTCATTACTGTCACAACTGAATAAGGTTTAGCATATCTAAATTATAAATTCATATTAGTTTACCATTATCTCACTAGATTAATGGACTTAGATCTATAGTTCCATGTTCAATCAACACTTAAATCCATAAGGTAACTAATAAGTCATGTATACTTTTGACTTAGGATTAAATAACCAAATCAGCATTGTTCATATCGAAAAGATAAACTAACTTTCAAATTCCAATCATACAATAAGTCACTTATAACAAATGTATAATTCACTTTATTCCATCCACAATAAATATTTCATAAATATTTCAACCAACAATGAAATCCTTTTTCAATAAATACAGAGTACTATGGCACTATGCCTTCATGGTTCTTCAAACAGAATCATTTCAAGAACTTTTACTACATTCATGCATCTGAATTAAATGAACTTCATCAATAAAATAAATGCAACTTCTTATAAGTCTTTCTTCTTTCACTTTTCACAAAATCCATCATCAAAATTGTTAGCATGTGTCATTTCACAAGAATTGAGCATGATAAGTACTAAAACATTAGAACAGTATGCTTCTATCTAACAATTTCATGAACGGAACACTGTTATTTAATGAAATTTTTCTAAAGTTCCAAAATTCTTCAACTCTTTTAAGCATGCCAAAATGCCACAATGTCCAAATAAGAAAGGAAGTCAAATTAAGTCACACCTATGAATCAATTAACTATATTAACAAAATTTCAGTAATCAAGGTAAGTTAAGTCCATTTGACCCTTAAAGTCAAAAATAGGTAAACAAGTGTGTTAGGATTTCAATCATATAATCCTATACATTATATGTTTGAAATCCAACACCTTGTCCTTCATTTTAATATTTACTTATCTAAGAAAATTACTTCAACACACCACATAAATCAATTGGTATGCTAGTCAAATAAGCAGGGTAAGTCATTTACATAGCAGCCACAGAATTCATCTATTATTTTAATGATATCATTTATAATTGCAATGAGAAATTATAACAAGACTAATAAATATCCAAATATCCATTCAAAAATCAAATATAACTTGATAAACAATCAAGTTATTTTTCTTACATCATATAACAACAAATTTCCCATCACAAATACTTATAAATGATACTATTATCAAATCAAAGTGGTTCAATATGAGCTGAATACATTACAATGGAAATCAAACTGAAGGATTCAACCATCAATGACTTCATGAAGACATAGAAGGAATTCGATATAAAACCCAAAAGAAGGTTTGTTACCAAATACGGTGACAGTGAGATACACCTAACCTTTCCACAGTAATTTAATAACCAAAATGGTCATAAAACTTCAACTGCACCATAAAAAAAAGTGTAACAATTTATTGTTGATGTTAACGATCAAATTTTATATCCTACTCATACAGAAGATCAACTAAAGACAACTGCAGTCAATAAAAATAGGATATAGCACAATTATAAACAATACAAAATCACATATTTAAACTCACAAGGGTTAAGAAACCCCTAACTCATTCACAAGATAAGCCTGTTATGACCAGTTCAAATGTATTTCAAACAAGTTGACAAACCCAATCACAAGTTAACAATTCATAAAGTGAAAACAAGAATGAAATGATTATAAGTTTGATACAAGGAAGGGTTTAAACCACAACATGGAATATAATCCTTAGGGGTCAACTTGATGACCCATGTCCAAGTAAATCACCAAATGGTAAAACAAATGAACCCACAAAGAATATCTCAAAGAATTGAAACTAGGTATAATCCTTAATATTTTATAAAACTGGGACAATAGTTAGTTCATAGTCAAAAAATGAATGCTCAGATACAATATCGATTTAGAGATCAAATCGAGTAAAAATTACTTATGACATAGAATTCCCTCAAAGAGAACAAATCAAGAACCCAAATTCGAATGAATTCCTTGAATGGAAAAAGTGCACAACTCAGAAAGGAAGTAACATAGAAGACCAGGATCTAAGCATTACCCACTTGATCAAGACTTACGCCAACCCAGAAAGGGTGGTTTTTAAACAAGGAAATAGTTATTCAAACCATGCCAATAACCAGTTACCTTCTCCTTTATGGAGAGATTAAAATATTCCAAAATGTTAACACCCAGAATGGGTTAAGGCTTGCTTTCAAGTCCTAATAATTTTTTAACCAAGATTCACAAAATATGGTCGATAAGACCAAATCCATAACCTGCACTGAGTCAACCCAAAGACAACTAAACAACCTTTTGTTTAATGCCAAATATTAACAAGAAAATAGTGCACCCAAAACATTATTCAAGTGGGTATCGACCCTGTATTCAGTAATATTTTAAACCCAAAAGTATTACACAACCAAATGCAAAACAAAAGTAAATAACTTAGATATGTCCTTTTCAAAAAATGCTCACAGAGCCATATATGCAAACAAGTTCATTTCAATTGATTTAAAATAGGTATTCCAAGGTCCATATAAGCACACAGAGTCGTTAAAATCGACTTAAACCATATATTTAACATATATCAAATTGAAACCAGAAAAAGGTAGAAATAATACCATAACCACAAAAACCCAGAACCCAGAATGTGATTTCAAATAAGAGCATAGTTATTTTTATGAAGTAATTAAATAGAGAAGATTATCATAATGAGTTAGAGCCTATCATGCCTGGTAGGGCTCCTGCAAAAATTTTCCAAGCTCCCAGAGTTTCCTTTCAAGCTTTCACAATAGATTCCACAAAAACTTTGCAATAGAATCAACCCAAAACCCATCATCTTATTTTCCTTCATTTTTATAGCTTCAACATTAAATTTCCTTCCTCTAAATTCACCATGCAATGGGAAGATTGTAAATGCAACAGAAACGAACTACCATTTTGAAAAATAGGAGATCAACATGCAAATCCATTGAGCTCAAAAAATCAAAATGAAAGGTAAAACCAACTCTCTTTCCTTTCCACCATTCCATCTCGGTGTTTCCAAGGTGGTTTTCCAATTATTCCAAGATCAATTAATGATAGGAAATTTTTCTAGTTACCCCATTGAATCTTCCAACTTCCAATTAACTCTAGTAACAACTAAATGTTCTAGACAATTCAAAAACCATAACTAGTTACCTAGAGTTTAGTGCCCACCAAGTTTAACTTGGTTTCCTCCAAAGGTGGCGGCATTGCCATATTTAAATGCCATTAATTCTTGGTATAGCATGGGTAGATGCCTAGCTGACCGAGCTTATACCCTTAGGGTTTTAGTTACCATGGTCAAGTCTTAGATTAGGTCTAGGTTCATAAATAGGTTTAGACCCCTTCAATAATATAGCAAGGTTAGGTTACGTTTTCTTAATCAGAAATATTTATAACATATCGAGGTCCCTTTTAGATATGTATTAGTCACCTTAGAAAATGTTTCATTAATCCTTTAGAACTATTAAACAAGAGCGTCATTATTTTAAATTCATTTAATCAAAATACGATTAATCTACAGTATGAATGTTTTCACAAGATGTCACAAAACACCCCCAACAACCTTATATGCATTTACACCTGAATAAGATGGTATCTCTGAAATGTAATGAAGTCAAATTTACTCTACAAAAATGATCGGAATAATATATCAATCAAAGGCATGCCTTGGATCACCAAAATTGATCCAAGGTATGCTCATTCTTTTCATATGAATACAATAGTCTAAGGAACAGATTTAATATCATAACTAAGGTAACTTACCCACATGGTTCTAAAAGACTGCATTTACTTCCTACTAGCTAGGTTCACATAATGTACTGCAAAACTCCATTTACTGAGTACATGATAATCATTCAGCGTTAGTACAAGTTTTCCAAAGTATGATTAACATTAGATTATTTTGCAGGAAATAGATATATATTCTACAAACATGACCAATAGTTCAAAGAGTATAATAAATCATAACAAGAATCACATATCAACATTTGCAAACTTCCATTACAAAATCAAGTATAGATATCAAAATGGCAGAGGCATTGCACAATGGATGAAATTGTTTTTGAGAAAGGAATTAGTTTTCAAGAGTTTTCAACACAAATTTTGGGATTGGCTTAGCCTCCACAAAAATAGGCAGAGGATTTTCAAGCTACCAAATTTTATGCAAAATATGATAAATAGTCCTCTAAAATCATGCCAAAGCATATATATCATGAATTGCAGGATAAAAATTGGACAAGGTCAAAAATTACTACCTTTTGGTCTATGAGGCAGGACCTAGGCCATCCAAAATTTGTTTCAGAGTATGGTTCTATTCCAAAAGATGTAGATTTCAGAAAATTTTGGAATGAAGTATATCCTGCAGAGGCAAGTAGTAATGATGACATGAACTCTAAGGAATTACACACTCCCCTGGCACATATAAACTAAGTCTTGATGACATTTTGAAAAAAAAATTCTACAAGAGCAGTTATTGCTGAAAAGATGGGTTTTAGTGGTGGTGGTTTGGGTTCAATAGGATAAGGCATTTGGCTTCCACCAGAGGCATAGCCTAGAATATTTTCTAGTAGATCAAGCCTTGGAGCTTCACCTTCAGAGAAAGGACAACTGCATACTACAACATCTACAAGTGGTAATCCAATGCAATTTTCTCTAGAGTCAAATCCTCAGTAAACAGTTCAACCACACATTGAAAATCCTATAGGAGAAGTTGTCCATGAATCTATTAGTATTTCTAATGTTGGTATTTCTAGTGATGATGGTAATAGTGGTCAGAAAGCACCATAGTAACATATTATTGTAAATATTCCAATATAAACAGTTTAAGTTCCTATTGTCCAACAAGGAACCAAGAAGAGGTAAAAGATAGAGGCAGATACATATACACTTACTCTTGCCTCAAGGTAAATAATTATAGAACTAGAAGGTGTGCCACTGCCACCCCTCAAAAAATTTCCATTCCACAAGGAAATTCTCCCCAAAATTCAATTAATCCTTCTCCATTCAAGGTGAAACAGGTCATTCCTACAAACACCTCAGTTTTTGATTACAGAGTTGAGTTTGTCAATAAATCATAAAGAGATAAAAAATCAAGAAGCGAATTCTACAGGCTACTGTAATTTCATATCCTGCCACAATGAGGGTATTACCAACATATAACCTAGTCATATATACAATGGAATACATGTATGTTGTGCCAAAATTTAGACCATACAATCAAATGGTTTCCAGTGACTACGATGTAACCTCCCTTCAAGTGGATTTAGAGGGAATCAAACCTTCTGATAAAATAAACGTCTCAAAAAGGAACAATGATGTGGTGTAAAAAAAAATTCTAAAGGCAGAGATGGATAACAATAATTTGAATAATAAGATTCAAAAGATAGAGTCATACCTGGAAAATGAGAAATAAAAAGGACAAGCGGAACTTAATAAGACAGGTGAGTTGGAGAGGAAGATAAAATCATCTTCCTCTATGACTGCAGTTGCTACAAATGAATATGCACATGTAGAACTGAAAGAAGCCAAGAAAAAGTTACAAGAAACAATAATTGTAAATGAACAGGTACATGTAGAACTAAAATAAGTGAAGACACATTTACAGGAAACGACGAGTAAGAATAATAGATTAAAACAAACATTGGGATAATTGAAAGAGATTATGAAGGAAGAGAAAGAAAATGCTAAAAAATGGGAATAGAGCCTAGATGAAGAGAGAAAACTTAGGGGTAGAATTCTAAAGAAAGAGAAAAAACAAAATAAAATATTGCAACAGGAATTGTCGAAAGCAAAAAAGGATATACAGTCTTCCAACATCAAATTATTTGAATTTTATAAAAAGGCATTGATTAATATGACAAATAATATTAGGGGGGATAAACAAAAAAATTTATGATTTGATTAGATTGTTTGAATTCATTGTTGATCTACAGAGAATCTATGATAAGCTTTGTGAATACGTAACTGGTAGCAAAAAAGTGATGGCTTTAAGAGAGGATACATCAAGGAAAATTTTAGAAACTATCTATAAATTCAGTGACACAGAACTGACATCTAAAGGAATTCATACAAGGTTTTATGCCTCAATAAAGGTATCATCTATCATTCAGAAGTGTGTGATGTTAGGAGAAGCACAATAATTGTTGAATAAGTGTAAAATAATGTTACAGGAGCTACATGGAAAGGTACATGACTTCAAAAATATTGGTTTTCCAATGCCTTTTGACAAAACACACCAATTCATTAATAAGGATGCATTCCAGAAGAACATGAAAGAAAAAATGATGCAAGAGAAGAACCAAATTCTTGAGAAGCTAGATGAGACAAACTTTTTTGGATTTGTTAAACCATTGATAACATTGTCAGTAAGTTTACATACAATAGTAAAGGAAAGCTCCGCACTCAGTTATGAATTACTTACATGTCAATCACTCTAATTTACAACAAATTGTAATTCCAATAGATGAAGAGTGGATCATGTTACAAAAGATGATATAATTAAGATTAATTTAATTTTGAAAAGTGTTCCATTTGTTTCAATCTTCAATTTTTTCATATAAGGCATGTCTCAAGTAAGTTGAATGAGGAATAGTGTTATTTTTAAATTTTCATTTCAGTACTAATTCAAGAAAATCCACTTATTTTATCTCAGAATCAAGCACCACAACTCTTATATGCCTAAATTATATAATAATGAAAATGCGTTGTGATTTAATAGCCAACCAGCCATGGTGTATGATTTCTATAAAAGATATCAATAACATTGTATGTGAGATATATTAAATACTCATTAAAACATGACTTTGTAATGTTTCAATAATAAAAATTGAAATGGAATCAATAGGATTATATATTGGAGCTGATGAAATCCTTACAAAATAGCTCCAACTCTCTCTGTGACATAAAACTAACCATTTACACACAATAAATCGATTTGAAATGGTTACACATTGTTTTAGAAGACACTCACAGTGATAATTTACATTGAACAACAAGAACCAGGACCATACACAGATAAATAAGGGTTTATACCACTATGGGAAACAATATTATTACACTTACATGTGATGACACTTGTTCAAGAATTGATAATTATACTCAACCTTCATACATCATCTTTGGAACTTGATACAACACAAACCAGACCCCAATTTGTAAGAATTTGTCATGAAACTAGATTAAAAAGCTTGTTTTACTATCAAAATTGACTGTGTAACTCAACTGGTATCAAATTCTCCTTCCACACTTAATAAAACCACAAAATTATTTTTTTAACAGTGGCATAAAGTAACCACAAAAATTTCCTCAAAAAAATTATAATTTTGGTTGGTTATATTTTGAGAATTAGTCAGATCCTTCTTAGAAACCCTAGGGACAGGGTTTTCTCAACTATGCCTACCCGAGGCCTCTTAAAATTCAATTTCTCACTCTCAAATTGACGTAAACAAAAATTTCAAATAGGTGGGTCTTTGTGAGACCAACTTCCAGTTATTTCAAACAAAATACAACCTTGAACCTTCTCCATTAACTCCCAGCAATTAAAAAAAATTGCATATAAAGAGATGACAAATATGACAGAGCATAGGGAGGCTTACAATTTAAAAACCCTAGATTGGAATACACAAGCTTATTCAAAAACTTCATGACCTTTTCCTTGATAAATACTTTTAGATATCTCTTTGGGTACATACTTCAAGGTTCAAATTATATTTTAAAAATCTAGAGAGCTTAAAACCTTGACACACTGGTCTAACCGATCTCAAAAGCATATAAACAGTTCTCAAGGGATATATTTGCATATCTTCTCTTTTTCTTGATCATATTTGAGAGGACACTTAAAATGGATTCTGATCATTTTCTTCATCAACCTCACTAATTGTTTTGCAAAGATATGTTTTTGAAAAATTACAGACTTCTTAATAAGACAGTGCAAGGAAATTTAGGTTCATTGAAAGATACAATTAGAATTTGAAGCAGTCTTACCATTTTTCATGTTGACTAAGATTTCTAGTATGTTCTCTTGATCTTATAGAATATTATTCACACCCTATGAACCCTGAGAAAACCATTTCACAGTGTTTCTTGATGAGGAGACACATGCTTGAACTATTTTTTAAAGGATTTCCTAGTCATAGCTTTACAGATCACGTGTATATTCACATGGCATAGTTTTCAATTCCTATTATCATATCTCATAGGGGTTTTTCATGTTTCTGAGGAGTTGTAAAAAAATTTACAAGTGATTTTGAAATAGAGAACTCGCATTAAGCCTATCAATTCAACCTTCTAGAAGAATACTTGTAAGTTTTTTAAAACTTGTCCAATTGACCTAAAAAAATTTGAACTATCTCAATATTTGAGTCCTCTACAAAAATTTCTTCTATGATTTAACCGAAGGATGCACTATAATTTGACTTGAGCGTTAATAACCCAGACACCTTATTATGCATTTTAAAAATCTTGTTTTAGAGAAACTAGCACAGCTTTTATATACATTCTCATAACTTGATGAAATTTTTCCTAGAGCACCAAAACTCATCCCTCTTTATGATCCATAAGCCCATTTTACATAAATATTCATGTAATCTTCTATCCCAACTCATTTTTCCCAGCTTGCACTGGCAGTTCTCAAGGCCACTTTCTGTGCACTTTTGAATTTTGACTCTAGGAACTAAATTAAGCCTTGTTTTTGCTCACATATGTTGTAGAAACTATTTCTAGGCTGACCCCATGCTCACATGACTTTTCCATGACCTATACCAACTTCTCACACCCCATCAGGCATTATAAACAAGCCTAAAAGGGTTAGTTTCAACTGCAACTTCCATTATATTACTTGACACACCATGTGAAACACCTTATTCATGCTTGAAACACTATTAATGACCTATGGACCATCTAAAACTAGAAAAATAACATGAAATTTTCCATTAGAGACCAACCACCTGTCAATTTGAGCTTGTAGCACCTTAAAACCAACCTGAATCATGCATGAAACTACCTGAAACCAACTTGAACCACTGAGCACCATTGAATACCACTTGACCTAAATTATCTTTCACTCTTCCTTTTCCATAAATTTCATGTGAGATAAATGAAAATAACCACCAATACACATGGTGCAATAATGTGTTGAGGAGGTGGTTGGATACTCTGTTTCAATGCTATGATCTATCTAAGATGACATCAAGACTCCCCCTCCTAAACAAAATCAGATAATTTATTATTAAAGTTTGGAGTTTATTTTCAAAAAATATTTGATAAATTCATGTAGGTTTGTTTATTTTTTTCCTTGTTGATTTACCTTTAGGCACATGTAAGTTTTAGGTGAGTGTTAATCCTTGTTTAAGGAATGTTAATATTTTTTGAGTAAGTTGCATATTGCAGTTTTGGTAGGGGATTAAAGTTGGGTTTTTATTTTTTCTTTAACTTACAAGGGGTTTTGAAGTGAGGTTTTTTATTTCATTCTTTAACTCCAAAGTTGGATGGATGCATGCTCATTTCAGTACATACTACAACAAATCAATGCAATGTGTTTCAAGTTTCATTCAAAAGACTACAAATTAACACAGTGTTTTAAAAAAAATATAAATAAGGAAAAATATAATATCATAACAATGTATTGAATATTTGAATATATTAATTATTATATGAACATCTATATCATGGGATATTCACAAATGGAAGCTTCCAATTTGATGGACCTGGATCATCTCTATCATTTGACTCACCAAATCTATGAGAGTGACTCTCTCTTCGTTGCTAGTCAACTGTTTAAATATGGTTCAATTGTTATATTTGTGTCATTTTTTTCAACCCCTTTCCTTTCATTAATCGACTTTCATACTACCATATCCCTGTCATAGGGAAATTTATTCACTTCATACCATGATGTGTAAATTCTCAAACAATTTTCCAAATTTTTATCAAGCTTATTTCACAATTTTGACTTTATAAAGGCCAAGACATTTAAAATTCTCTCATCTTCAACTGAACCCAAAATAATTGTTTGACATAGATCAGCCAATGAGAAAAACTTAGACATGGTTTGATGTAAAATAGTACTTAACCCAATTTTTTTCCATAGTCGGGTTATTGCTCCACACTCTAAGGGATTATCCAAACATTTGAATTGCTCAATCATTGTAGAGTTGAATTCATGGGATTGATCAATAAAACTTTCCTTGGTTAAAATACCTGGAATATTCATTCTATTGATATCAACAGGATTACAAAAATGTTGAATCAATGTAGTTGACCTCTTGTGGTAGTCTTCCTACAAATATCATTCATTTTGGACATGATTCCAAAAGGTGGGATTTACTATAGTCATTGCTTCAAGTAAAGCATCCCTTCTAAATTATTCCCTTATTTCTTCTAGTATGGACATTACAATTTCTCTTAACCTCTCCCTTGTTGATGATATAATGTTATTTAACAAGCAGCCATATGACATTTACCTTCTCAACCTTACCAGCTACTACTTTGAACATGTACATTGGTATCTCATATCCACATACAGAAGTACATACTTCCCCAAAAAAGTTGAGCTTTAGAAAGCTAATTACATTTCCAATATTTATCAAATCATTCCAACCATCAAACTTTGGCGGTGTAAAAGTAGATTCATTGACAAACAAATATTCTATTTCCAAACAAACTTGTTTCCTCAAACTAGAAAAATCAACAATATAGATAGTTCTTTCTTGTGCTTGTTTAATTAAATGATGCAATTCTTATAACATGGGAAGGAGACCACACAACATCAGAAATGACTCTATATTAGTCAAATGATGTATCAAATCATGGGCCTTGTCCAATTCCATGTGATTTTGCCACATCACTCCTAATAAGGATTGATATTCTTCGTACACCCTATGAACCAGTTGGTATAATGAGATCTACCTGGTGTTGAAATATTTTAATAGTTTATTCCCATTTTTTAGTCCATATAAAAATAATTGGAATTATAATAACCTTTTCGGACTATGGCAGAAATAAGAATGCACCTCTTGAGTAAGGTCTTCAACTTTTTCTACAGGTTTAAATTTACAAACTATTTTGTAAGCTAGGTTCATTTTATGAGCCATACAATAAACGGAAAAAATATATTGGCAATAATATGTTTAGAGTCTTACATACATACCATTGTGATGACCTTTCATTATAGACACCCCATCTTCCGTGACACATACCAGTTTTTGATGCAATTGCAGCATCATCCATGTCACCAATATCCTTCAAACTTTTTATCACCAACTCACAAAGGTTTTCATCATTGGAGTTCTCTCTCATCTTGTGAATGGAAAGTAAGTGAGTATATCTCACATGATTCTCAACAATATACACATGCATACCTACCCAAGTAGTATTATCTATTGTTGTAACCTCGTCAATAGACAAAGATATGTATTGTGCAGACTTCATTTTCTCTTTCATGTCTTCTTTCTCAACCATAGTTAGGAATTTTTCCCAATCCCAACCACTACTTTCTGACCAGTGAGAATGAGGAAAGTGTGGGACACCAAGAAAATACAACATCTTCTTTTGTTTAGGAAAATCTGTTATAGGACAACTTCTTTTCAGAATGTGAAAAATAGTAACTAGCTGAATTATTTTACCTAAAATACTGTTTGGGCCTCAAAATATCAGCTAAGTACAAAAGTTCATGTGAGCGCACAGGGCCTAGTTAAAGAAGGGAACGTGAGTTGAAGGCTTGCATGGAATGGTTCTGGAAAGGATTTTTTTGGACACACAGCACGTGCGTGCGCAAGGAAAAATAGATTTTGTACTTAACTGCATTCGGTACCCTAGGAAGCACATGAGAAAATAATGACCCTTGTGGATAAGGTGCTAGCCTGGTGACTATGGGATCAAAAAGGGAATATTCCATGTATACGATGGAAGGTTCCAAAAGGCATCATTGCAAGGAGTGGAGAGCTCGGATCTTAGAAATCATGCTTCTATGGAGGACCACGTCGACACTTGACAACCAATCTATAACTTCTAAAGGCATGGCAATGGGTGTTAACGTTATAAATACAAGCCCCCATTGGAAGCAGAGAGAGGATAGATGATATAGATAGTGTGTAGGGAGTGCGGAGGATAGAAAAAAGAGGTGAAGCCCTGTTGAATGGGGATGTTATGGGTTAGGGATTAGGAGAACTCTGTAAGTAGTGGAACATTTAGGGGGATGGGTTTGCATTCTTTTTGTGTTTGTAATATGATGAGCATAATATAGTTCTGATGCATGACTGGGCTCTGCATAGATATATGAGGATCTGTTATGACCTCAAGGGATTGTAATGTGGATTATTGAACCTATTAAGATGAATATAAGGCTCGGTTATAAATCATGTGTGTACAGGAGTATGATACTTACGTATTTCCTTTCTGTATGAACCATTTTCTTATGTTGCTTGTTATTTCTCTTTCTTGGTTTAATGATATTACTCATTCTAGGTTCTTAGAATGTTTCATGGTTATTTTTTGCTCATTTCCATTTGATTATCTATTATAAGATGATGCATTCTCATAATACTCACATAAATGAGAGACTTGGCACTTGCGCATGCCTCGGGTGAGCACCCAGCACCTACTGAGTGATAGATCGGCACGCATGGGATTTGATTATTGGTCTAAGGGTTTAAAATATGAATACAAATACTTTTTTGAATTATCTTGTTGAATTGAGAGGTAATTTTCCCTCCATTCGCTATAACTATTTTTTCAGTTCTCTTAAAATTATTTTTCATACCTAATATGCAAATAATTATCTGTAGTTTTCCATCTGGAAACATTCTTCTTAATGTCATCTACAATTATCTTTTCATATATCTTTCCTACATGCTTCTCAATAATATCCAACTTAAGTTGCATTGTCTTGTCCCTGCCCAATTTCTACATACATATTATACATTTACATTCTTTGGGAGTTTCATCTTTATTCTCATTTTCAATGGGTTCAATAAATGGAAACTTAGAAACCCACTCTAACCTGAAACTCCTTCCCAAGTCACATTTTATTTACTTTATCTTTCTTCCTAAAATAGGTGTCCACTAATTATTTTCCTTGGTGGAATTTAAATTTCATTGACTGCTAGAAGTTTCACCTCCAACATTCACTTGGGAAGGTGATACAATGTCATATTCATTCAATTGGGTAGGTGATATAGTGTCAAACTCAACATAATTCAATGGAATGTATTCAAGGGGAGGAATTTCATTGTTGTCATCATTGAAAGCATCATCAAAATCAAAAATAAACACATTATGAGTGTAATCATTATCCCTTGATTGTGATGGTCATGCTGGAGAAGGATGGGTTTCCTTAGATGGTTTCTCAAAATAAGATGTTTTTTTTTTTGAATGCCAATACCACTACCAGGAGGTTTTGGAATAGAATTTTTTCTTGAGGCTGAGCTTCCCTTTTTAGTTTCCATTTTTATGAATCAATGAATCTTGTATAATTTAAAGAAAAAAATATACAACATGTAGATTAAATGATATTGATATTTACACAGATATCTCAACATGAGAAATATGTATAAAGAAAAATATTATGCATGCAAATGCATTAAAATGAATTGATTTAGGTAGAAAGACAACATAGAGAATAAATTCATAGTGAAGAATTTCAAAGCCACTCTCATTGACGGATTGCTAATGTTAACATTGATTACAAAGAAGTGATTTCAATATCCATATATCATGTTCTCAAAACACTAAATGGTGAATCTCAAGATTTCATGGATGTCAATTGAAAAAAAATACACAAAATAATGACATATGAGAGGATACAACAATCAACATTCCATCTTATAAGAAATATAAAAATACAAAATAATAATTTAAAAGAACAGTCGTCATGGAAATCTAGAAGAATTTTACATGTAAAATTAAGAAATTTAAGGAGAACAAAATGTAACTAATCCCAATGGAATTCTTCAAAGATATTTGAATGATTTTCAAGTGATTTTTGACATGGTATATATAATATTGTGTCACTTAACATGTACTAATTTTTGCAAGAGTGTTATATTAGTACAAGAATAAATTACAAAAGTTTTTCCACAATTTTTCATGGTTCCTTGATTGACATGTTACATAAAATTGGATAATGATTGCCTAACATTTATTCAATTTCAATTCACTTGACCTGTATTGGTATGATCTACATGTTTTAGTACAAAAATCACAAGGTTTGAATCTTTCGAAATAAAAATTTGATATAGAACAAAATGAAAGGATTAGGTGATATTTTTAGCTATCTCTCATATAAATTAGTTGGAAGGAATAATGATATTACTACAGTCATAATTAGATCATACATCAAGCAAAATAAAGATGTATCAAAGGTTTGAGAAGAGAAAAAGAAACTTATATGATTTATTGAGCAGGCAAAGACACTCTAACTATAAGAAACTCTAATGATAATAAGTCTCTGTTTGTAGCTAATCAAACATGAAATAGGTGATCTCAAGATCTGTGCTTAGTTTAAAATAAAAGTATAGTATGTATCTACTTATGAAGGACTCTGATTTCATTGATACATCCAAGGTATGATGTGTATTTAGTTGATTAATGGAGTCTTGATGACCGAGCTCTGTCATAATGTATATAGGTTTGTCCTGTTGTATAGAGGTTCTAAATGTTGTCATCAAGCCAAATAAGGTGTGGATATACTCATGAAGAGATTATTGATTCATCAAAGGTATGAGGTATGTCATAAGAATATACAATTACCAAGAGTGTTCATCATTTCAAAGGAGCTAAGACAAAATATATGGTCTTCCATCTAGGACTCATTGTGGTATGAGACTGTGAATTCAAGTTTAAGAAGGTATGCAGGGTTCTTTGGCTTGACAATGAAATTTCAATGTGTCAAAGCTAGTTAAAGTATCATTAATATTGAGAGAAGATTGAATTCTTTGATCTGATGTTTCACATATGATACAACTATGATAAGGGTATTCTTTGTATACTTCCGTGTTCCTACTTGGAGAATTTGTTCAAGAAACTTGAAGGATATTGTCATAAAGTAACTATGATAGTAACAGGTGCAATTTAATTTGAAGATTTTGAAGAGCATAGTCTATATTGCAAGTAAGGGATCAAGTTTTTAATAAACTCACAAGTCTTAAAGATATGTCTGTACCAAGAAATAATGATATACTTCTATAAAGCTCTTACAAGTTTGTATACCATTAAGTAAGTAAAATTAACAGTTTGTCTAAGGCTTGATTCATTTATGAGGATCATCAAAAGAAATATGTTGACTCTATTATCAGGGCACTTTGTGTCTTAAGTCTGAGTATGAGAGGCTTTGTGGAGTCAAGAAGGTGAGAAAAATCCTTTTTAAATTCGTAAGTGTATTACTGAAGGATTGGCAAAGTCAAAAGGAACAATCAAGAAGCATATCATGTGGCTAGAAATCAATTGACAAGGTTGACTCCAATGTCATGATGACAGTTCAGGGTTTGATCACCATCTAGGAAAGAACACAATTTTTAGATATGTGTTGATGAAGATCTACAAGAAATTATCTACAATATGAAGGCATGATCAAAAGACTAGCAATAATGGATAGAGTTTCATGGTTTTAAGGAGATTTAGTCACTATCATGAAACTTTGTTAAGACCTGGCCATGATGAAGGTCTGTGAGGATCTTAAGAAATAGAGAAAATTAATGTATCCTTAAGAAAAAAATTTATGAAAACCTAGTGACAAGATAAGAGGTACAATATGATTATTTTAGAAGTCTAAAGTTTGGTTTCTCAAAATTACTCCTAAATAAAGGAATAAAGTAATCATCTTAATATTACTACCATTTACATATTAACAGTATGAAAATATTATGAAAGGAAAAATAATTTCATTCAAAAAAAGGCCAAGTAAGCGAGACTGAAGTTCTTAATAAGAGAAATAATGTCATCTACTTATTACAAATTTCATTCTATGAATTTTTTATTTTGTGTAATAAACATGACATATTTTGATTAATATTAAACAATTCTTGATTTTTCATATTATCTTATTCATATTGCACATTTTGATTATTTTTAAATGCTTCTCTTCCTATCATATAATTTCATCTCTATCATTAGCGGTATTTACAGAAACTCTTCTTTTTGAGCTGAATTATCAAAATGATGTCGATTATGTTCTTCTGTCAAACATCTATGCAAAATGGGGTAGGTGGGAAAATTTTCACATGAAGAGGAGATCGATGAAAGATACATGAATTAAAAATATCCTCAGATGTAGTTGGATCAAATATCATAAAATAGTACATGCTTTCATTCATTCATTGTTTGGTCTCATGTACGTTATTAAAATTATTCATTCAACCTTATTGAAATTAATGGTTATGTAATATTGAGCCACGTGTCAGCATTATGTTAACCTCCCAGATTCCCCACCAAATCCTCCCATTAGATGTGAACCCTGCAGAATGAGCTGCAGTCGATAATTTTTCGGGTCCAGAGTTTGAGGTATATGTCACGCATCGCCATTCCGTCAGTCTCCCAATGAAATGCCCCTAACAGACGTGAAATCTAAAGAATGTGTCACATTTTATATATCCTTTGGGTCTGTTGTGGGACAAGTCATGAGGCAGTGTCAGTGGTTAGTGATCAATTATTATTGTTTGTGAAATTTTTGGGTGAAACCCAGGCACTGACATGGCCGTAAAATTCACCAGAATTGAATTCTAGAAATCCTACTATTGGCCAATCTACAAATATTCACCGCTAAAATGTTCCCTGCTACTGAGTACAAGGCTTTGTCTATGGTATACGTGTTTCATAAATTTAGGCAGTATATTCTTGCAGCTCATTTCATATTTTAGATTTATCATATGGCTCTCAAGTATTTGGTTAACAAGACAGTATTACAAATTCGCATATGTAGATGGATTCTCTTGTTCCAGGAATTTGAATTTTTCTATAATAGTGAAACCTAGTAAGATTAATCTAGGACCTGATCACCTATCATGAATGAATTCTAGTGAGGATGTTCAAACATAGAGGATACAATGTCAGATGCTCAATTTTTCATATTGTTGTGCACACTGACAAAACTTGAGGATATAGCAGTTTTTTTATGCATAGTCTTTTTTCCTGAAGGAATAAATACTATAGAGAAGAAAAAACTAGCTATACATGTTGCACCTTACTAGTTGATCAGTGGGGATATATATAAAATATGCAGAGATGAGATACTGTGCAGATGCACTTTAGAATGAGTGTTGGAAAATTATGTAAGAAGTGCATGGTTGAATTGTTAAAGGAAATTATGTTGGATAATCCACCATGCGCAAGATACTCCTTGCAGGAATATAGTGGGAAACACTTTATAAGGATACAAAGGATTTTTTCAAGGCTTGTGATCATTTCCAAAGGATTGGGAAGCCAAGATAAAGAGATGAGATGTCATTATGCCCTATATCATCAGAAGAACCATTTGAGAAATGGTCTATAGATTTTTTTGGACCAATTAGACCAACAATGTGACAAACATGCGCATAGTACATTATAACTTGCACTAAATACTTAACAAGGTGGGTAGAATCTGCACCTACCAAGGATTGTACTGCTACTACAAATGTGCTATGGGAGAACATTATTAGCAAGTACGGCTACCCATTTAGCCTTACAATTGCTAGGAGCACTCATTTTCTTAATGAAACCATCAGGATATTATTAGCAGAGTTCATGGTATCTCATCATAAGATAACTCCCTATTACCCACAGGATAATGACAAATCTAAATCCTTTAACAATATTTTGATCCAAACTTTTACCAAGATATGTGATGTTTGAAGAAAGGACTGGGATGGTAAAGTATTAGTTGTACTTTAGGTGTACATAACTACCTACAAGAGATTGAATAAATCCATACCCTTTCATCTGGTGTTTGGTGTGGAAGCAATATTTCCTGTTAAGTTCATGGTACCATCCCTACATATTATGAGTACAAGAGGACTTGTGAATGACCAATCAGTAGGAGAGCATGTTGACAAGTTAATGTAATTTGATGAAAGGTGCGCAATTTCTCAATGAAGACAGAAGATAGAAAAGGAAATACAAAAGGCTTGGCATGACAAGCACATCAGGAACAAGTCTTTCACTATTGGAGGATTGTTACTTCTATATGATTCTAATTTTGCATGTCACCTAAGAAAGTTAAAGGTCCATTGGCTGGGACCCTTTCAACTAACCCAGATTCTGGAGTTACGCGCATGTCATTTGCAAGTGCTTGATGGAAAAGTGTTGCATGGTTACTTCAATGGGAGTAGGCTCAATCCCTACTATAAATAATGTTCTTTCAATTATGTTTGTAATAAGGTAGTATTGTCATTTAGATTAGGTTTCCCTTCCTATTTTTTTTGTTTTGTAATAAGCATGTTTTCTTACAGGAGATGATTTATTTGTTCAATAATGATGCGCAGAGGACTGCGCATACTTTTAAGTGTGGGGTGGTAGTAGGTAATCTGTACAAGAATGTAATATGGAGAACTACGATGATGTGAAATAGGTGAATGTGTAATTCACGCATGTGTTGAACTCATTGTAAGGGAGTGTGTGAGTGCATAAAATGGTGGATTATTTTACTTGTTTGGTGTGTATGGGTTTTCTTGGATTATTTCGTAGGGAAATGCAAGTTATAACACATAGGATGATGTGATGTAGGAAGTGCATGAGGAAACTACTTAGCATATGGTGTAAAGGAAGATTGTGCGGTGCAGGACGTTACATGCAAGGGGATCTACAACCTAGGAAGTAGTGGTGTGCCAAAATCTCATGTATTGTTGCACACAAAAGCAAGGTTTAGAAGACCCATACTTGGTGGAAAAGAGTGGGAAATCAAAAAAAGAGTCGGGAAAGTTACACCTACCATCACCTATTGCATTAAATAAAAGTAAAAAGTGGAAACATATAAATAGGTGCGAAGCGATAGTTCTAATTTACCTTACAAACTAGATCTCTTGCGATTTGTGCATTTCAATGTGACTTGTGTGATTGAAAAGTGATGAGATAGGACAACCGATTAACTAGTAACCAGTAGAATTATGCTCTTTTTGCTTGGCAGATTCGGATTCCAAGTAATATAGTAGAATCAGAAGTGGAATTAGGGTGTTGAGTTGGATAAGTGTGAACGAATCAAAGGTTGGGGTTGTAGGTCTAGCTTTAAAAGGGAGTTATAGGCCATAAGAGGGATATAAGGTCCAAAACCTTAGTAGAAATAGGTCAGTGCACTAAAGAAGGCTAGATTGTGCTGGATAATCAAGTACAGAAGACCTTGAAAAGAGGCGGGGTGTTGCTACTTTATGAATTACCATTTTTCAAAAATCTTATGCGATTGTTTCAATGGATAATGTTGTGCATATGTGAATACTATTTCTACTTCATGGGAAAGAGGATTCTTATCACTGTGCAAGTGATCAGAAAGGTGATAGGGTTATAATATAGGGGGAGGAGATTGTGTTGGATATGTGTGATGAGGAGGTGGTGGAAGAAACAACCACCAAGTTACATTATCAACAGGGAAGCCACACATTTGATTTTACACACATCTTTGACCCCAGCACCAGGGTTCCTAAGCACTTGGTGAGTTGTAAGCTTGGAGCCTTGAAGAGGTGGAACTAAGTGGATAAGATATTTTTGCACATTGGACATAAAATGACACTTAGAAATAAATATAATATTGATCTATACATTTTAGAGAGTATTATAGAAGATGTCAAGACCTAACATGATAAAGGTGAAAAGAAAACATGGGGTTCAATTTCTTTATTAATCATCTTCTAGGAAATTAGAGTTCCAGATGGACTGATGGGGAGAGAGTGGGAGCATCCTGTTGAGAAGAGGTCACCGGTGCAAATATTTACTAATTACACATGTGATGGTGCAATAAAAAATGTATATAAGGCGCACCTAAGCATACGGTACAAAAGGATGTGCTAAGACCTTTAAAAATGAATGATGCATTACCTAGGGATTTTCCCATAGAATTGGATGGCCATGCAGAGTTTTTTTATGATGCAGCACCTTTTTCCATGTGCATATTTTTATGATTAGAGATAGTCGGGCCTTGGTACAAGCTACCTTCTTCCTTTATAACTAGATATTTTAGGAGTGTAGAAAATAGGATTAAGTATGTGCCATCACTTAAGTTTAATGCAGACAAGGTAGATGTATAGTACCACACTATGTGCAACACCTATGGCTACACAGCCAAATAGTTGTATGTCAAAATGATGGAATCATATGGGATGGACTTAAATCACATTGTAATTTTGGCAGTCGGAAATGAAGCATGCATATTTTTCATCTATCTTCGGCCAAATTTACATGACGTAAAGGTGGTCAAATAACGTGACACGTCTCTCCTATAACCACCATCTTTTGATATGAGAGATGAAAAGCTAAGGAAATGCAATCTTGATCTAGTAAAAAAGTAGTAGTGAGAAGAAGAAGAGGAATAATATGATACTGAGGGGTAGCTGGATCGTAGCATAAGTAAGAGGATGTTGGAAAGACCATGGAGAAACTTCGATGTGTATCCCTCCTAGAACATTGTACGATGGAAAAGTGACAAGTGAGCATTGAAATCTACAAGTAACTCTTCCTCTCACCTGACCTCTCGAGGTTGTGCCGAGACAGCCGATGGGGATGGAATATGCGTGGGATGCAGAAAAACTAGTTAGGCAATCTGATGTCTTCAACACACACTAGTGGAAACTGTGAATCTAAGGAAAATAATGCCCTCCTAACCTGAACTGGTGTGATAGATTCATCGGCAAGGATGACTGCTCGAAGGCTCCAATCAATATCGAGCTCTGGCGTGATTCAGTCTATGGGTTGTGGAATACACGGAAAATTACCTGGGATGGTTTCTTGTATATCTCCAAATAGGGTCATAGGGTGGATGATGGGTATAGTGAACTCTACGAGTGATTATCTGGCCTAGTCTAGAATTCCCTAGCTATATTAGCTGTTACGTCTAACAAGGATAACTATTCAATGATGATAGGTAGAAGTGGAGTAGATCTAAATACTAATATGCGTAGGCTAGCATCTACGTCTGATTCACCTATGGATCCATTGGGCCTGTGGGATTTGTGGGTCACAACCGTAGATTCACATTTGTTGTGGTCCTCCTATGGTCATGTGCGGACTCAGTCCCTAATCCCTAGTATCCAATAGTCATATGCTTTCTCAGCCTCTATATTCAGAATTAACAGTTGTGCGATCTTTTCAGAGTATCTCACAGGCGTTCGTGTAACTTGAATTCTTAAGATGGTATCTATATCTGTGAGAGTGTCTCCTGTGCCTAGCTGTGGGACAAAAGGATCACAACCAAACGTTTGTTCTCTTTCAAGCCCTTCCATAGTCATGCGGATATATATCTAGGGTAATCTGTAGTTTGGTTGATTTGACCAAAACGTGTGCGCTTGGACGTACAGAACTTGCCTTTTGCAATTCTTAGTGGGATTTATTGCGAGTCTTGCAGCATAAAATGTCCAGAACCTGAAACTATCATGTTTGATGAGTAAAACCTACAACTTTAATGGCTTCCTAGTGAGAATTTAAATTATTCTACTTTAATGGACTGCATGAAGTAATGACAGCACTTGCACAAGATGGATATGTGGTTTTCTAATAGCAAAATGACATTAACTAAGCATGCAATGAACTAAACTATGAATCCTAAGCAAAATAAAAGACTGAACTACTGAAATGAGAAATTAAGAGGTAAATTTGAGGGGCCATTTGCTTGAGCACAAGCCAACTATTTATAGCATTTGCATTTACCCAAAGGTAAAAACCAAATTGATCTCTTAAACCATAAACAAAGCCAAAAACATCTATTCTAGGGAACCAGAATCATTAATGCAAGCCAAAGGTGGTGAAAAAAGCTGGTAAATGTTGAAATTTACGTGAGTCACGTTAAAAAGAACATTCTGGAAAACACGTGAAGGACCGCCGCCCTTCCTAGGCAGTGGTCACAAGACTGCCACCCAGGCAAGGCAGCGGTTTCGTCACTGAAGAATAAAATGTAAAGAAAAGAGGGGAAAAGAGAACAACAAATCACACAGGGGCTAAGCGGGGCATGTGGGATGTTAACGCACACTTGGGGAGATTTTCCAGATCCCGAACACCTTACGAGGAGACCTGTATCATCATTGGGGCACGTGTTATGTTGTTCCGGTAGTGCAGTACCTTACAATTTTGGGTATGTACATATTGCCCCCTCGGAGAAGCATTTTAGCCATGAAGAGGCATAAAACGGTGGGTCCGAATATGGCGGTCCCGAAATGGGAAGTTTTAATTTATACCTAATACGTCCGTGTGTCGAAATGACGCCATCCAAAATTCCTGCCACCTACAAAATGAAAAGAGGAATCAAGTGCAGATAGACAAAATAGATCGGAAAATAAACGCTAAAATAATGGCAAAAGAGGATGTACCATTTGTGTGGGGGTAAGAACTTACCTCCATTGGTGCTCCAAACCTATGAAAAGGGGATTCAAAAAATGAGTCAGGTTGCTATATATATAAAAAAGTGGGCCCATTTTCCTATTCATTTGTGCGTGTTGATTTGGTTGGTTTTGAGCTCTGAGACCCACGGTGACGGTTTTTTACGAGAGTAGAGTCAAAATGTTTGTGACGAGATAGCGATCATGCCTCCGTGAGAAGATCATCGACCCGCGAGATCACAGGTTAGTTTTTCTCAATTTATCATTTTTACCTCCAAAATTTTAAAATGTTAAAATCTTTGTCATGGGGGGGTTATTTTTGAAAATGTTAGGTTCAAAAGGTCTATCTAGTGGGGGGCGCCTACTGGGTAGGCTTTGTTTTAGTTAAAATAGTCCCTTTTTCTGTTTTTAGGCTTTTTTAAGGTATAAAACCCACGTGGGTTTTTGGGACACGACCGCCACCCTGAACAGGGCGGCAGTCATGTGACCACCACCCTATTCAGGGCGGCGGTTACAAGACCGCCGCTTTTAAGGCGGCGATTCCTAATAGAATGCCAAAGGAACACTTGTTTGAAATTGTTTTTGTATTTTTAGCATCTTTATGTGTTTTCATGATTTTTCTAATGTCATTCGGATGCTAACTTGCTCTGTTTTGTGTGTTTTTGGGTGTATGCAGGTGAAGGAGGAGTACATTTGATGGAGTCGAGAGAGAGAGTGTGACTGGCTCCCAGCAGTATTAGATGCCCTTTCACAGGATGAGGTGGACACTCTTCAGAGGGCTGGTATACTGCGTATATCACATGTCCCACATGTTGCTCCTTCCAGTCACATACTTTGTGACTTATTTTCTTATTGGGATGTTGATCGGAACACCTTTCGGCTACCAGGTGTCTGAGGTGAGTGGACCATCACTTTGGAGGATGTTTACCATATTTTGGGGGTCCCAATCATCGGGAGATGACTTACTCTTGAGACGGCAGGTTCACGGGCCCAGATAGCACAGTGGGCTTCTTACATGGGAGATGCAGTTATCTCCACTGGCTCGAAGAAGGGGGTGAGGGTCTGATCTATTCCTAGCCTGCCCATCCCCTTGATTCGCCAGACCATTATGGGGATCCTTGCCTTGAGATTGATTGGGGACAAGGGAGGAGACACACTACTATATTGTTGGTCCCCCATCATTGCAAAGATCGAGGGACATGGCTGGATTTACGCCTGGGGAGCCAATATACTTGGGACTACCTACCACAACTTGTACAGGGTAGTCTGTTTACAGGGGCAGTCTTTGAGCCACCTGATCCTGGTTATGAGCTGGGTCTATGAGCGCTTCATCCCCTATGGCAGAGGTGTAGAGGTGGCAGATCCCAGAGCTATGAGGGCAGCCAGATGGACAGACATGTCAGTGCTCAGAGTACCTCACCAGCCAGTTGCTTCCCTGACCACTGATGACATGGAGGCCACACCGTATCAGGCCATGGTAGGTTTATGGGGCGAGGAGGCTCTTACTTTGATCTCCTGCTCCACCACAGGACAACTTGTTGACAAAGTAGGGAGAGTGGAGATACACCCCTTTTGCCGAGTTCCTCAGTAGTTTGGCCTACCTTATATGGGTATGCTTCCCCTGGTAGTGCTAGTATACAAGTTAGTTCGAGAGGCCAGAGGGGGTCCTAGAGGCCGGGGTTGGACAGTTGTTACCCCTGGTGTTCCCGTTGCAGCTAGGTGGGTAGTACATGCCTGAGGGAGAGCCGGTGCTCCTCAGGCACCCTTACTTCAGATTTCCACCGGTCCCGCTCACAGCAGTGACGACCCTATTGACATAGAATCCAAGTCTGAGGAGTTCACGGGGGGGAGATGGAGGAGGAGACCAAGGAGGATAGTGATCCTGAGTGGCATGACACTCAGGATATCATGCAGGTAGAGAGGGCAGAGTAGAGTGCAGAGAGGGTGACTCTGGTTTCAGAGGATCCACTCTCCCATAGGGCCATGGTGGGGAGGATGAGTCCATTACGGGACGCTACGTCTCTCTAGCCACGGGAGGAGTACCTCAGTCAGCGGCGGCATCTGTGGCAGGTGCTGACCCTAGAGATCCATCCTGGAGGCCCGGTGATCCGAGTAAGTTATCTTCCCTTTTCTTTGAGTTAGGATTGCTTTAATTGCCATCTCTCCTTTTGTTTACACTTGTGTTTATCTCTTGCTTTATTTCTAATTCATTTTCTCCTTTGTTTGTAGAGACCGTCGATGAGTGGCGAGACCTGATTCGCAGGGTATGCATCGGTACCCTGACGATCCCTATGGAGAGGACCCGTGCAGAGCTATCTATGGATACAGGGGAGCCCTCAGCAACTGGCAGACATACCGATGTCTTTTCCCCCATCTGGCATATGGCCAGGAAGGTATCTACCCTTCGTACTGAGCTAGCAGGGTATATAACAGCAGAGCACCTGATGAGGAGTCATTCTCATGGCGAGACCGCAGCTGCCCCTCAGGATCGTGAGCCCTTTGTGCACTCAGAGTGTCCAGCGTAGCCGGAGTCCTAGGCATGGGTGTGCACCCTCAGAGGGATCTCATAGGGGTTGAGAAGCCACTTGGCCCTCTTAGATTTTTGTATGATGTTTTTGTATTTCCCAGGCTCTTTGAGCGTTTTGACCATGCTTAGCGCATGATGGCATTGAACAGGAATTTTGATCATTTATATATATATATATATATATATATATATATATATATATATATATATTCTTTTGGATCAGACTCTTGGCATCTATGACCTTGCTTCCATTTCCGTTTCCACATGTAAACTATGATGTTATGCTTATATGCTTTTTAGAATGTATGCAATGGAGAACAAATGATGCAAGTGTTCACTTTCTTTCTGTATTTCATGGTGCTGATATATGATAATGTAGATACAATGTGATTTTGAATTTTTAGTTTCTTTAAGCAATTTTGATACCTCATATCTGTTTTGGCAAAGTGGTGAAGATAATTCGGTATGATGAGCAGATAAACTTGCCCCACTCCTAAGTCCACGCAACTAGTAAGATGCGAGGGCTCACCACCGAGAGCTAGAAAGGGCACAAGTTATGAAATGTGTTGAAATTATAGTGATGAAAGATAGAAAAAGCTTAGGTGGAACCAAATTAGGATGCTACAAGCCTACTCTACTCGAGTGACTCCATAGTTTGGGATGCAACTTGCTTTGTGGTTTATCTAGACTTAGATCCGTAGATGGCCACATGGTAGAAAAAATCTGGGTTTTAGGATTTTTAACTCTCTTGGAATTTTGGACATCTGATTCATTCATTTTTGACTCAAGACTTCAAGATTTGAATTGTTTGTTTATGACCTTTAACGTTTGTTTGTCAAGAGGACCCCCTACACCTTGCCCCATACTACTAGTAAGAAGTGTGGGTTTATCACCATGGGCAAGGCATAGGCGAGTAAGGGCATTTCCATCCTTTCCCAACCCTATGTCACTAGTAAGAGATGCAAGCTCATCACCAAAGGTTTGTGGGGCAAGGAAATGTGTAAATTTAAAATTTTTTGTTTGATCTATATTCGACTCGTTTACTTGAGCAAAGTGTCGGCATGCTCTTACTTCCAAAGAGATATACATACAGGATAGATGTGACACGATGAAGCTTTTAGAACAGACCATAGGCAAGAAATCTATCCTAAGAAGAAACCAAAAGTGAGAACAAACCTACAGATCTTGGTATGGCTACCGTTAAGACTTTGTCATATCTAGCTTTATTTGATGAAATGATTCTGAAATAGTTGATGATATCATGGAAATGGAGAAGTATGATTAGAGTGTTTATGCCAATACCATCAGAAGTTTGTAATGATTTGCTTTGAGAATAAATTCCTTGATCACAAAATTGTATGAAACAAGCGGACAAAATGATCCTAACTATATGAAGATGCAATGTAGATATAATTATACAAGTAGTGGTGGTTGCTTATGCATAGAATCATTTAAGGTGTAGGGAATTGAATGTTTCACCAAATTCTTCACTTGCTATTGTGCATAAGAGATATGCACCATTTCCATAGTCCTTCATGACTTGGTATGGGCCCAACCATTTGGGCCAGAACTTCCTTCCTTCGCCGGTCTTTTTATTGATCCAGTTGTCTAGCCTTAGAACTAGATCACCTTCATATATGTCTCATTCATAGACCTTCTTGTTATACTGCCGGCACATCCGTTCAGCATAGACTTTGTGCCGCTATTCAGCATCTAACCTAGCTTCATCTAGGCTTTCTAGTTGGGAGAGACGTGCTTCTCTATAGGCATCTTCGTTTAGAATCCCTTGTAATGAGATACGGAGACTGGGTATTTCAACCTCAAGCGGGAGAACTGCTTCTACCCCAAATACTAGCGAGAAAGGAGTTTCTCCTATTGGTGTTCTTATTGAGGTTCGGTGGGCCCTAAGGCCGGATATAACTTCAAATGCCAATCTCATTTATTTTCTTTCACCGTTTTAAGAAGAATGGCTTTTAATGTTTTGTTTGTTGCTTCAGCTTGTCTGTTGGCTTGGGGGTAATACAAGGAGGCCGTATGATGGCTTATTTTGAATTTATTTCACAATTCACGAACTTCGTCATTTTTAAAAGAAGTCCCATTATCTGAGATAATGACTTGCGGGACACCGTACCTACAAATGATTTGGTTCAAAATGAACTTGGCGATTACAGAACCCGGTATAGTAGTAAGAGGCATGGACTCTACCCACTTGGTAAAATATTCGGTGGCCGTGATTATGAAATTATGGCCATTTTTAGATGAGGGAGATAATTTCCCTATCAAATCGAGACCCCACGTAGAAAATGGCCATGGAGTAGCGATTGGTTGTAGAGCTTGTGCCGGCATGTGGATCTCATGGGAGAATTCTTGGAACTTATGACACCTTCATACAAACTCTACTACGTCGTGTTCTAGAGTAGGCCATAAATAGCCCATTCAATGTATTTTACAAGCGGTGGCATGGCGACCAAAGTGGCCTCCACACATTCCACTGTGAGATTCGTGGAGAATCTTCTTGGATTCTTCTGTGTCGACACATCTTAGAAGCATTCCATCGAATGCTTTTCGATAGAGCACTTGCTCTATAATGGTGTATTTTGCTACAATAATGTGTAACCACCTTCTTTTTTGTGGTGTAGCACCTTCCGGATATGTATGATCCATGATATAATTGATAATATCATCATACCAAGGACACTCAGAGATGGGAGGCCTGGTTTCGATGTAGAATACCCATTCATCAGGAAAGTCTAGATCTACTAGATTGCCTCCATTTAGTGGGTTATCAGCTAACCAATCCATGATGATTTGTCCTTTAACAGACTTCTGATTTACAAATGTTAATTCAAATTCACCCATTAAGGTTATAAAGAGTCCAGCCTTTTTAGACAAGGACCCTTGCGTGAGGAAAGTTCGTAAATGCTTTGTCTTTACAATGACCCTCGTTTCTTGATTTAGCATATAATGTCTTAAGCGTTTGGTTGTAAAGACTATGGCAAGGCATTCTCGTTCTGCCTGTGTATAACGTGTTTCATAGTCGAGCAACGTTCAGATAATGAAATAGATTGCACGTTCTCTCTTATCATCGTCTTCTTGAGCTAGCATATAGGCTAGCGAGACATTGGTAGCTCGCGAATATAAAATTAACGGGTGGTCTGGCTTAGGTGGCATTAACGTAGGTGGTGATAACAAGAAACACTTAATTGTGTCAAAAGCTTCATTGCAATCTTCAGTCCAATCAATACTATAATATTTCTTGAGTAGATTGTTGATTGGATGAACGGCAAAACTTAAGTCCGAGATGAATCTCCAGATTACACCAAGATTTCTGAGAAATGACCTGATTCCAGATTCATCTGAAGGTGGGACCATTTCAAGAACAGCCCTAATTTTGTTTGGGTCAACATCGATCCCACGTGACGATACAATGTAACCTAGGAGCTTCCCTCCTGTTACACCGAAGACACATTTTTCTAGATTTAGGGTGACTCCGTATTCTATCAGACGTGAAAGAATGACGCGAAGTACTTTTGGATGGTCACAACGCTTCTTGGACTTGGCCAAAAAGTCATCTACGTAGGATTCCACAATTTTATGAATAAGGTCATGAAATATATACGTCATAGCCCACTGGTATGTAGCGCCAGCGTTCTTGAGACCGAATGGCATAACAGCATAGCAATAGGTTCCCCAAGGAGTTATAAACGTGGTTTTAGCTTGATCTTGTTCAGATATTCTGATTTGATTGTATCCTGAGAATCCATCCATGAGAGACAAAAGCTCAAATCTAGTTGTTGCGTCAACAATGACGTCTATGGATGGTAACGGGAAGTCATCCTTAGGACATGCCTTGTTAATGTCTCGGAAGTCTATGCAGATGCGTATCTTCCCATTCTTTTTGAGAACGGGAACGATATTAGATACCCACTGAGAGTAATTGATTGGCTTGATGAATCCTACTTGGAGGAGTTTCATTACCTCCTCTTTCACCATGAGAGCTACCTTAGGTTTCATTGGTCTCGATTTTTGTTTAATCGGCTTTGCATCTGATTTAGTGACGAGGTTATGTACCGCAATGTGTGGTGAAACCCCTGTCATTTCCTTATAATTAAATGTAAAAGCCTTTCGATGTTCTTTGAGGATTTGAGTGTGTATTTCTACTTCCGATGGAGTTAACGAGGATCCTAACTTCAATATCCTTGGTTCATCCTCTGTTCTGATGTTAATATCGATTGTTTCTTCGATTAGAGAAGCGTTACCTTCTTCAAACTCAGGCGGGGCTGGAGGTAGTTTCAGATCATCTCCATTCTCGACTGTGTATATGCTAAGTTCCTTTTGTGGGGGAAGCTCTGTCATGGGATTTCTGAAGTAGGAAGATGAATGTGGGATTAAGGATAAATCTACTGGTGATGGGTGAGATGTAACGTTGCATAGGCGTTTAAGTAATTCAGAGTGGTTGTATCACTATCAATGTGGTCTAGGATAGTAGATTTGTTTTCATTTCTGTTTGTTAAAAGAGGATTTGACAATTTTTTTTACTAATGGTTTGGTACGAAGGGATACCATGAAACGGGTATCTTCCAACTCACTGTTTGGAGTGAAGCGTGACGCCGAGGTCGCTATTGAATCGGCGAGAAGATTTTTCTCTCACGGGATTGCTTCAATTGATATGAAGTCAAACTCCTTGCTTAAATTCAATACAGCTGTTTTGTAGAGCTGTAAGTGCTCGGCTCTGGTTTCATACATCTCAGAGACTTGGTTTGCTACCAATTGTGAGTCTCCTAACACCCTGATATTATTAACACTGATCCTCTTAGCTAGGACGAGGCCAAGGAGGAGGGCTTCATACTCAGTGTTGTTGTTTGTACATTCAAAATTTAGTTTAAAGGTAAATGGTAGGACTTTTCCCTTGGGAGAAGTAAAGATTACACCTGCCCCAGCTCCGTAACAACATCTAGCTCCATCGAAATGGAGATTCCAATACTTAGCTGGGAATATGGGTGTTGGGATATTTGTTGTGTTAACATCTTCTACCTCTACCATGCAGAGATCTACTGCTGGAAGAGAACCAACACCTAGGGTGTATCCCATGCCTACAGAATCAAATGGTAGGAACATTGGTAGATCCTATTCTAGCAATTCAACAATTTTTGTAGTAGTTCCTAATGATACTGTTTCTACAATCTTAACCTCATCTTTGAGGGCTGGGATCATCTTGGCTAGGCTCATAGTCTCAAGATCTATCGTAGGTACCAAATTTTCTTCTGGTTTCGCATCGGTAGGTTTATTAAGTTGGTTTGTTGGGAGTTCAAACTCTGAGTGCACACCTGGTCTTTTCTTTAGGTCAGACCAGGTGTACATCGAATGGTTTTGGATCACCTTTGGCTATGAACACCTTTCCTAAATGCAAGAATCTTACTTCTTGAAATAACGTAGAAGGGATTGCCTTCATACAGTGTATCCATGGTCGGCCGAGGATCATATTATAGTTAGTTTCCTGATCTATAATATAAAACTCAGTCATGATTGTTTTGGGTCCTAAGGTGACCGGTAGTATTATAGTTCCAATCAAGGTGGCTTTAAGGCTATCATAGCCTCTTAGCGTATTTCGAGTTGTGGAACAATTCATTTCTCCATACCCTAGCTTTTGAAGGAAAGAGAAGGGGACTATGTTAACCGCTGCCCCATCGTCAACCATCGCACATTTCACATAATTGTTATAAACCCATACTTGCAAATGTAAGGCTGGATCACCTCGGCATGCAATCTCAGCGTCTGTTGGCATTTTGTTTATTTCGAATATGAATTCGGTATCACTATCCGGCTGCCCCGGAGGGTGGATATCAAATTCTATATGGTTTACCTGTGTTTCAGGAGGTGGAGTGATGTTAATTAGATGGCCTAAACCTAATGCCTCTAAAAGAGCAGCCCTGTGGGTAGGAGAATTCTTTAGTAAGTCCAAAAAAGAAATGTGCGAGAAGGTTTTTGTTAGATCACTAATTAAATCATAGGCACCTACGGGTCTTACTAACATTTGTTGGATGTTATCTGTCTCCAGTAGGTAACTTGGACTTGGCTGAGAGGAATACTCTCGTGTCCTTGTTACAGCCTCTATGGGTAGTTCAGTGTCTAACTCCACTAAACTGACTATCTTGGGTCGCGGTTGACTTCCTAATTGTGGCGCAACTAATGGATTTAGTGAAGTTGAGGCTTCATGATCGTGGTTTCCTGTCATTACACCCTTGTTTGTCCCATTCGAATTTAACCTATTGTTGTTGTGATTTGGGAGCGGATCATTGAAGATCTTAAGGGGTGCATTTTGAGGGGAAACTGCCCCCGTAAAAGTATTTGGCACCGGTGACGTAGGATCTGCCAAGAACATATCTATGAAAAGTTGTCTTTGTTCCTCTGGAAAACGTTGCATGAATTTATTGTAGTCACGGCATGTTCTAGTGTCATGGCCTCAGATTTTGTGAAAACCACAATACGAGTTAGGATTGTAATTCCTAGTCTGCTGGTTTGGTGTATATTGTGGCCCAAAACTCTGATCAAACCGTTGCCTATTAGGATTAAAGTTTTGCATTTGTTGTTTTTGGTTTTGGTTCTGATTTTGATATCCAGTTGAGTTTTGGCTTGGACCCTGTGTAGGGTTTCACCGTTGTCATTGTTGTTGTTGTGGATGATTAAAATCCACTGCATTGATTGTTGGGGTAAAGTTGTTGTTTCGTTGGTTGTTTACTAGTGGTGGAGTATTCACAACATTTACCCTTTTGGGTTGATCAGTTACTCCATCTGTTGTCACTCCACGATTTTTATTAAGGATTTTAGGTCCTTGATTGGTATTTGTGGTGGTAGGATAAGCCGTAGTATTCTGGTTGGAGGTGATTAACCTCCCATTTGTTCCATACGTCTTACGACCGCTATCTATTGCCGCTTGATCTATTCAGAGAGCGCTCTCAAGTACTTCATCGTAAGTCCTTAGTGGGAACTTCTGGACTTCTTCCTTCACTTCTCTACTGAGAGAATGAAGGAATAAATCACATAGTTCCATTTGGTCCATATTTGGAGCACTGGCTGAAGAATAAAGAACTGTACGCCACCTCTGGATGAAATGAGCAACAGATTCATTGTGTTCCTGCTTAATGTGCAAGAATTCCCTGATTCCTGTTCTTAATAGTTTGTTCATGTCAAATGCCTTGATGAACTCTGAAATGAGTTTTTTAAATGAATGGATGGAAGCCTCAGGTATTCTATAATACCAATCGAGAGCGATACCTTCCAATGTTTTGGGGAATATTTTAGCAACAACCCCATCCCAAGGGAGTAGTTCTCGAATAGCTGTGGCGTAAGCCTTGATATGTGCATTCGGATCTCCCTCACCTTTGTATTTGGGAAAATCAGGAAGAGGTCTTGGAAGCATAATGCTTCGTATGGTGAAGTCTAAGGGTTCTTTCAAATATTCTGAATAAGTCCCTATTGCGTAGGTTTCGACCATTGATGGTGCCTGCTGAGGGGGTGGCGGTGGAATGGGTTGTTGGTATGGCATAGCGTATGCATTAACAGGGGCATAAGGAAGCCCCTGTGTTTGAGAAAACATGCCGGGAGAGGAGAACATGTCCCCTTGTGGTGATTTGGAGTACATGTTTAAGTATGAAGGGGTATTGTCTAGGAATGGATTATTTTGTACTAGACCGGGAGGTATCAGAACGGTGTTAGAAATGGCGGTTCTTGTTGGTGTTTGTTGTGAATACTGAGGAGTCATGCCTAACGTGCCTATTCCTGTGAGGAGGTCTACTTGGCTAGGATGGTGTGGAGGATTAGAATTTCCTTCCTGTATGAATTGAGAATGGTGATTTGCCTGAGCAAGTTCTAACCCCCTAACTTTTTCTACTAGAGTTGAAATGACCTCATTTGGTGAAGTCATGATATTTTTCCTTAGTGGCATGTGTTGTATATCCTGATGTTGTATAGGCATGTGATATCCTGCTATGAATTGATCGATGCCCTGCCAAGTTTCCCTGAGGGCATTTCCTATATGTAGTGGCATGGAGGTATTTTCTTGAAAAGAGACCTCGGGTTGCGTTTGTAAACTCCCTATGGGTGGGTACATACTCCGAGAGGGTTGTTCATTCCTGGCATAACGTACCAAATTTCATCATCTAAAACCAGGTATGGGTCAGATTGTCTACTAATTTGTGGTCTAAGCAGTACCTGAGGAGACAAACCAGATTCTCCTGTGAACGTCATATTGTTCGAGCCTGAAGGCTCTGTTTGTTGTGTTTGAGCGAGCTGATCCAACTCCTCTGTTTGGAAATATGAGCCATATCTAATCCTTAGAGATGGAGTTTGTGTTGATAATTGGTTATTTGAATAGTTGTCACCCCATACTGAGAGCGAGGGCAATGACTATCTATTCAGTTGAGCGTAGTATGCTTTAAGACCTAGGAGAGGTCTACCATATGCATCGAATCCTGACATATTCAGGGGGTATATGAATACCCACAGAATAATGGGTAAGAGCGAAGGTGGAAGGAAGAAGTGAAAATAAAAGAGGAAGAATTGTTTCGTTCACGTTGGGTTCACCAATTTTGTACGATGGAAAAGTGACAAGCGAGCGTGGGAATCTACAAGTAACTCTTCCTCACACCCGACCTCTCGAGGTCGTGCCGAGACAGCCGGTGGGGATGGAATATGGGTGGGATGCAGACATACTAGTTAGGCAATATGATGTCTTTAACGCGCACTAGTGGAAACTGCGAATCTAAGGCAAAGAATGCCCTCCTAACCTGAACTGGTGTGATAGATCGATCGCCAAGGATGACTGCTCGAAGGCTCCAATCAATATCGAGCTCTGGCGTGATTCGGTCTATGGGTTGTGGAATACGTGGAAAATGACCTGGGATAGTTTCATGTATATCTCCAGATAGGGTCATAGGGTGGATGATGGGCATAGTGAACTCTACGGGTGATTATCTGGCCTAGTCCAGAATTCCCTAGCTATATTAGCTGCTACGTCTAACAAGGATAATTGTTTGATGATGATAGGTGGAAGTGGAGTAGATCTGAATACTAATATGCATAGGCTAGCATCTATGTCTGATTCACCTATGGATTCGTTGGGCTGTGGGATTTGTGGGTCACAACCGTAGATTCACGTTTGTTGTGGTCCTGCTATGGTCATGTGTGGACTCAGTCCCTAATCCCTAGTATCCAATAGTCATATGCTTTCTCAGCCTCTATATTCAGAATTAACAGTTGTGTGATCTTTTCAGAGTATCTCAAAGGAGTTTGTGCAACCTGAATTCTTAAGCTGGTATCTATATCTGTGAGAGTGTCTCCTGCACCTGGCTATGGGACCAAAGGATCACAACCGAACGTTTGTTCTCTTTCAAGCCCTTCCACAGTCATGTGGATATATATCTAGGGTAATCTTTAGTTTGGTTGATTTGACCAAAACATGTGCACTTGGTCGTCTTCTATGTTTAACCCGCTTAACTGGAGGTTGATCTGTTGTAAATTTGTCGTTGTTTAGAAGACTTGGATCCTAAGATTCTGATCTATATCAGTTATTGCTATGATGAGATTGGGTTGGGGCACGATTGGCTCGAATACATATTCTCTGGGCTCTCTAGGTCCCGTGATTGTCATACAAAAGCAACAATGTAAATCCAATTGCAACAAAGTAAAATTTAACTATGTGAAATATATCTATAACATATATAACTTCTCTATTTTTGTATTTTTCTGATGAATTTATATGAATGAAATTGAAGGAGCAACTATTTTTAATATATCTAGAAATTGACAACTAATCTAATAACAAATTTAAAACAAACAAAGCAACTGAGTATAGCTACTTGCATGTGCAGTTGTGAATCTATTGTAAATAATGAAATAACTAATCTAATCTATTTGAAAGACTCTCGATCCTACCTCAGAAGTGAGGAATGAATCATAGTTTCTCAAAAACTATCAATCCCCACAGCTTCCCTGGCAATATCGAAAGTAAAATTGATTGAAATAAGGTGATTGGCTACTCTATTTGATATGCTTCTAACTAGAACTTTGAAAGCTAGAACCTGGATTTTGTAGAACAGTGGCGAATCCAATGGTGTGTGTGGTTTTGTCCCCTCAGTGTGATCTCCTCGTTCCTTCGTGCTCACATGGATCCAGAAAAGCATGTAATGCTAGCATCAATAGAAGTAGATTTTGGAACAAAGGCAGCTTAGGATACAGACTGAATACAATGCGAGTAGGAGAGGGATAGCGCAAGAGTACAGAGCTTGGCTTATGCAATTCCTAGCAGGATTTATTGCGAGTCTTGCAACATAAAACGTCCAGAACCTGAAACTATCCTATTTGACGAGCAAAACCTGCAACTTTAATGGCTTCCTACTGAGAATTTAAACTGCTCTACTTTCAATGGACTGCATGAAGTAATGACAACATTTGCACAAGATGGATATGTGGCTTTCTAATAGCAAAATAACATTAACTAAGCATGCAATGAACTAAACTATGAATCCTAAGCAAAATAAAATACTGAACTACTGAAATGAGAAATTGAGAGGTAAATTTGAGGGGCCATTTGCTTGAGCACAAGCCAACTATTTATAGCATTTGCATTTACCCAAAGGTAAAAACCAAATTGATCTCTTAAACCATAAACAAAGCCAAAACACTATTCCAGGGAACCAGAATCATTAATGCAAGCCAAAGGCGGTGAAAAAAGCTGGTAAACATTGAAATTTACGTGAGTCGAGTTAAAAAGAACATTCTGGAAAATGCGTGAAGGACCGCCGCCCTGAGCAGGGTGGCGGTCACGAGACCGCCGCCCAGGCAGGGTGGCGGTTTCATCACTGAAGAATAAAATGCAAAGAAAAGAGGGGAAAAGAGAACAACAAAGCATGCAGGGGATAAGCAGGGGCATGCGGGATGTTAACACACACTTGGGGAGCTTTTTTGGATCCCGAACACCTTGCGAGGAGACCTGTATCATCATTGGGGCACATGTTACGTTGTTCCGGTAGTGCAGTACCTTACAATTTTGGGTACGTAGAAACACCTCTAGCGATCCTAGATCAAACCATGTGTAAGACTAGTCCAAGAGGAGGGGAGCAGGATAAAGAGGATCAAATGACTAGAGAGGACTCGAAGGGAGAGAGGAGTCCTCATTTGATACATATTGTATAGGAGGAAGAGCTTAATAATTCTAAACATGAATAATATACTAGGCAACATGAGCAAGAGTAAGAAGAGCATGAATGGGAGTATTAGCAGGAAGAGCATGAGAAAGAGTAGGATCAAGAGAAAGAGTTGTAGGAACATGAAACAGACTAAGGCATGGGAGATTAAACTGGTCTCACACACTATGATATTATATAAAATTCACCACGTAAGCAGCGTGTGGTAGGACCAAGACCTCAATCATCAGCAAGGATAAGGCCAAATAGAAACTCACCTCCTCACCCTCGCATGGCATATATATATGACACATCAAAAGTCATAAGGGACAAGTTTCAAATCTATGTGGATGCCGAAGAATTATATTGTTAGAATATGCTTGTAATATCAGAAGCCCATGTCTAGACATGTAAAATTCTATCCTTTGCAATGAAAACTCGCATGAAAGAGTTGTAGTTTTACCATCATGATAGTAGTTGCATCTAAGATCTTTTCACTCCATCAAACCATCCATCTTATCATAGTAATGATTAGAAAGCATGTGGTTATCCTTTATTATCCTAAATATACCTTAAAGATGAGCACCATAACTCTGTTCATCACATCTTTCACTATGGAAAATTTCCTCATTTTAGGAACCCCTTAATCATTACACTCACCTACCCTGTACTAACTGAAAACATGACATGGGGCACGTGTGTGTAGGTCATAAACACTTCTTTTACCCTCATTGAAGTAGTTTGTTAGGATCTTGTTCTCAACTCAAAGCTTATGTAAATTCATTGGATGCTTCGTATCATAATCAACAATACAATATACTAGTCCCTTGAAGGACAACTATTCAAAACATCAAACCCATACTATCAAAAATAAAACTAGACTGATCCCCTAAAGGACAGCTACCAGTCAAAATCTTAGACTGATCCCTCATACGATGGCTATCTTGTAAAATTCCAAAATCAAATATGTATACCATACCCTTGAAGGATGGCTACCCATGTAAAAGGATTCCCACATTGATCATCCTTCAAAAATATCAATATCAAAAGCATCTAGGAAAGCTTCCCGTATTGATCAGGTTTCCCATTATAGCAAACTTCCCGCATTAATCAATTTGCTTCAAAATCAATTATGTAAAGCTAGGGCATTTCCCTATGAACCCGTTGAAAAGGATAATCCTCCTTCCCACATTAACCTACACATATAAAACCCCTTTCATGTCTTAGGAAGGTACATCTTATCCTTCCATATCTATGACTAATATCCTATATAACTACCCATTGACAAGCTCATTTAACATTTATTAAGGCCATAAGTGTAAGTGTTTTAACATTTTCAAAACCCACCACGTATATATCAAATCTATAATGGGGAAATCATTTCATTTTTATCTTATCTTACTTAGTCACATTTTTGATACAATCCATTTTGAGATCACCTTTTAAAGTCATTTGATTAATTAAACATTCAAACACATTTAACCACATTTTTATCAAAAATGTTTACAAACCATATTTCTTGACATCACATCTAATACATCCATCAAAATCCATCTAAAACTAACACATTCAAATTAAAAACATACATCACCATATACATTAAAACTATCAGCACAAGCAAATCAAACGAGATAGGCCATAAACCTCATCATCATCATATATAAATCATGATCAATATCAAAGTCATAACATGAATACATCATCATATTAATTTCATAAAAAATTAGGATTCTATGAGCCTTTATCAAAACTATCATCAATACATCTCATGAGTCAGTGAATTGGAAACCTCCAAGGAACTCATTGGAAGGGATAGTGATACCCTCTCCTCCCTGGGAACCAAAACCACCAACAGCTCCAGTGCTGCCACTGGCCCATCCCTCACTGCCACCTCCTCTCTCTGATCTTTGAGGTGGGTGACCCACACTTCCAGCACTAGCACTAGGGCTTGCCACCTTCACGGTCAAATGATCAACATATAATGTAGCATCCAAGTAATCTCATATCACCATATCAATGTAATATTGTAGCTCTACATGTACTGACTAATAGTGGGCCATAAAAATCATCCTGGTTGTAGGTTTTTCCCTCTATCCACTGGATTTTTCTCTCTTTTCACTAGCCTATGCCCTCTATCCGATGTCTTGGGCCATTAATACCAACTCTGCACCATAAATAGAAGACCCTGTAATCCCCAAGGCCTTCCTCAGTCCATCCCTCTTCTCATGATATATATATCTCTATCAACATGCTAGTGGCATGAGCTAACTATATCCTGAGACCATCTCTCTCGGTCACTACATTATCACGCTCAAAAATCAGGTCATCTCAGACACCTAAGAGGTAATCCCTCTCTCTATGCGTTGCATACCTCTCTCCCTCCACCATATCCTTCTCATTCGTCACCTCTGTAATACTTTTTGCCACATCATCATCCTCCTCATCCTCATCGTCAGACACCTAGATCACATCCTATGTCTATGATCCCCCCTTTACTCAAGCATGTACTTGTCTCACCCACTGTACAACTCGGGTACTATCAAAATCCCTTAGTGCTCAGGTCCACCATGTTGTATAATTTAGATTCACCCCCGCATCATCAAGTGGCACAATATCACCATCATAATTAGGGACCATATCCCCTTGCTCATCAACAATAATCATAGGTCTAACCACAACTACCCTCAGAGTCTCTATTTTTTCATCCTCCCATCTATAGTGCACGGGATCCTTGGGAACACCCTGTACAAGTCCAAAATATATCCTCACCTAATAAAAATGCAATATCTCATGCTCTCAGACCCTAGAATCCTGCACCCATATATCTTTCCACATACCCACCAACTCATGAGGATACCTAGGCCAAACATGAAAATATAAATATGGCATGCACGCCACATCTGCCACATGCAGTTCTGCTAACAAATCTCTATAAAAATTAGCTCTCTTCTTCTTCTATCCTCGTCTTTTGTCCTGTCGCTATCTCATAAATTTGGCATGACTCTCATCAATAACCCATGGTAGGCCCAATGAATGAGCAATGGAAATATACTCATATTCCCAGCACTGCATATAAATCCAACATCAATCCCATAACACTTGTGGGCCTTCCAGGCCCAATACTCTCTAAATTTTTGTACAAGTAATGTGGGCTCGAACTCTAACATTGTACAGTGCTTCATCATCTCTGCCACAACCCCAGTCATCAACCAAGGAAATTTTCCACCTCCTGAATCTGGAAAATCAAAACATGAAATAGCCATCATTATCATGGTAATTCGGGTACAACCCTCTCTCCCAAGCTCATACAACACCTGATACTCAAATGCTCTTGACACATATCTCACATGTTGTGTCTCATCACCATATAGCCTTTGCATCACATCTGGCCTCTCTGCCTCACTGATAATATAATGTCCCTCTCCATGGATAGGTAATTACATGATGCAATGAACATCCTCCAAAGTAATAGTAATATCCCTAGTGGGAAGCCAAAAAGTGCAAGTGGAAGGATTCCACCGCTCTAACAATGCCAATAACAAACTCTAGCATCTATGAATCCATTGGTAATCCCTCATACCACCGAATCCAATAGCCTCTACATGCTCCCAGTCATCATTTGTCATATTTTCCATCACCTCATCTAAAATCAATGGAATACAATTATAGATAACCAGATGCGCATCTACCTATGAAACAAAAAACACATACAAAAAAACATTAATATCATCACCAAAAAATATATATATCAAAAATATCATCCACAAAATATCAAAACATCTTTACATTAAAACATCAACATCAACATCATCACCTACAAACACTAACAATTCTAAAATATCAAAAATATCATTAACATCACTGGATCAACATCATCACAAAATATAATTAATATCAACATTAACTAAACATCTAAAGACATTAGCATTAATATTAATAAATAAACATCAATCACCAAAATTGGAACCACAAACACAACACAACATTGAAAACATTTCCTAAAAACCATATTTTATCAATCAAAAATACAAATGGCTTATGTTACAGGTGAATCATTGGTGATTCACTTCAATCGCTAGCAATTGCATGAATCGTTGGTGATTCTTTTGTTTCCAAATTAGGGCATTCGTATGCCCCCCAAAATGACAAAAAAAATCTAAAAACTACCAAAATAAACCAAAAAAACAAACACAAAGTAGGTTAAAATGACCTACCTCTATCATAGTGGGTT
The DNA here is from genome assembly GCA_019776745.2 of Taxus chinensis. Taxonomy (NCBI): domain Eukaryota; kingdom Viridiplantae; phylum Streptophyta; class Pinopsida; order Cupressales; family Taxaceae; genus Taxus; species Taxus chinensis. The sequence continues at coordinate 594,527,373 of CM034154.1, read as the reverse complement.
TTCGGTGCTTGCTCAACGAAGCCATGGTGTCCAAATCTCACCTTTTCTACTCAAAAACATTTTTTTACACTAAATAGCTCTACAAATTCATATTGCGCTCTGTAAAAATAAGCCTAAGACATTGAAATCAACTATTTATAGCTCTAATTCTACCCTAACACAATCGTCGACAATTGCCTTAATCATCGGTGATTACTTTGCAATTGCTAACAATTGACCAAAATGCTAGTGATTCATCCCACTTTTATCACCCATGCTCATTTTTATCATATTATCACTTTTTTACATAAAAGTGTTCCTTTTCAAAGGACCCTAGTCCTTGAAACATTAAATATTAAATAAACAAAATCAACATTGGTATTTATCCTATGTATGTGGGACGTGTGCCCTTTGGCCCCCATCACTTGACTTCCCCATCTATTTAAACTACTTTCATGGATCATACGTGTTAGGTTGTGGAGCATGTTTTCATGTGAGAAATTGTTGAAGACTGTACACTAAGAGTACTATACACTTTCCATAGTTGTCTTGCTGAAAAAAAATTGTTGGGCCTTAAAACGTTCCCGATATATCGAAAAACGTGATTTTCTCATATGGGTGGGTTTTTTCAGCCATAGGTTTATAGGACGGTTTTGGCCCATGGTTTTAAGTAGTTGTCTATTTATATGGTTATGTGCATATGGTAGATATAATGTAAACATTACAGATATGTTTTGAATTCGGCTGTGAATTCTATAGAGTTTGTTGAGCATAGCTCCAAACGGATATGGGTATTGTATTGAGAGAGTGGTGGCTTGTAATAAAATCTGACCAAGTGATTCTTTGTGGACGTAGCCCAAATTGGGTGAACCATGTTAAATACTGTCTCTTTGTGTTGTGTTATTTTATTTTGCACTTTTATTTGAGATCTGTAATATTTTCTGTTTATTAGTTTCTACTGTTACGATTCTGTGAGGGATTATTTCGCATATTTTATCCCTTTTTTCCTAACAATTGTTATCAAAGCCTAGTTTGGTTTGTTGAAGTGTTGAATCGTAGGGAAAGTTTTATCTTGAGTGGGAGCTATGGCAGATGATGGAAGATCTAGGGTTGATAAATTCAACGGGTAGAATTTCAGTTTTTGGAAGATGTAGATGGAAGATTACCTTTATCAGAAGGATCTTTATATTCTGTTTTCTGAGAAGGTGAACAAACCCTTGAGCATGAAAAATGTGGAATGGGATTTACTGGATAGGAAGGCACTTGGGAAAATTCGATTGTGTCTTGCATCTTTGATATTATTTAATGTTTCAAAGGAAAAGTATACAAAAGAAATGATGGATGTATTAGGGAAGAAGTTGTATGAAAAACCATCTGCCTCTAATAAGATATTTTTAATGAAAAAGTTTTTTAATATGAAGATGACTGAGAATGGTTTAGTAGCAGATCATCTAAATGATTTTAATACAATTGTAAATATGCTAGCTTCGGTTACAATAGAATTTGATGAAGAAGTTAGGGCTTTATTAGTTCTGTGCTCTTCACCTGAGAGTTGGAATAGCTTGGTAATGGCGGTAAGCAACTCAGTTCCAAATAACTCAAAGTTAAATTTTAAGGATGTTGTAGGGGTGATTCTAAGTGAGGAAATGCTTTAACAGTGGAAACTAGAGTGAGACAAGAATAGAGGAAGCCGTGGAAAATCAAAAGATCGGGCAAGGTCAAAATCCAAAAGCAAGATATTATGTTGGCACTGTGGAAAGTCTGGGCATGCAAAGAAGGACTGTTGGGAGCTTCGGGAAAAGAAGAAACAACAGGAAGAAAATAAGGAGGAAAATGTGGCAACAGGTAATGTATGTCAAGATGCTTTGATTCTTTCTTTGCACAATATTACTAAATCTTTGGTTTTAGATTCGGGGGCTTCTTTCCATGCTACTCCACATAAGCATTATTTTGTTGATTATGTTCAAGGAGATTTTGGGCATGTTTTTCTTAGTGATGATGATCCTTGCAGCATAGTTGTAAAAGGTTGTGTTTAGGTTAAGATGCAGAATGGGAATACTTGGCTATTGAAGGATGTCAGACATGTGCCTACATTAAGACAAAAATTGATATCGGCAGGGTAGTTGAGAAGTGATGGTTGTACTGTGATATTTACAACGAACTCTTGGAAGGTTACCAAGGGTGCTCTTGTGGTGGCAAGAGGTAAGAAGGTTGGAACCTTGTATTTAACCACTTATAGAACTAATGTTTGCAATATTTTTGTTTCAGAAGTAGATACAACATTGTGGCACTATAGGCTCGGTCATATGAGCCATAAGGGCATGGAGATCATAAATAAGGATCTACCTAGATATATAAAAACAGGTTTGGAGTTCTGTGAGGATTGCATATATGGGAAACATAAGCGAGTAAGGTTTCTCAAGGTTAGACCTACAAAGAAAGAGAGTAAGTTAGAGTTGGTGCATTCTGATGTGTCGGGGGTCGGCTCAGGTATCATCTCTTGGGGGTTCAAGTTATTATGTTAATTTTATCGATGATTCAACAATGAAAGTTTGGGTTAATTGTATTAAAAACAAATTTGATGTATTTGACACTTTTGTTAAATGGAAAGCCTTGGTAGAGAATGAAACAGGTCTTAAGCTAAAATGTCTAAGTTCAGATAATGGAGGGGAGTATTGCAATAATGAATTTGATGATTATTGTTCTAAGAATGGAATCTACAGGAAAAATATGGTTCGAGGAACTCCGCAACATAATGGGGTGTCAAAAAGGATGAACAGAACAATAATGGAATGTGCTAGGAGCATGAGGTTACATGCAAGATTGCCTCTTTCTTTTTGGGCAGAAGCAGTGAGCACAACTGTGTACTTGATCAACAAAGGACCTTCAAGTTCCTTGGATGGAGGCATACCTAAGGAGGCTTGGTATGGTAAGAAATTTGATTATCCATTTCTTAGAGTCTTTGGATGTGAGGTGGTTGTCCATATAGACAATGATGATAGGACCAAGCTAGAGGCTAAATCAGAAAAATGTACTTTCATTGGTTATGGTGGTGATGACTTTGGATTAAATGTTGGAGTATTAAGGACAATAAAATCATTCAATCTAGGGATGTGGTCTTTAATGATAAAGTCATGTATAAGCAATAGTTGCAGGAAAATAGGGAAGGATCCAAGAAAGAATATGTAGTTGTAGAGGATCTTTTGGATGGGAAAAGTAACACATGAACCAGTTCAAGAACCTCCTCAACAGGAACCCCAAACTCCTATATTGAGGAGGTCTTCTAGGGTAAGAAGATATCTTGAACGTTTTTCTCCTTCTCTTTATTATTTATTACTCACTGATAGTGGAGAGCTAGAGAGCTTTTATGAAGCAATGCAGGTAGATTCCAGGAAGAAGCTGGAGGAGGTCTTCTAGGGTAAGAAGATATCTTAAAAAAATTTCTCCTTCTCTTTATTATTTATTACTCACTGATAGTGGAGAGCCAGAGATATTTTATGAAGCAATGCAAGTAGATTCCAGGAAGAAGTGGGAGCAAGCCATGGATGAGGAGCATTAGGCTTTCATGGAGAACCATACATGGGATTTGGTGAAGCTACCCGATGGAAAAAGAGCATTACAGAACAAGTGGGTGTTTAGAGTCAAATAGGAAGAAGGAGGAAAGAAAAGATACAAAGACTGGTTGGTGGTCAAGGGGTTTGCACAAAAAAAAGGTATATATTTTGATGAGATTTTTTCTCCTGTAGTAAAAATGACTTCTATTAGAACTATTCTTGGAATAGTTGCAACATAAGACTTGCACTTAGAGCAGCTTGATGTAAAAACTGTATTTCTCCATGGTGATTTGGAGGAGGAACTATATATACAGCAACTAGAGGGCTATGAGGTCAAAGGTAAAGTGGAGATGGTGTGCAAACTGAAGAAGAGCTTGTATGGCTTGAAACAAGCTCCACGTCAATGGTATAATAAATTTGATAGCTTCATGATGGAGAAAGGTTATATTAGATTTCATTCTGACCAGTACGTGTATACAAAGAAATTTGAGGATGACAGTTATATTATCTTGTGTTTGTATGTGGATGACATGTTGGTTGCAGGTAAGAACATGCAGGAAATAAAAGTACTCAAGAAGTAGCTAAGTGAATCCTTTACAATGAAGGATTTGGGGGGCAGCCAAAAAAATCCTTGGTATGAGGATATCTCGGGATAGGAAGGAATGGAAGCTGACTTTATCTCAGGAAGAGTACATTAAGAATGTCTTAGAGAGGTTTAATATGTAGGATGCTAAACTGGTTGGGACTCCTTTGGCAGGCCATTTCAAGTTATCAAAGGAATAGTGTCCCAAGATAGAGCAGGAGAGAAACCAGATGTCCAAGGTACCTTACTCATCAGTGGTTGGAAATTTTATGTATGCCATGGTGTGCACCAAGCCTTATATTTCCCATGCAGTGGGAGCGGTGAGTAGATTTATGAGTGATCCAGGTAGAAATCACTGGCAGGTAGTAAAGTGAATCCTTCAGTATTTGAGAGGGACCATGGGGATAGTTTTGTGCTACAGTGGATCAAACATGACTTTGTGTGGTTATGTAGATTCAGATATGGTTGGATATGTAGAAAATGGGAGTAGCACAACAGGTTATGTTTACACTGTAGGTAGGACAGTAGTAAGCTGGATTTCACGACTATAGAAGTTGGTGGCTTTATCAACCATGGAGGCTGAGTATGTTTCTACCATAGAGGCAAGCAAGGAAATGATTTGGTTACAGCAATTACTTGAGGATTTGGGGCATAAGCAGGAGGAAGGAAAGTTGCATAGTGATAGTCATAGTGCTATACACCTAGCTAAGAATTCTACTTTCCACTCTAGGACGAAATATATACAGTTAAGGTATCATTTCATCATGATAGCTTTGGAGGAAGATAAGTTAAAGCTGGTGAAGATTCATACCAGTCAGAATCCTGCATACATGATGACCAAGGTAGTCACAAGGGAAAAATTGAAGCTGTGTTCAGCTTTGGTTGGTCTTCACAGAAACTTTCTCAGAGGAAAACTAGTCTCCAAGTAGGAGATTTTTAGGTTGTGGAGCCTGTTTTTATGTGAGAAAGTGTTGAAGAATATACGCTAAGAGTACTGTAGACTTTCCACAGTTGTCTCGCTGGGGTTCTAGCCTTAAAACATGCCCGATATATCGGGAAAACGTGATTTTATCATATGTGTAGACACCAAATTTGTGTCTTACGACCCCCTGTGCCCCGCATCTCATTTCGCAACCTAACCTCATCACCTAAACCTTACACAATTATTTATTAATTACCTTATAATTAATAAATCCACATCGCCATACCTGCCACCTCATTTCGCCACCTCATCATGACCTAGTCTTAACCCTAAACTAACCTAATTAAGACCTATAACTTGGTCTACATCCACACCTATGACTAATCACTCCTCACCCACACCCAAAACCGACCTCATAATGACTTGACCAAGCCCACAACTAATCCCTCGGGAGAAAAGGAGGAAAAGCTGGCTATTTTACTAAAAATAGCCCACTTTGACCTGACCGATACCGGTTCCTACTCGACCGTCGTCGGTACGTAACCGCCATCGGTTCCCTGTAAATGACCACTCCCAACCAAAAACAAAGGATCAGATTTTCATTTGATCGAAAAAAGGAGAAGTCATTGGAAGGATCTGGAATTTACTTGGCTGAATAGAGACAAGTGAAAGAAACAAGAAGAGTTTGCAGAGAATGACATCAAGCCCAAGACTGCAACTGAATAACCAGAGCCCAGTGATGCTCATCCGAGCATCAGGAGAGGAGATAGCTCATCTTGGATTGTCAGATCATCCTACTTGAGCCCTGTCTTCATCATCAAAGTCCCAGAACCTGCATTTTTCCATCGGGAACTAGTAAGTAAGTCTTATACGTTCTTTTAGTAATATTTCTTGGATTTCTGAATCACAGTAATTACAAGTTTACCCCCAGGTCCATTACCCAGTAACACTCTCCACCTAACTTACATTCCTCTACCCCTAATTTTCCCCAAGAACATCCCCCATCACTCTCTGAGTCTTCCCCGTCATCTCACTATTCCCCTCAGCCATCCACCAATCTTAAAAACCCCATAGTCACCCTGCAACCAACCTTTATCCAGAAGCACCTAGATTACTGACCCTACCGGTGTCGGTTATCCCCTACCGGCAGCAGTTCTCTAACCGCGGTCAGTTATCCAGTGACCGGCATCGGTCACTGTGACTTATATCCAAAACCTTCCTCTCACCTATTTGTCTCCTAATAACCTCAGATCCAGTTTGGTTTATCTCTATAACTCGAGCTGAACGTATCAACGACCATGGACCAAACAAACAACATGACATTTTATTATTGATAGTTTAGTCTCTATTTCTTTGTAACGAGGTACCTAAATCGTGATTTCACAATAGCTTCTTTGTTATCATTTGTGTTAATTCGTATTAAAAGGGGAACTGACCACCTTTGAAAGGAAGTCTAACATTTCCTGGGCCCAAGGCAGTTCCCTCATTTATTGTCTAACTAAAATCTAGTGGTCTTGTATTCTTACTTACAGGTAGTCCTTCCCAGACAAAAAGGAGTTCTTCGCAGTCGATCTGATCTTTCTCTACGGTACGCGCACACCCTCTCGACATTCAACAGGTATTCCTCCTAGCCCTAACCCTTATCTGTTTCTCAAAGGAATGAAAGTATAGAAGTAACTCTATCCCAAAAGCTGAAACATTCCATGCGAAACATTTTGGCACGCCCGGTGGGACCCATTTCGGGTTTCTGTTTCTCTTGGTTGCTTTCATATAGGGAGAATACTTGTTGTTTTCTTCTTCTAAAAATTTCACACGGTATTTTGTTATATTTAGTAAAAGAATTTGTCTTGCTTTCCAAGTTTTGCATTAGTGAAAGTCATCTTCTTTGCTTCATCGAATAACATTTTCAATTTGGGTTTAAAACACGTGCATTACATTCTTGCTTGTTGTTTTCAATTCTAGTGAACGTAGATTAAGTAACAGGTCATACACGTGGGGGTGATTTCCACGGTATTGACAGGAAATTAATCTTACTTTCACTGCACAACACATACCGAATCACTTCATAATTAACACAACAGCTCAAAACATCCCCCCTTTTCCGTGGTATTCCTCCGCCCGATTGAGGTAACCTTATAAGCCAAGACAAACTTGACATTTCCCCTAAGTCTTTTGTTTAGGATTGACATCATTCTGCGTCTAAAGGCATAAGCCCAAATTGATTAAAATTAACCCTAGGGTTATTCTGTTAATTTGTTTGTGCATTCTTGCTTGTTTTCAGTTTTGTTTCTCTGTCATACACTGTTTTCTGTGATCACTACAGAACAATTGGGTAGGCATACTAAGCATTGTTAACACCAAATTAACAACTTCCTACTACTTCTTATACTAGTTCTATTCTACCGACATCGGTTAGCTTACCGGCGCCGGCTACATCCTGACCGACATCGGTTACCTGACCGACATCGGTTACCTGACCGATATCGGTTACTGTCTTTCACAGTTTCCGAAACCAGCAACCTGCCAATTCCAACATCTTGTTGTCTATTTCTGTTCCTGATAGATTGAAACCCTAATGTGTACTCTTGTCCATGGTTGTTATCACTCGAAAGAAAGCCACCACCATGGTTTCACATGCTTGCTCTGTGCCTTTTCCTGAATCACCCCCTTCACATTCTGTGGGAAATCCTACGGACACCAGCGAGGTTCCCAAAATCCCTGTAGGAGATAAGGAATTTGCAAAAATTTTAGACGCCAATCCTAGCGTTGTATAATACTATTTGTCTCATGCCCCTGACCGTACACCCGATGGTCAACTCCTTGTTGGCATGCCTATTAGTATAGCTTCTCATTTAGCTCCTTCTCCGCCTGATAACTCTGCTTTGTCTTCTGCATCCTTAGCCCCGTCTCCCAATCCAGTGGCTTCAGGGGTTCATATGGCACAGATCGGCTTTCCTTTGGTTAATCTTGGGCCCAACATATCATTACTGCCAACTTCTCCTACCTCATCTCTCTTGCAGACTGCTCCTTTTATGACTTGCTCTCTGCCACCTATCCACACGAGCTTTCCTTCTCAAGCTCCGCCCACCTTTTCATTTCCACACACGTATCTGGTGACCTCAATGTCTTATATCGGACATCCCTATTCGGTCACCTCAACACATTCGTCCTCCATACCTTATCAACATTTAACCCCACCATTGTCTAGTGGTGGCCCTTGGCCCAATCTGCCTCCGTTTACCGCAACCGCACCATCATCTCATCCAACTAATGATTTAATCAAACAAATGATGGAAAAAATACAAAATCTGGAGGCTTCTGTTTCAGGAAGTCGTAGCGCCTTAACATATGAGCAAGTTTTTCGGGAGCCTATCCACCTTTCTGTCCCCCTTCATTCATATCCTCCTCAATGAGAATTACCAAAATTTACCCGTTTTAATAGTAAGGAGGATCCTCAACAACACTTGCGCTCATTTAGACATGCCTGCTATCTAATTGCTCACGACGATGCCTTACTACTCTGCACCTTTCCCATGTCCTTATCAGGACCCGCCTTGGAGTGGTGCAGGTGCTTTAACCCAGCACTCAATCTTCTCTTTTAACCAACTAGCCCAATCTTTCTTGGATCATTTCTCCATTAACATTGCCAAGAAAGTATCTATCACCGACCTCTATGCTATCCGACAATTTGAAGATGAATCTATCACAGATTTCGTTGGACGATGGCGGGGCCTTATCAACCAACTTACGTATGCCTTGCCTAAGGCCGAACTTATCGAACTCTTTACGCGGGCCTGCGCTAAGCACATCTCTCCTACCCTCCAAATTCAAACTTTCCGCACATTTGACAAAGCCTTTACTATGGCTCGAAAACTAGAGATTCGAGCCTTAGAGGAAGAGAAATTGCGGTTGCATAACAAAAACCCCAATTTCTAAACCCAAGATTCCACCAACAAACCTAACACCACCAATCCTCACCCATCGACTGACTTCGAAATTAAAAGGAGTTGTGCACGCGGTGATGGTCAAATCCCAACCACCGTCTAATACCCCGCCAAAAACTACCTATAAGTATAAAGCAGAGCCCATCAACTACACCCCCTTGGGAGAAACTTATGGTGTCATCTTGGAAAATTTTCTCAAAGCCGGAGCTCATCACCTTACCTCTTGTTAAACCTCACTCCGGGTTTGACTCCACCCGTGCTATACCTTCTTGGTACAAAGAAAATGACTTCTGTAACTTTCATCGCGTAAAGGGACACAGTCACGAAAACTGTAAGATGTTGAAAAACATAGTGCAGGAAATGGTTGATGCGGGGGATATAACCCTCGATAATCCTAATGCCCCTGCCAACCAAAATTTGAAAATTTTCAACAAACCATTCCCGAATCACTCTCCTAACAGTAACATAAACCAAGATATCTTAGCCGAGGAGAGTGTTCATGAGATCCATGCAGTCTTTGACTCCCAGCCAAAAGCTTCTATCGAAAAAATTCTGAATCAAGCCTCTTCACTAACGCAGGAACCCAAACCTCCTTCATCACCATCGAGACAAGACCGAAATCCTTGCCGTTCCTTTACCCATCAAGGAATTAACTGCTCAAAGTTCTCTTCTAACAAATGAGCCCTCTTACACCACATCCTTGTAAGACTGTGAGCGAATGTTATCTAACTTATCTATTTCCCAAACATCTCCTTCTACCATTCTTGCTGTATAAGAGGAAGGTTCGCCACTTCTTTTTTCATCCTTAGACAAGAGACCTCTTGACACCGACATCACCACATTCTTTAAACATGACGGATCCTCTCAAACATGCCCTCCTACCTATTAGTTCTTCATTGCCTAAATATTTTCAGCGACCAGTTGACCTCTCAACACCCATTGATACAGTGCCTCATTTACCCCTTGTATCACACCCACAGTGGACCAGAATCATAACCCACCTTTCTTCCATACAAAAGTTCCAATTCACACCTGAAGACTGTCATTCCCTCAGAAGATAGATAGGTCCTATGGAAATGTTTGAGTACCCCATATTCTACTCAAATGTAGATGACCGATCCAGACGCCTCTACCATATACCCGAAGTGTTTATAGAAGCTTAAAATGCCTATGTCCTCATCTTCACCCCCCTCATCTCTACCAAATACCTCATCCACCTCTATTAGCCTAACCAAATCTTCCCCTATGCTTGGGACCTCACCAATACCCAGTCTAACACACCCACCTAAGCGGCTAGATTTATCTAAAAATAAAGTCGTCCATCCACTTAGGAGACAGACTCAATCTCCTCAACCTAGGTCTCTATCACAACTAAAACCATCATCGTCACACCTACCTTCCATATTGGGACCTCATCCCTCCACCTTGCATCAATATATCATACCTCCTACGTTTTCTTTAAAAATGACCTATGCCTTCGGCACCCATACAGAGATCCAAGGGCATATCAACGCCGTCACCCCGTGTATCCTGTCCACCTATCAACTCTAAACAAATTCCATCATCAAAATATTTGTTTGCTGTCACTCCTATTTCTCCATGGTTGTTTTCTGATACCACATCATCTGTGGCCTCATCATCTAACCAACTAAACATAGCGTCTACACCGAAGAAGCCACGTTTAGTTAAAACCCATTATCAAAACCCCTTAGCTAAACCACCACCCATACAAATCAACCATACCCCGTCATTACCAGAATCTACCTAGTCAATAGCCTCATCTTCCTCTGACTTTGACCCACTCAAAGGGTCTTACGCCAAAATCCTTTCTATGTTGCTGGAGAATGCGAAACCATTTCCCTACCCCCCAATTAGACCTTATGATCCATCTAAACCTCGACTTATAGGTTATGATGAGTCTAAAATATGTGCTTACCACCGCACACCAGGACATTATGTAGAGGGATGCAAAGCGTTGAAAGCCATACTTCGTCAATCACCTCTCTCAGATAGAAAAGTTAAGAAAGAAAACTTACGAAGGGAGAGACCTTTAGCTTCAATTCCCTCTCCTATACCACCTGTCCCCGCTTCACCAAAATCTATCATTATTACAACTCCACCTCTCGAAGACCAAGACTTATCCATATCGTCTTCCTCCTCTCGTATTCACGAGATAAATATGATTAGTGTTGCTACTCAAGGGCAGAAAAACAATGGGAAAGTGAAAGAAAGCACACCTGCGGCCTCCCTTTCTCTGTCCACCATCCTCGATTGCACCACCACCTAAAGTGGTTATTCGTGGACCCACCTACCCCATCTCTAATAGAGTTGCCCACCAAACCATGATCAAACAGCTTCACCAATCACCTGTAAAAATGACACTGTATGATCTCATTCAGAATTCAGAATCTCATTAACAAGCTCTCGTTGAAATCCTTCAAGGGATAGAGGTCTTACCTAATGAAACATTTCCTGTTACCTCCATTCTCACACCCAATCATGTTACTTCACTCACCAAACAACCTATCTCCCCAACCACTTCTGTCTCTGTACAGCAAGCCACTGCTGTCAATTTCTCTGAAGATGAAATTGTCGACTTTGGTGCAGAAGATCCTGACCCTGCTCTTTTCATCTCAGCTTATGTCTGGGACATTCAGGTGCATGTCGTGTTATGATTGACGGGGGTGCTAGCCTAAACATCATCTCTTCAAAATCCTTCCAACAAATGAATATCCCTTCTAGTTGCATGTGTGCCAACCCCATCATGTTGCGGTCATTCAATGATGCTATTACTTCTACCTTAGGTACCGTGATCCTTAACATTCATGTAGGGCCACGCACTTTACCCGAACTCTTCTATGTCCTTGAGAGAGAGTTCCAATACAATATGTTGTTAGGCCGCCCTTGGATCCGGACTATGGGATGCGTTCCCTCCACCTTACATAGATGCATAAATTTTGAGTACAAGGGGAAGTCCTACACCGTAAAAGCTGATCCTCACCCCTTCAAAACTTATAATATGTTGTATCGCTCTAATGATGTGATCTTATACCAGTCACAGACACCCATTCATCCAACCCAACAATCCACTTCAACCACACCTCTACCATCCACTTCAACCACACCTACATGCCTTCAACCAATGAAGCCGCCGTCACAAATACCTCTTCCTTTCCCGTAGACAACATCCCAACCTCAGATCCCTTAGTAGACATTTTTCAACGCCTTATGCTGGGGGAGTACCGCCTATATAACGTTAGTTCTTTCCATACCCCACAGGAGTATGGACAGTTACATGTGCATCCTACCTACGACCATCGCATGGGGGAGGTAATCTCTTACGAACCACCTAATTACCGCACCAACCTAACGTATGGGGGTGTCGACGCATCCTCCTTTACCCCTGAACCTCCTCCTAGGGTGGTTCCCTTCCAATCCGATTTTCAATACCTGACAAATCGTCATTTCACCCTCAACTTCTTGACTCGCTATGCTTAGAAAGGCTTTGGTTTTGGTCTTTATGAACAAGGCCGACATACAATCATTCCCGTGACTACATGTAAACACAATGATCGTAGTGGTCTCAGATTTCCTGAAACACTTACACCGGAGAAACCTCATGTCAGTTGTATCCTGGAAGATAACGACGTCACCCCTACCAAACCATCATCACCCATTTTGCCATCATCACCCACAGAGTCGATAGACCTTAAATCTATCCCTCCTAACTTTTTTTTTTCATAAATGCTATCTTCTTAGGTCCTCTCACTTATCAACATGATAATGAGGACCCATCTTCTCTTCCCCTGCTGTATCCAGACATGATCAAAGAGGATTCACCTTTAATTAATGTTGTTGAGTGTCAGGATGACGACTCCATCCTCACTTACCTTGGTGCGGACGACTCCTATATTCAACGCGCCTTACCGTCTGAAACTCAAACCATGCTGAATGAGTCGACTATAGAAATCAACATCCACACAGAGGAGGATCCTCACATTGTGAAGATCAGACAATCCCTTAACACATCAGAACAAGCCACCTTTACTACCTTTCTCCGTACCCGTAACCAAGCTTTCGCTTGGTCCTACGCTGACATGCTAGGAATTGATCCTGACATTGCTATCCATAACATTACCCTAAAACCCGATTCCAAACCAGTCAAACAGAAACTGAGAAAAATGCATCCCCACATTGCCCTCTTGGTCAAAGAAGAGCTTCAATGACTCCTTTCTGTTTCCTTCATCTTGCCTATTGACTATCCTCAATGGATTTCTAACATCGTACCTGTCACTAAAGCGACGGGGGGACTTCGGATATGCATGGATTTCCGAGACCTTAACCTCGCTTTGCCCCAAGGATGACTTCCCCCTCCCAAGTATTGATCAACTTGTTGATCTCACTGCGGGCCATGAGATTATTTCTCTCATGGATGGATTTTCGGGATACAATCAAATTTTGGTAGCCCCAGCCGATCAACATAAAACTACCTTTATCACTCCTTGGGGAACCTTCTGTTATCATGTCATGCCGTTTGGCATTAAGAATGCTGGTGCGACCTATTAGCGGGCTATGACTTACATTTTTCATGACATTATGCACACTATTCTTGAGGATTATGTCGATGATCTGCTTGGAAAATCTAAACATCGCAGTGAACATCTCGATGTTTTAACCATTATTTTCGATCGCCTGTTATAATATTCTGTCTGGATTCAACCAAAGAAATGTGTCTTTGGTGTTCTTTCGGGAAAACTTCTTGGCTTTATCGTCTCTTTGCGTGGCATTGAGGTTGATCCATCTAAAGTCAAATCTATCCTAGAAATTCCCCCACCCAAAAACCTCAAACAATTGTGTAGTTTGCAAGGTAAACTTCAATCTATCCGACGTTTCATTTCCCAACTCTCGGATCGATGTCAACCTTTCCATCACCTTCTTAAAAAGGACATTTCCTTTCAATGGAGCGAAGAGTGTCACCAAGCCTTTGAAGCTCTCAAAGCATATCTCTTGCAGCCACCCGTGCTTATCCCACCTCAGGACAATCGCCCTTTCTACCTTTACCTTTCCACCACCGACCATCGCCGTAGGGGCCATGCTCGCACATCGGGACTCGGCAGCATCGAGAACAAGCCGTTTATTATTTAAGTCGTACTCTCATGGATTATGAGACTACGTATACACATGTAGAAAAATTGTGCCTAGCCCTATCCTTTGTAGCCACCAAACTCTGACACTACCTCTTGAATCATAAAATTTTTTTCATCACTAACACGGACCCCATTCATTATATGTACGCCAAACCACATCTAAACCAACGCATCGCCCGATGGATTATGCTCCTCGTTAACATCGACCTTGAATTTATACACTAGATGTCAATCAAATGACAAACTATTGTGGACCAAATTGCAGAGGCCCCTTTACCTAGGGAACAATTTACCAATTTTAATTTCCCCGACGAACTCATCACTACTCTTTTACTCAGGGAGGAGTCATATCCAATGACCCTCTTCTTCGATGGATCCAAATGCCAGCGCGACGTAGAGGAGCCGGTGTTGTTCTCATTCCTCTTGATGCTGAAGCCTATGCCTCTTTCATTCTGACTCGATTTCCCCTGCACTAATAATACAACAGAATACAAGGCCCTTGTTTTGGGTCTCTAGGTTGCGTTACACTTAGGTGTCAAATCTATTAATATTTTCAGCGACTCTCAATTGGTAGTCAATCAAGTTATGGGCATCTACCAATGTAAAAATGAGGAACTTCAAAAGTAAAAATATTACGTGGATTCACTTTTGACCTCATTTACTCGTTATTCTATCCAAACCATTCCCCGCTCCACTAACAAATTTGTGGATACTATGGCTTGCTTAGCCTCGCAAATTCCTACCTCACCAACTGACTCTGGACATATTCGTCTTAGTCCAACAACTCTTTGCCCCATCTTACTCCGCCCCAGATGTTTGTTTGATAAATACTGTGTCCACTAATTCACAGGATACCTGGTATCACCAACTTCACGACTACCTTACAACCTCTGTTCTCCCACTTGACCTAACTAGTACCGGCAAACGTGCTTTTCTTAAAAGTGTTTCTTGTTATGTCGTCATGGGGGGACTCCTTTATAAACGTGGCTTTGATGGCATCCTCCTTCGATGTCTAACTAGATGCGGAGGTCACCTATACCATCCAACAGGTCCATGACGGTATTTGTGGTGGATATTTTAGCGGCCTTGTCGTGGCTAAATGGATCCTTCGCCTAGGCTATTATTGGCCTACTCTTAATACCGACTGCTACGAATATGTTAAGCATTGTGTTATGTGTTAACAACATGCCAACCTTCAACATACTCCTAGCCATCCGCTACAAGTCGCACGAGATCTTTGGCCTTTCTCACAATGGGGTTTATACCTTATTGGTGAGATTCATCCACCTTCTTCGCAATGTCACCGATGGATAATCACAACAACTGAATATTACAAAAAATGGGTGGAGGCCATTCCACTCATTTCAACCAAAAAAGAAAAAATCATCGAATTCGTTAACCATCACATTATCTGTCGTTTTGGTATTCCTCATCGCCTGATAACAGATAATGGTAAATCTTTCAAAAATAAGTTGTTACAAGACCTTTGTGACAACTTTGGTATCAAACTTAGTTTCTCATCACCTTACTATCCACAGGCCAATGGTCAGGCTGAATCTTCTAATAAAACTCTAACCAAAATCCTCATGAAAGTTGTTAATGATTATGGAAGAAATTGGCATGATCACATCCCCTTTGCCCTTTGGGCTTATCGTACTAGCATTCGTACCTCCACTAATGCCACACCATTTTATTTGGTATATGGTGTCGAGGCTGTCTTGCCTCTTGAAATACAAATACCCTCCCTCAGAATATCTCTTCAAGATATTCTCACCAACGATGATTTCCGCAAAGAGCGGTTAGCCCAATTAGAGCTTCTTGACGAGCATCGTCTTACGACTCTTGACCACCTTCAAATATATCAAAAACGCATCAAGCGTGTTTATGATAAACGACTTCATGAGCGTACCTTTAAGGTTGGTGATCTTGTCCTCAAAGAGAATCAACATGTAACCAAACTAGAAAAGAGTAAACGTGGAAAATTTTCTCCTAATTGGATTGGGCCTTACATTATCACTCACACTTATGGATCAAGAACTTATCGTTTAGCTTCGCTTAATGGTAAACCTGAGCCTGAAGCCCCTTAATGCCTTGCATATTCGACCATTCTATTGTTGAATTTAGTGTTATATCACTTCTTATCTACCTTGTGCTCATCCTTTGAGCTCATTTACCACCACATACACTTTATTTCCTACATCTCAAAATCAAATCAAACTCACATGGTTTTGATTCTCACCTCCCCTTAAAGATGCCTTCCCCTTTTTAGTCTAGTCCATGACTTCAAAGTATCAAAATGACACATTCTTAATTAAAACATTTATGGGATTTTCTTGAGTCAAACTTCCTACAAAACTAGATGCTTTATGCCCAATAGACATCTAGACCTCTAAATTATACATAGACTGCTCCCTCGAAGGACAGCTATATGCCAAACTATTGTTGCTATTATATATAGACTGCTCCCCCGAAGGACAACTATACACAAATGCCACAGCTGCTACTATAAATAGACTGCTCCCTTGAAGGATAGCTATACACAATCAGCCTTTATGAGAAGCTTCTCGCATTGATCAGCTTCGTGAAGACCTCAAGAGTAACAAAATACATATCCCTTGTAGACTTCCCACATCGATCAGTCTATATTCAGCAAAAAAAAGAAGCCACATTCCAAAAGCACTTTTGAGTCATGGACTTGTCTATTTAGGTTTGGTTCTCTTTCGTCAGAATAATCACCTTGTAACAAGCTCTCAACACCCCCGCCTATATCAACCACCTCATCTTCACCATTTGTCAAAGCAACAAAACTCAAGGGACGTGACGTATATCCGATATATTGTGATTATACAACTCTTTTCAACTCTCGACTTCTCACCTATGCAAGGTACCTAGGGATTCAAGCTCATCCTATGTTAATATATGGTTTGTTTAGCTCTTCTCAACTACGAGACACTTTTACCTCTTTTGCTCAACTCTAGGATTGTGTGTTGACCTTAATCAGGATACGGTTCCCTACTATTTGGGTACGCTAACTTTCACTTTCACCTATACCTACATCAACATCGCCCATACCTTACCAACACCAACAACATTACCCTATCAACATCAAATTCTTATCAACAAACAAATTTCCTAACCATACCCAAATTGCCTGAATTCACCTCTCCCTGGTCCTAAGGGAGAACTACATCAGTCTGAGGCCCCTCCTTGCTTTGTGCAAAGGGCTATGTAGGCAGCACTTAGGAGACATGGGGTCTCCCAAGGTTAGCTCGACCATCCCTTACCATACCCTATCATGTGTTGTAAATATACATATTTTTTGTGTATTTCTTTTTTTCTAACATTCATCTTTATCCTTTTTCAAAACAAATAAAAACAACATTAAAAAACACAACCCTTCTTATTCTTATCATCACTCAAATCAACATACATATTTCAGTTTTATTTTAGATGTTCAACGAATACATCTTCTCTATCATCGACGCGCAGGTCGGCATCCTTATTTATTCTTATATTCTCTATGAACATTCACTTAGACCCTCGCACTTCATCCCGAACCACGTGATGATCGTGATCGTCGATGCCTCTCAGCCGGGCCTCTCCATCCTCAAAGGTGCTACCATGGCTATTGGTACCGTCCCATTGATCTGCCAATCATCTCCTGTAACATATGAATATGTCTCTCTCGCATGGAGGAATCTCGCCTCTAGTATCTCCGCTCGTGACTCCGCAACCGCTAACAATCTTGTTGTCTCATTCACCTGCGTTTGAGAGCTGATGAACTAAACCCTGTAGATCCGATCTCTCTCCACTATAATCATAGCTATGTCAGGACGATCACGTACACCTCGCAGCTCTGCTACCCACCATACTCTATAGGCCTCTGTCGTTCCCGCATCCATTACCCTACGATCGGCTGCTATCTCTTCTGGCCCTTCTGGAGGTGTCGGCCAGGGAGGTGAGAATGCTGCCTCGGTGTCGATCCTCATGTATGGTCTATATGTCATAGGTATATCCTGAACGAACCCAAATTGTCGCCTCACACGCGATCTAGAGGAATCCTCTCGTACTCACCCCGGCCTGTGCCCTGCGATCCACCTCAATTGCTCCACACCCCTTAACTCCTCAGCTATGTTCTCTGTCACCATATAGTTCCCGTAAGGCCTCCAACAAATATCCGCAATCATCACCATCTCCCATACCTGTCTATAATACTCGATGTCATCTATCACGGCCTGGGATCTCGCTTCTTGTTCTGTCTGGACCCATCGTCTGAATCCCAACCTTTGCACTCCTGCCTCTCCTAACTTGATGGGTCGGCCTATTGGATGCACACAAACAATGTGCTCATAGGCCCAAAAATGTAATAAGTATGAACAATCCAGTGTCATCCTGTGTTTTCACTTACAGGCCCATAAACCCCTATATAACTCTGCCAAATATGCGGGTGCCCATGCAAAAGTCACGCTCATTTCTATCATTTCCCAAATAACACTCATCAATGCTTTTGGAAATCTTCCACCCTCCACCCTCGGTAATGCATAATACCCCACCGCTATCATTAATAGCACGGCCAACCTTGTTTCCTTAGGGTGTGTGCATACATTGTACCATACGTAAATGTTAAACCTCGTTGTGTCAAATCTCGTGCAGCTGAACCAAATACTGTTGTTATCGCTGTCCCCCCCGCGCTAGGCAACGCCTGATACACTGTTTTTCCTATCATTGGGAGTCTCAAAATATGGAACACATCTTCCAATGTCACTGTCATCTCCCCTGTTGGCAGATAGAAGGTATTCTTTTCTGGATTCCATCTCTCAATCAACACCTGCAACATAGCATGGTTACGCGTGATTCGTGAATAATAGTGGATTCCACTTAACCCCAAATGATTTATCAATGCCCATTCAGCTGGTGTTACATCCGCTCGGATTCGTGACAACAACGCTGGCACAGTATCATTCATCCTTAACCCTGCTTCCGCCTGCATACATCAAAACGACACATAATTATTCAATAAGAACAAATCTCCACGGGTTTTTTCTCAAATTTTGGAAACTCCTATAGTAACCGATATCGGTTATGGATAACCGATACCGGTTTTCTAACCGATACCGGTTATCTCTAAACGATACCGGTCACTGTCAAAAATATACCTACCCTGCTTAAACACATACACCTACGACAATAATTTGATCCGTTTACCCCTCTCTGTACATACCAACATACATGACCACCCCTTATTACCTACCCCATAACACTCACCTCCATCCCATAACCCTTGCCTATCACGTTTTCTTTCTCATCTTTACCCACGTACTCTTCTCTCGTCATATTCACACAACACATGCAAGAATAAAATTACAACCAAAATAGTTTACCTCTCAGGATGCAGCAGCTTGGGGTGGAACTGGTCTTCCCCCTTGTCCCTGCCTGCTGGATGCTTCTCCTCGTTCAGCCATGTTCACCACCATCTTCAAATATAACTTATTGTTTCTACCTTCTGAATCTCAGCCCACATTCACTTTCACCTGTCTCTTTCCTCCTTATCACTCAAATTATCTCATGTAATTACCTATCTTAGTCATCAAACAGTGTCGCATTCGTGTATTTAACTTCTTGCATGGCTCTAAAAATAAGAATGCTAAAAATAAGAACTTAAGTTACCACCCAAGCATTTTCTATTTTTAGGAAATAGCTCATTATGGAATAACCGATATCGGTTACCTGACCATTACCAGTCGTAGCATCTACCGACGTCGGTTACACTAACTGATATTGGTCACATGTCCTACTTTTTGCTTAAACATAAGACCGTTTTCTTTATTTTCTACCAAATTTTTGTAGCGCTCGCCTCTTTTTCCTGCATAACAACACTATTATCAATATTTTTCATCTAAATCATATATATATATATATATATCCTCACAATTTCAGCAACATCATCTATCTACATTATAACAACCATTGACAACATACATACAAAATCATATATATATATACATCAAACCCATCAGCATACACAACATGTGAATTAAAATCATAATCTATATATACATACATTCCATTTCAACAAGCCATCAATAAAAGACATCAACCCCATCAATATATAAACCATGTGGATCAAACTCATCATAAATTAAAATTCACAAACCATCGACAAAACACTTACAACATTTTACATGCACAGCAAGTGCATCAAAATCCTCATATATATATATATATATATATATATATATCTCAGAGGTTTCAAGTATACAACTTTCCCTGCATAGGGGCCTCTGTGATCTCATAGATAATACAAATTCGGCACGTAGGCCGTAATAAATTTCATATCAAAAATCGCGACTCAGCTCGCAGACCGGTATCTCATATCTATACAACCTGTACTCAGCTTGTAGGCCGGTATCAACTGTACAACCCGTACTCGGCTCGCAGGCCGGTATATAAAATGAATGAATAGAATCATATGTGGTCATGCAGGCCTCTCTATACATAACCGGTTTGCAGACTGGTGCCTCTATCTAATATCAAATGTATAAACAAAAACATTTGTCTCCGACCCAGGGATGTCTCAACTCTTCCCACCACCCTCAACACCTCTCCCTACGGGTCCTGGCCCTGGCTCCCACCTCCTACCTATCACCGACCCACCTACTAGTAGCTGCACCCCCCTAGGATCTCTGACTCTGTGAGGTCTCGGCTTTGTGATCCGCATACGGCTGATAGTCAGGCCCGGTACCATCAAGGATGTCTTGATAGTACCAGGCCTCCGCTCTCGCCTTCATATAACGGGCCCGTGCCACCATAGCTGCTGGGGATGGTCCCC
Organism: Taxus chinensis; assembly: GCA_019776745.2. NCBI lineage: Eukaryota > Viridiplantae > Streptophyta > Pinopsida > Cupressales > Taxaceae > Taxus > Taxus chinensis. The sequence goes on along the minus strand of CM034154.1, from coordinate 594,506,415 downwards.
TGACTCCTAATAATAATGGCCCCTGTCCTACCAATACACCCTGTGCCTGCGGCTGTGCTAGTGTCGGTGGCGGTACTTATGCCTGTGGCGGCACCGGTGGTGGTACCTGTACCTATAGTTATGCCAGTGCCACTGGTGGTGCCAGTGGTGGTGCCTATGCCTGGTACCTGTACCTGCGCCTGGGATAATTTCCCCTGTAGGACACCTATTTGTTCCTATGCAGTAGCAAGCTGACCCTGTAATAATTATACCTGTCCCCTGAGCTAGTCGCTCTCTACTCTAACAACCACTAAGTCTGGCTGTGTGGGCTGTGCTCTCCTCACAGGCTCTCCCCCCTGCCCACCATACCAAAAATGATCCTGTGCAGCCGGCGTTGTCTACGGTATCATCTGCTGGCCTCTCTGCTACCCAATATGGGTCCATGGGCTGTGGTACAAGTAGTGGAGCATCTACATCATCCCTCTGGTACTGAGGTAAGGGCGGTGACTCATCCTGTCGTAGCCCCAACTTTCATCGTACCCTCTCTAGGGGTATCCGCTTCATGCTCTCGTGGCCTCTGTCCCGCTATCTAGAATGTATACTGGATCCAACACAACTGTGATCGGGATCCTCCGCGTGGGATTGATGACCTCTGTAAGGCCTCCATACAATATCCAAGGTAGTCACGCCCTCTAATACATGACGGTAATACGCTACATCCTGTCTAGCGAGAACTGCTCATGGCTAGCCCATGACCCCCAACCACCTCTGAAAGCCATATCTATAAATCACCTGTGGCCTTGGCTGGCTAGGGCAGCCCTACTGGTTGAATGCATATGATATGCTCATATGCCCAGGAATGTAACAAAAATGTGGAACAAATCCTGAATCACCTCATCCGGTGATAGCCCCATAGCTCTCTATATAACTGCACCAGGTATACTGGTGCCCAAGCATAACATGTATGCTCCTCCACCATCTCATGTAGTACCCCCATCAGCACCCATGGAAAGTGGCCTCCCTCTGAGTCTGGGAGGGTGAAGCATGTGATGCCGATCATCATCAACACGGCAAGCCGTGCCTCATGTCTATTAGCATGATACATGTCCCCATAGGCAATGCTCGTGCTGTGATAGGTTAATAGCACGGCTGCATCCCCAAATACCTGTAGAATATTGTCCATGGCTGTCTCCGCATCTACCTAGAATACTGCCTCTCCATCGATCGGCAGTCTAAGGATGCGATATACATCCTCCAGTGTAATCGTCATCTCTCCAGTCGGGAGATGGAACACATTGGTCGCCGGATCCCATCTCTCGATGAGGGAAACCATAAGACTGTGATCCCTATCTATAGCCCTATATCGCTGGACTCTGCCGAGTCCCACCTCGTGCATGATGGCCCACTGCGCTACGGACACATGTGGCCGCATCCGTCTCAACAGCGGGGGCATCTTATCCTGCATCGTCATCTGCTGACGTGCCTGCAAAACCAACCCACTGCCTTAGCCCTACTCTTTACAACAACTACTACTTTAACCTTTTATACCCCCTTTCACCCACCCGACCACACAACCGCCCCATTTTTCCCCCCACCTACTAATCACCCTTCCTCTCAACCTCTACCCCTTCCCTCTTCACCCCCAAAAACACAAAGCCCAACAATAAACACAAAACTCAAACCATTAATACCAACACACCCAAACAACAACCCAAACAATACCAAAACACCCACACAGCAACCCAAACAACGACCAAAAATTCAAAACAACAACAAAACCCAACCAACCAAATTAATAATCCTAGCTACGGACCGGTACCGGTCACCCATGACTGCCACCGGTCCTCCCTCCACAATGTCTCCACCGACGCCGGTCGCCATATGACCGACACCGGTCAACCACAAACCAACCTTGCCCCGAAACTTCTTGACCGATGCCGATTGCTTAGTGACCGGCATCGGTCACTGTAAAATCGCGGAGCTGAACCCAACGTGGCCCCCCAAACCCTTTTTTGACCTATTACTCCCATTTTACCCATTAAAAAATCCTAAAAACCTACCCACCCTACCGTTTTAGCCTAACTACCCTACCTACCCTCTCCCTTTTCCAAACCACTTCCATTTATTAATTCTTTTATTAAAAATATGGATTCCTACCCCAAACCCAAATATAGTTTAACAACATCAAATTCACACAATGAAGGGTTTCGAACCTACCGGTATGATGACACGTCGTCGTGGTGGGATAGGTGGTGGTGGACCAGCTGGTCCAGCACCTCCTGCTCCTCCTGGCTGTGCCATGACTCTAACTCTCCTCTGCTGGGTCCTCCACCAATCAACTGCTACCTCCTACTCACTAGGGCCTACCAACCACTCACTTCTCCACTCAAATAGTGCCACCTCAACCGACAAATGCACCAATCTCAACAATACACCTCAGACAACTCAAATTGGTTTTCAAAATGACAATTTAACAATGACAGGCCGTATTTTTATTTTTATAGGTTTTTGACCTATAACTGATATCAGTTATATTATGCCCTAAAGAACCGGTATCGGTCATCTAACCGATACTGGTCATACAGAATCGATATCGGTTTAATCTCACCTTTTCCCAATTTCTGCCCTTATTTACTAATCGCCCTTTCTCACAACATCACCTATATCCACCTTCGCTGAAAACCCTTTGTTGACTTCATTGGCCCGACCCAAGGCCGTAACCAACCATTTGGCCCGACCCAAGGCCGCAACCAACCAATTTGGCCCGACCCAAGGCCACAACTAACCATTTAGCCCGACCCAAGGCCGCAACCAACCAATTTGGCCCGACCCAAGGCCGTAACCAACCATTTAGCCCGACCCAAGGCCGCAACCAACCATTTGGCCCGACCCAAGGCCGCAACCAACCAATTTGGCCCGACCCAAGGCCGCAACCAACCATTTGGCCCGACCCAAGGCCGCAACCAACCATTTGGCCCGACCCAAGGCCGCAACCAACCCATTTGGCCCGACCCAAGGCCGCACCAATTAAATACCTCACCCAAAATCAACAAATTATAATTTTATCCACCCATCATGTAGCTTTTTGTTCAATCGAGCTCACCTGTTCATGTTTTAGCATGATTAGGGTCCTTGACTTGATCAGTCGACCAACTTTTCCTAGACCAAGACCGTGACATTTATCTCAACCAAACCAACCATTTGATACTGCCGAACATGCCTAACCATTCCTGTACCTTACCCGTTATATCCCCTGGACCTACTTCCTATGCCTTGGATACCAGGATTATATCACCCTTGTTTGGATAAACTATCGACCTTTGCCTATGAATTGCTTGTTTGCTCTTCAAATCATGTACCCTGGTCACACTACTGCATTTAAACGTGCGTCTGCTTCCTTGGACCTACCCCACCATCTTACCATCATCTAAACACCATTTACCCTTTATCAACCCTATCCCTGATTTCACGCTACCTCAATCTGTGATAGATTTGAGGGGGATTACCTATACCCTTAACAGGGGTAACCACTTCTTATTATTGTCCGTGCAGCTTTAACAAGACAAGCTACATGATAACAAGGGGCTAATATAGACACCAAATTTGTGTCTTATGACCCCCTGTGCCCCGCATCTCATTTCACAACCTAACCTCATCACCTAAACCTTACACAATTATTTATTAATTACCTTATAATTAATAAATCCACATCGCCATACCTGCCACCTCATTTTGCCACCTCATCATGACCTAGTCTTAACCCTAAACTAACCTAATTAAGACCTATAACTTGGTCTACATCCACACCTATGACTAATCACTCCTCACCCACACCCAAAACCGACCTCATAATGACTTGACCAAGCCCGCAACTAATCCCTCGGGAGAAAAGGAGGGAAAGTTGGCTATTTTACTAAAAATAGCCAACTTTGACCTGACCAATACCGGTTCCTACTCGACCGCCGTCGGTTACGTAACCGCCATCGGTTCCCTGTAAATGACCACTCCCAACCAAAAACAAAGGATCGGATTTTCATTTGATCGAAAAAAGGAGAAGTCATTGGAAGGATCCAGAATTTACTTGGCTGAACAGAGACAAGTGAAAGAAACAAGAAGAGTTTACAGAGAAGGACATCAAGCCCAAGACTGCAACTGAATAACCAGAGCCCAGTGACGCTCATCCGAGCATCAGGAGAGGAGATAGCTCATCTTGGATTATCAGATCATCCTACTTGAGCCCTGTCTTCATCATCACAGTCCCAGAACCTGCATTTTTCCATCGGGAACTATTAAGTAAGTCTTATACGTTCTTTTAATACTATTTCTTGGATTTCTGAATCACAGTAATTACAAGTTTACCCCCAGGTCCACTACCAAGTAACACTCTCCACCTAACTTACATTCCTCTACCCCTAATTTTCCCCAAGAACATCCCCCATCACTCTCTGAGTCTTCCCCATCATCTCACTATTCCCCTCAGCCATCCACAAGTCTTAAAAACCCCACAGTCACCCTGCAACCAACCTCTATCCAGAAGCACCTAGATTACTGACCCTACCGGTGTCAGTTATCCCCTACCGGCAGTGGTTCTCTAACCGCGGTCGGTTATCCAGTGACCGGCATCGGTCATTGTGACTTATATCCAAAACCTTCCTCTCACCTATTTGTCTCCTAATAACCTCAGATCCAGTTTGGTTTATCTCTATAACTCGAGCTGAACATATCAACGACCATGGACCAAACAAACAACATGACGTTTTATTATTGATAGTTTAGTCTCTATTGCTTTGTAACGAGGTACCTAAATCCTGATTTTGCAATAGCTTCTTTGTTATCATTTGTGTTAATTCGTATTAAAAGGGAAACTGACCACCTTCGAAAGGAAGTCTAACATTTCCTGGGCCCAAGGCAGTTCCCTCATTTATTGTCTAACTAAAATATAGTGGTCTTGTATTCTTACTTACAGGTAGTCCTTCCCAGAAAAAAAGGAGTTCTTCGCAGTCAATCTGATCTTTCTCTCCGGTACGCGCACACCCTCTCGACATTCAACAGGTATTCCTCCTAGCCCTAACCCTTATCTTTTTCTCAAAGGAATGAAAGGATAGAAGTAACTCTATCCCAAAAGCTGAAACATTCCGTGCGAAACAATATGAGCGGGTTTTTTGACCCATAGGCTTATGGGATGGTTTTGGCCCATGGTTTATATACCCACAGTTTTGTAAAAATACTTAAGCAGTTTTCTATTTATATGGTTTTGTGCATATGGTAGATATAATGTAAACATGGTAGATGTTTTTTGAATTCAGCTATGAATTCTGTAGAGTTTTTTTAACATAGCTCCAAATGGATCTGGGTATTGTCTTAAGAGAGCGATGACTTGTAATAAAATATAAGCAAGTGATTCTTTTTTGACATAGCCCAAATTGGGTGAACCACGTTAAATACTATCTCTTTGTGTTGTGTTATTTTATTCTGCACTTTTATTTGAGATCTGTAATATTTTCTACATATTAGTTTCTACTAGTGCGATTCTGTGAGGGATTATTCCACATATTTTATCCCTTATTTCCTAACAATACGTTTATAGGTATCGAGCCCTTTAGTTCCCCTATCATTTGATTCCTCGATAGCACATCCTATTTCGGTACCCTAGGACTAGGGAAACTTTTTAAACGAAACACATGGCACTCCTATCTTATTACAACTATCAAACCGGTGTTCCTTGCACTGCATTGCAGTCTGTTGGGGTGATAATTTCCAGTGGGGTCTACCACTGTAGTACGCCCCAATTTTTTTTTTTTCTAATCAAACTGTATTTTGAAGTTCTTTCACATTTAAGATTTAAGCAGCTTGACCAATTCACCCACCCACATTGATGTGGGTGATCCCTCTCAAGATTAGCTATTAACAACATTTACATTTGTACAATCTAGTATTAAATACTAAGATCAAAAAGTAATACACGCTAGATGATCATTGTATCAATTGATCAAGAGAAACATATCTGTAGTCATTGTAAAAGACCGAGGAGTGAAGTGGAAGTGTTGGGTTAAACTTGTGTGAATTCTTAATACAGACAATGCTTTACTAGTGGATTTTTTTCCTTTGGTTTTCTCCACTTAAATCTTGTGTTATTTGTCTCTTGTTCTTTTTTATTATTTGATTTCAGTTCTTGCTCATTAATCTTTGTTATTCGCTATCTATTTTAAGTTATTTTTGTGTCTAATTGATTGCATATCATAATCTATAATCTTCAGTGTTTTGATGGTGGATCTGTAATTTATTGATTATATTTCTCCTGATAAATCTAATGTGGTATCAGAGCGTGGTGATTATGCATGTGTAGGGTCAATTTGGAGATTTTAATTTTCTAGATTAAAGAAGCTTGAAGTTTCTTTATGAATATGCAAAAGCTAAAAGTTCCACATCCGTCTTCAAGAAAACCAGACTTAAAATTCCATCTCCCGCCTAAATACTATTTGAAATATTAGTTAAATATGGGCTAAATGGTTCTTTAGATCATGTTTGATCTTTGTTATTCTTATATATTTGCTTCTGCATCTTGTTTCAGTCGTTTACGTTTTAAATTTGTCGTCTTCGAGCTTGTTTTAATTTTTCGCGACGTTTATAGTCGTTTGGATCATTTTTTGACTTTAGATCCGAAATTTTTAGTACTATACGCTAAGAGTACTGTAGAATTTGGATCATTTTTTGCGACGTTTATATTCTAGTAGTAAAAATATTTATTTTTTGCTAATTTTTTCTTTACGAAGCTTGGGGCAATCATTTTGCACCATCTAGCTTTGTTTTGTCACTTTGATTTAGATCCTATCAATTTTGCAAAGCTTGGACCAATAGAATTTATCCAAATAGCTTTGTTTTCCTTTTTTAATATTTGTGAAGCCATATCCACTCTTAGAGTGCCAAGTGGCTTCAATCTGACACCTTTTTGTCTTTGTGAAGTACAATCTAATCTTCTAGTGCCATCTAGCTTCGCTCTGTCAGTCTTATTTGAATTTTTTTCATTCCTATGAAGTTCTTTTGACTGTGAAGCTTGAGCCAATAATTTTGCTTCATCTTGCTTCATGGTGTCAATTTTATTATTTATCTGATTTTTAGTCATGAAACATGAGCCAATAAAGGCTTTACGCATGTCTCCATGTTGTCAGACTTGGATTAGTTGTCATGTGTTATTTTCAAAATACAATCCAATAGGAAAGCTCCAAGTCACTTAATATTACACGTTGTCAGAAATGTTTTAGCTTATTTTTATCTTTGCAAAATCTGATCCAATAAGATTGCTCCAAGTAGCTCCATATTTAGCATTGTCAGTTTGATTTTAGCTTGATTTTGTGATATGCGAAGGGTAAACCAATAAAATTTCTCCAAGTATATTTTATTTCGCATTCGTCAGATTTGCGAAATCTGAGCCAATAGAATTGTTCCATATTTCACATTTGTTAGTTTTTAATTTGTGACAATAGTTATCCAATAAGAATTAGCCATCTTTTTACACTTTTCAGACTTGTGAAGTGCGAGCCATTTAAAAGGCTTCACGTATCTTTTTTTTGGCTTAGTCTTTGTCAGATTTGCAAAGCGCGAACCAATTATTTTTTGACATGTATATTAAAATCTTTTAAGTGTGTCAGCCTTCGCAAGTGTCAGGGTGTTAGTATTTTCTTTGGATTATCCACTTAGACAGTGACACCTGTCTTATACCTTTTTCGGACCCAAACTTTATTTTTAAGTTTGGTTCATTTCACAGACTTTAAGTCCGCTCAAAAAATCTATTTAAAGTTTGGCGGAAAACTGCTAAGTGTCGAGCCTTTAGTCATCAAAATTTTGACAAGTGGCTATGTTTGACTAAGACTTTGATTTCTCATTGTGTCAAAATGTGAAAAAATGATCCAATTAATTTAAGACACGTGTATACAGTTCTTTTTTAATTAATTATCTATTGACTTATTAGCTACACTATGAAGTGCGAGCTAGTTGAAAAGTGACATGCGTATTTGTTTTTCATTGTTTTCAATCTTGTCTTAGTCTTTTGACATGTGTTTATTTTGTGAAAATTTAAAAGTGACATGCGTATTTGTTTTTCATTGTTTTCAATCTTGTCTTAGTCTTTTGACATGTGTTTATTTTCGCAAACCCAAAAAAAGGCTTTGAATTTAATTTTGAAAGATTTCACATCCGCCCGAGGATCTGTTTTAAATTCAAATCATGCATTTCTTGGTATTGTTGATCTATGCCACGTGTCATCCCCCGCCTTGGCTATTTTTAACTTGTTTTTATTTATTAAGTAGCTCGTTTTTTTGAGCTCGCCCCTTCAAGTTGCTAAATAACTCATTGAGCTACTCTAGCCTGACTCAATCCAAGCTCAATTAGCTCACCCATAAACTCAACCCTGACTAAGCTCTGTCAAATTGATCTTAAATTTTACCAAATCAAGCTATTTTTTATCAATTTAGAGTTGTTTGCATTTATATTTTTTTGTCTCTGTTTAGCTTCCTTGATTCGTTTTTAGTTGAATTTGTTTCCATTGATGTGCTGAGCATTAAAATGGCTAGTTCTACCAGTTTTTCGTTAGATTAGTCTCGAGCTTTTAAATGGAACGAATTATAGCATATGGAGAGTTTGATTGAAAGCTTTTTTTATGGCTAGGAAGCTCTGGAATCTTAAGACTGGTGTCAAAAAATGTCCCACATGGAGACAAGCTACTCTTGAAAACTAGAAGCCCTTATCTTAATACATGTAAGTTATGTTGATTCATGTGATGAATTTTGGTAGTTGCATGATAATAATCAAACATCATGAGCCCCTATAAAGAGTAATTAAGAAATCATGAACCATGTCTAACCATGAACAAGTTTCTTGTCACAAAGAAAGAAAGGATTATCACAGAAGCATAATAGAAGTTTCTATCATATTTTTTAATGCATCAAATGCATGTATACACCATGAAATCTATACCTAGAGGTTACAAATAATATTTTCATGTTCTTGAGAAACTTTTTTTATAAATCTGTCTCATTTTTGTTATATGCTTTAAGTTATTTATGTGTCCAATCGACTGCATATCATAATCTATAATCTTCAGCATTTTAATGGTGGATCTGTAATATGTTGATTATATTTCCCCTGCTAAATCTAACACAATCATCCCATTTTGAGGGGGGGTCACCCATATAAACAACTTATCATAATTTTTATCTAACGCTTTGCCATTAAACCGCTAGACAAAAGGGGGCAAATGTAGACATTGAAAATCTACACCCCTCATTTTTATTCAATAAAAATTATTAAATGCATTGATATTCCTATACTACACCCTTCGTCTCTTAAATATATCAACAACTCGTTATCCTAATTCATATACTATACCCCCCATCTTCATTTAATCAATTGATATTTTATACTCTAAATCATACCTACCATTTAATCACATTATATTATTAAAACCATTTATATTAAGTTCAATATTCCATAATATTTTATATTCATGAAATCCATTATCACATCATTATTACACATGTAAAAACGTGTTTTTAAGACCTAACCACTTATATAAGATTAATCATTTTATAAACCACCCAAATTAACCTAAATCTCTTTCCTAAAATCCATTTAATAATATGTTTAACCTATTTCTACCTCCCTTATCTCAAAAAATAAATCATTATCATTCACACGCCTATCAAAATCATCTACAAACCTAAAATATACAAATTCAAACTTAATCAAAATCAAGTTATATCTAGCCTATTTTATCATCTCCTCTACCCTTAAAATGCATCCCTAAACAGTATAACAAATCCACCCCTCGAAATATAAACCAAAGACCTTTTTTAGAAGTTGTTCCAACCATTTTACCTCACAAATCTCAAACAGACTGGAATCGCCGATGATTCAGGTAGTCACCAGTGATTTAGGTAATCAAGTGATTCAGGTAATCACCAGTAATTATTTAAGCAAGTTTTCCAACCTCTCTCCAGGATCCTCAGCTTCAGTTCACAAATTCTTACTTTTGATTTGGTTCCACAGCTTATTATGCATCATTATTCAACACTTGGGAAATAAAATCAACATCAAGCATTATCATCTATCTTTATTAAGCATCTTGGAACAATTTTGGATCACCTGAAATCAGCTCTTCACCACTCAATCAGCAAACTTCATCAGTGATCACATATCACTCCTCAGTGAGGTTTGAGGCTTCTTTTAGATCCACATCAACCTCCAAGTACCTCTTACTTGTTTATTCATCTCTTTTACATCATCTCTGAACATTTAACATTCTACAAAATCAATTTTTAATCATCATATATTTGAATTTATCAGTTTATTACAAATCACCAAAATCGCCAGCAATTGCCCCTATCACCAGTAATTCGTGTCACTTTTATCTTTCTACAATTTCATCCATTTTTCATCAATTCTATTTTATCTATCATATCAAATTGGTTGCTTCTAACATATTCTTGAGTATGGGTTACTTTTAGATGACAATTGGTGGCCCCTCCTATAAGATCACCAACATTCATTATTTGCCTATAAATCGTCATCCTTTCTACTGGGAGCAATATGACTTGTTGCATGATCTAACTTTGTGTGTTATCTATTGTGCCCCATTGGATGAGCCAGAAAACATTTTCTAGTTCACTCAATAAATATGTGATGTTGTAGAAGGATATTAGGCTACATATTTTGAGTATCAATGCATCTAAATTGAAATTTCTTGTCTTGAGTACGAGGCCCGACAACAAGATCCACATTTTGAGCTCGAGTTTGAGCCATAGTCTTCCTCTTCCCTCTCTCATATATTTTCTATCTAATTTACAATAAACTTATCATTTATCACCATATTAACTTGTATCAGTTATCATATATCGTATATCTTTCAAATCCACTTGATTTTTTAAAAGTGGATTGACATCCTTGTAGGTAAGCCCATTGACTTTTGGGGAATAACCTTTTCCAAGAAATCCCCCATATATCTTACTGATCATATTTTTTTAGTGCCTGTGATTTGCAGGTTTTCTAGTGGAGAGGATCTTTTTCTATCCTTTCACGGAGCGCAACATCAAACATTGTCATCCATCATCTAAAGGTATCACTAAATCATGTGTCTTCTGAGGTTAGTTTATCCCTATTTTCTTGCTTTGTTAATTCAATTTGAAGAGGTAGGAATATTTTTGAACATGTAGATGCCATGTAAGAATTTGGTCCATGTGTAAGCTCTGTGATTTTGAGACTGTGTATGAGTCATGTTTTGCGCATGTGTCTGTAAGATGGATATTATCTGAAATTATATTGAAGTTATACTGCTAATTATTGTAATGCATCAGGAATATAATGGATATAAAGCTCCTTTTTGGTTGATGACCTATTATTTCTATGTATGTTACAGTAATTTAATATTCTTCATAAGACTTATTTGCATGTTATAATAACCATGATTGCAGGAAATACATCTTGAAATTCAAACACAATGAGGGACCTATAGATTTTTGAGTTCTTCAAGTGAGCACTTAGGATTTTCCTGGGTGATGTACCAACGTGAATGAAAATGTATTGTTGGAACTAGACTTCTGCATGACAGGAGACTATCTTCATATAGTATAATTTTTTTATAACAAAACTTATCATTATTTCCTCAAGATGACACCTTTTGAATCCCTATATGCAAAAAGGTTTAGAAATCCCCTAGGATGGGATGGATTGGACAATATATTTCTAAATGGACTGTAATTATTGCAAATTTATAATGAAAAACAAAATATTATTATACAAAGGCTTAAGGAATCCTTAGATAATCAATAAAGCTATGTAAATTTAAAAAGGGTTCCTATAGAGTTTCAAGTTGGTGAGAAGGTATTATTGAGGGTACGCCATCCAAAGAGATATATAAAGTTTGGAAAATCTTCTGAGTTAGCTCCAACATTCATGGGCCCATTTTATATTTTAGAAAATATCTATCGTGTATCTTATAAGTTATATCTCCCTTCTCTGTTTAAAAATTCACGATGTGTCTCATGTATATTCATAAATTTATAGAATATATATTTTATCCTTCATATGTTTTGGATTGGAAAATATACAAGTGGAGAATGGGGAGACAATACTCATGGAACTAGTGCTAGTTTTAGTGACGTACAACATCAATTTATGAAATAGATGCTTGCAGTAGGTTTCATCTAATGAGACCAAACGAATGAGAAAAGTGCCATGTTGGAAGATGAGATGCCTCTTTGTGAGAGATTCGCTCATTTTTTTAAGGCACCGAGATGGCGCCTTATTAAGGGTAGAAGGATCAAATATTCCCACATTTGTGGAATTTTAATAATTAAAATAAATTCCCAAAGGGCTCTTCAGTTGTTAAGACATTTTGATTACTTAGTAATATTGTAGCCTTGGAAATTGATAAAGGAAGTTATTTTTTGCATACATAAACATGTGTTGTATTATTGATAAAATTTCATTTTATCTTACAAGTACTTTGTGGATTTCAGTTGTCCACCTATGATAGGGTAGTATCCGGATTATTATTGATATCACTACTTTATTTTATTAATTATATCATGATTACATTTTACCATGATACCTATGATATGCATTGTGTGACAAGTGATTTAACCTAAATGGTTAATCTTTAAGTGGGTATTAATCAATTGAGTCTTACCCTAATCAACTAGTTTACAAACCTAATTATAGCAATATCAAGATAATACATAAAATAAGATAGATAACGATAGATATATAGATCAAAGAACTCGCAATGAGGAGAAAGAGACTTAGCTAATATTCTAGTTTTTTGCTGATCTAGGATAGCTTGATAACTAAAAATGGAAAAAAATATTTGACTGAGCTTCATCTCTAGGAAAATGTGTTTTGTAGAGTTGCTTGTACTAAGGCATATGGTAAAACCAAAACCATGCCCCATTATGGTCCTTTTTGTACACTTTGTTCCCTTTTGACTATTTGGATCTGGTTCCTGTATGATCTAATTATATGCTTTCTAATTCATACTTTCATCGCTATGAATTTACTAAACAACCTTAATATTCTCACATGTTTCTGGTAAATCATATCTACTTTGTACAATACTCAAGCACGCATTAGTCTAAAACATAATGCATATTCCTGAGTTGGACTAACCTCGATAGTCACACTGTTGTGATTACAATGAGTGTTGCACTACATTTAATACTCTATATAGTTATGGTGTCTGTTTGATAGCAATTATGTCCCATTGAAGCTAGGTTTTCCCTTGTGTGTGTCACACCAAATAGCGAGCTACACTAATTTACCCCCAATACATGTGTGGTATGGAATTTAGAAGATATACTTTTCCTATGTTGAGATAATGCATTCTTTATCTTGTTCTTGTACTCAAAAGATAATTATAAATAGTAACAGTTACCTCTATCTTATTCTCTTAGCGATCTAATTATATATGCGAGTTTATTTTCTCAAATTTTGACACTAGTGACACAAAAGGCCAACCCCAAGTATAGAATTCAAATAAGAAAATAATTATGAAGAATCCTAATGTAAAATACTCAAAAGAAAACAAGGTGGGACCAAAGCATATGTAATGACCCATAGCATATAGTCATTATGGACCATTCCTTTTGTTAAGAAAGATTGGAAAATAAAATACTTAATACATGATGACCAAAAGCAAAGAAATAAATCTAGAAAACCATGAGAAATCACAATCGGATAAATCAAAAGAAATAGAAAATCAATACTTGTGTCACTAATGTCTAATATTCTTGGTCATAAAAAATGTACATAATAGCATACTAAAAATGTAATGTAACAGTAATAAGTGCATTTTTTAGTGTTTACATTCCCACACCCCCATGCTAGTGAATGAAAATTTCTATTATCAAGGAGATAAAAAGAGTGTACCTATGGAGAGCCAAAGAAAATGTAGTCATAAGTGCACCAAAAGAGAAATTATGGCGTGGTGTAATGTGGATCATCATTTTGGTCCACGTAGATTTGGAGGAGGACATGGTATCTTTTTATAGATATGTAACCAAAAGAGAGATGTTTTGTGGAGACTTGGGATATTTAGATCCTTGGAGTTTGTAAGTGGGTTGAGAGTGATCAGTTATCAAGCCATTGTGCATTCATTAAGGGATTTGAGTGTCATGCCACCAAAGGAAGAGTTTTGAGAGAGAGGTATATTTTTCCCCGCTATAATACTTCTTAATTTAAGGTCCAACCACTATATATGGAGTTAGGCCAAATGTTTATTGAAAACCCTATAAAGTTGAAAAGGCAACAATGTTTAATTTTCCCCGCCGTGCATTGTATGGGTATAGATTATAGGCTGAAATTTTGAAGAGAAATACATTATATGTATCAATTTTTGCCCATGTTAGGTCATCTAGGGGTGAATTTTGCAACATTTAATTAGAATTTGGAATTTATATAGTGATTGAATTGTGTTGGGTATTAATATTTGGTTGAATTAGTAGCATTGAATAGAAAAAAATTCAACTTGCTTGATTTAATTGGTGGGGTAGTTATGTATGACTACCTATATATTTTCCCCATTTTGGAAAGAAGGTGAGATGTGAAGCATCAAACGATTAAGGTGAAAGAAGATATAGAATAGATGCATGGTACAAAAATGTATAGTAAGAGATTGGGTAGTATAGATGGTACTATGGAAGTATTGGGTTTTCCTAATGAAATGATTGTAGAATTGAATATAAGTGTAGAATAAATTAGTTAACATGATAGATGTTGAGATTGTGATCATAATATCATTGATGGTTCCAAAAAGTGGTGGATTGTGCTCAAGATATGGGTCGTAAGGCGAGAGCATATTAGTTGGCAAGTAGGTGACCACATATATTATAGTTTTGTAAGGATCTTGGATTTGCTATATATAGTACATATTAAAAGGTAAATTTTAATTATCACTTGTTATTACGAGAGATTGTGTTAGAGATCTCTAAGTTGCGACAATGTCGTGAGTGAGAGATTTCATCTCAACCAAGTTTAAGAGAGTTGTGAAGGTCATTTAGGCCCAAGTGACCGATGAGCTAGTAAGTAGTTTGTTTTATTATTGGTGTAGGTAGTAAATTATGCTTTATATCAAATTTTGTGAAATTTACGTTTTTTATTTTTATTTTTTGTATGTTCTGGACCAAGACAAGGCCATAGGGTCCCGGTTTGACCCTAGGGATCGAACCATGTTGTTCCATGTGGTATGGGCTGAAACTGTACACTATGGTCATGTGGTACGTACGGTTTGGTCCCAGAGACTAAAGTTTTTTGTTGTTTTAAATTTTACATAAGTTTTTCTGATATGAGGGACTGGTACAGGTTTTTTTGGCTTGTTGTTTGTGATGTGCAATGATATGTACATGCTTGGGAGTTTTTTGGGGACCAGAATATGACTAATATAGTTTCATTGGTTCTGGATGATGTGGGGTGGGATATTTTAGACAGAGTAGGCATGCAACATGTGCCGAGATTAGGGGAGTTATCCCCAATATGCATATGATTACAGTTTATTGTGAGAGATGGTGTGTCAATAATTATACATTCTAGCCCCTTACAAGGGAGATGACAGTGTCTCTTGAGGACATGTATCACATCTTAAAAAAATTTATTATGGGGGACAGGCTCCATGTGCTACCAATAGTTGTGTCACAATAGATGAGGGATGTTAGGATATTTTTGGTGGGTGGGCAAGGTAGGGCATAGTCTACCTTACGCCTAGATGAGATTGTGATAGTGATTGTTCCACATGTGTAGAATTTCACAATAATAGTATTGGCTTCCTTTGTAGTATTGGATGGTGGTGGGGTTGTGATATCTCACTTTATGTTATAGATTTACTATAATGTAGAGAATCAAGGTACTAGGTATGCATGGGACCAATGTGTGTTAGCCCACTTGTATAAGGACCTATATAGATTCATGTAGGAGGGTCATGGAGGATGGATATAAGGGGTCACATTATTACATATATGGGCATATGAGCACATAGTTGTGTTGAGAACCCTTAGTGGGCCACATGCCAACTGGAAATAACTAGATATCTTTGTGGCAAGTTGGACTGGGTGCGGCGGTCGTGGATATGAAACAATGAATTACATGTCATTGATAGACAGGATGGGCCTAGGGAAGTTATATGGAGACCTTACAGAGATTATAGGGGATGGTTTGAGGATGGATTAGAGTTGCGCCATATGCGATGGTCTATGTGGTTGGAGGATAGATTCCCTAAGTAGATAGATACATTTTAGTACGATAGGGTGCCTCATCAATTTGGTGTCACACAGGAGGTGCCCCCTGAGCCATATACTTATCGATGGTCATTACATGTAGCTAAGATAGTAGAGCGTAGGTTAAGGACTACATTGGTGGATTTGTTATAACCACCATTATATGAGGTGGATCTAGATATAGTCCATATTTAGGGGATGATGTGGGCTATACTTCAGTATAAACACATTGGTGGGAAAATCATCGATGGGTGCTTCTAAAACTAGTTATAGCTGATGCTGCATTTGGGCCACCAGGTGGGATAGTAGAAGACGAAAGAGTGGGAGGAGATGGTCCTACCCTTGGCAATGATGTTGTGGTGGCTGCAGTAGCATTATAGGAGTGTTGAATGATAATTTGGTGTTGTTTATATATTTAGTAAATGTGAATATAGATGGGGTTTTGATGATAATGACGTGCTAACATTGGGTTATATGATTTATTATAGGTGATGCCTACTAGACGATGATTGTAGATGTTGTGGTACACACATTGACCTGTAACATACTATCAGATGTCATTATGGGTGGTTGAATATTATAGCATGTGGATTCCCATTTAGTTGATCCAATGGCAATGGTAGTAACCACCTATATGGTGATACCGACTGAGAGAGATGATACAAGGGCCCAGTTAGCGAGTGCAAGAGAGGTCATAAAATGATGTGGCCTAGCACAGGATATATTTAGGTGGTATCTGAAGCTACAGAATCATCACACTATGCTTACAACCTAAGGTAATAGTGTTATGGTCTTAGGTATAGCATTATCAAACTTGGTCATAGATGTGGAGATCTAGTGGTTGATTAAGCTAAATATGGAAATATATGCCTAATTTAATTCTTATTACAGTAATAAATGAATAAATAACTAAGTACATAAATTAACCCAAGAAAATTAATCCAAAATATATAAAACCCTAAGTGTAAAGAAGAGGTAAGATGACTTATTTGTTTCACAATTGTTCCTAGAATGTGTTGCAGTGTTGACCAGATGAACAGAGAGGGAGAAGCTTCACAAAGAGCCTCAGAAAAGTGTGTGAGATGATGATCTACCTGGACTGGGACACCTAGAGAGGGATAGGGGCACCTGCGAGTGCCCTAGACCTATTTCTAGGTGCATGTGTCTACATAAATTCTCAAAAATCTTATCTGAGTGGTCACGAGGTATTCGTTATTATTCACCTTTGGTCGCTATGAGGTCACACTATTATCATAGAGTTCGTTGGAAACCTGTAATGAAATAATGACCTGTAGAACTCTCAAAGAGACATCAAATCCTAAAAAATAAATATGTAGACTTAGGGTTCTGACTGTCCTCAGTTGTCACAGTGGTGATCTTATGAATGAGCATTGTACTAGGCCTCAAACCCAATGTATTTTTGTGTATGTGTGTGGAATTGTGCTCTAGGTGGCTCTTATGTGTGTCACACTTGGTAGTGAGAAAATAAGCGAGATGTAGAGAAATTTAATAGATGTGTACATGGAATAAAGTGAACTTCCCTCCTATGAGGTGTATGCAGAATAAACAACCCTTGTGTCCCTTGGATGGCGCTATATGGATGCAATGGAGCTCTTACATGCTTGATGGATGCAACCTTAGGTGGTAATAGCTAATTCTTAGTGTTTGGTCCCTTATTATGATCACATAACTTTTGTATTTATATGATTCCTTTTCTTGAATTTTGTAATTAACCACAAAAATGTTGAATACCAAAAAGATAAGATGCTCAAATGGCTAGAAAGAACCCAAAATATGTGAACAAATTACAAAGAGGTCAAGCGCGCCCAAAGAGGACGAGGGTGCCTAGCGCTGGCATCCTATCTAGGCACTAGTGTCCAGGATGATAAATGTTGGGGTATAAAAAGGTAGACTGGGTAAGTAAGGGTACAAGACCAAAACTGGCAACAAAAAGCAAAGAAAGGTGGCCAAAGACATGGGTTGATTAATATTTTTCTTAATTAGGAATCGTATGAATAGTAGTATACAATTAGGACTAGATAATTACCCAAAAAGCTTGATTTTGCGTCTACAGTGGTGAAGACTTGAGTTTGAGATATCCCATGATTATACGCACTAGTGATTCAATAAATTTGAATTATATTTATATGAATCTAAATGCACATATATGGTATATAAATGATATACAGTAAACTATGAATGTTAAATAATTTATTTAATCTTCTAATGAAAGGAGATAAGAGGGATATGGAACTTACCTTGATTTTACTTACCTCAATGTGACCTGAGACTAAACTATTTGATGAAACAGCATAACATATTGTCGAAACAAACCCCAGAAAAATTCAGCAGAGGTGGAATTAGATGGACTGGGGCACCGGGAGAAGCATAGGAGCGCCCGTGGGTGCCCTGGTCTGATTTATGGGTGCCCTAGTCTACACATATGCTTAGAAAACCTCTTCTAAGGTGTATTTATAGGTTTTCACTTGTTCTCCTTTTGTCGTGTGTATGTCATTATAAGATCGTCGAGGTCGTTGTAAACCTGCAATGAAGAAATCACCTATAAAACTCTTAAATAAGCATTAAATCCTTTTTTTTAAGATGTAAAATGAGGTGTCGGATTGTCCTCATCTACCACAATGGTGGACTTACAACTGAGCATTGCACTACATCTCATACCCAATGTAGTTTTGTGGGCTTGTGTTTTAAATAGTGCTCTTAGGTCACCCTCATGCCAAAGACGCCAAGATAGTGGAAAATAGGTAGATAAAAATGTAAATGTGTGGATGGAATAGAATGGACCCCATTTTTATGCAGTGTGTATACAGAGTAATGGTCCAAATGCATTCCCTTACTCTATGTAGATAACTAGCCCTTATTAAGAATAGTTTTCCCCTATAATGGTATGTATGTTGTGTTTATATAGGGATCTCTTGTTCTAATTTCAACATTAATGACCCGACATGTCGACTAGTACCTCAGGAGATGAGAGGGAAAACTAAAAATACCAACCTCAAATGTCAAAAATAAAACCAAATACAAAGAGGACAAGGGCACCCAAGATGGACAGGGGTCCTAGCATTACCATCCAACCCTGAGCACTATTGTCTAGTGACCAGTGATGACATAAGACAAATGAATGCTCAAGATATGACTGAAACTATGTGATGTATATTAATTAGAAGAATAAGCATAAATAATGACTATATTGTTGTAAGTAATGAAGAATTACTATAAATAGTAAGATGAAAAAGTGAATAGGGCATTCATTTGTCTTATGTGTGAGAGTGATAGTGAGCTCTGAGTGTGTGAGGATGTTGCAAGTTAGAGAAGTGTGACCAAGTCGTTTCAATATGGTAGCAACAGTCATGGCATCGTGTACGATGGCGGAGTTGGTAAGCGTGAATTTTTTCAAAAATTTGCTAATATTGGTCATTTTTGATGAATTTTCGTAAAATTTATCTTTTCAAATTTCTCAACATTTTAGACCTAGACAAGAGCATTGAAGGCGTTAATGATCTTTGGGACACGAGTGCCCAAACATGGGCACTAGTGTCCTACTCCTAGGCATCCCAATATTACTTTGTCCAAAGAGCGTGAGTTGAGGCTAGAGTGATGTAAATGTTAAATTTGATGTGATGATGGTGTATAGGAGAATATTTTTAAATATATAATGTGTTAATGTGTTGTTTGTTGATGTTTTCTGGTGTGCAGAGGGACATCCATTCAAGAGAGTTTTGTGGTGGCCTTCATTTGAGTACATTACTCGGATTAGGTTTTTCATACGATGAGTGGGATGTTCTGGACCGTGTCATCCTGCGACAAATAGCTAGGATGGGGGATGTTTCCCATAATATGCCTATTTTGATAGCATTGTGTGAGAGATGGTGTGCAGATATTTGCACCTTTTGGCTACCCACAGGGGAGATGACAACCACACTAGAGGATGTGTATCGTATACTTTGATTACCTATTGTCATCAAGAGGGTAAAGGTTATGGTAGTGGATCATATGCAGAGACATATGATGGTTGTTATGTGGTATTTTATGGGGACTTGAGTTCCTACCGAGGAATATATTAGCCTAGTTCTATGACTATGGAAGTTTATTGTCATGGTGATAGCTTCGTCGATTGCAGTGGAGGGTGGATGTGTAGGAATCTTATATTATATGCATGATATCTGTTGTCGGATAGAAGAGGAGAACACTAGGTATGTCTAGGCACAATGTGTATTGGCCTACATGTATATTTATCTACACAGATTTACACAAGAGGAACATGGGGGTGGCATTGGAGCTACGACATTGTTGCATGTATGGGACTACAAGCATATTACAGTATTGAGGCCAGTTAGTGGGCCACGAGGAGAATGGGATAGACCAGATATATTTATAGGTAGGTGGGTTGGTGTATAGGGAAGGAATATGGACACAGATACCTATAGAGCTATGTTAGATCTCATGGGGCCAGAGGTCATACCAAGACTATGGAGGATGGCTAGAGGATGTAATAGAGCTATGATGTGTATGTTGTACTATGTGGTTAGAGGATCATTTTCCAGGGTTGGCCGAGTTATTTCAGGCTGAGTGGGTTTCATGACAATTTATCATGGCCCAGGACTTTCCCCTAGAGTCATATGTATGGGTTAGATCTATTAGGGCACTGAGGAGGGTTGGAGTGAGACCAGGGCCCACAGTAGGGTAGTTAGTACCTCCAAGGCTAGAAAATGTAGATGCAACGATAGATCCAATAGATGCAGATAATGAGGGGTGTACAGAAGCATACCATACATGGTGGTCCTCACATTGGTGGGTATTTTTATTTCCATTTTTTGTAGATGTGATGAGGTTACCACCAGGAGGAGTAGAGGATCAAGCACCTATCCCTGGTCGCATAGTGTTGGAAATAGCATAGCATGTATTTGTATAGTTCTGTTGTACGATTTGTTATTTAGTTGTGTAATGGTCATTGTTGTCTAATGTGTTTTTCTTATGGCTTTAGGTGATGCATATTGGTCATTGATTGTGGAAACATTTATCCACACATTGATGTGGAATGTGCCCACCAATATACTCGCATGCGG
Source organism: Taxus chinensis (assembly GCA_019776745.2). NCBI lineage: Eukaryota > Viridiplantae > Streptophyta > Pinopsida > Cupressales > Taxaceae > Taxus > Taxus chinensis. The sequence continues at coordinate 594,485,096 of CM034154.1, read as the reverse complement.
AGGCATGTTAGAGTGTGTAGATGATATTGCGGACAAGCATGGCCATTTGTGATAGCAACAATTATGTGTACCGTGTTGTTAAGCGAGAGGGATGAAACGTGCGAGGAGACATGACGAGATAGAGATGCTACAGGTGGCGCTCCTCTAACACAAGATGTATTTTCTCATTTGGTTAAGTTACAAAGCCACTTCGAAGCGTAGTGTACTAATAACACACTACTGCATAGGTAGGTAGAGGGATATTGATCCATAGGGATCCAAAAAATAACTCTACTTCATCAGAAGTAGTCAACACAAGAAGGAAAACAATAAAATGGAGGTTTAATCTTTTAAGTAACAGGACGGTTGCCCTGTGCAAGGCGGTGATTATAGAACCACCGCCTAGAAGGGCTGCAGTCCCAAGACCACTAGTCTGCACAGGGCGGTGGTCCTGGCCATTACAGACAGAAAACTAAATTCGAAACGAACAGCCTCCAAATTTGAAAGGATTTTCATTTCTCTTCTCATTTATGACCTTTCCCATTCTCCAGTGCATGGGAGGACATGAGAAAGGCTATAAATACATGATTTTAGAAGTGTAGAAGATCATCGAAGCATGAGAGCAAGTGAGCAAGAAGTCTTAGTGCTGGAAATTGTATTTTTGTAGGAGAAAGGAGTGTTGAGATAAAACAAGCAAGTAGTTGGAAGGAAGTGTTGAGATATTATCTACTTCCCTTTCATACTTATTGTAATTTTGTACTTGTTGTTTTGAATTATCCAATAGAAGTGGGAACAAAGAGCAGTTTCCCTTCCCAACTAGGTTTTCCTCCATTAGAGGTTTTCCAAGATAAAATTGTTGGTGTTATGAGCTTGTTTTCGTGCAAATGTGCAACAAGGAAATTGGAAATTTCCAAGCACGACAACTATACTCCTATGCCGAAATTTTCATGCTTTATCATTCCTAGGCAACCCTAGCTCTATCCAGTCAGTCCAAATTACCTCCCAACCAATGTTATATCATCCCCCTAGGTGATTTTAGGACTTCATTGAAAATGCAAATTTTGGGGAGTCACGAGAAGGGTTGTCACTGGCCTTCCCAGGACTAGATCGACCCCCTGAAGCGGATCGGAAGGGAAAAATTCAACATGGAGGTGAATGTAATACCTTATGACATCAAAGAAATTATTTTGGAAGGTTTAAAGAAGTTTTTGAAAACTTGGAGCAATCTAAGTGGAAAACAGGGTTCACAAGCCTAGACAATACACAGGCCTAAAACAGTCGCTGGGCTTCAGAAGAATATTTTGAGAGCTCTGAATGGAGTTGGAAGTTAAAAAAACATCTTAGGAAAGAGGATTCCAATACCTACATGATGGTGAAATAATATTTTTCACAACACCTTGGCGCATATGATTGGAAGGTAGTTTTTCTCAGGCACAAGTGGAGTCCCAGATCAAAACTCTGATTTTTCAAGAATCATATGGTTGACTTAAGACATAAACCCACATCATTGGATTAAAAATGAAATTTCCAATCAGTATCATATAAAATTTCACCAATAAATTCCACCGGGAGCTCAAGTTATCTGCATTCCAAGTTACCCTCTCAAAGGCAGTGCAGGACTTAGTCCTTTTTTCGAGAGGACGCGTGTCACCACTTGTGAGGAGCCTGGCGGGATTTCATGTCCCTGAGGTCAGGTACATCAGCCCTTGGAAAATTCATCCAACCCCCATGTGACCTCTGGGGCCCTCATATGACATCCAGTACTTGATAGATTAGCCCCTAGGTGCTTATTTGGAGCATGCCTTCCTTGCCGTTGGATCGGGTGCCACATGTCAACTCCAGGACCACCATGGAAACTGATGTCCCTTATGCACCTGAGGTGGGGGACATCAGACCTTGAAAAATGTGCCCAACCCCCATAGGGAGTCTTATGGGCACTCACACAACCGTAGTTCAGCCCCCAGGTGCTTATTTGGAACGTGCATTCCCTGTCGCCGGATCAGGCGCCACGTGTCACCTCCAGGACCACCGTGGAAACTGATGTCCCTTATGTACCTGAGGTCGGGGGACATTAGACAAAGAAAATTTTTCCCAGCCCATAGGAGGAGTCTTTCGGACACCCATGTGACCTCCTTTCAGCTCTAAGTGCTTCAAATCAACTTTTTCCTCCTTCATTCCCTACCGTTTGGATCTAGTGCCATGTGTCGCCATCTTGCTCATTGTGGAAATTGATGTCCCTCACGTACCTAAGGTTAGGGAAATCAAGTATGGAAAAATGCACCCAAGCCCTACCTGTGCATATCTTTTTGAAATTTTTCCAAGTGCCGCTTTTTCCCGCTTCTAACTTCTAACAGCTATATGTGCACTTCATTCCTCCATACTTCCTCTGCAACATTCTTCCATCACTCCGCCATTGAAAATTATCAGACCAGATAAATAAAGTAACTGAAATACCTTTCCCATGGTGATGCATAGGTCTCAGAAGGAATCCTCATCAAGCTAAGGAAAACGAAGAACAACAAAGAAGAGAACAGTAAAAACCCCATAGCTAAAAATGGAAATCTAAACAAAGCTTGCAAATCAGTGCACGAATCAATGAACCATTTATTGTACCTGTTCATTCCTCTATCCAAGACCATCAAAAATACACCTTGAAACTCCCCCCACATGTGACAGAGCATCCACAATGAATAAATCTTGCCTTTTCGTCTCATTGAAGAAAGAAGTGGGATTTCCCATCAAACCGGCTTCCGGATTGAAGTAAGATCAGACGTGAAACACCAGAAGAAAAAACCCACATCAAAAATATGATTTTATTTAGAAACGGAGGAGAAAACCAGACCTGTAATTTTGAGGTCCATTAATGGTTACCATACCCAGAAGTACATGTCAAGTTTGAAAATTAAAAGTTTAAAATCTCCTAGATTTTTAAGCGAGCGGGCCCGAAATTTCAGAGGGGTGATATTGGGAAAAAAACCCATATCAAAAAAAAAAATCCATGTTAATCTGACCCCTAGAGGCCAACTTTCTAAAAATAGCAGGTTTACTACATAGGAACTGATATTTCAAGAAAGTCATCAACAGAAGAGCCTGCGAAGGAGATGAAGACATTGGAGGTGCACTACAACTGAGAATTCACCAGAATGGACATTTTTAGCACTTACTAAAAATAGTAAGTGGGCCCTCGAGAACTTGCTAAAAATAGAAAGTTGATCCAGAAGGAACGACGAACACAAAGAGAGAGGAAAATTGAGCCACATCATCTAGTTGAAGATCGAGGACTTGATTTCTCATACTTACTAAAAATAGAAATTTGATTTTTATAAGGGAGATATGAAGCCAAAGTGGATGGGTCAAAAGCCCTCTTAGGATCACGAAGTGAAGAACAGTCAAAGAATGGAGCCAAGTCCATTGCAGCAACTCATCCTTTAGCATAATCCTTCTTCTTCCTCCTCTTCTTTCTCTTTATTTTCTCTTCTCATACAACACCCTCTCTCCTCAATGTTATATTTTTACGTTGAGAGTTGCACTTTTTGATATGACTTAAGTGAATTTAGAAATGTAATGTAAATTTAAGTCACCTTGCTATTATAAAAGGGACTTAAGTATTTAAAAAGGAATATGAATAGTCTTAAGTCACATTAAGGTATTCGAAAAAGTCACCAGGAAGATGAAAAGTTCTCCTCCTCTTCTATAAATTATAACAAGCTCCTCATTTGAAGGTCTTCTGAAATTTTGCTTCTTAGATGTTGGAGCTATTTTCTGTGAATTCATGAGAGAGTTATCCTTGTGAAGAGAGCAAGAGATAGCAAGTTTCTTCCATTTCTCCTATTACAAAATGTCTTCTACTTCTCACACTATGTGCAAATTTTGCTTGAGCTTCAATAAAGGAAGAAGGAATTTTTACCTCTTTAATTGAGGAGTTTGTTGGTACTTTGTGCCCATTAAGCTTCATTTGGTCTTGTAGCTATTACGCGGATTTGTTTTCTTCTATATTCAAGTGCATGTAATGAAACTTCTGGCTAGTGTATGCAAGTCTCTGATTTTCTACTTGCAGCATTAGTTTTATCCTTTCTAAATTTCTCATTCCCTTTCCCACATTCCAAGAAAAGTCATCTCTTGCAGGTATATGCAAGCATTTGCCGCATGGCCAATGGAGTGCCCCTGTTGGATCCCCATTCATCGAAAGGCCACCACAGAAATCCACCTTTTTTTACACATGCACATACGGCAGCTGCACCGGTTAAGTAGAGGGACTTAGATTCCCAAAGCGTTGGCAAGATAACCACCAATTTGTCCCTGACAAATTTTCTCACCAACAAAGCTTATATTCTTTCCTTTACTACAATTTTTTATTCTAAGCACAATAATAATTCGTTCACTAGCTATCTCTGTTATTTTCTAATAGAAAGTAAACAGATCAGCGATTAATTGTGATTTTGTGAATAATTCCAAAGTTGAAGAGTTTACAGATCATTTTGGTATCAGAGCTAACAAGTATCCAGGACTGTGGTATTTCATTCTTGAATTTGTATGACAGTGACAAGATCTAAAGGCGAAGAAGCTTTACCTTGTGATCCAGAGATTTCTACAAAGAAGTGGAAACAGATAATTTGGGGAGAAATGGAGGAAGAGAACTTGGTCCGTAGAATTGAGATGCAAATGGAGACCATGATGGATAGGATGTTTAGAAGGTAAGAGGAACTTGTAGATTTTTAGAAGACAGCTTCCATCAAGCAAGACTCCATGGACTCATTGGTTCGAGGTTTAGTCGAAAATTTTGGTATAGGCAAGAGCCACCATGAGGAAGATTATGGGGAAGAGCGTGAAGAAGAGACTTCTAACACAAGAGAAAAGGTAAAATCTTAACATACTCCTTTTAAAGTTGAGACTAAAGTCGAAATCAAAATATTTGAAGGACAAGTAGATGCAGAGTTACTTGATAAATGGTTGAGACAATTAGAAGTCTATTTTAGCATCCATAATGTCACTGAGGAACAAAGGATCACCTTTGCACGTCTCAAAATGGAGGGACATGCTTTAGTTTGGTGGGAAACTCATCTAAATACTTGTGAGAAGAAGAAGCATCATATTGTGAATTCTTGGCAAGAATTTAAGGAATTACTTAGAGATAACTTCTATCCTATTGGCCATAAAACTGACCAAATGATTAAATGGTAGTATTTTAGACAAAGCAGTGGTCAAAATGTGTAGGACTATACTACGGAGTTTTGGAGGCAAGCCATGTTGCTAAACATGGATTTGGAGGATGAGGATATTCTAACCAAATACTTGGGAGGACTTTACACTCACCTTCGAAGAAAATTTATCTCCACAAATCCCAAGGATCTCAATGAAGCATGTGTACAGGCATACTAAATAGATGATGAGAAAAAGTAATGAGAAGAAGAGCCAAGGGTAAAACAGTCGACAAATCAACAGAAAAAGGATTATGGGAAAACAAGTAACAAGAGTAAATGGAAAGGAAAAGATAAACAAACTGCCACTACTTTAAATACTTGTAAAGATCCTAAGAATTTTTGCAAGAATTGTGATATCAATGGTCATACTGACGCTACATGTTGGAATTTGCATCTGGAGTTACATCCAAAGAACCAAACCAAGGACTCTGAGAATTCCATGATAGCTGTAAAGACATAAGGGGAGGTGGAAATCGAAGATGACTCTGATGTAGATGAAAGGCTTGGATGCACGGCCACGAACATGGACAATGAAGAGGAGATGAGTAGACTATTCCAGATCAAGAGAACTAAGTAAATGCTTTGGTTCATACCGGTTATCAATTTAACTTGATTTCTGAGGCATTTGTAAAGAAGCTTGGTCTTGAGACTTACGAGCATCCGCACCCTTATCCTTTGGGTTGGGTGAAAAAGGGTGTTGAAATTCAGGTAACAAGAAGATGTAAGGTCAATTTTGGGATAAATTCCCAATATATAGATGTTTTTGAAGCTGACATTATTCCACTTGATGCTTTTGATGTTATATTAAAAATTCATTACTTGTATGTTAGGGATGTTATATTTATGAGAAGGGAAAACCGGTACAGATGGGTCAAGGATGGGATCAGCTACAACATCCGGTACACCAGTGTAAGACACGGGTTACTATGGTAAGTGCTAACCAAGAAAAAAGACTTATTCAAGAAAATCATAATCAGTTTTGTTTTACTTTTGTTTAAGGATAAACAATATGGGGTAGAAGTTTCAGAGATTTCTAACCAAGGAAAACAAGATTTGGATAGTATTATTCAATCTTTTCAGGAAGTATTTCAGGCTCCTAGTGGATTACCACCAAAATGGGAAGTAGAGCATGAGATTCAGCTATTGCCATAGTCACCTCTACCGAACATCAGGGTGTATAGGAAATCCTTGATTGAGAGTACTGAAGTAAAGAAACAATTCCATGAACTAATAAACCAAGGGGTGATACGTCCAAGCACCTCACCGTGTGGTTCACCTATTGTGATGGTGCCAAAGAAGGATGGTTCTTGGAGAATGTGCATTGACTACCGCGCTTTGAACAAGATCACCATAAAGAACAGATATCCACTTCCCCGCATAGATGATCTCTTGGACCAGCTTCACCATGCCAAATTTTTCACGAACTTGGATCTCAAGTCGGTTTATCACCAAGTCAGGATGAAGGAGGTGGATATATGGAAGACTGCCTTCAAAACAAAATAGGGTTTGTATGAATGGTTAATACTTCCTTTTGGATTATGCAATGCACCCGCTACATTTATGAGATTGATGAATGATGTATTGTGGGATTTCATAGATTCATGTGTCATTGTATATCTAGATGATATCATGATTTTTAGTGCCACATGGGAAGAACATCTAACACATTTGCAGCAAGTCTTGCAAGTTCTCAAGGAGAAACAACTGCTTTGTAATATGAAGAAATGTGAATTTTCCAAATAGTTACTTGTCTATTTGGGGCACGTGGTTGGAGGAGAAGAGCTACGAGTGGATCCTAAGAAGGTGGAAGCCATCACAAATTGGCCAACACCAACAGGAGCCACAGAGACTAGAAGTTTTGTGGGAGCAGTACAGTACATGCACAAGTTCATTATGGGTTTCTCGATGATTACAGCACCTCTACACACAATGGCCACAAAGAGTAATGGTTTTGATTGGGGTAAGGAACAAGACAAATCCTTTGAGTTATTGAAATACAAGATTAGTCATGCTCTAGTACTTGCTCTTCCTAGTTTGCAGCAGCCTTTTGAAGTAGAGACAGATGTCAGTGATTACGCTATGGGAGCAGTGTTGCTTCAAGGAGGTAAACCCGTATGTTATCATTCTAAAACCTTCACTTTAACAGTTAAAGGATATTCAGTATATGATAAAGAAATGTATGCACTAGTTCAGGAAATTAAAAAATGGAAACATTATTTGTTGGGTAAAGAAACTATTGTGCGCACTGACCACAAACCTCTCCAGTATTTGCAAGCACAGTCTAAATTATAGCAGGCAAGGCACTACAAATGGATGGGGTTTCTTCAACAATTCCATCTGGTGATTAAATACAAGAAGGGTAGTACAAATTTGGTGGCAGACATGTTGTCTAGGCCACCCACACAGGAAAAATTTTCCTGTTTGGCCACTATCTCTCAGATCGATCCCTTCACAAAGGAATCTTACGGAGAGGCATATGCCCAAGATAAAGACTTTGGGGTGACATTTCAGAAGTTGCAGTCCCAAGGGGCTGAAAAGACGGGGATTGAAGATTGTTATCTCAAGGACAAGCTTCTCTACCGATGGGGGAAACTTTGTGTGCCTAAAGAAGAAAGACTTCTATTGATGAGGGAAGCACATACCTAAAAAAGTAGCAGGACATTTTAGTGTTGGTAAGACCCTAGCCCACTTGCAAAGGTATGTATATTGGCCCAACATGCAAGAAGAAGTATCAAAATTTATTCGTGGATGTAAAATTTGTTGTACTATCAAGCCTAAAACTAGGAAGGAAGGTTTGTATATGCCTTTACCAGTACCTACTCGTCCGTGGGAGGATATTTCTATGGATTTTGTAGGAGGATTACCTATGTCTAAACATGGCCATGACTATCTCTTTGTTGTTGTTGATAGATTCAGTAAAATGTGTATTCTTATGGCATATAAAAAGATAGTAAAAGCACATGAGGCGGCATATCTTTTCTTTGCTAATGTATGGGTGCATTTTGGTTTGCCAAAGTCTATTGTCTTTGACAGGGATTCCAGGTTCTTGGGGAAGTTTTGGACTACTTTGTGGGACAAGATGGATACCAGATTACATAGGAGCACAATTTTCCATCCACAGACAGATGGACAAATAGAGGTGGTAAACAATAATTTGGTACAGTTGATCAGAGGGTATAACAGTAAATACCCAAGGACTTCAGATGAGTCCTTAGCCGACATTCAGCATTCCTATAATCGGGAAGTACACACATCTACTATGAAGTCACCATTTGAAGAATACTTGGGATATCTACCTACAAATCCATTGGACATAACAATTGGACAGCAAGATGAGGAGGATACACGAGACACAGAGGTGACTAGATCCAACAAGTTCATTGAGAGGATCCAGAAAATCCATCTCAAGGTCAAAGAACAGCTAGAGAAATCTCAAGCAAAGTACAAAGCTAGGCACGATCAGCATAGGAGGGAACACAAGCTTCATGTTGGAGATAAATTTTGGCGTTACTTGAGCAAGGAGAGACTATAAGGTCAAGCATGGAAGCTCAAGCCACTACGATATGGACCCTTCACCATATTGGAGTAGGTTGGAGAAAATTCTTTTCAACTTGATTTGTCATCATTTATGAGGATGTACTCTATAGTAAACTATGAAAACTTGTACCTATATGAGCCATCCATGCTAAATGAAGATGAAGAACTGCAGTTGCTACCTTCCATTGAGGATTGCATCTTGGAATCACGAGGTGAATTGGAGGAGGATGTGGTGCTACAACAGAAGGTCAGAGAGACTAGAAGAGGTCTACAGGAGTCTTGGCAGATCAGACTGAAAGGAAAGACACCAAGGTAGGCCCGGCGGTACTCAAAGGAGCAACTGAGGGAATTTTTTCCTCATCCACTCCCTCACTAAGCTTTTGTGGGACCAAAATCCTCCTAAGAAGGGGAGGTGTGATCCATAGGTATCCAAAAAAACTCTACTTCATCAGAAGTAGACAGCACAAGAAGGAAAACAATAAAATGGAGGTTCTGTATTTTAAGTAATAGGAATGCCACCCTGTGTAGGGCGGTGGTTATGGAACCGCCGCCCAGCATGGCGGTGGTCCCAGGACCACTGGTCTACACAGGGCGGCAGTCCTGGCCATTACGGATAGAAAACTAAATTCAAAATGAATAGCCTTCGAATTTGAAAGGATGTTTGTTTCTCTTCTCATTCATGACCTTTCCCATTCTCCAGTGCATGAGAGGACATGAGAAAGGCTATAAATACATGATTGTAGAAGTGTAGAAGATCATCGAAGCATGAGAGCAAGTGAGCAAGAAGTCTTAGTGCTGGAAATTGTATTTTTGTAGGAGAAAGGAGTGTTGAGATAGAACAAGCAAGTAATTAGAAGGAAGTGTTGAGATATTATCTACTTCCCTTTCATAGTTATTGTAATTATGTACTTTCTTTTTTGAATTGTCCAATAGAAGTGGGAAGAAAGAGCAGTTGCCCTTCTCGACTAGTTTTTCCTCCATTGGAGGTTTTCCAGGATAAAATTGTTGGTGTTATGAGCTTATATTCTTTCCTTTACTACAATTGTTGATTCTAAGCACAATAATAATTCATTCACTAGCTATCTCTTTTATTTTCTAATAGAAAATAAACAACAACAATTAATTGTGATTTTGTGAATAATTCCAAAGTTGAAGAGTTTATAGATCAGATATAGAGGTCGTGATCAACAACACAGAGTTGGTAGCGAGGCATCTAGTTCTAGAGCTCTTGCATTGGTAGATAGTGATAGTGATGACAAGATTTGATATATTTTGATGTATTGATGTAGGGGATTTTCCGCCCAGCGATAGGTTTTTTTGTAATTATGATTTTGATCAATATATATGTATATGGATCATTGGCATATGTTGTTATATTTTATGTTTATTAAGGATGATTGGGACTCGTATGTTGATATATGTTGTGTTGATGATTTTTCATTATAGTGGATGTTTTGATGTTGTGAATATTGTTGTGGTGATTTGATTTTATAATGTATAGTTATTAATGATGAGTAATGATAGTATAATAATGATATAGCATATAAGGTGATAGATAATGGATGTAGTATAATTGGGATGTGTGCTAGATAAAAGAGTGCATTGTGTGTATGAATAATATTGTGATGAAATGGTAAAGTAAAAATTAATAATGTGAAAGAGTATGTGAATAAGATGATCATAATAGTGTAGTGAAGCGTGTGTTAGTATGATGGGGATAAGGAGGGGAAGATTATTAGTTCCCCCCAACGTATGGATGATGAGGTTCATTTATATAAGACCCCTCAATAGTCAAGAATGAACCATAAAGCTAGAGTGCATCATTGAGAAATGACTTAATAATGTGTGCTAGATGAATTGATAAAGTACGTGAAGAGAGGTTCTTATTGTAATAGATCCCTCAATAGTCATGTAAGAACCATAAGAACACAAGTGCGTCATTAGGGGGTAAGGTAATAGAAATCACCTACCAAAGAACAAGCCAGTGTGAAGTGGTGGAAGCATTTGGAATAAAAGTAGCATGAGTGTATGAGCTGAACTGAATGTCGTGTGGAGTGGTGCCAATGATGGGCAAAGAAATGATGGGAAGTGCAAATTTTGAGGGTTGTGGAAGCCAATGTGTAGTAGTAGCATGATGTAGCAGATGAGATAGTGTAGTAATGGATGGATGAGATGGATGAGATGGAGATCATTCATGAGTAATAACATCTAATGGTGGATGGAAAGTGACCTTAAAACTAGCTAAAGGAGATAACTCAACCAAAGTAACAACACGCCTACAAGCGAGTGGAGTTATAGAGTCCTCATGTGAGTGAGATCCAAAGGAAATGATGCCTTTATCTTCTAATTGTTTCAAGCAATCATGAAGGGCATAACATTTTTTATCCCTATGGCCATTGATACGGTGATATTTGTAGTAAGGTTTATCACATTTTTGTTGTAATCAATGTGGTGGATGGTGTTGATTAAAAGGTAAGCGGATTAAATGCTTATCAAGCAAGGAACGTACCACATCATGGGGTTTAGCGTGATGTAAAAAATTTAATGGTCCTTGCAAAACAGGTGTAGATGTCTGAGGTGTATCCTGATGTGAAGTAGGATATGGAGGACGTGTAGGTAATGGAGTAGAATGAACTTGTTTGCAAGGTGGAGGAGATGAAGACCATGTGGGACACTCAACAAATGGGAGTGGAGAAGAACTAGATGATGTAACAGTAGTAGTAATTGGAGGAGGATCTATAACATGTGTAGCAATGAGATCTTGTTCTAAATCAATGAATTTATAGCATAAGAGCATGAATGATTCACATGCATCATAGTGAAATCATTTTTAAAGGGAGGAATCAAACCATAACAGAAGATAAATTATTTCTCTAAGTCAATAGGCTTGAAGACTAGTTGGTGCAAGCAAGCATTGAATCATAAAATGTAATCACTTATAGGTTTGGTTTTTCCTTGATATTAGCGAAGTAGATGATCATACGTGACTATAGGTTCGTTCTTGACTATGAATCAATAGAGAAAAAAAATTCCATCTCACAATAGGTGCTAATAGATCCAAAGGTTAGATGTGTGTACCACTGGAGAGTGTCATCTGTGAGACTATGGAAAAGGGCTTTAAGTAATAATTAGTCATTAGAATATGAATCCATAGCCATACGATAATGCTTGATATGCAAGTACATATTTCCAATACCATCAAAACATGAAAATGAAGGCATAACAAAATCCTTAGGAAATGTTGAGTTGTGAATATTTTAGGAATAAGATTGTCGTGCATTGAATTATTATCAATGGAAGCGTAATAGGAATTTATTTCTAATGTGAGGGATTGGATCTGATACTGTAAGTGACCAACAACATGCATGAGGGATAAAATATCCTGTGAAGGAATAGTGAAGGATGGTAATATTGTATAAGCAGTTTTAATTTTCCATTATGATTAATCATAGGAATATCAAGAGGACACACATGAGATTCCAATGTTAAGGTCACACTAGGTGTGGGTTCCGAAGAAGTAATAGGTGGTGAAGGACATGAAACATACATAGAAATAGTAGGAATAGCATTGGAAACATCCCTAGGAGATTAAGTGATAGAAGGAGATGAATCATGCATGTTATTAGATACAATCTCAAAAGAATATGATAGTGGAGTGGGGGATTCATACTCAGCAATATGCAAAGAAGTGGAATCATGACTAGCAAGTGTGTCATCGAAACCAAACAAATATTCATATAAAAAGATATCATTAAGTGTATCATCGACATAGAATGGAGTAATAGGAGCACTAGTATGTGATGTATCATGAGAAACATTTTCAAAAATAAGAGAAGTATGAGATGCAACTAGAGTATCATTGTGACAAGTATGAGAATCATCAGGCACATGTTCATTATTATCAAGACCAAGCATGAAATTAATAATATCATCATCCAAGTTTTCATTATAATTTTCAGAAGGATGGTGTAGCTAACTGTATAATGGGGTGTGCAACGAATGAAGCTAACTGGATCCGAAATTATGGTAATAGTATAATTATCAAATCTAGCAGGCACATTACATTCGTTGGCTAAAATTTGTTGTTGATTATCATTCAGAAGAGTAACATCATGATATAGGGTAGTGAGTTCAGTGATTTTTGCTTCAACATAAATGGGATTTATAGTCACATGAGGCATGACTAGCCCAGAAGGAGAAGAGCTATCCTTGGCTATTAGGGTTTTAGTGGATCCTAGGGTAAATAGTTCTAAGCTACGGGTTCACCAAAATGATTCAATAAAATATGAATTATATTTATATGAATCTAAATGCACATCTATAGTATATAAATGATATATATTAAAATATGAATGTAAAATAATTTATTTAATATTATAATGAAAGGAAATAAGATGGATAAGGCACTTATCTTGGTTTTTCTTACCTCACTATGACCTGGGATTGAACTGTGTGATAAAACAACATAACATAATGTCGCAACAAACCCCAGAAAAACATAGCAGAGGTGGAATTGGATGGATTGGGGCACCTAGAGAAGGATATGGGTGCCCTGGTCTGATTTTTGGGTGCCTTGGTCTGCGCAGATGCTTAGAAAACCTCCTTCGAGGTGTCACAAGAGGTTCACACTTGTTCACCTATTGTTGTGTGCATGTCGTTGTAAGATTGTTGAGGTTAGTGTAAACCTGCAATCAAGAAATCATTTGTAAAACCCTCAAATAGACATCAAATCCTAAAAAAGAAAGATGCAAAATGAGGGTTCAGGCTATCCTCAGCCGCCACAATGGTGGACTTACAACTAAGCATTGCACTACATCTCAAACCCAATGTAATTATATGTTCTTGTCTGTGCAATAGTGCTCCTAGGTCTCCCTCGCGCCAATGACACCAAGGTAGCAGACAATAGCTAGATAAAAATGCAAATGTATGGATGGAATAGAATGAACTCCCCTTCTTATGCAATGTGTATGTAGAGTAATGGCCCAAATTTAGTCTCTTGCTCTATGTAGATAGCTAGCCCTTTATAATAATAGTATCCCTCTATAATGGTATGTATTTTGTGTTTATATAGGGATCTCTTGTTCAAATTTCAACACTAATGACCCTACATGCCGACTAATACCTCGGGAGATGAGAGGGAAAACCAAAAATATTGACCTCAAATGTCAAAAATAAAACCAAATACAAAGAGGACAAGGGCACCCAGGATGGACAGGGGCACCTAGCACTACCGTCTAACCCTAGGTGTTATTGTCCAGAGACCAGTGACGATAAATGAGTGAGAACTGACAAATAGGGATTCCTAAGACCTGACCAGAACTATGTGGATGAGTGACAAATGTGTAAGACAAACAAAAATAAAGACCAAAAATACAAACATATGGACTATGGAATGGGTCATCAGTCAATACTTTTCCTCCGCAAGATCCATATATAAAACAACATACTTGGAAATATAATAATAGTAATAAGTGCACGATTTTGTGTCTACAACTACTAGTAGTGAGGAGGATTGATGGCATTGGCCCAGATTATACTAAAAAAAATTATATATATGATCATCTGGATTTGTATTTTGTTATCATATGTATGTATCCAAGCTATGTTATTATTTTTTATGATTGGCTCAATGTATATGATGATATGTTATGAAGTAGTTTTGAATAGTAATGATGATGTTATTTATGTTTCACATTAGATGTTTGATGTTAGAATATACGATGAATGAATGGTGTAATAGATTTTATGATTCTTACATTATTCAATTGATGATCGAATACTCATTACTATAGTAGATAAATTAATGTTTCATACTCATTTGTATGGGTCACAACCCACAAGTAATCAAGGAGTAATACTACACAAAAACCTATGCGCAAAACGTAATGAGGGTGATCCACTCATGCTAACGATAAATCATAAAAAAGTCACCAACATACAAAATGCCACAAGCTAAGAATCAATGTAGAACCTATCCATAGGAGAGGCGATGAATGATTACGCATGGCTTGAGAAATGTGAAAGGAGAAGCACAGATGAAGAAGAGATGCCTAATGATGGTGGAATATTATTCATGGCATTATTGTTAATATTGGGTTCTTGTAATATAATTTTTTTTCATTCGTGATCCATTTGAGCTTATATTTGTAATAGGCTTGGCATTAGGCTCTTGTTTTGGGGTTGAATCTGGTGGAGGAATCTATACAACCATATTAGTAGTAGGAATATGATTGTGCAGTGTTACAAATTCTGAAGATTGACGTCATGGAATAAGAGAGTATGATCGATAAATATGTCGTGTGTGAAAGTTGATGATACCATTTTCTTTTAGTAAATTTAGCTTATCATTAAGTGCATAAAAATCATCATCCCAATGTCCATTGATCCTATGAAAATTACAAAAATGTTGATTACAATACTATTGCAATTGATGAAGAGGGTGGTGCTCATTAGAAGGTAACCAAATCAAGTGATCATCAATTAGTGTGTGTAACATATCATGTGGCATAGAGAAATGAGAAAAGTATAAATATTCCCTCTTAGGAGGAGTGAGCCATGGTGGATGTCTACGTTGATATGGATTGAAGTGATATGTATCACCATGATGGGACCTTGATCTCTCGTATATGGGGGATGAAGAATGTGAATATACTGAAACAGTGTTAGTGGATGTTTCCTGACTGTGAAAAGTGAGTGAAGGAGTAGTAGATGTGTCATGTGTGGGTGTAACATTGTGTGGATTAATTATTTCTTGTTCTATGTCAATGACACAAAGACAAAGAATGGTAAAAGATTCACATGTGTCATACAATAAATTTTTCTGAAGAGGAATGATCAGGCACGAAAAAATATATATTATATTTATAAATTAATTGGCTTATATATTGAATGATACGTGCAAGATTTGAAGCATAAGATATAATCACTAACAGATTCATTATTTCATTGATGTAATGATGGAAAACGTTCATATTTACCTTTATGTCCATTATTAAAGATAAACCACAAAATAAATGCCTCTTCCACGTTAAGAAAGGTATGTAAAGACCTGCAAGGAAAATTATGCAACCAATTTAATGCAATGCTTTTGAAACTACTAGGGATTGATTTGAGGAGCAGCCAATGATTGGGCTATGAATTCATTTCTATCTAATAAGCCTTGTGATGCATGTAAGGGTTACCCTTCTTGTAAAATAGTGTAAAAGTAGGCACGGTAAAACCTTAAGGAAAGTCTAAATTGAATATCTTATTAGGAATAGGATTGCCATAAATGAAATTACAATCGAGAGTAGCATAATAGGCATTGCTTTCAAGGGTAAGTTTATGAACATGATTTTGTAAGTCATCTATGACATGAATGAGATAAATAAATTCTTGTGGAGGAATAGTATAGACATTAAGAGGCTCATTGAGTGGTTTCACCTTGCCATTATAGGTAGTAATGGGGACACTATTGGGTTGGAAATTAATCTTTGGGTCATCTAGGGGGATAACTAGAAGGAATGGAAGCTTGGACACCCTTATCAATAAATTCCTTAGCATGGGAAGAAAAAGAATAAATACAAGCATCATTATGTTCACCATTATGTAAAATATTAATTTGAAAAGCAAGAGTAGAAATGCATACATCATTTATAACAAAATGTTTTTCGCAAACATCTAAGACATTGTGGAAAATATAAATAAGGAACACTAGCATCATTTGCAATAAAAAAATTTGCATGAGTAGGTACGATATAATTTAAAAGAGGAAGAGAAGAAACACAAGTACCATTTACAACCATATTTTTCTCACAATTGTTTGAAAGATTTATTTGAGAGGAAGAGGGGACACAAGCATCATTTATAACAATATTTGGTTTACAGTTATCCAAGGAATAAGCACAAACATTTGTAAGTGAAGCATGAATAACATCATAAAATAAATACTCATCATCAGAGAAAGGAAAATAATCCTCCATACATGCATCATGATTAGTATGACTATCAGAAAGAGATTTGGTGTCACTATCAGTAGAAATAAAGTAATCAGATTTAATAGGTGTAAAATCATCTATCACATTTGTAGAACGATCACATATAACTAGATCAATAAAAATAGTAGGATAATTAGGAATATGTACAACATGAATAGGAGTTATAGAAATAAATACATTGGTAGAAGCAAGGTCATACAAAGTGTTATGGTAGGGATCTACAAGTTTATGTTACCTATAAAAATGCACATACACTTGGTGATCATTATCTTCAAGAAATATTTTATAAATTTCCTAATACGTGGATGAATTATAACTATCTACAAAAGGATACATGGGATGGGAGTGGGTATTATGATTGTGCAAAAGCTTACTATAATCCATTGAAGATATGTACACAAGCAAGCCAAGAAGAAAGATATATTTGTATTTCAAACAATTAGATATCCTAGGGAAACTATGGTTCAACAAATAATGGGTTCACCAAATGATTTAACCTAAATGGTTAATCTTTAGGGGTAGTAAATGATTGAGTATTATCTTAATCCACTAGTTTCCAAAGATAAGTGTAGCAATATCAAGATAATACATAAAACAAGATAGATAATGATAGATAAATAGATCAAAGCACTAGAAATGATAAGGAGAAGGAGACTTAAGCTAATATTCTGGTCTTTGTGCTGACCTAGGCTAACTTGATAATTGTAAATGGTTGGAAATTATTTGACTGAGCTACATCTCTAAAATTATGTTCTTTAGAGCTTCCTGAACCAGGGTGTATGGTACATGTTATGTGATTAAATCTTCGAAGCTTTATAAGTATTTAAAGACTCATTGGGATGGTAAATACAAGTTTGGTTTGAGACTTGTTAATTCAAGTTTGAGTTAAGATTATTTATAAAGATATTGTAATAAATCTATTGGCTTAATATGGGAATGTATATCTCGAGCATTTGATTAAAGATTCTTAATTTGAATTATGAAAAGGTCTGAGAACCACTGTGTTGGTTTCTAACCACTTGTGATGCATTATAAAAGAGATATAATTGTGAAAACAAAGAACATGAATGAATAGAAGAATGAATGTATGAACAAACGAGAGACAAGGAATTATGGTTTTTTCCCTGAGAAAGAGAACAATTGTGAAAAGAGTCTTAAGGACTTTGTGAATTTTAGTTTGTGGAAGTAATTCCAAGGCTGACCAGGTTATAGGCAGGCAGAGGGAAAGAGAGAGGGGCACTAGAGGTGTCCTAACTGGGGATACAGAGTACAACCTCGAATGGTTCATGGCCAAGGAAAGGTGAAAATACACGGGGTGTATAGCATTTTCCTCTCATAAGCGGCCATAGTCTGGTGTCTGTTAACCTGTGGATGTGTTGGAATTTTGTATTGAGAATTCCATACTAGTGTTCTCTTTCCGTTGGAATTTTATATTAGAATTCTTGATCCTTGTTCCATCCCGACATTAGAAATTTGTATCCATTAATTCAAATAAGTTCTTTCTCTGTAAACTATGTAAATCTCTTTGTTCTGTTAAAAAACTAATAGTAAGAAGTTAATTATTTTGTTTATTTAAATAAATGAGCAAATGAATGTATTATGTATCTTTTGTTATGTATATTGTTTAAATAAGTAATTGTTTTACCAAGAATAGTGAATTACAGTAATAAGTTAATGAAATACATAATTTGGATATGTATGCATGTTATTTTAAAATATATTATATGATTTAATGTAGAATAAACTTGTATTGATGTATTTTATCGTAATTAAAGAATATTCTTGCAATTTAATGGTGGTTTGGGATAAATTATTTGTTTTTGTATTTTTTGGTCATGTCTATTGTAGTTTCTGTCTTTTCACAGTCATATTACTTGTTTGTAGGCTTTGGACCCGAAATTTCCCTTAGAACAATTAATTTTATGTTCTAAGTCCGCCCCAACACAGTGTAATATATAATATTACAAATTTCAAGCCAATTAAAAATCTCCATGTGTCATTACAATGTCAGAGTTTGCTAGATTCTTTTTGCCTTTGCAAAGCTTTAGCCAATCAGAGAAATATGTGTACTATTGTCTTGTTATACTTACTGACTATTGCGAAGGTTTTAGCCAATGAGAAAGCACCATTTAACTTTGCAACGTTAGGCCTTTGTTAGTATTTTCTGAGTGTTACAAAGTGTTAACCAATGACAGCACTCCACGTCTTTGCAAATCAAGACTTTAGTAATTTGTCTTACGAAAAATACAAAACCCCGAACCAATAAGATTAAGCCACCAATTTAGTGGTGTTAGTCTTTGTCACATTTTTCATAACACGAACCAATTAAATTTTTCCATGTTTTCCTTCACATATTGTTATTCTTGTAAATATCTTGTCAATATACAAAAAGTGAGCCACTTAGATGATTCCACATGTATATGTCTTGTTAACGTATTGTTTTGTTATTAAATGTCCTTTTGACAGTTACTTTGTACTACGAAGTGTGAACGCATAATAAAGAGCCACGTATATATGGACTTCACAGTGGTAGACCCTTGATAAGCATTTATTTTTTTCTGCAAAATGTGAACTAATGAAAAGGTTCCATGTGTCTTATTTCGCAGTGTCATACTTTTGTAACAGTTGCCAGTGTATTGTTGCTACTTGTCTTTATTCTTTACCTTAGTAACTATCCAGACCCAAAATGGTCTAGTCTTTGGTTAATTCTAGGACCTGAAGTCCGCAGAATAAAATTGTTTGGGAGACTCACAGAATCTTGACACGTGTCTTTGGTCTAACCCTAGTTAATTATGTTTACATATTTAATTAAACATATTTATCCATAGATGTAGATTTTAAAGGTTGTTTACTATTTTACAAAATAAAATGCGACGGTAACCGATTTAGCTTACTAATTTAAATAGACTTTTTGTAAAATTGTATGGATCCTCTGTAAAATGACATGACTTCTCGGTTTAATAATGATGGGAAAATATATAAAACTTCTGTAATTTGAAATTCGGTCAAGAATTATCAGTTTTTGCTTGAGTTAAATTTTTTATTTGGTTAATCAGAGCAGGATTTTATCTAGGAAAAATTCATGTTTCAGTACAGCCCGAAGCATACCCCTGTTATGTCCCTTTCTATATGCTTTTTCCCTTTTGACAATTTGTATTTAGTTCATGTACGATATGATTCTATGTTTTTTGATTCACACTTTCATCGCTCTAACTTTATTAAAAACCTTGATCTTTTCCCATGTTCCTGCAAAACCATGGATACTCTGTACAATAATCAATCACACATTAGTCTAAAAAAGGAATTCATATACCTGATTCATACTAACCTTAGTGGTCACCATGTTTTGATTACACCAAGCATTGCACTACATTTCAAATTCTATGTAGTTTTGGTGTGTGTGTGTGTGTTTGTGTGATTGCAATTGTGTCACATTGAAGCTAGGTTTTCATTTGTGCATGTCACACCAAATAGTGGGCTACACTACTTTTCCCTTATTGCATGTGTTGTATGGAATTTAGAAGTGATTCCCTTTCTATGCTATGATAATGTGGTCCAAATGCATTCCTTACCATGTTCTTGTGCTCAAAAGATAATAGTAGATAGTAATAGTTGTCTCTCTCGTATTCTCTTAGTAAGTTGTGTGTGTGTGTGTGTGTGTGAAGAATCCCAATGTAAAATACTCACAAGAAAAGAAGGTGGGACCAAAGCTTATGTAATGGCCCACAATGTATGGGTCCTATGGCCCATTCTGTACGCTTTGGTTAGGAAAGCTCAGAAAATAAAACAATAAAGATATGATGACATGGATCCATGTGACATGACCAAAAGTGGAGAAATAAATCCAAAAAACCATGAGGAGTCACAATCGGATAAATCAAAAGTAACACAAAACCATGACTTGTGTCAATAATGTCCAATCTTCTTACTCGGAAATCATGTACATAATAGCATATTAAAAATGTAATGTAATAGTAATAAGTGCATATTTTAGTTTCTACAACATGTATATGTAAAATTTGACTTTTATTTGAACTAAGTACTTATTGCACAAAGCAACCTGGAAAGGACCAACAAGTAAAATCATTATTTATCTTGTTATCCTTCTCTCTCTCTCTCTTCCCCATTTATGTGGTGCTAAATGTCACATTGTGATGTGTTTATTTTTTTATATGGTGTCATGTGACATTTTTATGCTTTGTTTTGAATGTATGATGTAAATGAGCCTAGTCAACTCTTGTACCTAACACAATGCAATAACACCTTGAAATTTTAGACGGTCTTCAGAGTACATAGTTATATGCTCTTTGGCTAAGGAGGCAAAAGTTGAAAGACCTAAAACACTTTTGCGGGAAAGAACACTTCATCGACCTTGAACACCAAGTGGTGACATAATTGCAAGGGCATGTTAATTATTAAGAGTTTGTGTCATTATTAGAAGTGTTTTGTTATATTTGGGTAAGGGTTATTATGTAACCACCTACCTCTTACTAGATAGTATACCTAACTTTATTTAAAATTCCCTTAGACCTTTGGTTTAAAATAATAATTAAAAATTAAAATTATTTTAATCGGCCCAAGGGGTTTGGATTGTAATGATAATGGAGTCTTTTCAACTCCCTTGTGGATCTTTTGACTTGGAATTTTTGGTTTGCATTTGGGGCTACCTACCCATGGCTTTTGATGTTTATTATGATTAGTGTTTATAGAAAATTGAGAGATAACTATAGAGATGACATGTTTATGTTCCCAAATTCCATGAAATTTGAGAGAATATTTATGGGATTTAACTGTGTCAAGTTTCTAATCGGCACATTTCAAATTAAATATTATGATTCATCATCAGGAAAAACATCATAACTATGGATATTTCACATGTGGTATTGGAGGCAAATTTATTGTAGATCCTTGCAACTATCAATGCACAAATAGATTTAAGGATTTTTACTAAAAATATAAAGAGGGTAATGTGGGGAAGATAAAATAAGAAGATGTAAATGGGTCATTGTTACACACACAGCATTCGGAGAGCAAGATAATTTGGAGCAATATTTGTTAAGAAAATCCATGGTACGCAATTGATCTTCTATTGTGAATAAAGTACTAGTTGAGGAATTTGTTTTGGGTATATATGGGAATAAACTGATGGTATAAATATTGTGAAGTATAAGTGTAGTTAGGCACTTCCACTTGTAATGCAAGTGGAAACTACACTAGAATATAGTTCCTTTATTCCTCATTCTCTATGTTTTTTTGTGTGTCTCATGATGAGTATTTTAACATGTATCATTACACACCAACATATATATGGTGGAAATTTATGGAAGGGAATGTTTATCAAATTTGTTAAGAGGATTATGAGACATTATTAATGTATGCCCTAACAGTATGTAAATATGCTTAAATGGCCAAGCCCTTAAATGGAACCCTGATCATAGCCTTTAAATTTGTGTGACTATGATAGAATTTTTTGGTTACTTAATGTGTATTTTGTTTTCTTGGGATAAGATATCTAAAGAAGTTATTTCTTTTAATACTTGTTTTATTCGAGCTCCCCTATTCCATTGTTATTTCTTGTTGGGGACGGTAGGTTTTACGGTACTTACCTCCATGGTGGGATCACTATTACCATTACATGTTGGTGTTAAAGGATTCATGTCACCAATTGTTACAACCCTTATTTTTCTTTGGATTCACCCTGTAAAATTTAAACATGTCTAGGAAGGATCCCTATGAATAGGGGAACTCATATCTTGAATACTAGAGTAACTCATTGATGTGTAAGATGATTGGTGAACTCACTTTTTTATTTGTGAAAATTGAAGAGTTTAAGAATATTTAACCTATATATTCAAGCATGAGGCAATAATAGCTAAGTGACACTTTCAATGGTTTACTTCTAGCCTATAGCTTAGTTAACAATTAGGTATTATTTTAAATCTCATTCCTATAAGTAAGATACGATTGGATTCGTATACCCCTATAAGGTAGCTCGATGGATTTAGTCTTTAATTGTGAGGAAATTAAATATTAAAAAAAAATTACTATCGTGTAAGAAGTATTCCTATAGACATACAATCATGCACTTAATATTATTACATCACGCCTCTAGTATGTCATTATATGCATGATTTATAAGCAAGTAAACTAGACATTAACAACACTTATTTTTATTTACATTTTTTTATATTTCTATACTTTTTTCCTTGGCTTTTCTGGAACTACACCTTTACTTTTGGACATTGCACAGCTTGTGAGCCAACTTAGTATTTCATGTCTTATCCTCATAGCCTTTCAAATACTAGCACTCAATAGGGACAAGAGCACCCAGATGCTGTTATCCCCTTTAGGAACTCATGTCCTCTTTCCCTCTTCTCTTATGTTTTAAAATGCCACATCAAGTTTTATCCTTTCTAAAACTTTTACTTATCACTATGGGTCAGCTTTTTAGTTTTTAATGATGAAATTCAAGCAAATGAATCATATACATACATGAATTACTTACTATTCTAATTGGTTGGGTAATTTATGTTATTACTTCCTATTTACTACTTGGGCAAAGAGAAATATTCAAGATCTAAATTTGGGTTGCATCATTCACTGCATAGGAAGGTAAAATTTTGATTTTCATCACACACATTAATCTTGGGGGTAAAGTAGTTGTAGCTCATTATCTTGGTGTGACTGGCACAATGGTAACCTAGCCTCTCTCTCTCTCTCTCTCTCTCTCTCTCTCTCTCTCTCTCTCTCTCTCTCTCTCTCTCTCTCTCTCTCTCTCTCTCTCTCTCTCTCTCTCTCTCTCTCTCTCTCTCTCTCTCATTAGAATTACATTGAGTATGAAATGTAGTGTAGCACTCGGTGATAATGACATTGGGTGACCATAAAAGTCAATCTGACCCAAGCATATACATATTTCATTTCATCTAATGTGTGTTTGAGCCTTGTGTAGGTAGTTAGGGTTTATTTTGCAGGTACAGGTGCGATACTAAAACCACAAATACCAACGTGAAGGCAAGCTTGTCAAACCTTGAAAAGATTAGATCCAAACTTAGTGTCAGGAAACTGGCGCCCAATACAGACACTAGTGCCCGAGTGGTCCTATTCCCTTCCAAGTATTGTTGTCTAGAATATTTTTAGATCCATGTTTTCCAGACGAAGCATATACAACTCAGATCTAGCATGTTCCATCATAATTCTAGCCCAAAATCATCCTAGTCAATGAGTTACAAGATAATTCACTCTCATTCACTTAGTACTTGTACTTGTTATCGCATGTTAGATCTTTTGTATTTATGTATTTATTTTATTGATCTCAGTCCTTTGATAAAGATTTATTTTTCTTAGAGAAATTCTAAGGAGTAGGGTCTATATTGCTAGTGATTTAATATAATGTGATCTACTCAACCCACTACATGAGGATGAGTGTCAATGTTCTTCATTAGTCACAAAATAATAGAATTATGAATCATGTAGTTAGCTTAAATTGTTAAGGAACTTTGTGAGCATTTAAGGTTTATTGCAATTATAAGCTTATTAGTAACTTCCTCCATGTTAATAATTATGGTTTATTTCACGTTCAAGCAATAATGTGATGAAGGTCTATGTTAGCATGAATTCAATGAAGGTTTTGGTGAACCTTATACTAGGAATAATGTTGATATGAATATATGATTATATGTGCAAGCATTTTGTGATATTTGGATGACATGGGGGATCATATTAGGGTCCTTAAATTAGTAATATGATTGTATTATTTGGTACTATTTGTTAAGTTATATGAAATGATGCAATTTTTCCCATGTATGCTTATGTGATCCTTTACTATTATAAGATGGTAAATATTTGGAAAAGGGTGTGTTTAGCATGGTTATATGTACTAAGCATGAAGATATTATAGGACGTAGTAAGTTTTGTGTGTTTTTTTATTGTGTTTTAGAACTCATGAATGAATATTGATGAATCATGAGCTCTTTTATGTACTCTATGTTCTCTTACTAATTGAATTGTCTAGAACATGTGACCTCTCATGCTCATAAAGATTGTAGCTAAAAGTGAATACCCCTTATTGTAGTTGTTGGTCATGACTACTTCTATGTTATCAAGATTGTGCATTAATGCTTACTGTTGGCAAATCACAGCACCCCTGAACGTCTGCAACTCGATTGGTTGAGACTCTCAGTGCGATTGCATAACATGGAGCTTTTCCCAAGTGTGGGACCTTGTGAAATCAGAAAATCTCTCCGGATGAAGGCCGGTTCCTATTCCTCTGTTCAGATGCACACATAAAAATGCAGAGGGTTTACTCAAAAACCTAATCTAACTTGCCAAGGAGACAGGGTAAGAAGATGTATAAAAATAAACCTAAACTAACAAAGCTGATGCACCGAGGAATGAAGAACACCTGTCTTGCCAATAAACACAAACCATCAAAATGCAATGCAAGATCATGCACAGATAACAAAAATTGCAGTGAAAGATTAGGAGGATGCAAATGAACACAGAGAAGGTTGAGAATCATCCACAGACATGCGTTATTTGCTCCAAAGATTGATACAATACACTACAAAATGCCAAGAGGCAAAGTTACATTACAGTTTTAGATGGGAGGTTTGAACTCCACAAATTCACCTGCCAAAGAGAAGAAGGGAGGGGCAAAACAAGAATGTCCAACCTTTAGAAAGAAGCCCCTCCTTACAATTTATAGGAAGAATGAGAGAGAAAAGAGAGAAGAATTCCACATCTACCCCAACCACCTCTAGGTTGCATTTAATTCATCTCATTATGGTGGTAGGTGAGAACCCTAGCAAACCCAAAAAGTGGCAAACTGTATTTTATATTTTTAAGAACTTGTTCCCACCCAATTAAAGATATCCAGTCTTAGTTGGATAGAGGACCTCATAAGCTTTCTGAAAAGTCCAACCTTGCATGAATCTGAGCTCCCTGTGAAAAGTTATGGCCATCTGAATATCTGCGCCAGGGTCTGCTTCCTGTCAGCGCTCAAAATGTTGCGCCTCCTGAAGGTGCGCCTTTTACCTGCACCATGGGCGCATCCATTTTTGTGTCGACACCTTTTGTCATGCACCTTTTACCTGCGCCATGGGCGCATCCATTTTCGTGTCAACACCTTCTGTCGTGTGTCGTTTACCTACGCCATGGGCGCATCCATTTTCTTGTCAACACCTTCTGTCGTGCGCCGTTTACCTACGCCATGGGCGCATCCATTTTCGTGTTGACACCTTCTGTCGTGCGCCTTTTACCTGCGCCATGGGCGCATCCATTTTCGTGTCGACACCTTCTATCGTGCGCCTTTTACCTGCGCCATGGGCGCATCCATTTTCGTGTCGACACCTTCTGTCGTGCGCCTTTTACCTACGTCATGGGCGCATCCATTTTCGTGTCAACACCTTCTGTCATGCGTCGTTTACCTACGCCATGGGCACATCCATTTTCATGTCAACACCTTCTGTCATGCGCCGTTTACCTGTGCCATGGGCGCATCCATTTTCGTGTCGACACCTTCTGTCGTGCGCCTTTTACCTACGCCATGGGCGCATCCATTTTCGTGTTGACACCTTCTGTCGTGCGCCTTTTACCTGCGCCATGGGCGCATCCATTTTCGTGTCAACACCTTCTGTCGTGCGCCTTTTACCTGCGCCATGGCAATAAATTTTGGGGTCTGAGTTTCTTTGATTTCCATACTCTTCCGTTTATCTATATCTACCCGGGGGGGAAGATATATACAACACTTACTTCACTTAGTTGTAAGTAGATAATTCTTAAAGGTTTTACTTCCATTTTGGTTATATACATGGAGTCATATTATGAGCATAAAATGGAAGGTTTGAAGGGTTATATCGACCCCTAACCCCTCCTTATTGGTTGAATGATTGTGATGATTTTTTATCTTTCATTCATATTGTATATGTCTTTTTCTTT
Source organism: Taxus chinensis (assembly GCA_019776745.2). Lineage (NCBI taxonomy): Eukaryota > Viridiplantae > Streptophyta > Pinopsida > Cupressales > Taxaceae > Taxus > Taxus chinensis. Next base: position 594,458,467 of record CM034154.1, on the reverse strand, counting down.
ATGATTTTTCCTATTAGTGCATAAATGGTTTGAGTGGATTTCTAGGATCAGTTTTGATATTATTTATGGTATTGAAGTCTCTTGTATTCAGATTCTAGTTGACATTACTATTACCATGAATCATATCTCTAAATATGATGGTTATAGACTCCATCTTGTAAAGTGTTGGCATTCATAAAGATGATTAGTTCTTCAATGTGATTATGGAGAAAACACTAGATATAAAGTACAACACTTGTTGAATGTTTTGAAAATGGGGTAGCAAACTAAGTGGGTTTAACTGTGGGGAAAACTCCATAGTTAAATGCACTTGAGCGAGAGTAGTATAGGGATGGGTGACCTCCCAATAAGTCTCAGTGCTTCATCCATGTGAGCATCATGTAGATGAAATGAGTGTTATGTGGACCATTCATGCTCATGAGACATGAGTTCTCTTGAACCACGACTTGTGAAAATATGGATTAGCATATATGATTCAAAAACTACACAATAAAATCCCTAAATCATTGCACATTATAAATTAGAAATGAACATTGTAGATCTAGAATCTTGAATGATTACATATAACCTAGAAATGAACATAGAAAATCCAAGTAGTACCCATCAATGCATAGTGGTATTCGATGAATCTAAAGAAAACAATCTTCAACTAATGTTGTAATTTTGTTACAAAGGAATCACATTCGATGATTCTCCTAAAAGGTTAGAGTAGAAAATTTATTACCATATGAGCATTTGAATTCTTTAATAGGATGCAAGGTTTGTACTTTTCAATATTGTAGAGTTAAAAATTCTCTCCATATATCTTATAGCTTGAGTTTCAAGTGTAATGATGGAATAGGATTGCATCTAGGAATATTTGTATGGCCACTCAAAGGAGATAAAATACTAGATAGTATGTTTATACCATACAAGAGTATGAAAAACATAGCTATATCTTATTTCATTGCATTTCTATTTTTTAATTGTCTTAATTATAGTATAAGGGTTTGTATGAGTATAAACAAAAGTGTAATGTTGAATTAAGACATAAAAGGTGGTGACTTAATGTTTTAAAAGCTCACCTACCACATAGAGTGCCCCACTTGGACAAAGGTGCCCAAAAAAATATAAAAGGATGTAGAGGGCTCATTTGTAAGGATCATTAGTAGATCATCTATTCTCTTCTAGGAGAAAGCATTTTACTTCTTTTCAGCTGTTAAGGATGAAACCCCTTGAGAGCAAACTATTGAGGAAAAAAACCTTGTTTAGAATTCAGATTTGAGGACGGAAACCCTCATTTTTTTTTACTTTGGAGCTTTAGAAAGACGGATATCAGCAAGGGCGTTGAGGTTGGAAGGGTGTTGCAACGATTGTCAGTGGATTTGGAGGGTTTTTGGATCAGTTTTTGGCCATTTCCAAACTAGGCGCCCCATTTTGGGAATTCAGGATGGAATTTTTGTGTTCCCGTTGCTGGAAAATTCTATAATAAATATCTACGATTGCTGTCATCACATAGGTCATTTTTAGCTATTTGGTGTGTTGTAATTCCGCATATTTCTCTATATATGAGTTTTCAAAGTTTACATCTGTTTAACCCTGAAAATAATTAAATCAAATCGGATGTGAGATTTTATTTGATTTTAAGTGGAATTTCTGATTGCTAAAATATTTTGCAAGTATTTGGGGAAGTTATTTAATTTTCAATAAGGGTTTGATAGGGAAAATCCCTTTTCTATTTTTTGGATAAGGTTTTCAGGCAAATCCAGTTTTGCTGTAGTGTTTTATAAAAGGGACATTACAAATGAAGGCACTATATAAAGGGGCATGATTCCCACACTAGGAAATATGACACAAACAATCAACCTAATTAAAGACAATGGAAGAAGCAGTTCATCTATCCGAGAATATTACCTAACCCAAGAATGCTATGCCAACAACCACCATGTCACCATCACAATGCCACCATATCCTTCTTGAGGGTAAGAGATGATAACTACAAGGAAGAAATAAGGGATCACATGGACAATGCAATATTGGCAAGAAGCTCGGGTACATGAAGGTATAAAGGGATAAAGGAGGAGTTCATGATAATGGAATTTAGGCGATGAAAAGTGATCTTTTAGAGTTGCATCTAAACTAGAAAGTTGCTTATTTTGGCCATTTTCATCATCCAATTTTTCACTTTATAAATTTGGGAGAGGGTACTTAGTAAAAAGGCGTGGATTTTAAAAAATCATAGTCATCAAGTTTGGAAATTTGGATCTGTTCAGGAGGAGAAAAATAAAAAAAATCCGGAATTCTTGAATAAGTTAGGAAAAATCTAGTCTAAGACTCTAATATTTATACATTTTATATATCAGGATAATTCGTAAATTTGCAAATTGATAAGATTAATGATTTTTTTTAATAACGTGATATAAAACTGTTAATACATTTAATATTGAATAATATACAAGGTTGTTGGGGGTGTCTTCTTTTGCCCAAAAAATTAATTTTTTGTTTTGAGAAAAAAATGGCCAACCTGGATCAAATTTATCCATGTTGGTTGAAAAATACGAATTTGGCTAGGATTTTGTGCAGATCCAACCGGATCTGGTAACTATGGTTTTAATGTCACATGCCATATAAACTATGTCACAAGGCTCATCTCACAAGGTCTCTCTGAATTTTATCAAAAAAGTTCAAATTTTGCCAAACTTAACTCTCGTTGAACATGAAGTCGAAGTTTATCCATTGTTTTTGCACGGGAAGTTTTTGATAGGCTTTTGCATTAGTTTACAAATGTGTGTATATATACATATAACGATTGAGTAACAGACAAAAAGCTCTCTCCACTTTGTCCCTTTGACATATTAATGCATTTTAAAAAAAAAAAGATGATAGAAAAAAATTGTTTCAATTTCAAGACGTTTTTCTCTTGAACTTTATTCCTTGGCGAACTTGAACCGAACTTTATCCTCGTTGAACATAAACGCAAACTCAAACTCTTATGTGAAACTTAGCAAATAAATGATCTTGTGTCCTATGCGTTTCTTTATGGATGGCGACCATTATTTTTGATCATTAGGCCACAAAAGAAGTTGTCATGGATACAAGGAGATATTGCTTGCAGGTTTCCTTTTCTCTCTGGCAAGCGGTTAACATGTCATGTTGCCACTGGTAGCGATCGATCAGTTCCTTTGTTAGCCTGCCAATTATAGTACTTGCGTCCAAATTTTCTAGTTTTATTGACCCATTCTCTACAGTTTCTCACCTTATTTTACTACTCGGTGAGTAACTTACAATTTTACCATAGTTACCTAAGACTTCGGGACGACGGGAATATCAGGACGTAGGGACCTAAAATTCTGAGACGGCAATTTTTTTTGAAAGTTTCGGGACGGCGGGGGGATGGTAAGGGGACAACTGATAAAAAAATATATAATTTATTAATTTTACAAAGATATTACATGAATAATAATTCAATAACCTAAGACTTAAAACTGAAAGTTTGAAGATTGAAACCAGTAATGATTAATCTCAATTATTCATCACATAAGCCAAGGCCCAAAATGCTACAGGTATATATATTATAGTCAATGTTCAAAACTTCAACATGACAATGAAAGACTAAATAGTAAATAGTAAAGCTGAAAATTAAAAACAAGTCTTAGTCTTACTCTTTAATAATTAACATGAGAAGAGTACAACTACACCCACATTACAAAATATGCTATGTCATATATTCATAGTCATGTCTCATAACTCAAAATGACATTACATATACCATAAATGACATAGTGAGAAATGGCAACTCAAAAATCACTATCAAAGCCCTCCGAAGGAACAGTTGCAAACTGCTCCTCCTCACTAGGAGTATCTGTATCAGTATCATCTGCATCTGCAAAGGAGATATCAACCAGTCCTTGCTGCTCCTGATCTTTGTCAACCTACCTTGCATCCTCAGGATTCACATCCCACCATGCAATGCTTGGGCTCTCCTTGTACATAGGTGTCTTGCGATCCATGAGACGCAAGGCACTATGTACAACAACAAGTTTCTCTGCTCTCTTAGAGGTAAGTCTATGCTCCTCTTAAGAGAGTGGATCCACCCATATGTTGACCAATTCCTCTCAGAAGCTGAGGAACTAGAAACTTGAGAAAGAAGACGAATAACAAGTGTACGTAGCAATCCTGCACATGTCCATGCAATCGCCACCAACTAATTGGACTCTCCTGTGCCAATGCGGTCCTGTCTATCTTTGATGAGTTTTGTGTAGCCATCCAGATAAGCAAACTTGAGCCAATCAGTTCTGATTCGTGAAGCATCCTCTACATTAAATACATTTTTTTCAGGGCTTTCAAGAAACCCTTCCTCACCTCCTCATCATCTACTGGGAGAACTCTGCCAGGCCTCTCAACATACCACTTCGGATTTAATGTATATGCAGCCATGTGTAAAGGAGTGTTCAACTTCTCCCATCTCCGCTCAATGATAGGCTGAATATGGTGATGGTAGAACTCCAAGGTGGGGTCCCTTTGCTCGAACAACAACCTTCATCTGGCCAAGCATACTATCAATACATTCGTATATCTCACCAAGGCTAGGGCTCTCAGAATCCCCATATTTTATCACACTGAAAACTGGAGATATTGTGGATGTGATATATCTCACATCTATCCAAAATGTTTCATTCACCACAATTGCTTTGCACCTTCTTCCCCTGCTCTGTCTTCGACCCATCCCACCTAGACCACTCTGATGTCATGACCATGCACTGTACATTGATTCCTGCAACTCAGCCATCCTATCCAGCAAAATAAAATACGATGCAAAATGTGTGTCCACTGGCTTGAGGAATTCCTTCCTCGAAAAGCTATGGAAGAGTGCCAATGACGTATGGTGGTTGTAGATAAACATCTGCACATCTCTAGCATCAGCCACTACATTTTTGACCCAATCAATTTTTCCAATATCTTTTAGTGCATTGTTCATGGCATGCACACAGCATGGGGTCCAATATATATGCTGGTAATGAGCCTCGACAAGCTTATTTGCTGCCCTGCACACATATGCTGCATCTGTAATAACTTGCACAACGTTGGCAGGGCCAACCTACCTCAATAGCATCTCGCAAAATGGTGAATTGAAACTCTGCATCTTTCTTCTTCCCTGAACAATCAACTGCCCTTAAAAAGTAAGGACCCCTCTCTGCATGAAACAATGATATTTATGAGTGGGTGGTGTCTGATATCTGTCCACCCATCCATGATGATGCTACAACTGGTGAAAGACCCCTATGCACCTCATTTCCTCCATCAATAAGTTAACCTTGGAATAGTTGTTATCCAAGATTGTGTTTCTCAACTTCGTGTTTCCTGGGGTCATATAACTTACACGTGTCTTGGCTACCTTAGTCATAGCCTCCTTGTAATAAGGAGAGTGAGCAGCATGAAATGTGATGTCATAGGCAAAGAATAATTTTTTAATGGAATCATCAACCTCTTCTATAGCCTTTGTATCATACATGTCCACAACTTGATTGGAAGTCACGGCCTTCTTGTTCCCTCTACTACCAGAAGTATCCACTTCAATCACCTCATAAGATGTTGCACCTGCAGTATTTGAGAAACCAACATTAGTTCTTGGAGAGTGAGAACTAGAAGGGGTGTCACTAACATAATGGACACAAACTTTTTATATCATATCTCCATTATACAACCTCACTATTTCTACCATATTCAAGTGATAGCTATCAACACATGCGTACACCTTTCCCTATAATATCCAAATATCTTATTAACAAAACATAAATTTTCTTAATATTTCACGTGATAAATACAAATATCGATTAATTTTACTTTTTAATTAGTTTTATTTGAAGATTTTATAAGATAAATGAAACTTAAAGGTTGAACTTGGAGGTTGGAAATTGGAATTCATTTTCTATACAATTGCAAGTTTGCACATTAAGTACTTTATTTAAGTTTTTATAATATTTATTTTTTAAAATTTTGTAATTTCAAATAGAATTTTGTTTATCTCATAAATTTTAATAGTGAGTCTCAATATTTTAATTGGACGATAAACCTTATGAGACGCAACTTTCTCATGTAACTGATATTTCATTGTTATAGTCATCCTCATTTAAAAAATTATAATAAATTCTAATAAAAGCCAACCAACATGCGCATGAGACTCTAACACAGGGCTATGGTTAATTGAAGTAACGGATGTCATGCATAAATAATAAAACAAATCCCACATAACATAGAAACCATTCATGCAAATATGGGAATGAATCAAATATGTTTCTTTACTCTGTAATGGATGTGCTAAGTAATGGATGTCATATTTGGTTTTTTCATCTCCAATACTACATTTTTACCAATGGTGCAAAAAAAATAGGTGACGGTTAATTTTCATGGAAGTTTCTCGAGCATTGAATTTGTTAAATTAAAAATTGGTCGAGAATGGTTAAAAAGAGGGTTTCACGCAACGGAGTGAAAGAGACAAATCTTGCAGAGACATAAGTGGGATAGCAGGAGAAGGCACTTTCAATGTCTTAATTGCCATGTCCTTTATTTCTTCTATATCTTTGATCGCTTATAGGTTTCGACCACTGCATCTCTAAGCATAATACAAACTAATAGATTGCATATCCTGCAAAAGAGCTTTCGTTTGACCTAATGAAGGTAAGTATTGCTAAATCTTTGTCATTCCATTTTAGAGTCATTAGCATTTAGCATGTTCCTAGTTTCATTTAAATTGATGGAAATTTGGTCTTCTTTAATCTTTTTGTGGAAAATACAAATTAATGTTGGGTTCCATATTATTAAGAAAATATATGACACATACATCCCTGGCATCCAAGTCTTATAACCTTTTGTTATCTTGATTTTTTTAATTTTAAATTCTCGGCTATTAATTTTTTATCTCTAGTTTTCCCGTATAAGAGTACATTTAACTACCGTTCCCCCTGATCTAATCACCGGGAAAGGTACGGAGTAACAGATACAATATTTATTTTCTAAAATTCAAACTATTTTTTGTTGTCAAAGTTATATAAAGGCCATTTTGATAGGACGGAAACCCCAACGGCCTCCAAAACAAACTAGCACTCAGGCTCATGTTTTTATTGAAATTCCCTCCATATCAAACATCAGGAGAATGGGGAGGGCATTTTCGCAGTATAAAATTGATCTATCCAAATCTGGTGAGATTGGGGACACCAAGGGGATGTCTTCCATGGTAGAGACGAGGCATTATTTTCTTGTACTCTTCCTGATGGTTGTTTTCTTTCTCATTTTTTGTAGGAATTTAGAGAATCATTGATTGCTCGCCTTTTATTCTTACCAACTCCACTTTTGAATGGTAAGTTTAAAAAGTGTTCTTAAATAGAACTTCAATACAAAATTTTACAAACATATGTAATCTTTAGACTTCACGCTCTTCAACATCATTTGAATTTTAGACTACAAATAGTTACTTCGGAATCCTTAGAATAATCAAGTGATGTAGCCAAGTTAATGACGAAGTCACAGCCTTGAATGGCAGAATCAAAGGCAGAATCTAACGATGCCAAGCTCATTTAAAGGATGCGCTTGCCGGATTTCTCCACAGCACCGGCTGTCAAATTTAGTACCCCGTCATGGGACCACAAGGTTAAGTTATGTTTCTGCACACATTCCTTAAATAATAATAGGCACAGCTACAATACTATTTTCCATTTCCTCGTATGGGTCTGGGCTCTGTAGCAAGCACCATACATACAGCAATAATACTATTTTTTCTTCACAGCACAGTGATAGCGCATGATGATTGAGTCGTGCAAATAACCATTAAACGAGGATACTGCAGTAATAACATTTATCAAACCACATCTTTAATTATGATTGTGCTGCAGATAGAGACATCCACGATCCTATTGAATGATGATTTTGTGGTCCAGTCATTAATTTACATCTCCATTACTGACACCCTTGAAACCATCAAAAACCATAGCACACAAATGTTTATCATCATTTAATGAATTATAAGATCATTACCCAATATAAAAGGAGTTAGGTGGAAACGACAAGCAGGAAAATGTCCACACCCAACAAAGACAGTCTGTAAAATGCCTCGAGAATGTTGATACCCTTTCATTGCTACCTCTAGAGTAATAAAACGCATGTACCCAGAAGATATAATAAGCTAAAAAAGATATTGAAACTTTTATAAAACATGTACCCAAATGATATATTAAGCAAGTAAAAAATTGAATTTTTGCCGGTAGATGCAGGAAAAACCACTTTTTCTACTATTGGAGAAACAATGCAGTAGGTTGATACCTTTCTCTAATTTAATGGCATGTCCTAGATTGCAGCATTCTTGTATTTTATTCCCTTCGATTGTATAATTGTCCAAATGCATTCATGGTAAACAGCAATTCTAACCAGCTACAATTCAAACAAAATGTAAGATTAAAAGTAGAATTTTGGTTACGAGTTTTGGAAAACATAATTTCTTGAAAATGTGACATTACACCATGATCTGGTATATCAATCAATGGCAAATGAAAATGGAAGATAGGAGCTTTCTTCTTGAAACACAAAACATAAAGGACAGAAGTCTAAAGCTTCGAAGTTTCTCTGGATATTACAGAAAAACGTACAAAGAAGTAACAAGCTGAATATTTAAGATAAATGTAAAATAAAATTCCACGTAAACTTATGCATAATATAACTGCTACGAAAACTATATAAAGATCGAACCCCTGGATTTAACCATGGATATCGATATGCCAACGTTTCTGGGTAAGATATTCGTACTTATCAGTATTTAGACCTTTGAGAATCCGAGTATTGTTTTGATCTCTGCAAATTTGCCAAGGCAAATATGTAATTTGTGAGAAAAATATGGGCTCTCACCAACCAGACTCGGAAGGGTTTCTCCCCTTTAATACTTTTTGCAGCGTAATTTTAGTTATTCCAGCGCGAATTTATTCAGATTGGATGCCATACATATTTCGGGAAATTTAGGCAACAGCAACGCCACCAATGCGAGGCCTCACTCGTCTCTCTGTGCCTTCTTGAACCACCTTATTTCTCTTCCTTTTGCAGGCACTAGCAATACCAGCACTGGCACTAGAATTATTAGTTACAGGCTGCCTTACTTTGATGTGATTTCTTAGCTTCTGGATGTCCTGCAACTGTACAGGTTTAATAATAAAGTCTTTGGCTCCTTCCTCCAAACATCTGCATTAACGTTTAAATGCACAAAATTAGTCATGACCTCTAGATTTAGTAAAGGTAAGCATTAATATGAGGTGATATAGAGTTCCATGCCTCTGAACCCTGTGTGGCACATTCTCAGACGACATTATCACAACCGGTATGTCCTTCAATCCCTTGATTTCCTACAACAAATCATGCATTGTGACGCTGTTTCGATTTGAAGAAAAAGGAAAAAGTAGTCGCTGAAGAGAATTTGAATCATTACCTTGAGCTTCTTCAGGAGGTCGTAGCCTGTCATTCCCGGCATACAGTAGTCGGTTATGATCATACTGAACTTAAATTCTTCCTGCATTGCCACCGACATAAGAAATTGTTTTCTAAAACCTGGCGAATTTATTGTCCGAACTCGGAAAGGAAAGCATCTTCTAACTAGCCATATTCATATGAATAAACTGCAGAAAACAACGAAGATTATCTATATCATCAAGCGGAAATTCGTATTAATGTTGGATGCCTCGCGCATAGTCAAAAAGAATTTCAGCTACAGTTTACTTTCGTGACAGGATTCGATCCTTCAACCTCTACAAAATATAAAACCCTAGAAGATTATTATATAGCTTCCGAAGAAAACTCACGTTATGCGACGCGGCCTTTCCTTCATTAACTCCAAGCACTTCCAGTGCTCTTGTAGCACTTTCCACAGCAGTAACTGAAGGGGTCAAAAACAATAAGAAAAAATCAAATCCTGTAAGAAGCAAAGAAAATTTCAAAAAATAACAAAAAAAATCTAAAACACAAACCTTGAACAGAATCTGTCCGGAGCAAGCGTTCAATAACCTTCCGATCGATCAAGCAGTCATCGACGGCCAACACATGAAAACTTTCCAAACAGTCCACCACGGTTCGAGTCGCAGAACCCGAATAAGCAATCGTTTCATCGTTTTCATTACCATCTCCACTCATTTCCGCTGCCATTTCAAATGCTCCACTCCGACACGCCCTGCTACATGGCAAGCAATCTTCACAATAAATCAAGAGTTCACAGAAGTAAGGATCGGAAAAACGCCTTGCTTGCCACGAAACCGCCGGCGGAGAGACTCGAACCGTAAACCTGTGTCTGCCTTAAAAGCCCACCGCAATTCCTCAAGCCTATACGCAGCCTAAAAAAGGCCGTATTACCGAAAAAAGCCCTCCTCTCCCTACTATTATGATGACAACGTACGCCTACTGTGATAGCTTCAAACTCAATCCTCCCAAAATCGACATTGAAAGGTCGCAAGGTCCAATCCCACGCCCTGTACACACGCCATAACTTCTTCAAACCCATACGCTGACGTGGATTAAAATAAAGTCACAAAATCTAAAATAGCGGCCCCACGCCAGGCAGGCTTAGATACGACCGCGGACAGAAAGAGTAAGGGCTTGAGATTTGTCTGTCAATTGTCGGCCAATTCTATTCCCGCCGACACCCAAATCCCCTCTAAATTAAAAAATACGCCCCATATTCTATACCCCACTTTGCCGGTTTGCCCCTGCGCGGGCTCCAATTCCGATAAATCGAATTCCCATTTCACATCCGCCGTGGAAAAAATAAATAGTAAATCATTTCCTTACGGCCCGACATGACCTGAGAGCGCAGAACAATCATACCCGTCGCCGCCGTCCGATCGGACGGCACAATGGCGTCGGGATATTCCGTACCCCGCCTCTGCCGTCCGATATCTGGCGGCGAAAACGAAAGGTGGTCAAAACGATTTGACGCCGCGGTTAAAATATTTTCCGCAATACCGAGGCGTAAATTCTGGAGTTACTGTTACCACGCGGCTTGCCTCTTAAAAGGTAAAAAAGTTAAAATGCTGGGGTAAGACTACCTAAGTATCTAAGTAACTGGAATCGGAGGTTAAGTAACTGCTGTAACGCTGTTTATTACCAATTAATTAACCAGAGTAGTTTAGTCAGTATGTACGTAGTACGTACAGGAGTCGCTCGTGCCGACTTATCTTACACGTGGGAAATCAGTATATACGTACGGCTCTATACGGTATAAATATACGCGGTTTAATTAGAAACGCAGGTGCCGGGGTATGGTCTTTTCAACTAAGAATCGGATTAACGTGTTTTTATTTACAGAGACGAGTATTTATTATTATGTGATGTGACGGATGTTACTTGACAGTGAGTGCCTGCGCCGGAGTTCTCGGCCGGGAGATTTGACGTTAATTGGCGCAGTTTTTTATTTTCAATTTCTCGCCTGTTTCTATCCGTCGCTGTGAAGAGGGAAAATTTGTCTGTAACCGTTTTGTTTCACGTTCTTTTTAGAAAGGTTACCCACTTTGTCTCCGAGACTAGAGGCAAACAAGTCTTACCAACTATTTTTTAGCTTTTTCAATGTTAAATCTAACAAGCAAATTATTGTAAGTGCTTCCCTGATCTGAACCAGGGTTTGAGTTTGTTTTTTTTCTTTTTTTAGAGAAGACAATAGGCCCTTTACATATAATAATTGTACACTTTAGGGGCTCCATATTAAATATATTTTGAAATTACATCCGTTTTGAACCCATTGGGTTTAGGGTTGAAATGTACCCACTTGTTTTAAATGTACCCGCTTGTTTCAAATGTGATAAGTGGTTGTCTATTTGTTTCTTCATTTGTTCGTGTTATATTTTTATTTATGGTTAGGAGAATAGACGTTATGAGAGTGACTTATATGATGACTGATTATCTACCTGTTTCTTCATTTGTTCGTGTTATTTTTTAAATTACAACTAGGGGAATAGTCGCCACAAGATCGACCCATGTGGTGAGTGATTATCTACTTGTTTCTTCATCTGTTCATGTCATTAGCTTGGTTGGTAGAGATGTTTGATGAGTTATCATCACCATTATACAATAAGTAACCCATGATTACTTGCAAATCCATTAGTAGGACAAGTGGACCCAAGAGAACTACATCGACATCATCTAATTGTTAATAGAGTGTGAATTATTGGTTGTGTAAAGTTAGTATTTTTGAGCGGTTGCTTTTAGCCAATTGGTTGTGTTCAACCTCAAATTTTAGATTGGCCAATCGACAATCATTATTTTTAAAGACCAAATTTTGTTAGAAAATGTAGATAATTTTGTTATATTCACCAAAATAAATTGGTTTTAGTACCAAATACTAGCAATCGTACGTGAACTGTTCGATGTGAACACCGAAGGGGACACGTCGAAGACATGATAATGGGAAATGAAATGACATCAAATGGCAGGGTCACCGAAGAAGGGTTGGAGGGAGGAGATGATGATGGTCGGGAGAAATGGTTGGCGAAAACAAAAGGAAACTTCACTTTGTGACAACCACATCCCATTTTTCTCAATCGCAAGGAAGCAAAAGGGGTTACGGTTTGCAAGGCAACATATTTTGGAGATATTATCGAAGGTAAGGAGTAGGTAATGAATATTGCCCATGTGAATAGCTATTTATAATTTCATTGTTTTTGTGTTTTGGGTATTAAAATGATTATCTTGGTAATGAATAATTTGTGCTCCACATTATCATCTCCATGTCACATACATTTTGCACAAGAGTGCAATTTGCAATCAAAGGGGTCGAAATGAAAAAAGGAAAAATTCCAACAATATCCAAGTTTGAAATCCAATCTTAATTTAGACATACAGAGGGGTCGTTCATTAAACACCATTAATTTGTTTGTAAATTGCAAGTGTCAACAACTGACCCTTACACAACATAAAGAAATGGAAATCTTATAGAAAAATGGAGAAAAAGGACTTCGATATTTTTTAAAAAAATTTACGATGTCAACATTTTCAATTGAACGACATTTAATTTGTTAGATGAGACGAAGTCCTGAAAGGAAAGTAGGAAAGAAAATGGGGGACTTCAAGGTGGGAATTTAATAACCAAACCACAATGTTGGCTTCTAGAAGCACTATATAGTGCTCCTTTTCACTTTTAAGCTAGATTAATTGCAAAATAACAAGTGATGCATGAATAGTCAAGGATAATTGAACCCTTCCAACGTGTAGGGTAGATTTTATATGCCAATCATAAGTTATAGAGTTAGATTCCATATAATTTCTTGCATTATTTGTATAAATTGGTCATTGATTTGCAACGAGGGACTTTAACTAATAAAACCTTCACAATGTAAAATATTATTTATGGTTCGAGTATACATATGTCTCACAAGTTAAAGCAAGAGAGGTGGGTAAAAATTGTACCTTTTTTTGGCTCGAGAAAAATTAGCATACCAAAATTTTACGATCTAGTAAAAGAAACAAATTAAAATTCTTGGCTTGAGAGAAAGGCATGAGAGACAGGTGCACGACATATTAAGGACCCACCACATGACATTTTTATGTGTAGTAGGGCAGGGCGGTGGTCAACAAAAAATGTGTGATGGCTCCTTTGTATTATCTAATGTCGAAACTAAGTCTTGGTAACACGCATTCTACAATGTCATAATACATGTTGACGTTATGTTGCTTTTTCATGACTCGTGCAAGACATAGAGGTATTTAATTCTACTCTTATGTTTTCCAAGTTTTTGTTTGTGTCTTCCTCTTTCCGAACAATTAAATGCCATATATTTATTTTCCCTGAAATATATTGTGGGTATTAGGGGCGATTTATATATGTTTGAAGATCTAAAAGAATAACATCTTTTGTTGCAGCCTGGATGGTAAAAAATATCAAATCCGTTAAAAAAAAAAGCAGATGGATGATATGTTTATTGTAGAAATAGAGCATGATGAAACAGAGGGAGGGGAGCATCCCTGTTTGGACTAATACCAGCAAATGAATCTAACGCTCTAAAAACCCCATTTTCTATCACTCAAAATGACTCCTTTTGTAGTAGTGAATTTCAGCAAGCTCCAAATCTTCCTCAATATTCAGAGAAATTTACCTCGGAATCTCGACCCCTGGAATGTTGGATCGAATTGATACGGCTTAAATGACCAGCACCGCAACCATCCCAGAGAAGGCCAATAAACACAGGGCACCCACAAAGCACCAATGACAAGTACCTCAAGCTCATGAGCATTGTCGTAAATAAGAAATATTGTTTAATTTATATTGTTGTTGCATAGTGCAATATGAAATAAATAAAAAATTATATATATTTTTATTTTCTCTATATAATGTGTGTGTGTGTGTGAATCAAAAAAATATAATTTTGTGCTTTATAAAAATTGTTATTGTGAAAAATAAAAGCAATTTTTAGAAAAATATTTCATTTTCAAATTATTTTTATCATTTTGTTTGTGACATTTTTAACCTCGCGTAAATTGAAATTTGACATATGTATAAAATTTAATAGATCCTGAAATTTCTCTTGGGCCCAAATAAAGTTGAGGACCTAGAAATTTTACGTTACTGCTTGCAAACTAAAATCTAGAAAATATTGCATTATTTTCTGATAATTTTTGTTGTACTTCTCAAGAAATTTTATTTGTTTGTGATAAATAGATTCCTCAAGTAGTTTTACGTTAGATAAAACTTAATTGTTAAATGGAACAAACTATGGTATATGGAAAATCATACTCAAACTTAAATTCATGGCTAGAAAATTGCGGGATCTAGTCAATGGGACAGAAGATCTTCCTACTTGTATGCAAACCATCATAACTAACCTAAACATTTTCCAACATAAATCCTGGGAAGCAATGCCCATTGCACTCATGAGCATTAAGGATGCATGCTTGTTCCATAGTGGACACCAAGAATCACCTAACAAAACTTGGAAACAACTCGAATCTATGCACGAGGACACAAGCCTCTCTAAAATCATTAAACTTATCCTAGAACTCATGACCACTCCTTTGAAAGGATATGAGAAAATGATAAATAATCTTGCAAAGGTTAAAAATATCAAATCCCAATTGGATGGTTATGTGACATCCCGCCCTTTCAATTCTCAAAATTGACGACCGTATAGATGGCTAATAGACTGTTAGCTGGTTAAAATGAAGTGTTAAGGGATAATTCCGCATTATTGAAAATAACTCAAGATTTGTTTAAATAAAGTTAAGTTAACAGTCGGGAGTCTTATCTCACACTGGCATTTTCTATCGCATATATGTTAAATTGCATATCGGATAATGATTGTTTGAGGTTTTTGACCACTTTTAAGATCACCACCTGATCATTATTATGTTGGAATATCAATGTTTGATACTTTTAACCTCTGAAGTAAAAGTTGATTTTGGAAAGTATATGGAAAACAATAATTATATTGTGTGTTTATTCTCTTGTTTGGACTCTTCACATTGGGTCATTTGTTAGGCCACTCGATATTAGTTGTGGCATGTTATAAGTTTGTAACTTGTCTATACAAAGTGTTGATTTATTAGAATACTTGGCATATGGGCATGGGTAAATACATTAAGTTTTAATTAAATACATGGAGGTTAAATGGATTTCATTAACATAGAATAAAAATCCACTTGACAAAGAGTGGGTGGCATGTATTAGTGTCTTGTTGGGCTTGCATGGCATGATAGTTGTGTGGCATTGGTGACTTGGGAAAATAACTTGGCAAATGTAATTTGAAGCATACTTGTTTAATGTGATGTGAAGTGGGCATGGTTGTGTGGCATGAGGAAATAACATTGAGGGGGTTTTGGGTTTTAATGTTGTATTAATATATGGTCGGATCCTCAGGAATGGTTAGCTTCCCCGAGAATCCAACCCTAAACTTGGTCACATTCTCTCCACTTGGTCATTTGGTTTGTTTGGTTTGAGCTATTTTTTAGGGGTTTCGAAGGAAGTGGAATTTCTCTCCATTATGCATGTTTTTTCGGTCATGAATGCTAATCTGGAAAAGGATATGGAGGAATTATGTTTCAAAAAGGAATGTTTTGATGAATGCATTGTTGTTTTCGATTGTTGGAAGATTTAAGAGAAACTTAGTTGAGAAGAAAAAACATGGAAGTTGCAAGCATGAGCTTCTCCCTGATACTCTAAATCATAATGTTATATTCATGATAACAACGATTTGGGGTGTTTTGTGTGTTTGGTTTTTTATGGCAGAATGTTTGTATTTGATTCATACATGTCTATTAGGTTGGATGTCAAATTTGTAAATATATTTATGAATTTTAAGTGTTTTTTATACTTTCTGGGTTCGCATATTCTTATGAGTGGAATGAGTTTTATGATTTTTAACTGTTTATGATCTTTAGGCTTTGTGTATTATTATGAATGGGGTGAGTTTTGAGTTCCCATAGTTGGGAATGTGTTTTAATGACTGAAAATTGCGTTTTCTGGTAATAGTTTTGAAATACCCATAATGGGTTTACATGTTGTAGTTTTATTATGGCAGAGTGTGTGCATTTTCTCTCAACGAGATCAATCAATGTGTTGAGCACTGTAGATTTTGTAACATTCACATAAGTGATTGAAAATTCCATAGCACATGCATTACCTTCTTTATTCATCCCCTCGCGAGTGAAGTCATGTTCAGTCATACGCTCTTATAGTTAGATAAGTGTTGTATCTTGTATTGTGCTTGAACATAAAACTTGAACTTTGTTAAATGTTGAAGCTTTTAACTATTGTTGGAATATTTTCCTAACAAGAAAATAATACTAACTTGTTAGATATTGATGTTTTTACAAAATGAATTCTTAATTGATGGAATTGTAGAAAAGTATGAATAGTCTTCATAAGTTTATTACTTGATGAATTTTTATGGTTTACTGTGAATTATAAATTGAAGTTAATTATTTGTTGATTAAATATGATTTGATATGAATTACAAGTAAAGTTAAATATTTGTTGAGTTATTTTGGTCTGATGCAAGTTGATGATGTTATACTTGTTGATTTAATTTTTTTAGTTTGAATTAGCAAGTTGACTTGATCTAGTATAGGGTCAAATCTTGATTGTTATTCTCATTATATAATGGTTATGATATAGAATATGAGTGAGTTGACTCATGTCAGTTCTCTTGAACTGACCCATGTATATTTCTCTCTCCTAGTAGATGAACAGGTAAATAGGAGAAGTAATGAAGTGAATACTTTGGATTGATTAAATATTATTTTATTTGATTACGACCTCGCGATCATATATAAAAATGCAAACCACAAGAGGTTCCTTATTCTGTGTTAAATGATTTCTTGAAGTAAACTTAGTTGTTTAAGATGGGCATATGACCCTAATGTATAATCCTAAAATGGATTTTGTTGCTTGTATAATGAAGAAATTTGGTTTCACAACCTTGAGTGATTCTATGTTTTGATTATAGAACCTCTTTTTTGATTAAATATAATTGGATTATTTAATCGGGCATGGTATATAAGGGTAGATATTATTTACGTCACTATTTTTTATGGTTGTATCTTTGTTTAAACTTTGTTGCTGATCTAATTAATTAAGTGCACCAAAGGCCTTTAGATGTGTTATTATAACATTACTTAATTAATCCTTCACTTAAACTAATCTTATGATTAATTAAGTAAAAACAACAGAAATTATGTTGTTGGATACGATGTTTATCATGGGAATAATGGTATTGATCATTAATTAAATATTGAGTAAAATGTATGTGGTCGTGAATGATAATATAATCTATACTTCAAAATATGAAGGTATGATGATAGTAAATGTGATTAATGAACATCTAGCTGAAGAATAAAAAGGGGCATGGTTAACTTAAATTGATTAGGCTTAATCATTATTCCTTATGATATAATAAGTCAACCATCACAAGCAAATGGTATTATCTCCATTATTAAATAGACCACCAGTTAATGAACAAAACCAGCCTTTGACACGCACTACCTATAATAAAAACAAGATGACTTCACTAAAGGGCAACTAATATTAGTCCATAACTTTAATAAGTTATTAAGGCCCTGCTTTGAACATAACAAATGACTTATAGGAGTCTTACAAAAAGACCTCTCGGCTATAACTTAGATAAATAATGGAATAACTTAAGTTTCATAGGACTTGACATTCATGATGAAATTAGATTATGGATAGACAACTTTGATTATGACATAGATTGGATATAATCTCACATCATCATGCAAACATCTAGGCATAGTGCTAACTAAGGGTAGTTACAGAAAAAGGGAAAGATGACATAATGGCAGTAACCCATTACATGGTCTCTCCCCATTCCATAAAGACCCGAGTGGGTTGTGGTTATTTTCGTTTACAGAGATGGTCATGTAAAGAACACACCTCCTCTTCTTAACATGTTCACCTTCTTAAACAAAAATATCCAAATAACAATGTCGAGATACTTTTTTTGGTGGCATAAGACTATGTCCCTAAGACTTATGTGTGGTCTCGGGATAAGATGTTTATGCATGGCTGGAAACTTTGGCCAAAGTAATGCAAGTAGTTGATTACATTGTTCTATTCACCGTATCCTTACTTTATATATGTCAGATACCAAAGTAATAAGTTAAGTAATTGGCTTTCATGGTAGACATTTAAGGATGGAAACATAGTTCTCTCAACCTAGAAAAAGGTAAACCTGAACATACTAAAGATTATATGATTGCTCGCATAGAGTGGATTGAAGGGAGATAAGGATGCACCCTTCTTAGCTGCACAAGGTTTATACACAAAATATTTATCAAATGGATCAAACTTAATAACTATTTGTTTAAAATTGTTGATTGGTTTATACTAGGTTAACTCTATTTCATACTTTGTTGATTGGCTTGTGGAAATCATATAAAAAATTGGTTCAATTTTGGGAAAATTAAAATGAGGTGTTACAGGTTGCAGTTGCAACCTACTCTAAGATAAATTGGTTTTCTTTATCATTGAGATGAACATCCATGAGAATTTCAAGGATTTTATTTCAATCCTAATCTCAAAATATCAAAATTAAATTGATATCCCTAATATGAAAACCTTGTCTTCGCTTATTATTCAAGAAGAACAGAAAATGAGTCATTAAAAAATTTGATTTTAAAGAAACTACTACTCTGACCCTTCTCTCTCAGAATCAAAAAGATCATGCTCATAACGAATTAATGGAAATCAAAATGAAAAACCCGATTTCAAATCAAAATTCAAATCCTCAAACAATAAAAGTTGATACAAACATAACTTTAACATGAACTTCAAACCAAATTCAAAGGAAATTGTAAGGAATGTGGTAAATTTAGTCACAAAAAAGATGACTATTACAAGAAAAACTCTAAAATATTCAAAAATAATAAAGGGAATTTTTTTAACTATCCTAATCATAATCAAGATAAGGAGAAATATTTAAATTTAAATGAAACTATTTCTCTTTAAGGTATTTTAAGATCTTAGTATGATACATTACTTTTCCAAATTAAAAAAAAAAAAACTCTCTTTGATCCATCACAATTTCATATCTATTGTCACCTGAAAACAAGTTCTAAAAAATGTAGAGTTTTCTAGTTTTATTTCTCTATATTAGTTGTGAAATGTGATAATAATAAGTGTATTTTAATTGTGTTATGTTTTGATAATCATCTCTCTAAACGTCATCCTAGTTTTGTTTTTAATGTTTTTTTTATTATTGGCAAATAGTTTTTTGAAAGGGACTATACCCTTGAGAACAAAAGAAGGCCTAAGAGCCGGAATAAGAGTGAGAATCAGAGAGAATGGATCAAGATCCGAGTGTTACAATGAAGCTCGAAGTAGCCCAGAAACAGCTACTCAACCGAGACAATGTTTTGAGAGTAATAAGCATGTTTCATCTTATGTAAGCATAATTATTTTCTAGGATCGAAACTTTTATAATTGTCTCTCACATCTCAATATACTAATAACTTATCTTGATGGATTATAAATTTGTTTCCACTTTTTATAGTTTTTAAACATGCATGTATTGAAGCTAACTCTACCTTATACAAACATTATTTTTATAGTTTGACACGTCTAACCTTCACTATGTTTGATATTTCATTTGTAGTTGTTGTTGCTTTTAGATCGATGCATGATGTATATGATTATTATTATAAATGGATTAAAATTTAAACATATCAAAAACATGTATCAATTATGGTTTATATGATTTTTTGTGATTATAACCATGTTGTTATAGATAGGAAATCTATGTCTAATTTTTTTGTTTTCAAGTTGGATACACGTGATATCACTTGAAGTAGAAAGTAAAAACCAACAATGTTTTTGTTTTCTATATGAAGAAAAGTGTAAAAGTGTTACAACAACAAATAAATAATCCATGTGGTTAAAAAGACTATTGATTAAAATCCTTATGGATATCAATATAAGTACTCCACTCATGTTTGATATCTAGAGTACATAGCTCTTGTGAACAATCTATTTTAGTATCAATGAACAAAGCATATTGAGATTCATATGAAATTTGTTCAAGAAAAGTATTCAATGGTTAATTTGATCTACACCTCAAAATCTAACGATTGTGTGGTAGACTTTGGTCACCACCTTTGAATCTAATGATCATGTGGTAGAATTTGAATCAAATGATCGTGTCGAAAACTTTGATTTCCACCTTTGAATTAAATGATCATATGGAATAATTCTTATTAAAAGATCAAGTTGCAAATATATTCACGAAGCCCCTATGTGTCGTGAAGTTTTGCAAGTTTTGAGCAATGCTTATCCTTTTTCGGAGTTTCCATTAAGGGGGAGTGTGCATGAAAATTGCACCTCCTAACGGCCTTTTTTTGCCCTACTTCTTTATGCTTCTTCTATATTATAAAAATAAAATATGTAAATCACCTTATGTGAGTTTACTTGTAATCCACCAAAGCATTGTGTTACAAGAGATTCCTTATTTTATAAAAGGATCTAGAAACTCATGTAAGACTTCATATATGCACTTATTCAAGAGCAAATTGGGATATTTCTATCAGATTATCCTTGTAGACATGTTAACCTAAAATTGTCCTACATGGTTGAACGATTGTAACTCATTTTGTATAGAAAGGTGACTTTGGCATGTATCTCCACTAAATATTAAGGGAGAGTTTTGGAGTAATAATATTTATGGGGATAGATTCATGTGGCCACACATTTAATTTGACTCCGTAACCAAGTTTTAGTAACTAATTGTATAAATTATATAAGTTATTCATAAATTTAATAAAGTTATAAATGATTAATTTGATTAATCATTGTTAAGAGTGAAACAATTCAACAGAAAGGTTCCAACTGAATCACCCACCTTTTAAATAGGGTAATCTCCTCTCCTACTGGAGATTTATATGTAATTTTCATGGCCGTTGGGAATTTACGTTTGTATGCAATCATTGTGGGCAGGTTTGAAGGGAGATAATTGTGTTGGGTTGACATGTATTTTATTTTTTGATTAGGTAAAAATATAGGAATTGAAAGGATCCCAATACTTTTTACAACGAAAAATATGTAGCAATGAAAACCCACTAACAACCAACAACAAAAGGATCAAAATATATTGATCCTAAACCCAAGAAACATATTTTACAAAAAACTACCAGTTAGCTGGGTTGGCTTGTATTTATCAAGCATTGTTCCTCATCATTATTATTATATTGGAAAGTGAAAATTTTAGTGGCTTTTTAAAACCTTTTCATAGGTTTTCCCACTTAAATCTTTTGTTATAAGTTATATGTTTGTAATATTTTATTTCTTACTTTTCAATATATTTAGTTATTAAATTATATGCTTATTTATTAAAAGTTTCATCTAACCTAGCACATATAATCCTAATGATATGATAAATATTGATTAAATAATTTCACCAATTCTGATAAGATTTTCCACCCTTTCTATATGTTTTTATGGGTTCCTTAAAATTTTCCCTACCTAAAGCTTGGGTCTAGCTTTAACCGCAATTCGCATTCCCTGTGTTCACTAATAATTTAAAACAAAAAGACGTTAGTTGGAGTATAATCAAATTAGGATATGTGCTTCAAAAAAACAATGTAGAGGTTTTGTATAGGAATTCAAGATGAAAATTTTAAGCACGACATATGGTATTAGAGTTGAGATTCAACTTTGGAAGCTCCAAGACAAAATTTAATTTAAATTAATTATGTATAATCGTATGGATGATATATATGTATTATGTTGTGTATTTCCATGCGTGTTATGTGATAAATATATACCTATGTGATTGTGAATGTACTATGATGTTGTGTCAATCATTTTACATTGTACCCCTTATATCGTTATAAATATTGTTATGAAATCAAGTCATCACCTTGTAGTTTTATTTGGTGTTTTGTGATTATATGATCACTTTCTCAACAAATGGTAGCATATATGAAACATGGGATTTGAGTGATATGTGAGCGTTTTTCATATTTCTCAAGGCAAGTATAGGATATGAAGTGGATATTTTCATAATTTGAAAATATATGTTTCCCTTTTTGGTATGTGTGATTCCCTAGAGTGGTTTCACGCACATTATGCATGCACACATTGTTAGTCTCTCTATAAAATGACAATATTTTCCCCCTCTACTCGCCCCTTAGTATTTTCCTTATGATAAAACATTTTTGTCAAGAACCCAATTATGTTTGAGATTTGTGAAAACTCTTGGATAAGATATGGATTGGAGGTTATAATAGATATTGTGTTATGTGATGTGCATTTTGTTATCACATTTCAAGCCACACTTGATACCATATCAATTGTAGTTCCCTTGTGGATGTTGAGACACATGCTTGAATATGTATCCCCTTGGGTGGTCGTCAAAAGCTACATAGTGCATATGATATGGATCATTTCATATTATCTTTTAATTTGTGAAATTGAATTGTACTCGTAACAATCACTATTTACTTGACTTCTCATTTAAGATTGGAGATTTTTAAAAAAAATTATTGTGATTTTTTTTGGATTTAATCATGTTACTTATCCATTTCTATTATATTGTCAAGACATATTTTATTTTACTTATTTTCTTGATTTGAAGCTATGGATTTGGAGACCACTTAGCTATTCAATTTCAAATCTATGAATGTGGATTTCTTGAATTACTTTAGCAAGTTGTATAGATATATTTAGTAATGGTCCTTGAAATCACTTGGTAGGACATGATATAGGTTTTAGTATAGGAGAAACATAAACTATTCCATTTACTATCCTTAAAATAGTATACAACAACTCAAGGTATATCTTAACATATATATGTGTAATAACTACATATCATATATAATAAAGGAAACACACAAACATGAGAAATTGAGATGCAACAATAAATTATATATGCATTAATAAATTAAGAACATAGGGGTAAGTGCACCAAGTTGGGGGACAATTAAGTGGACATCAAATCCTGAATTTTACATTAAAAATAGCAAAACATCAAATTTAGTCTTCCGCGGACTTGAACCATGCTGAAAAGTAAAAACTATGTCATAAAAATGGTACCACTACATAGGGGAGACTATTAGCTTTGTAGAAATACTGATTTTAAAGTGAATAGAAGAGGATAAATATCATTTTATAATTTTTTACTAATAGTAGGTCTTTAAGACACTTTTTCCTGTGAATGTTTATGTCTATGTTTAAGACTGCAAAATTTGTTTCACTTATCAGAATGTGATAAAACTTATACCATCCCAACCATAGTGAAATTATATACATGTTCAAAAAAAAAATTATTTGATTTCAATATTTTTTTATGAAGTTATGGCAGGCAAACGGAAAGTGCTCTGTTTTCTTTATGTTTTCATACCACTTTCACGGAAAAAATCATAAAAAATAAAATATTACTCAAAAAAATACAAAATAAAATCCATCCCAAGATAGATAGTGGCATATAACTTCTCACCAAAGGAAAAATATATATATCAATTTTTGGTCATCCAAATTGTGGGCAAACGGAATATAATCTTATCGGCGTTTTTAAAAAAAAAAACCAAGTCATTGAATTTTGAGTGTTTAATATAGCTAATCTTGTCCATTTTTTACAAAAATTAGTATTTTAGAAACTAGATTCTGGATGCTATGATTCATATTAATATAATTTTGTCTAATTTTGAGTATATGTATTGCTAATAATCCCTACAAGTTGATATTATGTTGTTATTTGCAATATGATGTCCACGGATGACCCTATATTTATCCATCAACTTCCTGCACTTACCCATAGACCTAAATTTAGATTAAAATCAAGATCAATATTTTGTGCAATGCACTTACATCGTTTAAATATTTCAAGGTGATTGTTGGCTTACTAGTCCCTTCTTCTTCCATTTCATATCAAAATATACTCTTTGCATTCTCTACTTGTACTTAGAGAGAATTATATATCCTTTGTTTTTTCCTATATATGCTATGCATATACCTTAGGTATTGTGTGATATACAACATGTCCAAAATACATAAAATTCATCTTTTTGACACCTATGCACTTCTAACACATTCCTAGACTTAAATAGTTTCCTCATCCTAAGAAAAAATATGCTTAAAGAATTTGGAAAGTCTTTTGTCCTATAGTTTTAGCCTCGGCATGATGTTGAATGTGTTGATCAATGAGATACTCTATTCATAGTCGCCACACATGATGTCATTTACTAGTTTTTATCCTTTATGCGCTACTTAACTTCCCTCACTGGTTTTCATTTAAAGTGGTCTTTCCAATAGACTACCCTTTTGTATTTTCAATCTATAGAAACTTCCTCATAAATCACTCTTGTGGGTTTTCAATTTATGTGGATCTGCTTACAAATATCTATGTAAAATTTTCATAATTAGCTCAAAATTTTACCTGGCTCAAAATTGTGTTGTGTTTAAGTTTATTTCTATGGCTAAGTTGTCTACTCATATGGCGTTGGTTGGACCTATGCAAATAGAGGAGAAAATGGACATGGTAGTGCTTTTGCTTCCTGGATATCCCAGAGCATGATATGAGGGATGATATATTTTTTGGTTATTCTTCATGGTTTTCATAGTTGGTAGGAATAGTTTCATATTTTCTTTGTATACTTTCCGATTTGCAATAGCTTTATTCACTATGTCGAAGTATAGATGCAATTGTGCCAATGTGTGCATGATTTCAAAAAAGACTCTTCATTTTTTATTTCTACAATTGTTTCTTGAAGAGATATGGAATTCTTTATTTCCTCAATCAACCCCTATATATGATCTCTTATTCAATGTTCTTTCACCCTGAAAAAAGTATTACATGGTTTGTTGCACTTCCACTCTTGTAGTATGTCAATCATATTATCTCAATCTTGTATAGATTATTGTAATGCTTTGTCTACCTCTTGATCATTTGTCATGGCTACCATCTATATATGCATTATCTTGGAAAGGTTGGTATCACCCTAGCTCTTATTTTTCTAGCATGTAGTTGTGCATTCCAGTCCAATAGCTCAAATTTGATTTTCTTAGCTTGTGTTGCATATTTTTAAAGAAGGTTGGTTTATTCACGTAATATCATAATTATGTCTTTTACTTAGTTCTTGGTCTGGAGAAATTATTTCTTCACCTTCAATGCACCCTCTTGCTCTCTCCAATTATCCAAAAGATTACTAACAAAAGTGTGTAGTTGCATTTTCTCACTCATGTCTTGGTCAACTATAGACTCTATGATAATTATAGGGAAATTAGCGTCAATTTAAGTTTTGAGGTTGCATAGTGTCTACTCCAATGTTACTGTTAACACCAAAATTCGTGCCCTCTAAATATTCTCTAGAGAATATCCAGAAATTTGGGTAACATGGGATGATCTCGAGAGTTTGGGACTGCACAAAGTGATACAAACCTCCAAATAAGGTTGACTTCCTTGTCACGTCGATTTGAGATAACCCATATAGCACAACATACCTCTAATGTTAAACTACACCTATAGCTAATTCTTACTCTAAAACATCCAAAGGACCGGGGAGAGAGAGATGTAGAAGGGAAATCCTAAGCTAAGGGGGTGGTGATAGCACTAGATAAGATGGATGATCACTCTCAACAAGGGGAGGAAAAGGGAGAAAGTACGGAAGGAAAGCGGAAAAAATCATGTCGCGGGCCAAACCCATATAGACTTACCCTTCCACACTTTTACGCCGCATGAAAATGAAGAAACCTGCAAGTAAAAAATGCACATAAAAACACCAAATAAAGAACATAATGGAAATAATGCATAAAACATGAGAGTATGGCACAAAAAATCCACAACACTCGATATTATTGCTTACATGATGCACAAGTGGTTACATTCGTGGTAGAAGGTGAAATACATTGTAGAGACCAAACTTGAGGTCTGAAACTCGTGGGAAGTCAACCACAATTTTGACATGGTACCGTTACAACAAAAGATATATCCAATCATTTTTACAATGCATGAGTTCTGGATTTATAGAAAATGAGAAGATGAATGGAGAAGGAAAGAGAGATAAAGGTGTTAACATGATGGATTCAACCACCAACGACTAATCACCATTGATATTTTTCAAGAAGATGTGGGTGCTTGATATGGATTCTATCACATGACATCAAATTTTACAGGTCACAAAGATGGCACCCACACTTCATTAATTCTAGTTAGTGGAGTGATTGGTGTTTGAATTTCAAATTAGGCACAATTTATGTGCTTCTCACGGGTTTTCTTTATTATGTGGCTTTGGGTGTTTCACAACTTCCACTGCATCTCTGAAAAGTTACATGATTTTCCCTTTAATATCACCGTTATGCCACGGAGATCTTTCCTTCTTCATGCATGGAATCTCACCCACAGCTATTTTCCTTTCTTTTGTGGACTAGGAGAGTCCATGGGACATTAATATTTGAGAAACCCACGGAACACTAGGATAATGTTTTACCAATTTTAAACTTATCAGTATTTGAATTTTCTTTCCTTTTTCGTGTAGTGCCCAATGACACTCAGTTACATCACAACTTCTTCATAATAGTCTTCATCCTTGGTTCAAAAAAATTTACTGATTTTGTGGAATACTATATCTTTCGATTCCGCGTAATATTGTGTTTCCAAGTCACAAAGCACTAAACATCCTCACATTTCGTTGATGCGTGGATATTTTCCTTATCCAATTATTTTAAATTTTCATAGGTGTGAATACCCCGCAATGCTTTGACTTACCTTAGCCTGTACAAGACTAACTAGGTACCCACAAAGGTCCAAAACTATAGGAATTATGCCTTAGACCCGATCTCGATATATCATTCTGCGGGTTAGGGGAACCTACAAAACACTAAGTTCCGTCAAAATCTAACCAAGTCCAACTGATGCTCAATTTTATTTTGTAGCTTAGGAGAACCTGCAGAATGTTGTGTGACTGCATTCTGTAGAAGAATAGGTTAGTCTTGCACGGATTTCCTGAGAAAAAATGGCTAAATCCATTTTGATGAGATGTTCAAAATTACATGGGGTGTAATTTTGGACAACAATTTAGTGAATTTTAGGGGACATCTTCCTTGTAAATGATGGAGACCAGTTTCCTTGAAACATCCATTGGGCATGGAGTCAAGCTATCCTTGAATAAAATGATTTATGTCTCCTGAATGCACATGAACTCAACACTGAATTGGAGTTGATCTTGTGGGGCTTTGAATAAAACTTGCAAACATCCCCATTTATCTTATTTTCATCGTGAAACTTTCTTGATACAACACTAGGAAACAATAACAAAGGCCCATAACAACTATATACAAACATTAAAAGCATTCATGTTTTAAGGGTAAACATGCAGAGTGTGCACAAAAACTTTTTTTCAATAAATAAACCTATACTACCCTACTCTAACCAAAGGAAAAAGGAAGATAAACAAATCTTGATACATGTTGAGAGAATTATCTTCCTTTTCTTACAAACTAGGGCCATGTGATCAGTTTGGAAATAATCATGGCCTTTAATGAGAGTGGAAAAGTGTCTTGGAACTATTGTCCATACCCATCTTTTAGAATATCAACTGAGAAAAGAATGAATACCTCCTCAATTTATTCCATGTTTGGTTGGGGGTATTGAATATGACCCTTGATGCTTTAAAGCTCTTCCTCCTACTCTGAAGTGATCATGGATGGTTGTAACTCCTTTTTTAGCTATAAATTATCCAAATATCTGATTAAGCATGAGATGATCTACAAGTTTTTCCCATCTTCTTTGCATGCAAATCCATAAATGGAGCTAGTTTAGAAATTTTCCTCATCATTATGGACCATGTTTGTAAGTTGATATAAACTCTTTTATGTTTTCTCTTACACAAACACCCTAGCATTTTGTTGGCGAGAAAATTTGTCTTGTGGACAAATTGGTGAGTTTTAGGCCAATGCTATGGGAATCTAAGTCCCTCTACTTGAATGGTGCAGCTTCTGTATGTGCATGCGTGAAAAAAGTGTATTTCAATGGTGGCCTTTCGACTAGAGATCCAACAGCGGCACTCCACTGACCCTGTGGTAAAGCTAGCAATTTCTCACTAGAGAAGAACTTTGTCTGAGAAGGGGAAAGGGGGTGAGAATGAAGGTAGGAGAAACTAATGTTGTGAGTAGAATATCAAATGTCCACACACATTAATTAGAAATTTCATTTACATGCATTTATAGTCAGAAGAAAAACAAATCCGCAGGAGAAGCTACAAGACCGAATGAAACTCATTGGTCACAAAGTATCAACTAATTCCTTAATCAAAGAGGAAAAAATTCCTTCTTTTCTTATTGAATCTCGAGCAGAGTTTGTACATAGCTTGAGAATGGAAGAAATTCGAGGAAGAAGAGAAAATAGAAGAAGAATGGCATTTTCTGTCTTTTCTAGGTAAAGAGCACTCTGGTCTTTTTTGAAATCAATCGCCAACCCTTGGAATGACGTCGAGAAGCCAATATATTCTTTGCAAGAAACTGTTACAACTTCACAAATCCTCAACGCCTTTTCAAATTCCTCTGTTGTGAAGAAAACGCTCATGGACGGGTTAAAAACCAAATCTTGCAAAGCAACCATTACATTCGATTTGCCAGTTTAAATATAGACCGTTAGATTTGCTCCTCTAACTCTGAAATCAGAGTCCATCCACGTGGCAGGAAGGGATTGGAGCAGTTACGGGGGAAGCCTTTTGCATTTTGTGATTTTTTAGAGATTTAGAAATTTGGAACAAATTGGCCCGCACCCCCGCTTTGACTTTTTAACCTAGACATGTGGCACCCTCTGATTGGAAATGGGGTTGCGGCCT
Organism: Taxus chinensis; assembly: GCA_019776745.2. Lineage (NCBI taxonomy): Eukaryota > Viridiplantae > Streptophyta > Pinopsida > Cupressales > Taxaceae > Taxus > Taxus chinensis. The sequence continues at coordinate 594,429,187 of CM034154.1, read as the reverse complement.
TTTTCTCAATATTTTAACATTTTTTGGAAAAAGGCTCAAAAACTCAATTTCCTCTATCAGCTCGCTCGTTGCTCCGATTTGACTAGGACACGTGAAGCACGTTCTAGTTGGAGACGGGGTCATGGCTCTTTTCTAGAACATTTTACTTCCTTTTTGGAAAAAGGCTCAAAACCTCAAAAGTTCCTCCACCGGCCCGCTCTCCCGCTTTGACTTTTCAACGACGGGCTTCACCTTTGAATTTTTCCCCTTTAAAGCCTAATCGGGGCTATAGATCATTTTTTAACTTTTTGCCTTTTTTACAAAAAAGCTCAAAAACATAAATTCCTCCGATGGCCCGCTCGTCTGCTTTGACTTTTCAACTTTGGGCCATCTTTGAGACCTTGGCGGAGCTCCGGAGCATTTTAGACTTTTACTTCACTTTTTGGGGATTTGGTTACTAATTTCCAAATTGTCCTTTTGGCCCGCTCAAAATCTGCTTTGAATTTTCCACGCAGGCATTGTGACTTTGATTTTTCCTTGCGGGCTTCAACTTTGACTTTTTCCTTTCAAACTTTCCGGGGCCGTGGGGAAAATTTACCATTTTTTCCAAAAGTGACCAAAAGTGTTAAGTTCACCAAAAATATTGTTCCTCCCCATCCAATAGGATCTAACCATGTACCTGCATTCATTGGGGCCAAAATTTGATGGGGAAAAGACACTCGTCATCCCGACTATGGGAAAAATACACGAAGGAAGAGAACTTCATCGTTTGAGTCCAATTTTTGAATTTCCTTCACGAACTAGAGGCATGGAGGCAAAACAAAGATTTGATGACCCAGGCCATAGAATAAGTGAACAATTTTGATCAAAAATGGAGGTTGCAAAGAGGATATTACGTGCATAGACCGGGAGATGGAGAATTTCTTAAAATGAGCAAAACAAAGGTTTAAACAGCTCCTAGGGCACTACTTTTTCTAATTTATTGAATCTCTAACTTAGCTTAAACACCAATGAAGGGCATGAGCTCAAAAAAATTGAATTTGGCTATGGAAACATAGAGCAGTTTTCAAGAGACAACAGCTGGCTCTAGCTTGGGGACATGGCGTGAACTGGGCATGGCTAGGGCACGACATGAGGATCCAGAATCTCAAGTTTCAAAACATATTACGTTGACCAGTGCCTTATCCATTGGGCCTTGTAGAGTCATGTACAATTCTAAGAAAGAATGGAAGAAGGAGGAAACACACAACAAACCAAACAAAACTAAACCTAAAACCACACAACAGAAAAGGGAAAAACACACCTACAAAAATCAACCTATGGTACAAGATGGGGGACAACCCAGCTTTCATTGATGATATAGTTTCAAGTATTGCCCACTTTGAGGCAATTCCAATGGTGTTCCATCCAAGTATGAGAGGAGAAAAACATTCTCACCACAAGTTCCATGAATTTGGAATGGGCCGAGCCATAATGAATCAAACTTTCCATGGCTGCCCTTTGGTTCTCTTCTCTTATCCCATAGTAGGAAAAAGTCTCCAACCTTGAATTTCTTTGCTTTTCCCTCTTGTCAAATATCTTCTTCACTTTCAATTGGTGTTATTTAATTCTATCCACCACTTGGCATCTGCTTTCTTCTAGCTTCTCCAGGAAGAGGATCCTCTTGTCAATGGAGTCTTTGTATTGACCATCTTCTATTTCTTGCAGCAACTTGAGAGCTGGCATCTCAATTGTGAGGGGAATCTCTACCTCAAATCCATACAACATTTGGAAAGGTGACATACATATTTCCTTCTTAGGAGTGATCCTATCATCTCACAATGCATCATATAACTTCTTGTGCCAGTTCCTTTGATTCTCATCTACCAGCTTGCGGACAATGGTCACAATGTTCTTGTTGCTTGACTAAGCTTGCCCATTTCCCTATGGGTAGTAGTTAGAAGAGTGAGATAGGGAGATTCCAAAGCCATAAAAAAACTTTGTGAGCTCCTTGGAAGAGAAATAGGTGGCATTATCTACAACAATTTTCTATGGTATTCCAAAACAAACAATGATATTCTCCTTGATGAAGTTGCAGACTGTTTCAGAGTTGGCTTTCTTGGTTGGGATGGCTTCCACCCATTTAGTGAAGTAATCAGTTGAAGTGAGTACATAAGTATGCCCTACACTAGAATGAGGATTCAAAACACCAATGAAATCTAGCCCCCATTGCTGAAATGGTTCTTCAATCACCACAAGCCTGAGTGGCAGCGCAACTAGTTGTGGCTTTTCCAACAAATTGTTTACATGCTTTGCATTTGGAAACCCAATCCTGAGTGTCTGCAAAGATGGAGGGCCAATAATATCTCCCTCTGAGGATCTTATGTGTGGTGACCATTGCTGAGAAATTTCCACCACAAGCTTGATCATGATATGCCCTGAGAAACTTTTCTTGTTGCTCCTTATCTACACACCTGAGGAAATAACCATCTAGGCCTCTCTTGTAAAGTGCATGATTCCAGATCACAAACTTGGCTGCCTTTAGCTTGAGTTTCCTTATTTGTTTGTAATCAAGATGAGGAGGGAATTCTCCATAAGTGAGGTAGTAAGAAATGTCAACATACCACTCATCAGTAGTGGTGACAAAGAGCACCTGTGGACTGTCTTCTGAATAGGTTGAGAAAACACCATCTTTTTCTCCCTACTGAGCTTTGAGAGCTTCATCTTCAGTAAATTCAACTTGCACAAACCATTTCCTCTTACCAAATTAGAGGGTCTAATCTCCAAGTCATACTCTTGGGTCTTTGACAATCTAGCTTCCTCTCTTAGCCCCAAGATCTTGTTGAGTCAAAATGGACTTGATTGCACTTCCAGGGACCATCACCACTGTATGGGAATTGAGAATGTAGAATCTGAAACTTTTAACAACTTTGACCACTGTGTAGGCATGTTTCTCCAATTGGTTGTACTTTAGCTCATGATTTTTCAAAGGAAATCTCATGAAAGCAATGGGTGCTTCCAAACCTTCATCATTTTTCTGAACAAGGATAACAGAGAGTGTATGTTCTGATGCATAGCAATACATGATGAAATCCTTGTTGAAATCTGGAGATACAAGAGTTGGAGCTTTGGCAATGGCTTTCTTGATCTCCTCAAATGTTGTTTTTCCTTCCTTATTCCACTTGAAACTTGCTTGAGGCTTCATCATGGAAGTTATATGCTTAGTCAGTTCAGAAAACTCAGGCATAAAATGACGAAGGAAGTTTACCTTTCCAAAGAATGAATGAACTCCCTTCTTGCTGGTTGGTAAGGCTAGTGCTTGGATAGCTCTGACCCTCTCAGGATCAATGTGTGCTCCATGTTTGTTCACAATGTGTCCCAGACAACTTACCTTCTGTGACTCCAAAAATGCACTTCTTTGGATTTAGAGAAATGCCATGTTTCCTACACCTTGCAAGGACTTGCTCCAAATGACTGATATGATCTCCCCTCCTCTTTGAAAAAACCATGAGGTCATCAAGGTAAATGAAAATGTAGTGTTTCAAATATTTGAAGGCCAAGTCCATTGCTCTCTGGAAAGTGGCTCCAACATTGATCAAGCCAAAAAGCATTCTGTTGTAGGAAAAAGTGCCCCAAGGTGTTGTGAAGGTTGTTTTGTTGCAATCCTCTTCTAACCACCTTGATTTGGTTGTACCCTAAGAATCCATCAAGCAAAGAGAGCATCTCAGATCCAGTGACTTTCTTGCAAAATATGATCCATGATTGGAAGAGGGTAGTTGTCCTTGAGAGATGCTTGATTCAGATTTCAGAAGTCTACACAAATCCTTATTTCCCCGTTCTTCTTCCTTACTGGCACAATGTTAGCCACCCATGTTGAATGGTGGATGGGGAAAATGATTCTAGCATTGAGCATATTTTGTCACCTCTTCTTTGATAACATCAGAAATCTTTGGATTGTAGGGCCTTTGTTTTTTCCTGAAGGGCTTGGCTCCTTACTTCAAAGGAATGGAGTGATGCATTTCCTTTGGCTGAAAAGATTTGAGTTCATCATAGGAGTAGGCCAGGACATCTGAGTACTTTTTTAGCAGAGCAACAAACTTTCTCTTCTCTTTTGGTGAGCAGCATTTACCAATGTTAACCATCCTTGGATTCTCTGAAGTGCCAATGTTTTCTTGATCAAAATCAGATGGACACCGAGAAGACTGTTTTTATTTCTCTTGGATGAACCTGTCATGCTTGTCAAAGAGGTCTTCCAAAGAAACTAGGCCTTTGGGGATTTTGTTTCCTTTCAGTTTGATTACTCCCTCTTCATCAATTCCCTCAATTCCTTCCTTCTCTTCTTTGGGGATTGATTCACGGTGTGGGTTTTCACTTCCTTCAAAGAAAAGATTATTGAAGTTATCCCTTTGTTCTAAGAAGGCTAGGATTTGATTATCATCATTGAAGACCTACCAGTGATTTGCATTGTCTGGTATGTTGGGTCTGAACACCATCTCAATGGTCACTTTATCCTTGCCAAAAGAAGGATGAGGTGTCACTAAGGAAGCTGACACTGCTAGAGAATCAGCCTTTTCATTCTGCTCCCTAGGGATAGCTTCAATGGAGAATGCATCAAAGAATTCAATGCAGTCCCACACTCTATTTCTATAGTGCCTGAGCCTTGGATTTTTCACCTGATATTGTTGGCAGGACCTACTTCACCACAATCTCAGTATCACCTTTGCATCTCAGTTTCTTGATTCCCATGTCCTCTTCTACATTCATGCCTAAGAGAAATGCTTCATACTCTGCAGTATTGTTTGTATTATCAAATTGTAGCTTGTAAGAAAAAGGATATACCTCATTGGAGGGAGAGTATAATACTACACCAGCTCCTGAACCTGCTCTGGAATGATTGCCATCAAACTCCATTGTCCAAATCTGATCTTCTTCTTCCTCCATGAGGAGTGGAAAGTTATCTTCCTTTTGTGATGTAAGGAAGTAGTTTCCTAGCCCACAATCTTGAAAGAGGATGTTAGCTCTTGGATCATCAGATTTCCTTACTGTGAATTTCATTTTCCTGACTGGCAGCAGCTTCTTCATTTCTCCTTTCACTGGGATAGTTGCAGATGACCAATCCATTTTTATTTCTCCACCTAGATCTCTACAAAAACTTCTACTCAACAGCATACCAAAAGATGTTGGATATCTGCCACCAAAATGGTCAAGAGTATCTTCTTATCAGGGTAATCAGCTAGTGCAACCTGAGCATCCTTAATCCTTCCTACCAATGGAACTTGTTTGGATTCCATTGAGTAGCATGTGCCATTTACCTGGGTCAAAGTGAGGCCAAGAGAATTTGCAACTTTTGTTGGCATCACATTATCTGAGGCTCCAGAATCTATAATGCAATTGTTCAGCTGGAAACCTTTGATGAGAAGTGACAGGTAAAAAGGCTCAACTCTGTTGGTGGTGGAGGCACTGAGGGCTAACATGTTTTGGGAAGGTGGTATGGATGGTGTGGGTAATAGGCCTTTAGAGATTGGGCTTGAAGAAAAAGGGTTACTACCATGAACTGCCTTGATGAATCTGTCAAGTTGGGTAGGATGTGTTTGTAGGTATTCAATCTCAGAGAGCTGAACTTTGGTTTTTCTTGCATGCTCCACAAAGTCAAATGGAGTTATGGTAGATGAGGAAGAGGTTCCAGCAGTGGGAGAGGATTTAAATGACAAGGGGTTTTGTTACTTTTGGTATTGGTTTCTCCTTTTCAAATGTAGCAATTGGCTTGGAAGGAGATGGGGGTGTAGCCTTTGATTGAAATTTAGATGTTCTTACAGAAACACCATTTAGAAGAGAATTGCTCTTAACATATTTTGAGTTGGGAGAAGAATCAGATAACTTACTTGGCACAGCAGTGTGATCCTTGACAACTGGTGAGTCTGATTTCTCTCTAGCTGATTCCATGGAAGGTGGTAATGGTGATCCCCTGTTGATGATCTTGTTTAGTGGAGGCTTTGAAGAGCTATCTTCTTTGTTCTTCCTACTCTCAGTTGCAACTGTTGAGGCTGAAACACCATTCTTGGATTTTGCACGAGTGAAAATAGCACATGAAAAACTTGGAGCTTCTTCATCACCTTCCTCCTCATCATCAACATATTCAATCAGGCCATTGTGCATGCCAACCTCTTCAATTTCAAGATAGTTTTCATAGTCATCCATGCTTTCTTCTTCAATTTCCTCAATGTTTGTTCCTTCTTTTGATTCCCTAGTGTCACAGATGGCATTGACTGGTGGTGCTTCAAGAGCAAGCCTACGAGGAGGTGGAGCAATTCTTGGTCTATCAGAGGATTTGGTCTCCTTGGAGCATTCCTTGTTGTGATTTGTGACAGCTGCTTCTTCAAAGCAACTAGGTCATTTGACATTTTTTGGAACATTGGATCAGTGGTGACTGAATTTGAACTCTGACCTTTTTTCTTCCCATTTGGTCCTTTCACTTTTCCAGAAAGAATTAGATCATCATCAGTCTCAATTGCAAAGTCTTTAGCTTCCCTCAATGTTCTTCGGTTGGGCTCTTCTAAGGAAGAAACCAACTTCTGATGGCAAAGCACTGATGAAGAACCTTTTCAAGTTGTTTTCAGAGGGGACCACATCTTTTGGGATCCTTCTTACCAACCTATCATACCTTGCTACAAAATCTCTCATTGATTCAGAGGTCTCCTTCTTCATCTGAACCAATTGGACCAGCAGATCCTGACAATCTTATGTGCTCTTGAACCTATGTTCAAATGCACTTCTTATATCTTCCCAGCATGTGACAGATCTTGGGGGCAACATGTAGAACCATTCAGCAGCTTTTTCTTGGAGTGACTCCACAAAGAGCCTAACTGAAACATCTTCATCTTCAACTCCCAACACTCCACAAGCAGTGATGAATGCTACTACATGTTCTTCAGGGAGCTGAGAACCATCCCCTTTGAATTTTGGGAAGTTCTTTCTTGAGCCTCTTGGGAGGTCATGAAGTGGTGGTGGAAGAGAAAGTGGACCATATATTTCCTCCCCATGGTACATTAGGCCTACGGGCCTCACGATCCCCCATTCTATTTCTATTTCTAGCTTCCCACCTTGCTAAAGTTGTGGCCTCTGCTACTGCTCTCTCATCTACCTCGGCCTGAAGTCTTTCGATTTCTTCAAGTTGAGCCCTTATTTCCTCTTCCACTCTTGCTTCTCTTTCTCTAACTTCTTCTTCAATTTCTACGTCAGTGAAATCATCAAGGTTCTCGTTGATGTATGGAAATTCACCATCCAAAGGATTAGCAACACTCAGGTTCTCAACGTGACCGGTTGCTTGACGAAGGGGAGGCCCCTGAATTCTGAGCAGCTCTTGTCTTCTTTGAAGTTCTTCAAAAATGGGGTTGTTTGTCCTCCTTGTCTCTATTGTTGGGTGTATCTTCTATCAGCCAGCTTGAAAGTTTACGCTCTTCTCTGGGGTGCTGGAATTTGTCTCTGCCTTTCCAATTCGACAACACGTTCCTCTTCCAGGTCCAGAATCCTTATGGCAATGAAGTATTGATTGACACTTTGTCTCTATTATGCCAAATAGCTTCTCTCAGATCAAAAGCAATGTCTTCTTGGATGTGAAAGAGTAAATCAGGTCTCTCAACAGGAGGATCTCCCAGAATAGCCATGATTTACATCCATGAAGTTTGTGTGATTATTCAATCTCCAGAAAATTTTCTTCTAGAATCTTTTTTTTTGTATTTTATGACCTTGAGGTCATTTTTAGGTGCAGATGCTGCAAAATCTACCCCATGGTGGGTGCCAAAAACTATTGGCGAGAAAAATTGTCTTGTGGACAAATTGGTGAGTTTCAAGCCAACACTATGGGAATCTAAGTCCCTCTACTTGAATGGTGCAACTTCCATATGTGCATGTGTGAAAAAGTGGATTTCAATGGTGGCCTTTCAACCAGAGATCCAACAGGGGCACTCCACTGACCCTGTGGCAAAGCTAGCAATTTCTCACTAGAGAAGAACTTTGTCTGAGAAGGGGAAAGGGAGTGAGAATGAAGGTAGGAGAAACTAATGTTGTGAGTAGAATATCAGATGTCCACACACATTAATTAGAAATTTCATTTACATGCATTTATAGTCAGAAGAAAAACAAATCTGCAAGAGAAGCTATAAGACCAAATGAAACTCATTGGTTGCAAAGTACCAATTAATTCCTCAATCAAAGAGGTAAAATTCCTTCTTTTATTATTGAAGCTCGAGCAGAGTTTGTACATAGCTTGAGAATGGAAGAAATTTGAGGAAGAAGAGAAAATAGAAGAAGAATGGCATTTTCTGTCTTTTCCAGGTACAAGAGCACTCTAGTCTTTTTTGAAAATCAATCGCCAGCCCTTGGAATGATCGAGAAGCCATTATATTCTTTACAAGAAACTGTTACAACTTCACAAATCCTCAACGCCTTTTCAAATTCCTCTGTTGTGAAGAAAACACTCATGGCGGGTTAAAAACCAGATCTTGTGAAGCAACCGTTACATTCGATTTGCCAGTTTAAATATAGACCATTTGATTTTCTCCTCTAACTCTGAAATCGGGTCATCCATGTGGTAGGAAGGGATTGGAGCAGTTACAGGGGAAGCCCTTTGCATTTTGTGATTTTTAGAGATTTGGCAATTTGGAACAAATTGGCCCGCACCCCTGCTTTGACTTTTCAACTTAGACATGTGGCACCCTCTGATTGGAAATGGGGTCGCGGCCTTTTCTCAACATTTTAACCTTTTTTGGAAAAAGGCTCAAAAACTCAATTTCCTCCACCGGCCCGCTACTCTGATTTGACTAGGACACGTGGCACATTCTGGTTGGAGATGGGGTCACGACTCTTTTCTAAACATTTTAACCTTTTTGGGAAAAAGGCTCAAAACCTCAATTTCCTCCATCGGCCCACTCTCCAACGCTTTGACTTTTCAACGGTGGGCTTCAACTTTAAATGTTTCAATTTATAGCCTGATCGAGGCTTGCGGATCATTTTTTAACTTTTCACCTTTTTTTACAAAGAGGCTTAAAAACACAATTTCCTCTACGCCGTCACTGCTCTTCTGTTTTGACTTTTCAACTTTGGGCCCAAGACCTTGGCGGAGCCGCGGAGAATTTTAGAACTTTTACTTCACTTTTTGTGGATTTGGTTAAATTTCCAAAAGTGCCCCGATGGCCCGCTCATCTGCTTTGACTTTTCCACAATGGGCTTCAACTTTTACTTTTTCCCATGCGGGCTTCAACTTTGACTTTTTCCTTTCAAACTTTCCAAGGCCGAGGGGAAAATTTACCATTTTTTGCCAAAAGTGACCAAAAGTGTTAAGTTCACCAAAAATCACTGTTCCTCCCCATCTAATAGGATCTGACCACGTACTTGCATTCATTGGGGCCAAAATTTGATGGGGAAAAGACACCCGTCATCCCGACTGTGGGAAAAATACATGGAGGAAGAGAACTTCATCATTTTGAGTCTAATTTTTGAATTTCCTTCACGAACCAGAGGCATGGAGGCAAAAAAATGATTTGACGACCCAGGCCATAGAATAAGTGAACAATTTTGATCAAAAATGGAGGTTGTAAAGAGGATATTATGTGCACAGACCGGGAAATGGAGAATTTCTCAAAACAAGCAAAAACATATGTTTAAACAGCTCTAGGGCACGAACTTTTGCTAATTTCTTGAATCTCTAACTTGGCTTAAACACCAACGAAGGACATGAGCTCAAAAAATTTGAATTTGGCTATGAAAATGCAGAGCAGTTTTCAAGAGCTAACACATTCACACTTGCATTTTGATTTTCTTCTTCAAACAAAGAGTATGAAATCTCTAACTTATCATCTTCCTCCTCATGCTCACTATGAACAATGTTTTGAATAGTAGGTTATTATTTTTAGATTTCCTCCATAGAAATCCGATCAGTATTAGATTATGCTAAGGATGAAGGGGAAGAAAGATCTATAATTTCACCATCAAAAGAGAGTAAGAAGCTTCATATGATTTCTTCCTCTTCCAGTACTTCCAAATCTGATTGTTTTTCCTCCTCCATTGTTGATTTTTGTGAAGACAAACCAACAACCTCCTCCTTATACTCTTCCAACTCAACCTCTATTGTAGGTCTAACCAGTTTTGGCATTTGATTGGATTTGAATCTTAAACTCCAATTCTTTATATTTTACATTAGAACCTCTTTGTTAGGTTCTTCAATTGGTTTCCCTCCATGATTGATTTTCTGATTAGTTTCCTCCTAAAATGAGTTTGGGAACATGAGAGGAGGGGTGGGCTAGGTTTATATCTTATTTTTCAATTGTTACAATAAGGAGAAAGGTGTAGGATCTTCTTTTGGAGGAAATGGAATAGAAGGATAATCTTTGAGAAAGCTAGGAATTTTGACCTTTTTCTTAGGTGGCTAAAGTTGATAAGGGATGGAAATAATTTACTGATATGGTAAGAATGTAGGAACATCCATTGATAGGGTTCCTTAATATTTGATTCATTAGTTTTTAATGCATGTAATGATGCAATAAAATCAACCATTTGAGTGAGGGAATCACTCATTACCTCTAAATTTTGTTGTGGACTAAACCAACTGGGTATAATACCTCTCCATTGACAAGGTTGCCTAAAACCATGTTGTTTAGCTTGCATGATTTATAGTTGTTATTTGCAGGCTTGTGAGATCTCCTCCATTCTTTGGAATTTGCCTTCAAAATCCCCTTCAAGTGTGAGATGAGCTCCAAAAACTGCATACTCTTCTTCATATTCAACACCATGGTTAATTAAATAACCATATTGATGTTTCTATATTTGGCTCACAAGAATATGCCTACTCAATCTGATTTTGGTCACAAAATTGATATGGAGTTGTGTAAAAGTGGTTCGAAAATGAATTTAGGAAAGTTAGAGGTGGAATGGAATGATAATGCTTCTACAAATGAGAATTACATTGAGGAAATGAATTCATGGTTGCACAACCTCATGAAAGAGTGAAATGAATAATGGAAAGGGGGTTTGCAGCTGAGATGGTGGGTTTTTTGGATGTGTAAAGGATCACCTCAAAAGGTTGAAATAACTAAGACACACACGAAACTTAGTGAAAATTAAATAACTTTCCCACATGGCGTTCCAAAAACTGTTAATACCAAAAGTTGCACCCTCTAAATATTCTCTAGTGAATATCCAGAAATTTAGGTAACATGGGATGATCTCAAGAGTTTGGGATTGCACAAATTTAGATCAACCTCTGAATAAGGTTGAATTCCTTTTTACGTTGATTTTGGAAACCCACATAACACAACCTACATCAAATGTTAAACTACTACTATAGCTAATTCTTACTATAAAACTTCCAAGGGACCAAGGAGAGAGAGATGTAGAAGGGAAATCCTATGCTAAAGGGGAGGTGATAGCACCAGATAATATGGATGATCACTCTCCACAAGGGGAGGAAAGGGGAGAAAATGTGGGAGGAAAGTGCAGAAAACCATTTCGCAGGCCAAACCCATATATACTCACCCTTCCACACATTTATGACACACGAAAATGGAGAAACCTGCAAGTAACAAATGCACACAATAATGCTAAAAAAGAACATAATGGAAAAAACACATAAAACGTGAGACTAGGGCACAAAGAATACATAACACTTGATTTTATTTCTTACATGATGAACAGGTGGTTACATTCATGGAAAAAGGTGAAAATAGATTGCAGAGACCAAGTTCAATGTCTGAAACTCATGGGAATTCAGCCACCATTTTAACATGGTGTCGTTACAAAAAGAGAGAGATATAGCATTTTTACAATGTATGAGTTCCAAATTTATATAAAATGAGAAGAAAGGATAAGGAGAGAGAGAGAGAGGCACCAACAGGATGGACTCAACCACCAAGGACCAATCACCATTGATGTTTACAGGAATATGTGGGTGCATGACATGGCTTCTATCACATGTCATTAGATTTTGTAGGCTGCAGAGACACGCTCATACTTCATTGATTATGTTCGATGGAGTGGTTAGTGTTTGATTTTCAATTTAAGTGTGGTTTTTTTGCTTCCCGCTAGTTTTCTTTGTTATGCAGCTTTGGGTGTTTCACGGCTTCCACTACAGATCTAAAAACTTCCACACTTTTCCTTTCAATGTCGTCATTATTCCATGGAGATCTTTCCTTCTTTATGTGTGACATCTCACCCATGGCTATTTTCCTTTGTTCTGCTGACTAGGAGAGTCTCTGTGACAATAATCTTTGAGAAACCCACATAACACGAAGATAATGTTCTACGGACTTTGAACTTAGTCGTATTTGAATTTTATTTCATTTCTCATGTAGTTCCCGACATCACTCAATCATGAATTCTTCATGTCAGACTTCATCCTTGGTTCCAAATAATTTACCAACTCCGTGGAATACCATATATTTTGAGCCCACGTAATATTGGGTTTCTAAGCCCCGAAGCATTAAGTTTCCTCACATTTCTTTGATGTGTGGATCTTGTCCTTAGCCAATTATTTCAAATTTTTATGGGCATGAATACCCAGTAGTGATCTTACTTACCTCGACCCACACAAGACTAATTAAGTACCCACAAAGGTCCAAAACCATAGGAATTATGCCTTAGGCCTAAGCTCGATACATCATTCTATGGGTTCGGGGAACCCACATAAAACTAAGTTCCATAAAAATATGACCAAGTCCAACTAATGCTCACTTTTGTTCCACAACTTAGGAGAACCCATAGAACATTATGTGACTGCATTCCGCGAAATACTAAATTATTATTGCACGTCTTTCCTGTGCAAAAATGGATAAGTCCATTTTGATGAATTGTTAAAAATTACAGGGGGTGTAATTTTGGACAACAGTTACCTTTTGTTGAGCAAGTTGCATTTTTGGTGCAAAAATGTTTTATTGCTTCATGTTCACTCCCTAAATGTGTGTCTCCAATGGCATCTTCTCAATATATACTTCAATAGTGTTAAAAATGGTTAACGAGGTTATCATGTGTCTACTTGTTTAATAAATTTGTGACACTATTCTAAACACATGGGAGGAGGGAAGGACAATATAATTTTTTATTATTTTCTCAGTTATTTGAATTTACCACTAGAATGTTTGGGTATCCCCTCTTGAAACATCTTTTGTGGAAATCATCTCCAAGCTATAGTTTCCTACTTCCACAATGTTATTGTTTAGTTTTTCCTCACTTTGTGCATTGATTGTTTCTACCTAAGGGGTGACTATTGTTTACACATTATATTTCACCTAACAAATTCTCACTTCCTTACTATTTTTTCCTCCTCCTATTTTAATTACACAATTTCTTATCCCTTCACAATTTGAGCATGCTCTTCTGATTACACCTTAGCTTCATTGGTCCTTTTCTCCTTTGTGTATTTCTTGTCATGTTACTCTTTTTCTTATTGCTCCTTCATCTTATCTTCTTTATCCTTCCTCTTTTCTTATGCCTCTTTTTTATATACTATTTCTTCCTTTTTCTTTTATTCCTCTACTATGTTTTATTGTTCTCTCTTCTAGTTATCTTCCTAGAGTCTTTGAGCTTTATTTTGCATAATTATTCTATAAAAACCGTATTTTTTATACTTAACGACCATTTATTTTGTGCATCAGTTGATGATGAATTCTTCTCCTAAGCGGATGCCTTAAGGGGCCTATCGAGATTGGGGTATGATTTGACTTGGTCATGTGGTCTAGACCAAATCATTTGAGAGATGTATCTATTATCCTTATTCACCTCATACTTACCTTATTTCTTCCCTTTATTCACACATTACACTCATTATATATAATTTCCCTATTATGTCCACTTCTTTCCTCTTGTTCCATGTTATTATCCATGTTTTTGGTCACTTTGGATCTTCGTCATTTACCTTGAGTATGTCTTTGTCCTCAACTCCTAATGTTTTCATCCTATGACCTTAGGGTTTCCCCAAGGCCAATGCCATCACCCATGGGTGATGGAACCTATTTTGGTTTTTCCATGACCGATGCCATCACCCAAGGGAAATGGTTTCAAGTATATATACCCCCTTTTTTTGTTAGTAGTATAACCAATTAATTGATTTTTCACACATTATTTTTCACTACTTCACACTTACTAATTGACTTTGGAGTTTTGGATCTTACACTTTTACATTTGGGTCACCATAATGAGTTAAGATTAAGGATATTATTTTTTATCTTTCCACTTCTCCATCTATAGTGATTCTCTCTCGATGTTGTTATCTATAGGGATGAATATGCATTAACGATCATATACACGTTATAGATAAAAAAAAATAACCCTCTTTGGTAGCTTATTTTGTATGTGTGTGCTTGTTGTTGGTCATTCATTGCTATAGGTTACAGTACATGTAGGTTTGTTTTGATCTATTTATTTTTCTTATTATTATTATGCCCCTTGGATTTATCCATCCCTTGGTGTTTTTCCTCTTTATTTTAGAATCCAAGTAGGATACCTATCTTTATCTTAGTTGTAAGCCTTGTAAACCTCTAGATATCATATTAAAAGGGATATTATCCTCTATGTTTGCCACTTTAGCACTCCTTGAGCACATTTGTATCTACAAGCTACAAGATGTGGCCAATCTTAGATTGGATCCCTATATTTTAGAACCTATTTGGGAATCTCTCTTTTACTCATCAAACACTCTAGGGAACATGATGTGAAACTTATTTTTCACTAAACTAGGTTAGATTCGACCCACTCTCTAACCTTCTCTACTTTGTGTACACCATCAGCCCCTATTATGGACCCTACTACATGGCCAATCATGTGTTCACTAGGTTAACACTTACATATTCCATCACCCCCTATGCATACTTTCTACATAGTTGATCATGTTTGTAAATTCTCCTTTGCCTTCTAGATCATCATCCTCGATTTCATTGACTCCGTGTATAAACATACTACACAGTTGATCCCATTGAAAATCCTCTCCAGTAAGCTTTCCTAAAGCAATCTCAGTTTACCATGAAATACTTGTTTGGAGATTCTTATTCATCTTGAATTGGAAAATCCCTATCTAATCAAAATAACTCCCAAAATCAGTCCCTTCCTAAGACAACTCCATATATTGTTGATTATCTCATCATAGGAGTTAACACTAAAAGGACCAATCCTCTACCTCAAATTTTACAAACCAGGTCCAACAACCAAAACCGTGTCTTTAAAATTGAAGAAGAATTAGAACATGAGAATCTCCTTGAACTTGATTATATTTCAGGTAGTCAAAAAATTGTAAAAAATCTTGAGTATGTAGGAGAGTCTCCCAAAATGTTATACAAACACCTTGATAATTACTTTTCGTAGAAATTTTATGTTAATATTAACCATCTTGATCCTCCTGCAGATGAAGAAAATATCGATGCATCCAATAATACCAATACCTCTCCTAATATGGATTCTACCCAACCCATCATGTAACTCATTGACCATCTAATTCAACAACAAATCGTCACTACAAATCAATTTGTACAGCTTCTAACTAGCCTGACTTAGCTTTTCAATCAGCCTCAAATGATCTCTTGGGTCAAAAAATTAAGTTCAACCCCCCTCCACTTCCGATTGGGACTAATGGACCTTCCATTACAAAACACTGGGGCTTAAAACAATACCCTTATGGTCATCTAATGAGAACCATTATCTCTTTACATTTCTAATATAAAAATTAGAGGTGTGTCCTCTTCCATCACTACAGTGGTTCTATTGATTCTAATTTCAATATCAAATCCTGTATTAATCTCTATAAGTATTGGGTCAAGAAAAACTCTTATTTTGTTACCAAGCTCCTAGCTAAGACCCTCATTGGATATACCTTATATTGGTATACAACTTCCTAGCCAATTCCATTGTTGAACTAGAGGGCTTGGTAACCAACCTAGTCAGAAAATTCCAATTATCATGACCTTCTTGAAAACAATATTAGTTCCTTCATCGATTGAAATCAAATGGATAATGAATCTACCCAAACCTTCATTAAATTTTAGAATACTTTACCCACTAGGGATGAACACAACAAGTCCAAAGGGATATTGTTCCAATTGATCCTAAAAGAAATTGAGCCTTGCCTTCAATACAAGGTTAGATAATTTTCCCTCTGGCTATTTGGAAGCTTCATTTGAAAAGGCCAAGCACCAAGATTATCTCATGAAAGGTTTTGAAAAGCCTTCTCCAAAGAGGAAACCCAGTATAAAGACACCTAAGTCCAGCGTCCTAGAAACAACAACCTCCCTCTTATACTCTTCCAACTCAACCTCTATTGTAGGTCTAACCAGTTTTGGCATTTGATTGGATTCGAATCTTAAACTCCAATTCTTCATATTTTACATTAGAACCTCTTTGTTAGGTTCTTCAATTGGTTGCCCTCCATGATTGATTTTCTGATTAGTTTCTCCTAAAATGAGTTTGGGAACATGAGAGGAGGGGTGGGCTAGGTTTATATCTTATTTTTCAATTGTTACAATAAGGAGAAAGGTGTAGGATCTTCTTTTGGAGGAAATGGAATAGAAGGATAATCTTTGAGAAAGCTAGGAATTTTGACCTTTTTCTTAGGTGGCTAAAGTTGATAAGGGATGGAAATAATTTACTGATATGGTAAGAATGTAGGAACATCCATTGATAGGGTTCCTTAATATTGATTCATTAGTTTTTTAATGCATGTAATGATGCAATAAAATCAACCATTTGAGTGAGGGAATCACTCATTACCTCTAAATTTTGTTGTGGACTAAACCAACTGGGTATAATACCTCTCCATTGACAAGGTTGCCTAAAACCATGTTGTTTAGCTTGCATGATTTATAGTTGTTATTTGCAGGCTTGTGAGATCTCCTCCATTCTTTGGAATTTGCCTTCAAAATCCCCTTCAAGTGTGAGATGAGCTCCAAAAACTGCATACTCTTCTTCATATTCAACACCATGGTTAATTAAATAACCATATTGATGTTTCTATATTTGGCTCACAAGAATATGCCTACTCAATCTGATTTTGGTCACAAAATTGATATGGAGTTGTGTAAAAGTGGTTCGAAAATGAATTTAGGAAAGTTAGAGGTGGAATGGAATGATAATGCTTCTACAAATGAGAATTACATTGAGGAAATGAATTCATGGTTGCACAACCTCATGAAAGAGTGAAATGAATAATGGAAAGGGGGTTTGCAGCTGAGATGGTGGGTTTTTTGGATGTGTAAAGGATCACCTCAAAAGGTTGAAATAACTAAGCCACACACCAAACTTAGTGAAAATTAAATAACTTTCCCACATGGCGTTCCAAAAACTGTTAATACCAAAAGTTGCACCCTCTAAATATTCTCTAGTGAATATCCAGAAATTTAGGTAACATGGGATGATCTCAAGAGTTTGGGATTGCACAAATTTAGATCAACCTCTGAATAAGGTTGAATTCCTTTTTACGTTGATTTTGGAAACCCACATAACACAACCTACATCAAATGTTAAACTACTACTATAGCTAATTCTTACTATAAAACTTCCAAGGGACCAAGGAGAGAGAGATGTAGAAGGGAAATCCTATGCTAAAGGGGAGGTGATAGCACCAGATAATATGGATGATCACTCTCCACAAGGGGAGGAAAGGGGAGAAAATGTGGGAGGAAAGTGCAGAAAACCATTTCGCAGGCCAAACCCATATATACTCACCCTTCCACACATTTATGACGCACGAAAATGGAGAAACCTGCAAGTAACAAATGCACACAATAATGCTAAAAAAGAACATAATGGAAAAAACACATAAAACGTGAGACTAGGGCACAAAGAATACATAACACTTGATTTTATTTCTTACATGATGAACAGGTGGTTACATTCATGGAAAAAGGTGAAAATAGATTGCAGAGACCAAGTTCAATGTCTGAAACTCATGGGAATTCAGCCACCATTTTAACATGGTGTCGTTACAAAAAGAGAGAGATATAGCATTTTTACAATGTATGAGTTCCAAATTTATATAAAATGAGAAGAAAGGATAAGGAGAGAGAGAGAGAGGCACCAACAGGATGGACTCAACCACCAAGGACCAATCACCATTGATGTTTACAGGAATATGTGGGTGCATGACATGGCTTCTATCACATGTCATTAGATTTTGTAGGCTGCAGAGACACGCTCATACTTCATTGATTATGTTCGATGGAGTGGTTGGTGTTTGATTTTCAATTTAAGTGTGGTTTTTTTGCTTCCCGCTAGTTTTCTTTGTTATGCAGCTTTGGGTGTTTCACGGCTTCCACTGCAGATCTAAAAACTTCCACACTTTTCCTTTCAATGTCGTCATTATTCCATGGAGATCTTTCCTTCTTTATGTGTGGCATCTCACCCATGGCTATTTTCCTTTGTTCTGCTGACTAGGAGAGTCTCTGTGACAATAATCTTTGAGAAACCCACATAACACGAAGATAATGTTCTACGGACTTTGAACTTAGTCGTATTTGAATTTTATTTCATTTCTCATGTAGTTCCCGACATCACTCAATCATGAATTCTTCATGTCAGACTTCATCCTTGGTTCCAAATAATTTACCAACTCCGTGGAATACCATATATTTTGAGCCCACGTAATATTGGGTTTCTAAGCCCCGAAGCATTAAGTTTCCTCACATTTCTTTGATGTGTGGATCTTGTCCTTAGCCAATTATTTCAAATTTTTATGGGCATGAATACCCAGTAGTGATCTTACTTACCTCGACCCACACAAGACTGATTAAGTACCCACAAAGGTCCAAAACCATAGGAATTATGCCTTAGGCCTAAGCTCGATACATCATTCTATGGGTTCGGGGAACCCACATAAAACTAAGTTCCATAAAAATATGACCAAGTCCAACTAATGCTCACTTTTGTTCCACAGCTTAGGAGAACCCATAGAACATTATGTGACTGCATTCCGCGAAATACTAAATTATTATTGCACGTCTTTCCTGTGCAAAAATGGATAAGTCCATTTTGATGAATTGTTAAAAATTACAGGGGTTGTAATTTTGGACAACAGTTACCTTTTGTTGAGCAAGTTACATTTTTGGTGCAAAAATGTTTTATTGCTTCATGTTCACTCCCTAAATGTGTGTCTCTAATGGCATCTTCTCAATATATACTTCAATAGTGTTAAAAATGGTTAACGAGGTTATCATTTGTCTACTTGTTTAATAAATTTGTGACACTATTCTAAACACATGGGAGGAGGGAAGGACAATATAATTTTTTATTATTTTCTCAGTTATTTGAATTTACCACTAGAATGTTTGGGTATCCCCTCTTGAAACATCTTTTGTGGAAATCATCTCCAAGCTATAGTTTCCTACTTCCACAATGTTATTGTTTAGTTTTTCCTCACTTTGTGCATTGATTGTTTCTACCTAAGGGGTGACTATTGTTTACACATTATATTTCACCTAACAAATTCTCACTTCCTTACTATTTTTTCCTCCTCCTATTTTAATTACACAATTTCTTATCCCTTCACAATTTGAGCATGCTCTTCTGATTACACCTTAGCTTCATTGGTCCTTTTCTCCTTTGTGTATTTCTTGTCATGTTACTCTTTTTCTTATTGCTCCTTCATCTTATCTTCTTTATCCTTCCTCTTTTCTTATGCCTCTTTTTTATATACTATTTCTTCCTTTTTCTTTTATTCCTCTACTATGTTTTATTGTTCTCTCTTCTAGTTATCTTCCTAGAGTCTTTGAGCTTTATTTTGCATAATTATTCTATAAAAACCGTATTTTTTATACTTAACGACCATTTATTTTGTGCATCAGTTGATGATGAATTCTTCTCCTAAGCGGATGCCTTAAGGGGCCTATCGAGATTGGGGTATGATTTGACTTGGTCATGTGGTCTAGACCAAATCATTTGAGAGATGTATCTATTATCCTTATTCACCTCATACTTACCTTATTTCTTCCCTTTATTCACACATTACACTCATTATATATAATTTCCCTATTATGTCCACTTCTTTCCTCTTGTTCCATGTTATTATCCATGTTTTTGGTCACTTTGGATCTTCGTCATTTACCTTGAGTATGTCTTTGTCCTCAACTCCTAATGTTTTCATCCTATGACCTTAGGGTTTCCCCAAGGCCAATGCCATCACCCATGGGTGATGGAACCTATTTTGGTTTTTCCATGACCGATGCCATCACCCAAGGGAAATGGTTTCGAGTATATATACCCCTTTTTTTTCTTAGTAGTATAACTAATTAATTGATTTTTCACACATTATTTTTCACTACTTCACACTTACTAATTGACTTCGGAGTTTTGGATCTTACACTTTTACATTTGGGTCACCATAATAAGTTAAGATTAAGGATATTATTTTTGATCTTTCCACTTCTCCATCTATAGTGATTCTCTCTCGATGTTGTTATCTATAGGGATGAATATGCATTAACGATCATATACACGTTATAGATAAAAAAATTAACCCTCTTTGGTAGCTTATTTTGTATGTGTGTGCTTGTTGTTGGTCATTCATTGCTATAGGTTACAGTACATGTAGGTTTGTTTTGATCTATTTATTTTTCTTATTATTATTATGCCCCTTGGATTTATCCATCCCTTGGTGGTTTTCCTCTTTATTTTAGAATCCAAGTAGAATACCTATCTTTATCTTAGTTGTAAGCCTTGTAAACCTCTAGATATCATATTAAAAGGGATATTATCCTCTATGTTTGCCACTTTAGCACTCCTTGAGCACATTTGTATCTACAAGCTACAAGATGTGGCCAATCTTAGATTGGATCCCTATATTTTAGAACCTATTTGGGAATCTCTCTTTTACTCGTCAAACACTCTAGGGAACATGATGTGAAACTTATTTTTCACTAAACTAGGTTAGATTCGACCCACTCTCTAACCTTCTCTACTTTGTATACACCATCAGCCCCTATTATGGACCCTACTACATGGCCAATCATGTGTTCACTAGGTTAACACTTACATATTCCATCACCCCCTATGCATACTTTCTACATAGTTTATCATGTCTGTAAATTCTCCTTTGCCTTCTAGATCATCATCCTCGATTTCATTGACCCGTGTGTAAACATACTACACGGTTGATCCCATTGAAAATCCTCTCCAGTAAGCTTTCCTAAAGCAATCTCAGTTTACCATGAAATACTTGTTGGGAGATTCTTATTCATCTTGAATTGGAAAATCCCTACCTAATCAAAATAACTCCCAAAATCAGTCCCTTCCTAAGACAACTCCATATATTGTTGATTATCTCATCATAGGAGTTAACACTAAAAGGACCAATCCTTTACCTCAAATTTTACAAACCAAGTCCAACAACCGAAACTGTGTCTTTAAAATTGAAGAAGAATTAGAACATGAGAATCTCCTTGAACTTGATTATATTTCAGGTAGTCAAAAAATTGTAAAAAATCTTGAGTATGTAGGAGAGTCTCCCAAAATGTTATACAAACACCTTGATAACTACTTTTCGTAGAAATTTTATGTTAATATTAACCATCTTGATCCTCCTGTAGATGAAGAAAATATTGATGCATCCAATAATACCAATACCTCTCC
Organism: Taxus chinensis; assembly: GCA_019776745.2. NCBI lineage: Eukaryota > Viridiplantae > Streptophyta > Pinopsida > Cupressales > Taxaceae > Taxus > Taxus chinensis. The sequence goes on along the minus strand of CM034154.1, from coordinate 594,407,635 downwards.
TAATATGGATTCTACCCAACCCATCATGTAACTCATTGACCATCTAATTCAACAACAAATCGTCACTACAAATCAATTTGTACAGCTTCTAACTAGCCTGACTTAGCTTTTCAATCAGCCTCAAATGATCTCTTGGGTCAAAAAATTAAGTTCAACCCCCTCCACTTCTGATTGGGACTAATGGACCTTCCATTACAAAACACTGGGGTTTAAAACAATACCCTTATGGTCATCTAATGAGAACCATTATCTCTTTACATTTCTAATATAAACATTAGAGGTGTGTCCTCTTCCATCACTACAGTGGTTCTATTGATTCTAATTTCAATATCAAATCCTTTATTAATCTCTATAAGTATTGGGTCAAGAAAAACTCTTATTTTGTTACCAAGCTCCTAGCTAAGACCCTCATTGGATATACCTTATATTGGTATACAACTTCCTAGCCAATTCCATTGTTGAACTAGAGGGCTTGGTAACCAACCTAGTCAGAAAATTCCAATATCATGACCTTCTTGAAAACAATATTAGTTCCTTCATCGATTGAAATCAAATGGATAATGAATCTACCCAAACCTTCATTAAATTTTAGAATACTTTACCCACTAGGGATGAACACGACAAGTCCAAAGGGATATTGTTCCAATTGATCCTAAAAGAAATTGAGCCTTGCCTTCAATACAAGGTTAGATAATTTTCCCTTAGCTATTTGGAAGCTTCATTTGAATAGGCTAAGCACCAAGATTATCTCATGAAAGGTTTTGAAAAGCCTTCTCCAAAGTAGGAAACCCATAAAGACACCTAAGTCCTCATGCGTCCTAGAAACAAGTATGTTAATGATGATGGAGTCATAGATATGCTTCCTCATGATACTTCTTCTACTAGGACTATCCATAACATCTATCAATCTTCTACTCAATCACACTATACCTCCTCCCACGCTAACTTTCATTAACCTCTATCCAAGAAAGAGTTATGATGACACATATACCTCACCCATTTACCATGGTGGTAGACCCATCTCGACCTCTCCCTTAATGGAGTGATGAGAGTAAATTCTTTTAGAGGTATGTTAATTAGGGCCATTCTTATGTGTTAGTGAGAAGATTTTTTGATATGACAAATGAGATGTCTCCACCAACGTTCATAGGGCTACGCCCCTCTGCATTAAATTTTGCAACTCCCATTATTGAATGTAACTAATTGAATCCTAAACTAATTGTTTTGGGTTGGTCAAATAGGTTGGGGATCACACAAGGACACTCCACTGAACCTATGGAAAAATGCTTGTACAGGGTACAAGGGAGGAAATCATAGTGATGAGGGGGAAGGATATAAATCAGGAAAGGAAGGTTACTGATGTGAGTAGGCCAATTTCAAAGTTCACACCTAGTAACCGGAGTAGTTTGAAATTCAATATTGAGGAAATCATAATAAAGATCTCTAGCGAGGTGAACAAATCTAGACACCAAGTCCTTAGATTCATCTATGAAGATACAAATCTCTTGTTGGATAGCTATGCTTGCAAAACAAATAAAACAGATAAGTGGGAGAAACAAAAGATTCCTATAACGACTATGATTATAACGTCAACAATGAGAGGAAATCATTCGCACAAATTTGTAGACATTTATGTATCTTGAAGGAAGAAACTCCTTCCTTGATTGACATTTACACAAGTTGTACAATGTAAGGGAAAAGAATAAAGTGGAAGAAATGTATCCTTTATTTCATGTGCATTGGTGATATAAATCTCAACAACATATCACAATCCACTATTACTACAAAGTATCAAATTTTCAGGATCCTTTGGAATGGAGAAGCCATCCCATTTATAGCAATGTGAATTGACTCTTTTCCTACCTTCCACATGAATCTTCATTGTCTCATTCAACTCATGACTTTTCACGTTCCTAGGAAGTGAGAAATAAGTTCCCTTTTTAAAAATTAAAGGTAATTTTACAATGTTGCTTTATAAATTCACTTAAGTGAATGAGACAAAACACAATGATTACGCCCAACAAAGAATTTCAAAACGGAAAGAAGAAATGCTCCCAAGGATTGATGAAGACACCCATTGAAGAAGTTGAAGACAATGATCTTGTCTTCTGATGGCCTCTACAACACTGCTACATTGATGTGAAGTTCCAATGAATTTCACTTTGAACAATTTTCCCTCGCTGATAATGATCACAAGCTAACTCCTTTTACATAATATACGGACATCCTGGATCACGAAATGAGTTTTGAGAAACACTGTCTCAAGACCTCCCAATGTGATCTCAGGATGAAAACAAGCAATGTTCATGATGATCCTCATTGATACTTGATTGACGAACCTCCTTAGCTCATTGAGTTCACCCTAATTAACTAACTTTGACTCACCCATCTTACTAGGAGATGGAGATGGATTCACTCAATGTGCTTTGTGATGCTCTATGCCTTGCTTTTGGATACAAATGAACTCATGATGATGCTTCTAGGACATTTGAAGTTCCCATTCCTTTGTTTGAGCCATGATTTCATCTTATTGTCCCATGAAGAGTCCAAAAAGTGGAAACATGAGTGAAAACAAATCCATCTGCAACTTTCTGCACTTGGAACTGAAACTTTCTATTTTAAGACCTTAGGGCCCAAGAGCTACTATTTTAGGACATATCACCTATTTTGCTCCAATTTAACCTTTGAAACCTCTTTGCACCTTCTATCTTCTTTCATTGCTAAAGAACTGCTATTTTTTATCATTTCTATTTTTAGTAGGTTGTTTATTAGGGACCTGTTGTTTTGGGAAAATTGTCATTTTTTACCTTGCTTTCCATTTTGCATCTTTCCTGATTGTCGTGAGTGTTCAAACTTGCAATTCAGAGGACTTACTATTTTTGGATTCATCTCTTCGTCGCGATGTTGTGCTCTAATTTCCACTATGTTTCACTCACTGAAAATCTCAAAAATTAAAAAATGAAATTTTTGCCTACTGAGAGCTTCGGGCACAGAGCTACCATGACAGCCATTAATGGGGTCACCAAGATTTTTGATGGGTTTTTTTTCTACCTTTTATTTCAATGAAACAAACTCCATCGTGATAGGTTTTTCTCCTAGAGTTTATGTGCAAAATTTTAGCTTCACCCGTTGTCCGAGTCAATGGGAAATTAAGGAAGAGGAAGCTAGGGCACAAATTTTGATTTTTATTCCATTAATAATCTGAGGAATCTTTTCATTTTATGTTTTTTTCAGCTTGAAGGAGTTTGGGAGGAAGATATGTGGCCAAAATTTCAAGAGCATTAAATTTACAGATCACGAGTTATGAAGATTTCTTCGTTTCTTGGTTATGGAGGCTTCTAACGAAAAATGGCCATGGTGACGGATGAAAAAGTGAGTTTTTGGTGTGATAGAAAAATTTGAGGATGAGGAATGGACCTACAATGAATAATATAGGTGGTGGAAGTAATTTTAATGGAGGAGAATGAATATTTCTGGCAACAGGGTTTCAAGGGTACACGGGGAAGAAGTAGCAGAAGCAACTAGAAATTGCAAAAACTTATTTTTTTCCTAATATTGGGCATGGGTGCACTTTTTTTTCCCAACCTTCCCAAATTTTTTTTAAAATTAATGCAAGAAATGCACCCATGTCCCATTGGTCCATGTGTCATTTGATGATTTGCTGAGGCGGAAGAATGAGGGAGCTAGAAAAAGGCTCCTTAACAACTTATGGGGTCATGTGTGTGACCAAGAGCCAAAATGGGAGGGGGTGCATTTTTGTGTCCCAACCATTCCAAATGTTTGGGACGGTTTGTGCACAAAATTTTTCCCCTCTCTGATTGGTCCATGTGGCACTATGTGGTTGGATGAAGCTGGGGGCTAGAAAACAGTGCATAGGGGCTTAACTGGGCTATTCGGGCTCCAAGAAGGTCATATTATGGTATAAGAGCTTATCTGGGAGGCTGGGGGAGATTTTTTTCCCAATCGTCCCAAATTTTTGGGACGTTTGATTAAAAAAATTACGCCACCACCTAGGCTTGACATGTGTCCACCCCTTAAATTGACCAACTCCTTGATCTTACCTTGGGGAGAAACTTGACAGAGGCGTAACTCAAGTTCATAGAAAAATTTTCCCACACTTATTTATGTAAAATTAACTAGAAATGAAATTTTGAACACAATGGGAGGAGTCTCATACCTTGATTCTACCTAAAAACCCCTAAAATAGGTTTTTTCTTTAAGAACAAAGGTTGCGCATGTTGAAATCAAGTTGTGGGAAGAATTTATCAAGTCTTGTGAAAATATTAAGAGAACCATAATTTATATCTCAGAAATACCTTTCTGAATATTTTTTTTTTGCCTCCAATTCTTCACAAAGCTCTCAGAATCACTTCCTGAAGCTCAGGAGTTGTTTATGCACTACAAGCTGCTTCACCCTCTAGGACCTGCTTTTGTTGAAACTGTCCCAAAACCTTTAAAACTTCCCAGAATCTTCCAAAACCAATTTCACAACATTATTATCTCTTTGATACACCTCCTTGATGAATTTTATTATTTCATTCCGCTATAGGGAGGATGTGCCAACCTTAGGAAGACTGGAAAATAGCCTTTCTTAAGCTTCTCAAAATGCCTGTCTTGAAATATCTTGACTTAGAAGTCCTTGAATGGACTTGATATCCATAAATAAACTATGGAAATGATGACACAACACATTTTAACATTCATAAGGATATTATGGGACTGATACGAGTGTAAGGATGAGCTGAAGGAGGGCTCGAGATGACTTTCAAGCAAAAACATTCACAATAGGGTATGGTTGTCATGCTTTAAAGTTTGAATTTTTCCCTTGCGAAAATCATGACAACTAACATTCTCTTCAATCCTTTTCCTATACATTTTTCCTTGGTAACAAATTTTACCATGAAGTTATCACCCGATAAAGATTAGACGAGGCCATCAAGGCATGTAAAAAATCCCAAGAATGTGATCAACATGAAGTGATTCATCAAGATAATAAGCATCTCAAAATATATAATGACCCTTTTCTAACCAATCTAAACCTGAAACATCCAACACTTATCAAGTTGGTAATTCATCCATCAACGCTATTAACACCTCTTATAGTGCCTCTACTGAAAATGTAATTCACATGTATGGTTCTAAATGTATTATCACTTTTTTTTAACCCTCATATCCTCCTTTAACTTGGGATATTCCCTACATGATCATCTATCCATTTTCTCATGACATGCACTTCATGAACCAATCGCTATCTATAAATCTTTATCTCAAGTAAACACCACCGGCCCCTATGTAGATATCCCTATAGGGATGATTACGTCCATCTCTACCTCTAATCATTATTATGTCATCGACCCCTATGGTACCACTTCTACCAAAATCAATCATGTAGAAATGAAATATCACACCCCCACCTCTATACGGTTGTGCGAAAACCCCTTCTTCAAAATATATCCATACTGATCCTTCCCAGGTTCAAACCATTGCTTAGCCTAGCCTTGAAGAATGGGATCCTCTCGTAGAAATTTCTCATCTTCCTAGTCAAATCCCATTTTTAGAACTCTTACATACCTCACTAGGGCATCATGAGCATTGCATGACCACACTCTTCTCCATGAATATTCCTTTCCCACTCACTCTAGGGTAGCAACCTTCCCTACCTGGTTCAAAAGAGAGAAATGTGTGAAAATGCAAGGAATTATCCATTTCTACTAACCTTTCTATAGATTGATCTTCATGCATTAACTTCCTCATTGATTCCATGATACCTAATGAGCTCCTATTTTTTTGATTACCCTCCTCTCTTTGTTTTATTTTTTAGTAGACACACTACACTTATGAGAGTCCTCATATATAAAGGTTATGGTACTTGTGTCACTTCCCTTAAATTTATCAAGACACTAGGTTAATCTATATACGAATTGAAATCCACCCAGAGCACGTGTCATGGATAAAATCATAGACATCTGCCCCCTTTGGGTTGCATTTGGCTTCCTATAATTTTTCCTCCTCGTATCATTAATGTAAAATTTGTGTTATTCAACTTCCCCTTGTCTTATAATATCCTCCTAGGTTGACTGTGGACTCATCTCATGTATGCAGTCATGTAATCTACCTGCTAACATGTTAAGTTTGCACACATAGGAGCTATCTATAAATTACAAGGTGATACCAACCCTTGGAAATTTGAACTATTCTAGCATTGTGGGACCTTTTGAATTCCTATCATAGAATAACTTCCCACCATTCCATTTTAGGAATATTAATGCTTCAACTATCCCATGGAATATCTTCATGGCTATAGTGGCCATCTCGAGGTCGTGGGTAGGGCATGGTACTCTTCCCAACCTTCTCAATTTTGATGATGATAAGCCTAATGAAATCAAACTTCGCATGCATTCACTTTTGCACCCACTAAGAACAAGGGAACCTCATGCGCACCGGCCTATCACCCAGCGGCACTGGGCGCTCACCCGAGGCACGAGAGGGAGCCGAGTCTCTCTTTTATGTGAGTCTAGTGGAAGGCATAGTTCATGATTCTGACTTAGTGATTTAACAGACATGAAGAGCTATAGAGCTCAGGATGGCTTCTACACCCCTTCAGTCATAATAGAACCAAAGCGCGCAACAGAAATAATAGAACTAAGAGTTGTAAATCTACTACTATACTTAACCATTCAAGTAAGATTCACGATTATATAAGAACAGAAGTACAATAGAAATATGCAGGTAATACAGAGAAAGAGTCTTAATACATTTGTCATGGTAACCTTATCACATTCATTCATAGTGTTTACTTATAAAAGATTACAGAAGGCAGACCGTAGTCATGCACCATGTGTGGATCCATACATGTATTCTCACAAGACAAAAATTTCATTCCCCATTTCCCCATTACATCCTTACTTGAATTCTTGTACCCATTTTCATCCCATAGTTCTCGCAGTAATTCTGCAGAGCTCCGCTACCTCACTTCTGTCTCTTCTTCTTTGCCAAGGGCGCACGTATAAATAGGCCTCTGAGCTCTAACAAACTCCTCTGCAGCCTCAGATCTGGCCCCAAGTGTCAAGGTGTGGGTCACCCCGGGTGCATGCCTCTCCATGTCATGATTAACTTTTTGGATCTTTCTATCGCAAGGTATATTCCCTCCAGGACACCCTGTCGCCAGGCTGGAACCTTATCCAAATGGAACACGTTCTTCATGTGTTCTGTCCCAAAGGCCAAAAATGGCTAAGTCCCAAATTGTTCTTCACGCAGTGGCACGCACGTCCTTGGTTCTTCAAGAAGCCTTTTGAACTCTGCCTTGCGCGCCTTCACTTGCGCGCTTCCTCCGGCCATGCGCGCCTACGCGCCCTTAAGATTTGGAAGCTAAATTAGGGGCCCAACATTACCCCACACTTCACCTGTTCTCCCCTCGGGAACCTTCTCAAAGAATGTAGTACAAAAGAATGCAAGGCCTTGCCTTGGAAAAGAATGGGGGGAAAGAATAAAGAAAGGGGAAGAGAAAGAATAGGGGGAAAATTTCCTAAAGAAGGAGGAGGGAAAGTTTTGCTGGAGGTCGGCCTCCAGTGTACTCCAAGCACTGACTTCCTTCTGCACTTTAGTGCAGATGTCGCCAACCAAGGTGCTCACCTCATCGTAAGTTAGCCCCTCCCCTTGTGTGGTAATGGTTTCCACCATAGTCTCCAGTTCTTTAGCGTGATCTTCCAGGGCATCCATCTTCCTTGTGATGACCTTGTAGAGCTCTTTTAGCCGGGTTTTGATTGAGACTCGCCGGTTCTCAATGGCTTCGGATTTCTTTTCTACTTCGGCTATGATCCTTTCCCACTCGGCTCTATTGCCCTTATTCTTTTCTCTGAATTCCTTCAACTCAGCTTCATCGCTGGCAAGCAGTATGCTTGTCACTTTGTCTTGATCTGCGCAATGGTCGTAAGTGACCCCCATGGTTTGTGCAGCTGTTCTTACATCGGTGAGCACCTTGTTGTATTCGGCCATGAGCGCGATGACCTTCAACTTGTCTTCTTTCTCCAAGCACGCCACTACCTCTTCTACCGACTCTAATGCCAAGGGCTGCCTCTCCATGGTGAGGATCCGAGTCAAGTCCTCTAGGCACTCCAGGGAGGATCTATACTTTTGCGCAGGAGGGTTAAGGTCTGGGTGCTTCATGATAATCGATTGGGAGATGAGCTCCACCTTCTTGGAAACTTCACGTACCCTGGCCTTTTCCTCCTGAAGCTCCCTCTGTAGTTGAGCGCTGATTAATTTCTCCAGGCTGAGATCCTTCGTTAGCTTCACCACTTCTTCCTTCCTCTTCTCCAACAGGTCCTCCAAGACTCTAACCCTGTCATTTCTACCGAAGAGCCTAGCCTCGAATTTCCACTGAGACTTTGTTCAGTGCACATTGCACACTTGCTCATCTGATAGTTGCTGCGTGTTTACAATGGGGTTGTCCCCCTTTCCTTTGGACAGCTTCAATACCACTCCTTGGTTAATCTCGAATTCAGGCTCATCGAGGTGGGAGTCGAATGCCCAAGATAAGCATCTTCCTCGTTCGCGGGTATCCACCCTCAGGGTCAAAGGACTCCATGGCGGTGAGCTCCTTGGTGGGCACGGTACTTTGGAAATGTGCGTGCAAAACTTTGTTGGGGTCATCAATGTAACCCATCATTGTTCTTCCCCCTTCCACGTGCATTTACTTCCCGTGCACACCCTTGGGAATAGTTACCGAGAGAGTTGGGCCTTTCATGCTACTTCCACTCTTCTCCCTCTGCTCCTTCTTGAACTCACCGAGCACGAGCTCCGCACTGCGCCCCAACTCTTCATTGACCAAGGCATCAATTATCTTCTCTACCTCCCTTGTTTCCTTTTCATTCACCTCCTCCTGAGTGAGCTTGGGCATATCTGGCTCCTTGGTACTAGCCCCTTCGCTCCCCTCTTCATGTGCGCACCTTCCTCCCTTTGGTGCCTTTCCTCCTTACAAAGATGAAGGCATCATTTGCATTCTCAGCTTCCTCTCCTTCTGAGTCATGGATATCAATTGGCTCTTGATCCACCTCCAGCTCTTCCCCTTCATCATCATCCCTTTCACCTACATAGGCGTTTCAGGTCATCTATATCTTCAGACCCTTGTTCCTCTGTTCCTTGTTCTTCTTCCCTTGCAGAAAACTCTGGAGTGGGGGATGCTGTCTTTTCTTCATCTGAAGGTTCTTCAGGGGATGGTGGCTTCGCAGGCTCTGGGGTCTTTTCCTTGACCACCATTCTTCTCTTCTTCTAGACATAGGTACTCGGCCCCGCGGTACCTACATTCTGCCTTTCCACCGCCCCTTGTTCTTCCTCTTCTTCTTCTTTCTCCTTGCACTTTAGCGCTGGCTTCTTCCTTCCCATGGGGTCATCTGGGATGGATATTTCATTCTCTACGTACGCACCCTTCTCAAACTTTGGCCTTATGCGCAGGTAAATTCTGGCAGCAGCACTCTCAGCAATTGGTAAGGTCATCGGCCTTACGATGTGCACGTCCTGCGACACGTACCTTTCAACATACGTGTGCTTCCCTGGGTAGACCAGCTTCTTTCTCATCTCTCTGTGTTCACTGTCAAGGGTGGACAGGTCAAGTTTTAACTTCTTCGACTCCTTATATCTTGTTTACCCCTGCTTGGAAGAATTGGGTAGTAAATGAGAAGGGGAGTTTGCACCAGGGACTCCAACTACCATCCACCAAGATAAATCTACCAATGCAGAAGTGTTGGTACACCGCAACTCTGCTTCTCCTTCAGTCACCATGGGGGAGTTGCTCTGGGATCCGCCATTCTACCCCGAATGCATTCCTAAGGCACGTATACCATTTATCCAAGCACGCCTTGTGCACCCCCATCATTGACTCACAAGTATACTTCTGGAACCTATCCGCGGGTGAAGGGTCTTCATCGGGGTACTCCCATACGAACTTATCAGATGCATCTGGCACCCCAATTTCTGAGAACACAATGGTTAATAGAATGTTCCCAAACAATATCTTTCCCCCATTCTCCACGCTGCTTATGATCTCGTCTGCTATGTACTGGGAGATATTGTACATGGTGCCTTCCGCGACCTTTCTGCAGACATTCAACCAGGGCTTGCTCACCTGGGTCCACCTCTCTTGTCCATTTAGCTTGGAAACGAGGTGTGTGGCCATTTTCATCACCAGATCACTGATATCCATGACGATCGTAGTACCTCGATCCCTTCTTATAATCCTGGGATGCAATGGTTTCCTTAATTGCCTCCTCATCCTGGAGGTCATCTAAGATCGCGTCCCCTTTACAGCTCAGGCCTGTAAAGTGTGAGATTAATTGTGGGGTTATGCACATTTTGCACCCTGTGAAGTAGAAGAAATCTTCATGCACGCGCATCATTAACCATTGGTACAGGTGCTCAGGCTTCCCGAAGTAGGGAAACTCGTAAAGCTGGAGAAGCCCTGCCTTCTCCATTTTCACCTTGACTACATCGCTGTAAATCGGCATCCCATCAGGTGTTCATTTGTTTGTGGGGCGCACCAGCTCCAATGCCATTTCCTTCACAATTATACTCGACTGGTGATTGTAATCAATTACGGTCATCTGTCTGATGTGGGACTCCCACTCTTGCCCTAGCAAAACCCCATCCGGGTATTGCATCTCTGAGTACCATTCCTCATTGGTATCCAAGGGGATTTCATCTTCTTTCTTCTTTCCTTTTCCCTTCCCCTTTCCCTTCTTGGATTGTACTGTAGGCTTATCAACTGGTTTCATGGCCATCATTTTACCCTTTGCTTTCATTCCCTGGTTACCTTCAAGTTGTCTGAGAGTTTTCTTCGCATGCCCCATGCCCTAGAGTACAAACCCTAATTTCTGACTTTCCTCCTTTGATCACGGTGCTCTTTCCCAATGTTCCTCACACCCGTGAATCACTTCTGCTCTAGTTTGTAGATCAACCACCTGATTGCGTGAGTTTCTGAGATTCTCCTTCACACGAGTTAGCTCTCGAACCCTAGCTCTTGAAAGAAAATTGTTCTCCTTGTTTTCGCAAAGTAAAATAATGAACTTCCCATCCTTGTATTTATAGCTTTTCCCACTTTTACGCATTAAAGGCTAGGCTACCTACCACCATACGACAATATTTAATGTGGCATTTTCAAACAAACCTGACTTCAGCACTTTTCCTCACGCGCCCAATCCTTGCGTGAAACATTTTTCACCCACGCCCAATCCTTGCACAAAAACTTTTCCAACCTTCTGGCGCAGACAATCCATCTTGACAGAAGACTTTTGCGCACGTGTTACCAGCGCCAAAGGCACCTCTTCCATCCTCATGATTCTTGCTTTCACCTACCTCATGTTTTTGCACTTTTTCTCCTTTGTACGTGGATTTCCAATGGAACTCTATTTTGTCATCCATCTGCCTTCCTAATGCATCTTTTCAACAGGGCCAGTTCGAACGGTCTACCAACTCAATCTTCCTGCAGAATAACTTCATGCCTCTCTTAATCACCTCACCCCACACTAAATCGATGCACGGTCCTCTGCACAATCATAAGTTTAAAAAGTAATAAGGTTTCCGGCACCCAAGGCACAAAACAAGACAACAACGTGAAAGGGAAAAACAAGAAAGGAAAAGCATAAAAGGAAACTCTAAACTAACTGGCAGAACTACCTTATTTACAAACACCAAGAAGCATTATTTATAGTAGGGCTTCAGCCTACTCCCATTGAAGTGTCCAGGTAATTTTGTTCCATCCAGCGCTTGTAGCTGGCACACGCCCAAATCAAGGATGTATGAAATTACATAAGGACCCAACCAATGCACCTTCAACTTTCCAGGATGGCGTAGAAATTTAGAATCATATAGCAATACCATCTGGCCAACCTCAAACTATTTGTTTTTAATGTGGCGGTCATGCCATGCCTTTTGTTTAGCTTTTTCAGTTGTTTGGCTCCATCTTGCTAGTGAGCACCTTTCATCCAACTTTATCAATTCATCAATTCTTTCTTCCAGTGCTTGTTCATCATCCAACCCTCCTGCGTGTGCTATACGCAGCGATGGTAGCATAAATTCAACTGGCAAAATAGCCTCCGCGCCAAACACCAGTTGAAATGGTGTGGCCTTGTTCAACCTTTTATACATTGTTCTGTATGCCCAAAGGACTGCTGACACCTTGTCATCCCAATCCTTCCTACCCACGTCACATATCTTAGTCAATGTGTGACTAAGGATTTTGTTGAATGCCTCTGCAGTCCCATTTTCCTGAGGGTGATAAGGGGTAGTCTTGTGATGGGCTACCATGAATTCTGCCAATAGAATCCTGATTGTTTCATTTAAGAAGTGAGTGCCCCTATCACTTGTTAAACTTAATGGGCACCCATACCTGCTGATAATGTTCTCCCACAAAAATCTAGCAGCCGTGGCTGTGGTGCAATCCCTAGTGGGTGCGGCCTCTGCCCACCTTGTCAGATAATCAGTACAGGTAATGATATACCACGAGTTAGTCCTTCACGCAGCTGGTGAGATTGGTCTGACAAAATCTATTGCCCACTTTTCAAAAGGTTCCACACTGGCGATGGGGCGCAAGGGCATCTCATCCCTTTTTCCAGGTTTTCCAAGGCACTGGCAGTGGTCACAGGCCTTGCAAAACTCAATACAATCCTGGTGAATCATCTCCCACCATAGTCCAGCGACTAGGATCTTGCACGCGGTTGCATTCCCTGCATAGTGTCCTCCAGAAATCCCACCATGGGCCTCTTCTATTATAGCTACACGTTCATGTTCTAGTACACACCGGCGCAAAACCTCATCGCGGCCCATTTTATACAAATCCCCATTGATCAACATGAAGGGCATTGCGCATATGGCTAACCTTTTCCTTTCCAGAGCATTCATCCCTTCGGGTGCCACACCTTCCTTGAGAAAGATAGCAATGTCTTCTAGTTCTGAGGGTGCGCGCCGCAACCTGAACAGTTGTGCATCCGGCATGGTTTCCTCGATACTCTGTGCATCCTCTCCCGAATCAATCCTTGATAAATGATCTGGCCCACAATTGTTCTTTCCCAGTTTTACCACCACTTTGAATTCAAATTCCTGAAATAGAAGAACCCAACGGCATATGCGCCCTTGCAACACTGCTTTGTTTACCAGATACTTCAAGGCCATATGGTCAGTGTAGAATATGAAAGGAGTTGCCAGCAGATATTGCCTAAATTTGTGGAGCACGTAGATCATTGACAATGCCTCGCGCTCGGTCGTTGTATAATTTTGTTCTGCTGGTGTCAACTTTCTACTTGCAAAACACAAAGGATGATCAACAATCCCCTCTCCTGGTTGAGCAAGAACGGCTCCCATTGCTGTACCAGAGGCATCCACGTGGACATGGAAAGGTTTATCCCATGATGGGAATCATAGAATAGGTGCGGTGATAAGCCTTTCTTTTAGAGTGTCAAATGCCCTCTGCTGCGCCTCTCCCCACTGAAAGGCACTCTTGTGTCTGAGCAATATTTCCAAAGGTGCGGCGATCTTGGCATATCCCTTAATGAACTTTCTATAGTACCCAGTGTGTCCAAGAAATCCACGCATGGCGCTTTGGCTGGTAGGCTCCCCTAACCCCACAATAACTGCAACCTTCGCGGGATCCACCAGTAAGCCCTCTTTACATATGATATGCCCCAACAACGTTCCAAAAGGAGTTGCAAAGATACATTTCTTGATGTTGAGGGAGATCCTCAACTACCGACATCTTTCAAACATCAACCTTAAGTTGTCACAATGGTCCCTTACTAATCCATACACTGTCCAATCATCCAAATATACCTGAAGGAACTTGTGGATGAAGTCCTTAAATGCTTGTACCACTATGCATGAAAATACAGTGGGCACATTCTTCAGCCCAAAGGGCATGACCGTATATGCAAAACTTCCCCACTCGGTGGTGAAAGTTGTCTTTTCTTGGTCTTCCTTGGCAATCCTTACTTGGTGATATCCCAAGAATCCATCCGTAAAGGAATAGACCTCGCGCCCAGCAACTCCTTCCAAAATCTCTTCAGTAAAGGGGGTGGGAAAAGGATCTATGATACAAACAACATTTAATTCCCTGTAATCCACACATATCCTAATCCACCCATCCTTCTTTATGCTGATCACCATTGGACTTATCCACTCTGATTCCTCCACATAGCCTCAATGATACCGGATGCTATCATCTTGTCTAGTTCTTCTTTAACCCTTACGCGCATGTTGGGATTCATCCTGTAAGGCCTCTTCCTGACCGGGCGCGCACCATCTTTCAACTTTATCCTCATTTCCCCCAATGAATGGTGGACACCTTTCAACTCATGGTATCCACGTGGGAATAAATCCTCAAATTCATGTAAGAGATCGATGATCTTTGATACTTCCTTGTCCGACCAGTAGTCCCCAATGATAGCCTCCTTGGGCTCCTCTTCTGAGCCGATGTTAACTTTCTTGGTTTTGAGTGGTTCATGATACGTGCACACACATGCATCCACACTGTCAACTACTTCACGTGCCCCAACCAAATGGTCGACATTCAGGCTTTCTATCTCCTCTCCATCAACAAGGTATACCATCTTTCCTTTCTCCTTTTCAGCACACACGCGCTCGAATTGTATGTCTTCTGGTTCCTCCTCTTCGAACCACACTTCTAAGCTAGGTCCACCAAGTAAGTTTACTAACCTATCTTCTGCCATGGTGCAATCCCCCAGAGTGAGGTGCTTGATAGTCTGCAACACCTCATCAACTGGTTGCTTGGTACTTCGGTACTCGAAAGTGTGAACCAAGTCAGCCGCTAATTCCTGCCAACTTCCCGTTTGGCGGCATGTTTCAGAATGGATATACCAAGCACGCGCACAACCTTGTAGTGTCGAATACAGCTTGTGCACCCAAAGAGAGGGTGGTAAAGCTTCCGTGCCTTCTCCCCAGACCCTCTCACATGCCTGGATGTGGGAAGAGGTGGGTCCATTGCCATTGTAATCCTTAATAGCGGTGGGTATGTTGCTTTTCGAGAATCAGACAGTGAGTGCAATTCAAACTTCACACCATTCCAACAAGTTCTCACTATGCACAGCCCACCACCTTGCTGTTGTGCCTATCAAAACATAACCTAGCATACTTCATCACTCATCCTCCCTCCAGCGAGCTTCCATCTCTCTCAAAAAGACCTCAGGGTATGCATCCCCAGAATACTTTGTTATTACCTTCCCTCCCAGGTGCCGAACTATACGCGACTTGTTGTTACCTTGGTTACTGATCCTTTCAGATGTCACCCAATCAATTCATAAGTCCCATGTGCCCAATTATCACATGCTATACTGGTAGTATCACTGACAGATTGAGCATCATCAAACTGGATGACTCCTTCTGTAGGGTGGATGGTCTCTGGATCTCTTATGGAGCGCACATATATTCTGTCCAGGACTTCCTCCCCAAGGGGTTCAGTATAGGGGGTGGACTTCCCATCAACCAGTGGTATAACTACCCACTCTTCCTTGTTTTCAAAGCTTATGTACCCCTTGTTAAACTAGAGATCTGCATTATTCTTATAACACCACGGGCACCCAAGTAGAGCTGGGAAATTATCTACCTCGGCAAGCGCCAAGACTTCAAAATCCCCAGTGAACCTAGTCCCCTGAATTGTAATGGTTGCATCCTTCAAGACACCTATGGGCATCACCTTTGTCTTATTTTCCATATACAACACATTTGAAGATGGCTGTAATGCAGGTCTTCCCATTTGATGCCAGGCATCCAGAGTGAGAACATTAACCTCCGCACCTGTGTCAATGAGGATGTTGCTAAGCAACCATCCATCCACTACTGCGTTCAGGGTAATCTCTTTGTCATAATCAAGGCTGTGAGGTGGGAGGTTTGCATGCAGGATCTACCTTTCGTGTTCTTCCCCAGCGCGTGGCACCTTTTCTCTCAACCATGCCCCTAGCAGGGGAATAATATTCTCCTACCTCAGTAGTTTACACACCTCCTTAACCTCATCCAAGTCATCCCTTGGTGCTTCTACTGTTCTCCTTTGCTCATCCTTTCTAGTCTGCTCTTTTAAGCATTGGATCTCCCCTTGTAAACTTCAAATTACGTCCATGGTTTCCTGGTAAACTTCTTTCTGGTGAGCCAGGTTTGGATACTTCCCATGTACTACTTCTTCTCTCAAAACCAGAGGTCTCTACCTAGGTGCTTCCCTTGCACATGCATGGATTCCACCCTCGTTGTTACCATAACAGGCTCTAGTTCTGATTCTCGTATTACTCACGGAAGCCATTGTGCGTCAGCCTTCTTAATACTCACCATGGCAGTGCCCTTATCCTTCCGGTACTGCTGACTCATATGTTCATACAACTCTGGGCATTCTTCGTACTTATGTTTTTTTCCACACCAGGAGCATTGTAGAAGATCTAGACATTCGCGCTTATAATGGTCTGTGGCTCCACAATTAAAACACGTCCCACGCGGGAACTCACTTCTTCCTCTGTGGTTACCATGACCATGAAATCCTCCATGAAAACCCTCTTCCACGCGCATCTCCATCTCTGCGCTCCTCATACCGACGTTCATCTCCTTTGGAACTACTGGCAATGCCAGTCTGGCACACACCAAGATCAATTGCCTCATGAATCTGGTCAATCAATCTACAATCCTTGGTGTCATGTGTGGTTGAGGTACATATCTTGCAATAACAAGATACATTTTTACGGATCACGCACTACAACAGGGGGCACCTACTTGCATCATGGTCCTCATGACATATTTCACAGTTTACTGCTACGGCGCGTACCACCTTCCAGTACATATCCCACCATTATCCTTTGTGTGTCCTTCCACATTACAATCCATGCACCACATCCCTCTGTGAATCTCTGAACTGTGTTGGCAGACAATTTCTCCAATTGCTTAGCCATGGCAGCAATCTGAGCCTCCAGAAATGGGCTAACACCAGTGTCAACACTACCAACTGCTTCAGCACGTAAAGCAGCTTCCAATGCTTCACGTGGGTCCATGAATGTTTTATGAGATAAGGCCCTCCTAAAGGGTGTGATCAACCCTCCGACAAACCACTGAGCATGTTGTGAAGGGTGGATATCATAAGACAGCTTAGACAAAAGAGTTTTAAAGCACACATCATATTCCCACACACTCTCTGCCATTCCCTGCTGGATTTCTTTGAGAGAGCTAATGCTCTTCTGTTCAAACTCAGGTATGTGGAATTCCACCAAGAATGCATTTCTCAGTGCGGTATAATCCACAACAGTCTGATGAGGGTCATACTTTCTATACCAACTATGTGCACATCCTTGCAAGGTCATCACAAATTGACTGGCCTTTCAATCCTGGGTCATGATTCCCTTCATGCGCCATAGCAGCTCACACTTATGCACATGCTCCATGGCATCTTCTATTCCACTGTAATCTGGCAAGTGTAGAGACATCTCAAAAAAGACTTGAGGAGGTGGCTGAGGCCCTTGCCCTCCCGATCCAGTCCCTTGGTTTCCTCTGTGTTTCCTCCTCCACCAGATCCACTGGATCCTGAGCCACCAGCTCCACCACTTCCACCTCCAGATCCTCCTGTGTTAGGTACAGGGCCTGTGTTTGTCATGCCGAGCACTCCCGTCATTCCACTGAATTACGTGCTGATAGTTTGTGAACTAGTACCACTCCCAGTCGTAGTTCCTCCACCACTTCCTAACGCACTTCCAAAACCAGCCATATACGTGCCTTGCCCAAACATTCCACCAAATACCGGAATAGTGTGTGAAGCCATAGAAGTCCCAAATGAGAAATTGTATGTTTTAGGCACCAATCGGTTGCTTCCACTGATATCAAATGGATCAACTGTACTTTTCCCTCATTCAAACAAACCAAGCACCAAGGTTCGGTCGCTAGGTGGGGTCAGATGCATGCCAACGACTCTTCTCTCTCTACATGATGGACTCTCATCAGAAGCCGCAAGGTTTTCTCTTCCGCGCTTACCAAGATGGGGTACCACAGACTGTTCGGGTTTGACATCCTCCACGTGAACCTCAACTCCTTTCCACCATGTCTGGCTCCATAACCCACTTGTAATCCCACGTTGTCTATCGATCTCCTTTTCACATGCTTCATTATACTTGAGCTGCCTCTCCTCCCTTTCCTGTTCAGTCGTCAGATCAGCCATCCTTCCCCAACCTGGCTTCCTCGCCTAGCACTCAGGGTGGTTTAGCCGGCCATAGGGAATGCCTCTAAACCCATGGTTACCATCAAGGTTTTGATCGCAAGGGGAATAACACATAGAAATGATCCCCTGGGCTCTCGCAAGAACTCAAACTCAGCAACTTCTAGACAGGAATACGTGGAAATGGCGTATTCCAGAGTGTAGCTAGTCAATACTCCCTTCCACCAATGATCTATAGCACGGGTCCACGTTAGATCAACATCTTGTAGGTTCTGATATGTTTCTTGGGTCCAAGGGTGTGATCTATAACGCCACCCTGATCTAGATGTATAAGCCGAGAGCCATTCGAATAACTCTACTGGGAAACAACAGAAGAAGGTTTCATACAACTCATGATAAAGAGTGTCTTCCACCCATCTTCACGTATCAAATCTAGATCCGGTACTAAATCTCTGAGTGAATTCATCCTCCATGCTCTTAAACCAATCTTCAACACCTTCAAGTGTTAAGCACTCCGCCATCACTTTTTACAGAGATCATGATATATGCCATGTTCCACTACAACTTCAAAAAGAGGTCCCGACAACGGAACCAAGATGTAGTCACTTTTGCACCCACTAAGAACAAGGGAACCTCATGCACATGGCCTATCACCCAGTGAGCACTGGGCGCTCACCCAAGGCGCACGAGAGGGAGCCGAGTCTCTCTTTATGTGAGTCTAGTGGAAGGCATAGTTCATGATTCTGACTTAGTGATTTAACAGACATGAAGAGCTATAGAGCTCAGGACGGCTTCTATACCCCTTCAGTCATAATAGAACCAAAGTGCACAATAGAAATAATAGAACTAAGAGGTGTAAATCCACTACTATACTTAACCATTCAAGTAAGATTCACGATTATATAAGAACAGAAGTACAATAGAAATATGCAGGTAATACAGAGAAATAGTCTTAATACATTTGTCATGGTAACCTTATCACATTCATTCATAGTGTTACTTATAAAAGATTACAGAAGGTAGACCATAGTCATGCACCATGTATGGATCCATACATGTATTCTCACAAGACAAAAATTTCATTCCCCATTTCCCCATTACATCCTTACTTGAATTCAGTACCCATTTTCATCCCATAGTTCTCGCAGTAATTCTACAGAGCTCCACTACCTCTCTTCTCCTCCTCTTCTTTGCCAAGGGCACACATATAAATAGGCCTCTGAGCTCTAACAAACTCCTCTGCAGCCTCAGATCTGGCCCCAAGTGTCAAGGTGTGGGTCACCCCGGGCGCATGCCTCTCCATGTCATGATTAACTTTTTGGATCTTTCTATCGCAAGGTATATTCCCTCCAGGACACCCTATCACCAGGCTGGAACCTTATCCAAATGGAACACGTTCTTCATGTGTTCTATCCCAAAGGCCAAAAATGGCTAAGTCCCAAATTGTTCTTCACGCAGTGCGCGCATCCTGGGTTCTTCAAGAAGCCTTTTGAACTCTACCTTGCATGCCTTCACTTGTGCGCTTCCTCCAGGCCATGCGCGCCTACGTGCACCCTTAAGATTTGGAAGCTAAATTAGGGGCCCAACAATTTCTACACCTGACTATGATGATCATTATTCACTCAAAGATATCTTCTTATTAGGTTATGCCCAGGTGAAAGATGTGAAAATCCTTTATTACCAAAATGTCATGTGCTCTACAATTAGTCATAGCGTCAATACCATCACTGTCTCCATGGAAGATCCTAACTTTGATCCGAAGGTTGATGATCTTATAGATGATGTACATATCTACTATAACTTTGACTCTAAGGACGTTCTTATCAATTACACCCCCCTCATCATCAAATTGATTCCTAATCCCCAGTCCACTCGATCAGTTAGCCCTTCTACAAAATCTATTGCAACATCTCCCTCTCCTTCCCCTCTCATTCCTTCACATCCCACTATACCTCTACCTTTCATGACAATGTCATCAGCTCTTTTTTCTATTATGGCTCCCACCCCACCCATAGTTGAGCCATACTTCACATGTCATGAAACCCCTAGACATGATGTTTATAAGTGTATATCATATAGATAGCATATGAAGAAGCTTGACGTGGAAGTCAGGAAATACCAACAAAAGAAAGCATCACAACCCTCTTCTGCAATGCCAATTTTTAGATCCCATCGCGGTTTTTTTTCACATACTGACACTTCATGTTGGGTCCTCTCCCACAAGTACAAATCAATATATCCTTATCTTGGTGCACCTAAGCATCAAGTATGATCCACTATGTCACATCATTTTATCTCTCCCCATTATCCCCCTCATCCCTCCCTTGATGAATCCCTTATGGTGCGCTCAAACAGATCTCTGACGAGACTGATTATTTGCTCTTTTCTACATGATAAAAATTACATCAAGGTATCAATATCATCCAAAATAACCTTGATGACCTCATTATTCATAATCACTATCAAATATTACATGATGTAGTTGACATCACCAATGATGCATGTCAATACTTTACACGTTGTCACCAATACATTATACTATCATTTCAATCTATTTCTCGTTTGGGGTTATACTTCTTACTTATATTTATATGGTGATTGCTTCCTATCTTGGATACTTCAGTCATAATCTTATCCTCTCAAATTCCACTTGGGTTTGATCTCGTCATCGCTTCATTATTAGGCCCTATCATTGGTCCCCATCTCATTAAATATTATACACTTTACCTATAGGTATCAATCATAAATATTTTATCATTTCATTGGCTCCTAATCACAAATGCCCCATACCATTTTTGTATAGATAAGAAAACTGGAACTCATAAAATTAACCATACAACATATATTAACATTAACACACATCATAATCACTAAAAAAATTGTCCATTTCATATATATATATATATATATATATATATGGATATTATTATAAGTATAGCATATATATATATATCATATATATATATATGCATATATATCATATATATATATATATATATATCATATATATATCCATAAATGAATAATTTTTCTACATAATCATCATATCTCTCAAATATACATACATCACTCATCTCATCAAATCATTCGCTTACTCATAGATAGAGGTCAGCCAATACTTTGAGCTGATTCGCGCCAAACTAGTCACATATGGAGGAATCATGCCAAAGATGTGGCTCTTGATCG
The DNA here is from genome assembly GCA_019776745.2 of Taxus chinensis. Taxonomy (NCBI): domain Eukaryota; kingdom Viridiplantae; phylum Streptophyta; class Pinopsida; order Cupressales; family Taxaceae; genus Taxus; species Taxus chinensis. Next base: position 594,386,268 of record CM034154.1, on the reverse strand, counting down.
AGTGCATGAAGCCTCTCCCTTTTCCATTCACAACATGAACATATAAGGCCACAATGTAGGATTACATCTAATTCACATGGCGCTACACCCACTCCTATAGTACATTAGATAACCTCACTACCTACTCTCATGTCTAGCACTTTCTATCCCTAGAGAATGCCCTACATAAATAATGTCATTACTTTCACACTCACAACTGCTAGATAATATCTCTGTCTATGAAGATCACGATATACCTCCCTTATGAGCCTAAATTAACTTTTTGAGTTTTCAAATGTTATTAACACTAGATCTATCATCATAGATTTATTTTTCAAGTCTTGGATGTCATCCAAAATCTCATGATGTGCTCTCTCAATCATTGTGTGTAACTTAGCTATGGTCCACTCTACAAAACACACATACCCCATATCTTATTAGAAATTTATTCAATATATAATCATTTTTTAACAATATACATTATTAAACACTCCAAATTTGAAGCTCACATCGCTCATTGCGTTGCTCTCTTATGATTGCCATTTTTTTTAATCTCCCAAAACTACCCCTACCTCCTCATACCTCAAGCTGTGGGATCCAACTAATTGTTCCCACCTCTCTCAGGGAATCAATATCACAATTTCTATCCTTGGATCATTGGCTTATTCATTCCATCATATACATCACAATAACATCCCCTATATCTAATACATATTTCCCTTTGGGCCTCTATAGTTACCGCTCATAGTGGCATCCCCGAGGTTGCGCTAATCCTACCTCCTCTCTAACATGTCTCTTAGGGTTATCCTCAACCTCCACTATCTAAGGTCCCTCTGAACCTCCATCTCCCATTCGTCACTTCCACCTACCACCTGGATGTTGGGCATGCCTCACTCGGCATGGCTGCAATTGTGGTATCCCTACCATTGGTTCCTCTCTCCATCCTCTCTCTATTTAACATGTCTCTATCAATACTCTAGGAGAGGTGGGGTCACCACATGAGGCGGACACCCAAACTGCAATAGCATCATATACATTGGGTGTGTCTCCACCCACCATACATAATGCCTTGTAATCTCATATATCTCCTCATGTACCATTTTATTCAGTGAAATGGGGCTCTTGTCCATTGTCCCTCTATAGGGATACCACACCACCTACTCCTCTCTAACCTAAACAATTCTCCTAAACCCTATCACTGGCTTCATTTTCAAGCCTCTCTCCCAGTGTAGAATCCTCAAGGCATCTCCTTATAATGTGTATCAGTGTACCCATATGCCTATACATCGGTAACCACATATATATTAAGTCTAAAATAGTATGACAGACCCTTCTACCCTCTGTTGCCTCACCCAAATCCCATACATATCATGTACTAGTTAACCCATGTGGTTATACCCCAACTAAATTATATCCAAGTATATAAATCATCCCTGCATGTAAATAGCACAAAAAGTGGTATTGATCCCTCTGCCTCGTGACACAAGACTTGTACCACAGCCATCCCAATGATAGCCTTAAATGTTTATAATTTATATAGAAAATCTGACACTCAATTAAATCATCAATGTACCTAGATGATAATCATCACTGCCTATAGACCATCATGTTAGTGCCCTCTTATTTGCATTATTTGTTTGCTCATCTAAAACATGTTAAATCCCTAAATTGGTAGTTCTATAATAGAATGCACATCCTACAATATCATTGTAGCTTTTATAGTTTTTCCATCATCCTCTAGTGAAGGTGTTGTACCTAAACTCCAAATGGAATAACAATATATATCAAGTTTTCATCCAATGAGACCTACACCATCTGCATAATGCCTTCAAATCTAAGGCCCTACAAATTTGTAATATCTTGTGTGGATAATCCATACAATAACCCTAGTAACCACATCACATCTACAAATTTCCACATCTAAATACTCCATGGAACCTTATAAATATAAACCAACAAACACCAATTAAAAATCAACTCATAATTCATCATTAAACAAAAACATCCCAACTTATCACTAAATTAAAATTCTAAAACTATATTGACCCTGCTAGGCTTAATGTCATCTCACCCCTAATAAAAACTTTACATATCTTAACATCATTATCATTGGCCCTATGTGAAATACTTCATTATGCCATGGGATAGATTCCTAAAAATCCATACGCCATCAATGCTAGATGTCACTAGCCGGTCATTGTAATTGACCATCCTAGATCATGGTCAACCCCATTTATTACAGGATCTTGTGTCAACACATAGCCTTTAATTACAAAAACCTAACATAATGACTCTAAATTCAAAATTATCCCAAACCGGCCTATAGTTTGACCCAATCTATATTTTGACTACCTTCGGGGTAAATTTCAATAGCTAAATTTTCTAAAGTATTCATTTTTTCCTTGTTCTCTTAGCTACTCATTCCCAATTCAAAAACAACGCCTACCTTAGGATTCACACCATCATGTGCCCCGTCTCGGCCACCTCATACTCTCACCATCGTCACTAAAATCATTTGATTTTGTTTACCTCATATATCAATTCTCTTAATCTCAAATTAGCAAAGTGACAAATGAATTCCTCCCTTTACTATTTATAGTAATTTTCATAACGTATTTTGGTCGTTATTTCCTTCAATCATCAAACCTTCATATATTTTACACGACAAAACCTGAATATATTCTATAAATTGTGCCATGTTCATGGTGACGAGCCACTCTTTTGATGTATTATACTTATTCATATCACCATTTCACCAAAAATTTCTTTCTTTTTTATCATTTCAACGTTAGATATCATCCCTCCCATGATCCTCCTAACTAGGTGATTTGTGTCTTATTTTATGGATTATCTTCTAGTGTTTCTGTTCATTCTTTCTTATACAAGGTTCCAAGAAGCTATTGTTCAAGCCACATGCAAGCCGAACAACACTAGAAGGTAGGTATGAGGTAGGTACATTTCATTCAACATTCATTACTTATTTATGGCACTTTCATATCAACTTTACTTTCAGAATTTCATTTCGATTTCGCATTGTATAGATCTTTTTCCTAAGACCATCTCATGTTTAACTATTGTGACATGCGATGATATTTGATTGGGACTTATGTACACACCAATTTTTTACATTCAATAACCATTTATTTTATGCATGGGTTGTTGATGTTTTCTCCTCTTGAATGGGTGCCTTAAGTGAACTATCGGGATAGACCACATCATTTGAGAGATTTCTCTATTATCCTTAGTCACCCCATACTTGCCTCATTTCTTCCCTTTCTTCACACATTGCACTCACTATGTCTACTCATCTCATTATGCCCACGTGTTTCCTCTTATTGAATGTTATTATCCATGCATTTGGTCACTCTTAACCTTCATTGATTACATCCAATATGTCTTTGGCCTCCACTTCTCATGTTTTCAACCATAACCTTAGATTTTCCTCTAAGTTTGATTCCATTGCCCATGGGCGATGGTGCCTGTTTTAATTTTTCCATTACCACCACCATCTCCCACATGTGCAAGATTTGAACAACTTTATCGAGCTTTAATCTACTTCTACTTTGTTTTGTAGATAATCAAGGATAAGAAAAATTCCATAATTTTTCAATCACAATCAAGTTATTATAAAAAAATTCAATATTTTCATTTGATTTTCCTTTTAATCTAGATTTTTTCAATACTATATTAAAAGGGGGAAATCAGTACTACCCTAAATGTTATCTGAGGCACTTGACAATTACACATTTTTACCTTTACTAAAAGTCATTCCATAAATAAAAAAACAGATATGATTCATGCATCTTTCCTATTTCCAACACTCTCTAATCTACTAGGTGAATTATATTCTTCAATATTACATCGCTAGAACCACTTTAGACTATACAGGAGCTGACCTACATTCTAGACAAATATCACATATATTTCAGTGTTGATTTTCATGACTATTTGACAAGTTCGGTCACAAACCTATTCTTTTCCTACCTAATGGTCATAATTTCAAATATGTAACATGTTCTAGTTGGTCACAACATGTTTTTAGGATTGGTTGATCCAGAAAACTAATGAAAGGCCATCTAAATAAGAAAAATTTCCCTTAGCAATTCATTCCTTCTAAGGAATCATTTGGACATAGCTCCATCACTTGGAGACTACATAGAGCTAAATATTTGAAAGAAGTCCAAGAGCATAAATCTAAAGTATTAAAAGGTCAAAATTTATGTTAAGTTTGAAATTCAAATCAAGGGTTTCATTCTAAGTGTATTTATTTCTATATTTCTAGTTTCATATCATCATAGGCTTATGATGCAGGAGCATTCAGGTTCACATGTTATTTTGTATCAACCAAAAATAGTCTAAACAGTTAAATTCAATTGTGTCGCATTATGTATTGTTGGTAGGCCACGTTGCGAAGAGAGTGTGTTGTTGGCGGGATGCAAACTACTAGTGTTGCATTTTGTGTTGTTTGAATCATGTGTAACTCTAGTGCAAATTGTCAGTGAGTGTGCAAGACTATTATGCAATCTCCAGCCTATTTTTTAAATTGTGCAAGCCATTGCACAAAATTCTCAAGTTTGTGGATTATTTGTGTAAGATGCACAAGTCTTTGGAGGTCTTACAAGAATTAGTAAATGTCATGAAACACTACAGAAGTTGCATGAATCTATCGGAATTTGTGGGAGACTAAGGCATTTGTGCAAGCTTAGTGGAAGCCACACAAAGTTGCAAAACATTAAAAGATTGTTTGAAAGTTGTGAAAAACTGAAGGATGATCATTTGAAGTCGTGAAATTTTTGGGAAGGACAATTGAGTATGTAATGGGTCCTTTGGACCATAACTTGATATTATTTAATTTTAGATTTTTTTCTAAGTTCAATGTCAGGATTGAGTGGCTTATATGCCTATATAAACAAAGCCCAATTTCCTTAGGAGAGTGATTTCTTTGCAATCAGGGATCTTTAGAAAAATTTGTAAATTAGAGCAGATTTATCGATGTAAGCTTAATGCGTGGAACAATAGTAGTAGTTGATTGTAGAATGATTTAAAATGCCACAAATATATCATTAGCAATCAGTAGTGGATCGATGCTATGTCATTTTATTGAGTATAAGTATATAAGATTGTTGAGTTATTTTTTTTGTTGAATCTACATTTTATTTTAATTGCAAACATTATTTGTATGTTTTTTGCATGCATGAGTTCTAAAATTTGTGGTCATTTGAGGTAGGCTCTTAACTAAGTCACCTTGATTATTTCTAATGCCATTTGGTATTAGAGTAACATTTTTCCCTTCCTTGTGAGTGATGGCATAACAAATAGTGGTGGTGGTTTTCCAAATTTTTGAATGTGGGTAGAAAATCCTTGTAAACATCTTCTAGCAATGGGTAATCTGTTGGTTATAAGGTTTAAGGATTACACAACATAGCATTTGGTGGTTTACAACTTTTGTGCAAAGATGGGTAAAAAATCATTGATGGATGTCTTCCAATCGATTAATTATTTGCTAGAAGGTGTGAAAGAGTTTAGAGGTTGTCACATTCATATGAAGAGAAACATAATTGGCACACATAGGATGAATATTTTTGATTAGAGCTTGCTGATAATCAAAGAACCAAGAGTTGGGGATTTGACCATAGTTAATGAAGACTATGCAATCCCATTTGGAGGCCATGGAATCTGCACAACGCTGAGGTGTTGTTGGAAGATCATAGCTATGATGGAGGACCCATGATAACAACAGAGAACATAGGCATAAATGTGAATGAGGAAGAAGAAGAATTTCGATGCCAAAGGTCCAAAAGACAAATTGTTATGTGTAATTTGGTAGGATTAGGTAGTAAGCCTAGGATTAGATACCCCAAGTTATTGTAGATATTTTGGAACCAATGATAGCTCATCAATTAGATTACAAGATTGAAAATTATTTTGAGTATGAAGACATGGAAGATCCCAAGAAATTCAAATTTTCCTGCACAAAGTTATCAAGGGTCATGCATCTTTATGGTGGGAGAATATCAAACAAACAGAGTGCAAAGAGGACAAACAAGAAGATCAAGACATGGGATAGGTATGATTAGTGTTAAAGTTGAAGGAAAAATTATTACTTGTGGATTACCATCTTGGTTTGTTTAATAAGTTGTAGAATTTGTGATAGAGGGAGCTTAATGTGAAGGAATACACTAAATATTTTTACCAACTCACTATTCAAGTGGTACATGTGGAAGATGACATGGAGACGATCTCTAGGTATAGGAATGGATTGGGCATTTCATTCTAGATGAGTTTGGAATGATCCAAGTGTATGTTAATTAGGAAGCCTATCAATACGCACTGAAGGCAGAAGATAAGTTTGTTCACAGCAAATAGAATTAGCGGTCCCATTTAAAAAGGGAAAATCCATTCAATTTCGTATGGACAAGGTGATGGCAGAGAAAATTTTGTGCATCATGAAGGTAAGGAAAGTTTGATGTTGTGGACTGAAGGAACCAATAGAGGAAGACAGGAAATGACAACTAGGGGAAATGATCCTTTAGTTGATGAAAGAGGTCATGGATTCAACATCACGTGTTACAGGTGTGGATGAAATGGGCATAGAGATTTTGAGTGCTTGCACTCCCAAAATGATAAATATGATGCACCATAATGTGAGTTCACCCAGAGATGAAGGTTATGAATTTATGTTTAAGTGTGTGTTGTTGAAGAACCAAGAATACAAGAGAAATTAATATTTAAGTGTGAAGTTATTAAAACTATAAAAAGTCAAGAGTTGGTCCTAGAAGAGGAAGAGTTTGGATTTAGCAAAACATGTAAGTTGGTCGGAAAATTCTATAAATTGATTGTGGATAAAGAGAATTAAGCATCCTAATAATTTGGTCAGAAACACTGATAATTTGGAATATGGTAGATAAATTGGGGTTAAAGAGGATTGAAAATCCTAATCCACTATAAGGTATCTTAGTTGTATAAAGAACATCAATTGTTAGTGACCAAGAGAAATGTCTAGTTAAGTTCCAGATTGGAAGATACGAGGATGAAGTCATGTGCTAACTTCATGCCCATAGATGCATGTCATGTGCTACTTGGAATATCGTGGAAGTTTGATAAGAAGGTGCAACATGATTGATGTAAAAACCTTAAGAGTTGGTGAAGAATGGGAAAGAATACACTCTAAATCCAATGAAGGATAAGGGTGAAGGAGTAGAGAAGGGACCTAAGGTTCTATTGATATCAAGTAAGTATTTCTTAAATGAGGTAAAGAATAACTATTTGTGCATGTTTTAGCATTCATTTTGAATCCATGCAAAGGCAGAGTGCAAAAGAATGGAAAAAAAGACCCAATGTAATGCCATGGTAAGTGAAATATATGTTGGGATATTTTATGTAGAGTTGTTCTCTAGCGAGTTTCCAGTAAGGGTTACTGCCTGTGAGGAACATAAGTCAGCTGCATGGATTTGAATCTAGGTTAAATTTTCTGAATAAGGAAGCTTACAGGATGACATCATAAGAGAATGTAGAGATATAAAGATAGGTTGAGGAGTTTTAATGGAGATAGGCTTGATCAAAGAGTTTTAGTTTCATGCATAGTACTAATGGTTCTAGGACCGAAAAAGGGTGGTGAATGATCAGATGTATACATAATCTCAGTAGCCATAAAAAAGATCACCATCAAGTATAGATTTATGTCGTTGTACATGGATGACATCATGGATTGTCTAAGTGGCATGAAGTATTTGAGTAAGATTGATTTGAAGAGTGGATACCATCAAATTCACATCAGAGAGGGGGAAGAATGGAAGATTACATTCAAAACAAGAAGGATTGTATGAGTGGCTATTTATTTCATTTAGGATTGAACAACACACCAAGTACCTTTATGAGATTGATGAATGAAGTCTTGAAACCATTTTTGGGAAAATTTGTTATTGTGTACCATGGATGATATATTGATATTTAATAGGACAGCGTGAAGAGCATTTGTATATATAAGACAAGTTTTGCAATCAGTTTTATGAGAGAATCTGGATAATTAATTTGAAGAAATGTATTTTCTTATAAGAAAAATTGGTGTATCGGGGATTTGTTATTTCTAGTGAAGGGTTTAAAGATAGATCCATAGAAGGTTCTATGCAATTGTGGATAATGGTCATTTACATATGCATGCTTTTGAAGCATGAATTTATTGGGTTGGATAGATTTTACCATAAGTTTATATGTAGCTTCACAGTGTGCACATATCACAGAGGCCATGTGAGGAGATAAAGAAGAATTTGGTCTAGAGCTAGTGCGCAAAGGATACCTTTTCAAGAGTTAAAGAGCGAAAGTGATTGAACAACCAATATTAGTGTTGCCTAGTTTTGTGAAGGTGTTCCAGGTGGATTTGATGCTATGGTTTAGCCATTCGTGCATTGTAATTTGTTGAGTCAGGAAGGAATACTAGTAGTGTATTTAGTGAAAAGTTAAATGATGCCAAGAAGAAGTATAGTGTATGTATGATCAGGAGTTTTGTGCAATTGTGCAAGTTCTCAAGAAGTGGAGGCACTAACTATTGTCCAAAGGAATTTGTGTTATTTATTGATCATCAAGCATAATTATAGTTTATTGAAAGTTGGGAAAAGTTGAATCTAAAGGCATATGAAGTGGGTTGAGTACCTATAGGGCTACACTTTTTTTTGAATCAGTGTAAGTGTGAAAGTTCTAATAAGGTTGTGAATTTGCTGACTAGGCATAGTTTATTTGCATAGATATGAGAGTATAAGTAGTGGGTTTTGAATCATTCATGGAGTTGTATGCACAAGATGAAGACTTTGGTGAAGCATGGAGAGCATGTGCAACATATAAGAGTTTTGATAGGACACCATTGATTGGATTATTTTGTGCAATAAGGCTTACTTTTGAAGGGAAATCGGTTGTGCATTGGCATATGATTGTTGAGGAAGAATTTCAGTGAAAGATAAGCACAGTGGTCGGTTAGCAGAGCATTTTGGTTTGGATAAAACGTTAGCGTAGCTAGCAGAGAGTTATTTTTGGTCATGAATTTCTATAGATATGTGCAAGTTTGTGCAAGAATGAGAAGAATGTTTGTTTGGCTAAGGGAAGATCTCATAATATATAGGGTTCTATCACCCTTTTCCTATTCCAAAGAATGCCTTGGGAGGATATTAATATGGATTTTTTTAGGTTTTCTTAGGACACAGAGGGATTTGATACCATCTATGTTTTGGTGGATAGATTCTCTAAAATGGCACATGTTTTTTCTTACAAGAGGACTAGTGATGCAACTCACATCGTAAATCCTTTCTTCAATGAGATTGTAAGACTGTATGGATTGCCATGCGAATATTGTGTCTGACAAGGACACTAAGTTTGTTGGCCATTTTTTGTAGACATTGGAGAGAATGATGAGTAAAAAGTTATAATTTAGTTTTGTATCACTCGACAGAATGATGGAAAACATGGGTGGTGAACATGAATCTTGGAGACTTGTTGAGGTGTTGAGTGGGTGATAAGCTAGGAACATGGGACTTGGTTATTAGTGCAAGCAAAGTTTACATATAATAATTCAATCAATCGGAGCACATGAATGACACCATTCTATATTGTATATGGGAGTAACCCATGCAAGGAGTGACGGAGCTGAGAGAGTTACCGTGTAAAGAAAGGAGTGCAAAAGTGGAAGATTTTGAGGAGTATACGGAGGAAGTGCACCAGCAAGTACACAACCACTTGGAGAAAGAAACACACAAATGAGAAGATGGGCTATCAAATTAGAGATACAATCTTATAGACCATTTGTGGAAGCTACAATAAGCTCAAATGTAAGAAAATAGGATTGTGCAAGGTGTTGAGGAAGTTTGTGCAAAATGCTTATGAGATTGAGTTGTCGAACGACATTGATTTCTCTTTTTTTTTAATGTGGCGAGTTTGTATCCATACCGTGCAGTACCAAGGACTGTTGAACATTCAAATTTAGAGGATGACAAGGTGGATTGGAGAGAAAAAATGCCAAAAAGGTGTATTGGAAAGCGGAAAGAGTAATTGACATCAGGATCAAGCAAACACATAATAAGGAGTATAAAGAGTATTTGGTCATACGGAAAGGGAAGAATATTGGAGATGCAACTTTACTAAGTGTCACGGATGCCGCGAGGCATGGGTGCATGATGTAAGGGCATTTGGGTTCACAGGCACTCTTGTATCAACCAAAAACTCATTTTGATTCCTTGAGTAGGAGCTCAAGTTTTCCAATTACCTGAGGTGTATCATGCAAGGGCATCTAGGAAGACAGTTTTAAAACTCAAGCTTTAGAGAACTTTGCAAATTAGAGTATAGCCGGGAAAGTTTTGAGAAGGTCAACTATGTTTGTAATGGGTTCTTTGGACCATAACTTTACATGTTCCTATATTTTAGGATGCAAGCTTAAGGCTCAAAGCAATGTGTATTTGACAAGAGAATGATTATATGATGTATTGACCATCGTTCATGATCGGTCAATGTGTGTTATTCCTCGAAGTATATGAATAAAGCTTATTGATGAGTGTTTTTTGTTATTGAATTCAATCTTGTGTTAGTGCATGCATCTTTATATGTTTTCCGCACATGATTTTGAAGGTTGCATGGTCTAAGATGATTCTTCATTGAGCACCCTAACCACATCTGCATCAGTTTATGGGTGAACTGTATGAATTTTAGGCCACTTTAATGCACTGCTACATAGGCAATGCTCGGTGAACAAGAGTGTTTAGGATCACTCCAATGCAAAAAAAAAAAAAAACTGTTATTAAGGTTCTCATCTTCAAGGCAAGCCAAGCTAGGGTTTCACAAGGTAGAAGATAATTTAGCTAAATCGTAGTCATCACAACATTTAAATTTCATAAACTAATAGTATACATCAAGGTGAACCTACAACAAAAATATGAGGTTTGTATAGTCACTCACAAATGGGTTTGTGACCTCCAAATAGGTTCGGACTTAATACAATCTACCACAGACAAGTTCCTTCCTAAACTTGTTTGTCCTTTTCAAACATTTCCTAGACTCATTGTCAGTCTCTAATTTTTCCTAAAAATCTTGATAACAGTTTCACACTTTCTATTCAACAACATGAGCATGTTATTTCATTGTCTGACAACTTATACTAATGAATTTGATCCATTTTTATGCCCTAATTTATGTGACAATTTTTAGAGTGGTGGATAACTTTCAAATCTCAAAATTTAACTTAATTTAGATTATATTAAGATTACCCTTTATTAATCTGAAATAATATTTCACTTATATGATTTAATTAAACCTTTGGTATAATTTTAGGCATTACAACTTGACTACCTTTTCAATTGAAAAGAAAGCCACCATCTAAATAAATTGTGCATTTGTATTATAAGCATGTTAATGGAAATTATGGGAAACCCAAAGACACGTGCCTTGGTACTACAAGGGATTTGTACCTTGTCTATGTGACAAATAAATCACGTCATGTTACAAGTGCTACTAACTAGCAATCGTACATGAAATGTACGATGTGAACGCCGAAAGGAATCAAGAGAAGAAGTGAAAGAATTTATTGGGTAGTTAGGAAAAATGTAAATGTAAGGGGAATTTCAGCTCTTGCACTTTACAGTCAACAAATAAACAGAAGGTGAATTTACTTATTTGTTTTAAGGGTTAATTTAGAAATAAGGATATGTTGTGTGGACCTAAAATCTTAGGGCAGGGTTTATATACACACTTACAATTAGGGTTTTTTTTGTACCTATTAGGGGTATGAACAAGGTTGGGTTTGACCCGATAGGCACATAATTTTTCCCGTTGTGGAAGATGTAGGTGAAGTACACATAGAAATGTGAAGGATGGTGCAATGTGTTTTTTGCCATGAAGATGTTTGCAATCGAGAAGAAGTATGTTGATATTGCAACCCTTCGGATCAAGAGGAAAGGATGTGTAAAAGGGATGTTCAAGGAAGAAAAACACATGAAATGAAGAGCATTATCCACATGAGTGCAATTTGCATTTAAATGAATGAAAATGTAAAAAAAATAGGAAAATCAACAACTCATTCGAAGGAAAGGGCATGAATTACAATTGGAATGGTTCATTTTGGATTAAATTCTAGACAAAAAATTTCAAAGATATTCTAATAAAGATTGATGTCAGTAAATACAAATTTGATATGTAAATTGATTGCACATTGAAAATGGAAAGCTAACAATCTAAATTCTACACCTTTGTATTAAGAACACTAATTCTGAAAACCATTAAACTAATTCTTAACCATTACACTATGTTTTGAAAAAGGATTTAATTGACTTCAACGTGGCCTCCATAGGTTCTAACTGGTTCCTATCCACAGTAATTGAATAGAAATATTATTATCTGTTTTGATTTTTCTCCATATGATATCGGGGGAAGGACATTATTATTATCTATTTTGATTTTTCTTTAGGTGATATAAGAGACACAATGATACTTTATTATTATTTTGAGTTTTCTTCATGTGATATAAGAGACACAATGATACTTTATTATTATTTTGATTTTTCCCCATATGATAAAGGGACAAACACCACCAGTCAACCAATTTCGAGAGAGATTAAGACTGGCCAAATTATACAAGGAAGGGTTTTGAGGAAACCTATCATCAAGCTCACTGTTTGACAAATCAAGATAATCCATGTACTCGAGCTCTACAAATATCTCTGATATGTTGCTCGTGAGCTTGTTATTTAATAGAAAAACACCATCAAACTTCTCAGACCTATCAAAATCTGATATCAGGTCATCAAAATTATTGAATGACAGTTGAACAAGTCATAAGCAGGGCAAGGAGCCAAGAAATTGAGGCACCATTCCAAAAATTAAATTGTGAAAATCCAGTTGTGGGGAGTCTCGAAGCCAATCATTCGAGTGGGAATCTCAATGAAGGAAATAATTGTGATAGAAGTCATCCGCCATTGGAGGGAGTTGAGCACAAGGAACTCCATTCTCTGAATCATGCGAGATTCGAATATGTACTTGGCTTCCTCAGCCTGGGTAGAAAAACAACCACGTTATATATATTACAGCTCTGTACGGCCATAAATTGATGGAAAATCTAAAGGAACTTGGTGAGTTCAATGATGGCCATACATATATAAAAACCAAGTCTAAATCACCTACAGGTTAAGGAGGAGGGGAACCTCAGTCTCTTCCACTTTAAATGTAGGCTAGTTCCAACACGGTGGAAGGTGGCTCCAAAGGTAAGAGTGCCTTGGAGATATCTCGATTGGACGATTTTTTAGTGCTGTTGTTGAAAAACTTTGGAGGAGATTTGGCAGCCATGATCGACTCGAATTTGATTTTGACGGATAATTTGAAGAATTTGATGATTTTGAGCACGACTTTGGCTGTTTTGGTTGTGTGTGTTTTCTTTTTTGTGTGGAGGAGGGGAGGATCAAATACACAAAATCTAGTAGTGCAGGCGATGCCTCTGGTGAAGGAGGAAGACGAGAAGGACAAAAAAGAAAAATCCAAGTGGTTTGCACGCAACAGAGACAATGTGAGACCGTGAGTAATATAAAATTTTGTTATATGTTTGATGAATTAGCTACTGCGGTCATATCTTATGTAAATTTATCCAATTGTGTCTACAAAGAACCGTTTGGCATCACCATCTTAGCTACATATTCCTTAAGCTTTAACACATTCTTTCTCAGTTCACTCCCTTGATGCCCTATCATTAGTGCTCAAACAAATTTCTCTAACTCCTGTCTTTTCACCAACACGTCATTGTCTTATAACAGGGATTCGATATCCATCGGTATGTTCCATATCTCTTTCGCAAATCTGGAAACACAAATTCAAGGTAGAATAATGGAAAGAAAAAAGGCACAAAAAATAATAAGGAACCAATGCTGAAACTATGGACTTAGAAAAATAAAAGATAAAACCTATTTCTTCCATTCACGCATGGGTGGACTTCCCATCAACATCATCCATCATTATGATTATGATGCATGTACAGGGTGGACAAATGTGAAACTTAACCCTAACCCTTGAATCATTTGATAGAGATACATGATGTAGTGTACAAGTCATTGAAGCATTATACTATGAAAGATTAAGATCACTCACTACTACAAACATTTTCATAAAGGATTTTTTTGTATTTGCAATTAAAACCATGGCATACTTGAAAATGTCATTTGCTTTTGGTTAGATTAAAATAATCTTGTTGATGGAACATTTTATGACACAGTAGTAAGGGTTTCTCCAAATTGTTTATATTGTTTTGACTTTTGTTTTTATGTTTTTTGTATTCCTCTTGAAAAATGCATCCTAATTAATGGACAAAGAGAGATTAATTTTTTTTGTTGTTAGCATTGAAGTTACCAGAAAAGGGACAAGACCAGCTTCCTACTCAATCTCCAACCATTTCCTCAGATGTAGCACCGTTAAAATGTCAATTATACATGATGTATTAGAGTCTTCTGAGAATCTTGCTGAAAATTCAACTTCATGCACAGTAATGAATTGAAATTCAAGCGCTGAAAGGATTTTTGATTGTCATCCATTGAATTGTGTGGGTAAATCTTTAAGACATGATTCATTTGTTCCCACAAAGTCCTCCATACGTGTTTTTGCTCTTCCGAATTTAAATATCCCTGCTGAAGATGTTGAAGATTTATATGATAATATGTCCATTGTATGTAACAAAAAATTAATGGAGACCATCATCAACAAAGGGGTTGCTGAAGAGGCAACCATCAAGGTTGTGGTTGCAGGGGAGGGAAACATCAAGGTTGTGGTTGCAGCGGAGGCAAGGAAATATATGATGAAGCGTCTTAGACTGAAACATTCCCAATCTGGGTAGGCTGTATTGAGATGGCACTGTTAATAACAATGGTTTAACATGTATAGAAGGAAACTAAGTATTTCTGGTCTCGGGAAGGAACTAACAATGGTAAATATGCTCTTTCTGATTACCATTGAAGGGTAGTTTTTTGGAAGACAAGTTTTGCTCGCTACGATATGCAAATTCAATTCATTTATTCAAGAGGAATCCATTACCCAACAGATTTATGTGTTGATGAATGTAGATGTGTGAAGTCATTTATGTTGGTCTGCTGGGCAGTGGTGAATGTGGAATGTATAATTCTTTCCATTTACAAATATTTTCTCACATTGGAGACCAAGTTTGATAAATTGGGCTAGGTATGGAGTAAGATTCGTTTTTGCTCCCCATAATTATCAGAACTCTCAACTATCTCATGCTTATATTTGATTGTTCCTTCTATTTGAGGTATTCATGGTTAAGATTCGGTCATTTGCATGCAAAACCTAGACTCTTTTTCCACTGTGATCCTACAAAAATGATTGTTTTGATTCCAGATTTGCTCTTGTTTTGTTCTAAACACTGTCAATTAAATGGAATCTTGGGGTAATGTTGTACTGCAGGTGAATAGTGTTGGGTTTGGTGCAGACCGTTTAGCTTATTATTATTCTGAGTGAAAGTGGTGTCATGCATCACTGTTACTAATCTGTAACCAATTACGAAACCAGAGAACTGATACTATATTTGTTTTATCCTTCTAATGAAAATTGTTGATCTACAAATTCCACCTGGCATACTATCATAGAGTGGAAGCATCTATGTTTTTAATAATTGGATATAAACTGAAAGTTTTGTTGGCATCTATGGGATATAGACAACACATCTTGTCTGGTGTGATAAGCCGTCATCCACCGCTGTTTGGGAAAATTTTGCTTCTTGCTCTAATTACTTGTGATCTATTTATAAGAGCAATAAATGATAAATAAAATTTATAAGAGCAATAAATCCATAGCTCACATCTTGCTTCTCTTCTATGGTGGATTCATAATTTAAAAAAATCTTGAAGGCACAAAACTAACCACACATGGTCCTTTGACTTGCCCCAAAATGGGCCTCCATGGAGATGCAGACAGGTGGGACGCTGGAAAAGGCTGTGGACACTACCTCTGCTCCCTTCACGCACCCCTGTCGTACAAAACGCCATACAAATCTGTTGTTCCTCAAGCAAAACTTCTGAGCCTCTTTTTATCCCTTCACTCTTTCACACGTTGGCAGAGAATGGACAATCTGAGTGTTTCACGCAGAGGAAGAGTGATAGACAAATCTTGCAGAGCACATAAGTGGAATAGCGGGAACAGGAAATTTCAATGTTTTAATCAACACAACAAGTACTCGAAATAAAAGATAAAGAGCACGAATATGAAATGGCCTGGTTACTGCGTTTCAATACTAATGAAAATGGAGTCCTGCACATAGTAGAATACAGAACGGATTTTTTTTCTTTTTTTATATTAATTTGAATTTATCTTTGTGGAAGGCAGAATGAGAACTGCAAAGGATCTTTACAGCGTGCTCACGGCAGTGGTGCCACTGTACGTGGCGATGATTTTGGCCTACGGATCTGTAAAATGGTGGAAGATATTCACGCTCGGGAATAAATCATTTCGTGGCCGTGTTTGCGGTGTCGTTGATGTCTTTCCATTTCATTTCCACAAATGACCCGTACACCATGAATTTCAAGTTCAGTGCTGCGAACACTTTGCAGAAGGTAATAATGATGTTCGTGTTGGGGATTTGGACCACATTTAGCAGGAGCGGCAGCCTGGAGTGGATGATCACCATCTTTTCCCTGTCCATGTTGCGGGACACGCTGGTGATGGGAATCCCCCTGCTAAAGGCCATGTATGGGGATTTTTCCGGGAGCCTCATGGTGCAGGTGGTGTTTTGCAGTGTATCGTCCGGTATACGCTTTTGCTTTTTTTGTTCTGCGAAGACGACAGAAATTCGATCCATGGGCAACCGTGGAATGGTGAGCCTGCGCCAGTCAAATTTTTGCTCCTGAATTGCATATTCACTGCAGTCGTCCCAAGGGCCTTCTAATTTCGGAAGATGACAGAAATTCGCCAAAACTGAATGCGAGGGTGTCCAATTCTTTTGCGGCTTCTCCGTACCTTCTGAGCTTGGTGAGGGCAAGTGCATTGTAGGCCAGGTATGTCAAATGCTCGTGGAGACTCTGTAGGAGGGAGTGCTTGCGGGCTTGTGTAAATTTTTCGAGAATTTTGCGCCATGAGACCTGTGATGTCATAGCATAAGTCGTTCAGAGATGAATAATTTAGGTGTTGGTGGAGTGCATCCAGCGAAACTGGCAAGATTAGCGGTGAGATTGTGAGGGGGTATCCGCCGTTGGATTTCAACGACACTGCGAGGAGGAAGGTCGTCCGTACGATTTCAGAATTTTGTCAGAATAAACTGGTCACACTCCACTACAAGAACGCCTTCGGCATAATAAATTATAAAATGATAGAATGAGTGATTCAAGTATATTATAGCATTCAACAACATCGTTTCAATTTCAAAGTGCAAGTTAATAAATAAATACCGTGGATAAAAACAAGGTTGCCTTACAAGTACAAGGTTGTAATTTATTACATAAAATCTTGGTTGGATGTTCCAAAAACAACTCGCAGGCAAGAAAAAGGTGTGGAGATCAATATAGGAAAGAAAACTGAGAAGAGATGGATTCGAATGCGAGGAAACTTGGTTAGATTGTAGAAGTTTTGGAAGTATGTGATAATGCCATTTATTATATTGTTTTAATAGATTCTATGTAATTTATCTTTAAAAGCTTCGATAAATGGTATTCGAGTTGTTGAAGTCTTCCTGACCAAACAACATTCTAGAAACAATGACCTTTACATAGAATTAGGCTAAGATTCATAATAGAGCTCATACGATATCTTTGTGTTATGTAATGCCTAAAACATATCGATTTTTGCAATATACCATGAAGACTTGATATCCTGCATCATGAACTAATCTAGAGCTAATCTAAGAACTTGTCATTCTTATTTCTTGCAATCCCATTTGAATTCATATTGAGTTGGAAATAGGCACGCTTTCCAATATCTCAAATATCATGAACAATTAGTGTGTCTTAGATCTTAGCATCTATGGATGAATTCAAGAAAGACTAGATCTATGTTGGGGTGTGGAGCCTATTTTATGGTCTTCTTGAATCAGTGTTGAAGTGCTAGAGCTCAAACAGTTAAATTTGAAGACTCCAAGAATTTTCTGCAGTCGTCTGCTGTGACGTTGATGCGATGTTACTGTTAACTGGCTGTCAACGTCAGGACTATTTTTCCAGCCGTGGGAAGTTGAAAGATCCCAACTTTCAATCTTCTAGGGTCGGCTTTATGGCTTCTTAGAAGGATTGTAATCCTATAAATAGAGGTGTTAGGGTATCTTGAAGATATCTTCAGTGTTCAAGAGGTCTTGAGTCTTTGAGATCAAGAGGTGATCAAGAGTGATCAAGGTTAAGCAATTGGGTGTCAATTGTGGTTTAGATGTGGTTTAACATCTTTGGAATTCTGTTGTGCGTTCATAACTGAGAGAAGACTATGAGAGTTGTTTTACTCTCGTTGATAATAAAATCTAAGCAAGTTCTTGGTGGACGTAGCCCACATTGGGTGAACCACGTTAAATCTTGTCTTGTCTTCTTTTGTGCATTATTCATTTATGCTATTATATTTCTGCAAGTATAATTCTGCCATATAGTTTCCTACTGTTGTGGTTTGAGGAATTGTTTCCGAATATTTGTTCTCTAATTCCTAACAATTTAGCCCATAATTTAATAAGTTGAATTGAATGTACAATGAGTAAGTATGCAAACATTGAAAAAATAAATAAACTCGTTATTTTGGTTTTACAATAAAAGGGCCTCTCATAGGAGCCTATGTACATATTCTAGTTGTTTAAGTTAATACCATATAGACTAGAGAGTAGAGATTCCATTCCATAACTTACCAAATCTATTCGTAGAACAATACCAGAAATTAACCTTTTTGGTCTATTATGAAACGCAAAAACACCTAGTTTACCTTCTACATGTTACCATCTTAACACATTTGTAGTTCTCTATAAATGAGTTTAAGACACAAAGAAACCTAAGCTTTGAAATTAATTTAAAATGTCTTTCTTCCAATAGATATCAAATGCAAGTCGTCTACACCCACATATGACTTTTATGTTGTATGACAAAAATTCTCGAATCGAATACAAGATATTATTGAAACTCCACACATAAGGATATTATAAGTATTAATTGAAAAAAAAAATGTAAATAATAATATTAGTGATTGTGCGAAGACACGACTTTAGAGAATTATTCTTCAATAGGTATTTAATATGAACATCAAGAATAGAGGAGTAACATTTTATAAAAAAAACTTTAATGAAGAAATTTGAATAGAGGAGTAGCATATTGAAATTTGTTCCGTAACATTTTGGTATCAAAGCGCAGAGAACTTTACCGTGAGAGGAATGTCTTCTAGAGAACTCTATTCAAATATGTATTTGTAACCTAGATTTAATACAAGAATAGCCATTAAGTGAATTGCATATGTATTTGACAACAATAAAAAGATTAATGAGCTCTTTCTTTTGATAAAAAAATTTGAAATGAAATTTAATGTTTTAATTATTTTAATGTGGCGACTGAAAAGATGTCATTGATGTGGCAAAGAGGGCTGAGTGCTTTTCAACCCAACCATATTGAAACCTCACAAGGCATTAGCAGGTTACAGTCATATGACATGTTGCTGGTTATGGACGTTTGACTGGCCTGGAGATCGCTATGGTCATTTCAAACTGGCCACTAGCACGGGCGCGATGCTGACTTAGGGCCATCCAAATCCCATGTTTAAGCTTTCATCGAAAAGAAAAAAATTATGTGACAAGTACAAAACATAAACATTTTTATGAAAAGAAAAGAATAATAATGAATTCTCTATCTTTTAACTAACTCGGTAAAAAGGTACTATATCGTGTGATGGGGACACTCATCTTGTCAGATAGTGGAGACATACAATACTGAATCATATTCTATATTCTTTCAGTTAGACTAATTATATTAGATATATTACTTGAATTGTGATAGATTGTTGAGATTAATATTTCAAGGTCAATATTTAGTTAAGTAAAAGTTATGTGCGAGTGAGGGCATTTGTATATAGAAGGGGGAGAAATTGTTACATGACAAAATCCCCAAAACATCAACTAGAGTATATTAAATAGTTAAAATCAAATTTAATATCTAATTAAAACTCAAACACGTAATTTAAATATACTAGAGTATATTAATTGACAAATATATAAATCATAGTAACATTTGTAGTTATGATGAGACGAGAGTTTACAGAAATGATCTTCAATAGATATTTAATATGAGCATGCTTTAGATAGTCAGGGGTACCGGGAAATGGACAAGAAGAAAGGAGTAACATGTTGTAAAAAACATTAACGGAGACATGTATGATTTGGATGGCAAACGGTATCGGGAAAAGGACAATAAGAAGGGAGTAACATTTTATAAAATAACTTCAATTCAGACATGAAGATCACATACGTTCCGTGACATATAGGCTTCCATTCCTGCCACCTCTTGCCAGCAAGATAATATGGCAAAACATTATTTGCCTAGATGTACAATTCAGAATACAATAAGTTACAGGGGCCTACAGAAGAAAAGCTTTTAGTAAGGAGAAGAAGGAAACCTTGTATCAGCATCACATAATAATTGATAAGGTTTTACTCTGACTGCCTTCTATTCTGTTCAGCAATTTATCTTTTGTTACTGAAGGCATTTGTCGCATTGGAATCAATGTCATGGTCCTCTCATCTTCTAATTGTACATTGCACTCCCAATATTAATTATTCTTCTTTCAACTTCATTCAGAGGCTGCCCAACATAAAGTTGAAGCTCGCCTTTTTTTATGACAGTCACCTTTAGAACTGTTGATTTGGCCTCCTCATAAAAGTCCTGCTAGCATAAAAATCAAGACCATTATTCTTGTTTCAGTACAAACATTGAGAATGTAATTCTTCTCTACCAAAATACCATTTATAACTTCATATTTGCAATCACTCTCTTATTTTTTTACATAAAAACCACTAGAACAACTGAGAATAGCAATATAGTAAAAGAGGTAAACAAGTTTAAGAAACCAGTCATGGATGTTTCAGGCACACAAGATTGCATTAAAATGCATTATTAAAAAATATAATTACTTTAGCACATTTACAGTGCAGACTAACAAGACACCTTTTGAAGCATGTTTGGGTTATCTACCCACTAATCCTCTTGATGTTGCAAAAGGCCAGCAAGAAGTATCACAAGATTCAAAGGTGACGAGGAGCAAAATTCATTGAGAGGATCAGACAAATCCATCTCAAGGTAAAAGAACAACTTGAGAAGTCTCAAGCCAAGTACAAAGCTATGCATGACCAACATCATAGAGAGCACAGAGAGCACACGCTGAAAGTAGGAGACAAGATATGGTTGTACCCAAGGAAGGAAAGGCTTTAAGGACAAGCAAGAAAACTCAAACCTTTAAGGTATGGTCCAACCACCATCCTAGAGCAAATTAGAGAAACACTTTCAAACTTGATCAACCACACTTCATAAGGATGTACTCAATAGTACATCGTGAGAACCTTTTGTCTTGGATTCTCAAGGGGAGTTGGAGGATGCAATGCTACAATGGAAAGTTTGAGAGACACAGAGGATTACAGTAGCATTGACAGGTTGCAGAGGGGCAAAACACCAAGACAGGCAAAGTGGTACCTCAAGGAGAAGGTGGGAGAGCTATTCCCAAATCTCCTCCCACAATAAGCTACTGGAGGACCAAAAGCCTCTCAAAATGGAAGGTATGATCCATAGGTATCCAGAAAAGCATCATCTTGTCAACCAAACACATAAGAAACAGGTTTGAGAAGTAAGTAGGGCTCTAGAGAGAGAACCAATGTTGGTCGTGAAATCACCGCTTCTAACAAAGTGGCAATTATGCTAACACTGGAGAATCCCAATAGTCGACTTGTATGAGAAGCGGCATCATTCTTGTCTGTTACTGGACATTTTGGTTCCACTTGGGCAAACCACTGGTATCAGCAGACCGGTGCTTATGCACACACCACTCTGCAAACACTAGAGGTTACATAACTGCACCGTTGGCAGTGCTACTGTGGAAAGTTCGAGAGACACAAAGAGGATTATAGGAGCTTTGGTAGGCTGTAGAGAGGTGCAAAACACTAAGGCAAGCAAAGTGATACTTCAAGGATACAGTGGGAGAGTCATTCCCAAATCTCTCCCACGCTAAGCTTTTGTGGGACCAAAAGCCCATCAGAATAGGAGGTTTGATCTATAGGGATCCAGAAAATCATTGTCTTCATCAACTAAATACATAAGAAACAGGTTTCAGAAGTAAGCGAGGCTCTGGAGAGAGAATCCCAAGGTTGGTTGAGAAACCGTCATTTCCAACAAAGCAGTTGTGGAGTAACACTAGAGAATCCCAACAGTCAACTAATATGGGAATTGACATTATTCTAGTTTGTTACTGGACTTTTTTTTCAACTCAGGAAAAACTGTTGATATCAGCAGACTGACAGTTTTGCACCTACCACTCTGCAGACACTAGCAGTTAAACAACTACCTTGGCAGTTACACCCGAGCAGAACAAAAAAGTCAAGTAATGGACCAAACAGATGTCTCTTCCCAATACTAGTTGACTGTTGGCATTCTCCAATGCATGGGAGCATGTACAAACATTATATATAAGAGACTAAGCTCCAAAGAAGGGATCAGTGAATAGAGAACATTCATGGTGTGTAGTTGGTTTTAGAGGAAAGATTTTTTGTTGAAGCACAAGGAGGGAGCGCTTAGGAGCAGGATAGCTAAGTTTGTACTTGTTCTAGACTTCTTTGTAACTCTATACTTTGGCCACACAGAAACTAGGAATTGAGTGGTAGCCATTTTCCAGTGGTTTTTCCCCACGCTAGGGTTTTCCACAGATCATATCTTGTGTTTAATTGTCTTTTGTTTTGCATTACTGTGTGCCGTTGTTTTTATTCATATGCAGCATTGTATTTACTTCCAACAACTAAAATACATAAGTTCTAGCTCACTAAGACAACATCCTATCATTTCAAGTAAAGGATTTGGATTAGTACAGCAGTTTGTGATTTTGTAGATACTAAATTAGGGATACCTCGAGATTTGCAGATCAAATGCTGGACAAGGTCTTCAAATCAATTGCTGTAAATTTTCCCAAAGTTCTGCGTCTCTAAATTTGGACTTGGTAGAGTGCTCATATAAAGGGTTGGCTCCCACCTTATCTATAGTTGGCTATAGTCAGCACTCTATAGATAGAGAGACTTAACTCCCCCCTTTCAATTTAGAGGAGATAGGGAGTACGAGGGAAACCATCTCCTCTCCCCGTCGTTTGGGGAAAACAATGACGGTTGACTTTGTTTGACTTCGATTTTTGCTTTGACGAGGCTCTTATAGTATGATCCTCAAAGGGAGGTCTATCCTAGATGTTCATCAATACTATAGGACACATCAGGATCCTCAACCCTTCCTCCAGCTTGGGTGATCTGTACACTGCTTTGCTCACCATCAAGTGCCGCCATTCCATTGCTCACTCCAATTTGTCCAACTGGCTTCCAAGGTGTTTTTGGCTAAACCTCGTCAATCAATAAATCCTCAATGCAGCGAATAGTTGTTTTGTAGGCCTCTCTCTTTTTGGCTAAACTTTGTTTGAGGATAAAAACTTCCTTATAAACAAGGGGGTTATGTGAACTCTTTACTTAATTCTTTTGTAGCACCCTCTTAACCAACCTAGTCAGCAAGGTCTGCAATTCCTCTAGAAAAAGCAATTGTAATACAATCTCTATCCACTCCTTACTCAAGAGTGGAACACAGCCCTGATTTTGGCTGAGCCCTATCTTGTTATCAACTCTGGCTCTGTACTACTCTTGACGAATTTTTAGAATTCCCTGCCTCTTGTAGGCTTTGGCTTCTTTCTTGTTCATCCACCAATCAAGCAGATTGTCTAATTTCTTGCCCCACAGCCTGATCATGTTGTGTTCTTCTACTCCCTTTGTTCAATCTCAATGGCATTAACTCTTTCTCAGACAGCATCAATCTTCTTCTTGATGACACTTCTCTTTGTATTGTTGTAAAATCTTTTTTCGTTGTGCTTCACAGTTACATTCGACAAGGAAATCTTAAAAGACAGCATATTTTCATCTTCAATGGTTATAACTTATTGTCGACCAACTTTGGCTTTTACCTAACTTCGTAAAGGCAATGACAACAGAGATGTTTGCTATAAAAAAGCTACACTACCAACATAATACTATTGCAGAATGGTAAGTGATATACAAGAACATAGCACAACGAAACATCAGAGAAAAACAACTTTATTGCATAAGTGTTCAATACAATTGCTCAGTACATGGAGGTCATGTCACATCACCGCTCTTACCCTAATGTAGATCATTCTATTTATAGGACAAATTACTGAAAAGTTATCAGTTAATCACAATTGTCAAGTACAATAGAATGTAACTAAAGAATCATTAAGACACTATCTAAAGTTGGAAGAGAATAATTATAGCATAACAAATTTGGATATCAAAACAATGCATGTATTAAAATCAGTAATTTACATTTCTCACATTCGAGTCTTTTGTATCTCTCACCAACTCTGCTTTGCCAGTAATTTTTCCAGATTTCACTCTCTTTTATCTTCTCCTCTCTCATTACTACCTCCCTCGAGATCCTCCAACAATCATCACAATACAATGCATTTTGATGTTTGGTATGTTAATGTTCGTGTTGAATGCCTTTCTCAGCTTTTTTTCAAGTATTATTTATTACCTATCTACCGTCATAAAAAAATTGAGTTATTATATGTATCCTTTGGGAGCTCACCCTTAAATCAGTTCCTATGTTGTTCAGCACTCAAAATTGATTTTCCCCATGGCACTTGTCCCATAACTCGTTGGTATGATGAGGAAAGCAAAACCTGCACAAGACGTTTTCCTTTGTCCTTGTCAATGACTTTTCTTCCATCTCTACTTTCAAAGACTATTTTCATCTCCTTCAATGAAAGAAATGTGAGATTCTTGCGCATAGGCACCAATGAGATCCTTAATGCCCTTTCCAATTTTCCAAAGCCCTTATGGGCCACCTGCACAAGACGTTTTCCTTTGTCCTTGTCAATGACTTTTCTTCCATCTCTACTTTCAAAGACTATTTTCATCTCCTTCAATGAAAGAAATGTGAGTTTCTTGCGCATAGGCACCAATGAGATCCTTAGTGCCCTTTCCAATTTTCCAAAGCCCTTATGGGCTACCCTCCTTCCACAAAAAAGCAGCATCTTGGAAAATTGTTTTCCATACCTGGTCTCCCATGCAGATGCTCTCTTTATGACATTCCAGATCAGTCCCTGCCCCTCAAACTTCATATACCCTTGTACTATTGAGGACTTTAGAAGGTGCAAGCAGCTTTTGTGCACTAGAAAGCTATGGGGCTTGATTGCTGAATTTCTTAAATACATTTGACTCACTTATTCTTTTCATGGTAGACTAGACAACCCACTTTGCAAACATATTTCTTATTGTAGGGAGCTAGTCTATGAAGATTAATATAGATGGCAAAGAGGATATACATAGGCAATATCGTTAGAGGTCCCCACAAGTTCCTAAGTTGAGCATTTCTTGCAAAGTGACAACAGCACGTTGGGACATTCCTTTCCCACCATTTGTCATCACCATTGGTCGCATGGCCTTAAGAACCCCCATGTCCAACTAAGTGTTCTCACAAGTCACGAGTTGAGATAGATTGCCAGTGTTTTTTGGGAGGTGTTGGTGGAGGAGCACTTTATTTTAAATTGTCATGACAATTATGACATCCAAAAGATATATCATTGTTTATATTGTCCATACTATTATGCAAGATATCTTTTTTTAATTTGGGCAAGAGGTTTTTGACCTTAACCTTCAAGACAGGATTACTTTCATATGCCAGGCTCTACGGGGGACTTCTAGGACAACTAGATTGATTGCTTCCTTGTTTCATCATCCCATTTCAGCCATTAGGGTATCAAGCACCTACCGCTTACTACAATCACTAGCGCAAATTAAATGACCAAGGAGTTACTATACGATTATAACCATTCATCCCATTTCATAACCACACCATTCAGCCCATAGTTTTTATTGCCCAAGAAGTAACCATAAGTCGTCACTAGGAATTGAACTAGCATTGCTTGAAAAAATAATTTCCCAAGGAATAATTATAAGTCACCTGGATAACGTTTTTTTTGATATATCGCTGCAGGTAAGCTTTGTTAACAAGGAGAGATGATTCTCTTTGTGGCATTATTAAGAAAGCATTTTTCACATATTCCTGAAAATAACCACTACAGTATTAGATATTGTTACCTCGTATGGGTCATCAGGAATTTTGATAGTCGCTGGTATCTTTTTGAAGCTGATGGATTTTCTGTTTATGTCAATTAGGTGTACTTTTCTACTAAAAAGCATTTTGTATAGTCTAATTACCAGAGAGGGATATTTGCTATACAATTGGCTCTTAGGCATTGTGGCGTAGCACGTTTTTTTTAACTATTTTAGATGGGCATCGACTGGTGCACAAGTCTAGGTAAACTGTCTTAGCAAATTTAGTGACCATATTGCACTTTGAGACCTTTTCGGCCTGAGTTGATGTCCATACCTCCTTAAGACAGTTTCTCTTCAATGTACTGCCTGAATTGACATTTCAATAATTTCACGTTTATGTTTCTGTTGCTTTTCCATTTTTTAACACTTGGATCTGTCACTAGAAATTTGCCTTTTTTTAGTTTTGAGACCTTAAAATAAGGGGAAAATTGTATCTCCAAATGCCAATGACTAAACAAGGGTGTGAAGAGGGCGAGCTTTAAAAAACTACCTCTCACAAATTTATAAGTGATTGTGTCTAAAATTTGAAGGTTATGCCTAGAGACACTATTTAGCCCCACAAAAATGCATCATACCATATTATTCAAAGGGAATTCCACCAAGCCAGCTTCTCAAAAGGAAGTAGTATGCAGTTTTAATCAAAAGGAAGTAGTATGCCATGCTAACATCCACGTATATAAAGTCAAAAGGACTGTGTTTTAGTTTGAAAGATATTTGATCTGGGGAACACGTGCAAGGCTCCAGAAAGATCCACATGATCAAATTTGAGGATGGAGACCATGAGATGGCCAGAAATAATCAAAGAAGCAGCAAATACGAAATAAAAACGCCCATACGAACAACCAAGAACAGCAAGAAATCCCAATTGTCTCCCTTGCTGCCATGTTGGGAACCACTCACAAACATAGACGGTAAAAAAACAAAGTGAACTGAAGAAAAGTGGTGACACTCATTGTCTCAGTCATGTAAGCGACGTTTGTAGGCCTAAGAATTGTTCTCTTACAAAATTTTGAAGTATCAATGACCAGATAGACTATAATGGACTATAAGAGACTGATCAATGGAATGAAATTGCAGCTGGAAGCTGCTGGACAGTCGTGAGTTAAGTTTTGATTTTTTACTGTAGCCCTACCAGGTGCTTATGTGTTATTGGGGAAATAATCATTGTACATCTTGGGCAAATTTCGAATGAGAACTGCTTATTACAGCGTAGGGGCTACAAGCAGGTGTGAATAACCTGATTTCAGTTCACAAAATAAGTAAGGAATTTATGTTATGCCTTTCAATGTAATTTTATGAAGGGCCCTACATGTCAATCTCGGACAAATAAGTATCATGGACCAATAAGTCCGGGGGGGCGGGGGGGGATGCATCCCAGCACATAGTTACCTAAGACTCCGGGACGCGGGGACGGAGTTTTCGGGACGGCAAAAAATTTCCGAAAATTTTGGGACAGCGGGGGGACGGCAAGGGGACAGCTATTAAAATAATATATAAAATTATAAATATTAAAAATATATAGATAAATTTTAAAAAAATTATGAATAACAATTCATATTTATATATCAATCCACCATGTGCATACAGTCCACATTCAGACATCCATATTAAAAACTCGCAGCATACATATAGCTATACTAATGTTATATGTTCATATAACTTTTAATATTAATATGTATGCTACTGGTTTTCGTAGCATGTTGTTACAGTCCGTGTGCATTTGTGCTCGAAAATTTTTGTATTCATATATCACTCTTGTTTCTTAATGTCTTTGTAATACAATACAGCCGGGTTATGCTTAGCGGGTAAACATTTATAAAGAGAAAACAATAAACAAATTAATTTAAGAAAAAAAATCAGAAGTCCTCGAAACGTTTCGGGGACTTCTAGCCGTCCCCCCACGTCCCCGAGACATCCTTAGTGATTTCTAAACGTCCCGAGGACGTTTCCCCTTCCCCCTGCCACTTCGGAAACGTGGGGGAAATGTTTCCCCCACATCCTGGCGTCCCCAAAAACATCCAGGACGTCCCGGACTTCTCTTTTTTGGGGGGGACACGTCCCCGCATAACATTGATTTGGCACAAGTCTGGGAAATTAGCGGAGATGGTCATCGATTTATTAATAAACGTTGTATGTGAAAAATTCAAAATAAGTCCGAGATTAACATCTCTTAGCAGATTTCAGATAGATGTATTTTGAAAATATGTATTAGACTATTAGTTGCACAGTCGAGAGTAGACAACCAAATCCTTAGGGGACAAGTGGCAAATTCTAGTGGTCTGAATCTGAGGGATTCCATGGCACCACATGGCATGCAGGTGTGCTTTATTTTGATTTTGTAGTTTTTTGAAATTCAAATATTTTTTAGAGGGGAAAAGAGTTTGGATATTTGACCTTCCTGAGGATGTGAAAACATATGTTTTCCTCTTGTTTGAAGCACTAGAAAGGTCTCTTCGAGCTCCATGCATTGGTGGAACCTTCAAACTTTGAAACATATGTGTATTTCATTGAAGGCTTTCTTTTTAGTAATTGCCATGCTTTATGGTCACAATTACAGCCTTTCAGAGAAAAGCTTAAAGGAATTTCTAGAGATTAAAGGGTTATGGCGAATCATAATTGACAAGGAAAAGGCTCCAAGTAGTCAAGATACGATGATCAAGTTCCACAACTGGTTGGATAAGGCTTTTCGAGTGATTAGTTCACACACTGCTAAAGAGTTAAGGTTTCATATTCACAATGAAGAAGACGAAGACTCCTAAAGGAGTTTAAGATAAACTTAAGGAACTCTTCAACAAGTCGCAAAAAACAAAAGTTGTCCAAATTCAATAGGAGCTTGTAGTCTTCAATCCACTACATTTTGACTAACTTAAAGGCTATCTTGCTTATAGATCAAGGAACTTCAATTGCATTTCGAGCATGGAGAAGAATATAAGGACTTCATATGATGTTTTCCACTCTTGCTTTCTCACCATGCAACTTTTGATTAAGATAATCGAAGATATTCTCACTTTTCTTGCTCCATCCTTTATGAGGAACAAATGAAGCTGATGGGAAGATTGGCACAAACGAGCAAGCAATTTTACCAAAAAAGCATGCAAGAAAAAGTTTGACAATGGGAACCAAAAGAACAAAAATCTCAATGGGTCGTGAGAAAATCAAGACAAAGCTAGCAATGATTATCAAGAGAATAAGGATGCAGTTGCTGCAAAAAACGAGCACACCATGAGAGCAAGTGCTTCCAAAATTTCAAGGACTTTGCAGAGAAGTTCAAGAATATCTATCAAGCTTTGCATACCCGTTCTTCTAATTATGTATGGATTGTTGCTTCTAGATGCTTCCACTGTATGGCCAAAGATAGCTCTTTATTTACTTCTCTTGGGAAAGCAAACAATGAGAAATAATTTGTTGCGAACAAATCCTTCGTATCTACTAATGTTGTAAAAAAAAATCATTTTGGGAATGGAATTACTATGAGCAATGATGTATATCATGTTCCATGCCATAGTGCAAACTTGCTTTCAATTTATCAGTCACTCAAATTATGAACGAGGGAATTTTGACCTAGTAAGTTTGTAGCGAAGGACATTAATGACAATTTTCAATATGTTTCCTTTGGTTCTCTTAATGTAAGTGTAAAAAATTGTACAAGTTTATTGAGTTATATGACATGCCTTAAAATCCTTTCTCTTACATTGCCAAGACAAATGGGGATATCAACCAAAGTGTGATTTATTAAAGCAGGGTTATGATGATCTTCTTAAAGAAGTTGAGTTTAAGGGACATGCAGCTAAATCCACTTCTCACAATAACAATTCTTTAGATCATAGTTTGCATTCTCGTATTCGGCATATATTTGGCAAACCCAAAAAACTTTGACTCGATAAAAACTCGGCAAGACTCGGCAAATATCTGGGAATATTTTGCAACTTAAAAAATACTCAAATTTCTTTAAAAACCATAAATTTTATGCAAAATATAGCTACAAAATGTATCAAATGAGTCTATAAAATGTTGAAGAAGTGTTTTCTATTATATTTGAATACAAATACAATACACAATCATATCATCATGCGAATACAATAGTCGACTAATAAGTGCTATGAATTTATGATGATTGTCATTGAAATTTATCATCATAAATTTCATATCTATGCAAGTTACAATATACAATAAGTTACATTTTCCTCTTCCCCGTTCTAGAGAAATATTGGGGAGAGGGTCTATTGCCTCTACTAGTCCCCTCACTCGGTTGCGTCTCCTCACTCCTAAAAGGTTCCGACTCCGACTCCAAACTGGTAGTAAATGGCGGTGGCTCCTCGGATGCATGTTTGAGATCACCTCCAAAGATGTCATCCAATCCAATATCTCCTGCTAGTGCTTCTCCCTCCATAGCTTCCTCTCGAAAGAAGCAATCTCATCCTCTATGAACGTCGGGATTTCCTCTTCTTGCCCAGTCCACTCGTTGTATAGATCTATCTCATCCGAATCAATAAGCTCCTGTGATGTGGCCTCCACTTTTCTTGTGCAAAACCAGAGATTGTATTGCATAAAAACCAAGTCATTGAGTCATTTTTGAGTCAACTTGTTGCACTTCTTCGTGTGAATGGCATCAAACAAAGTCCAGTTACGTTCACATCCAGAAGCGCTACAAAGTTGAGATAAAATTATGAGGGCTAGCTTTTGAAGATGTGGGCTATTTCCTCCCCAATCCTCCCACCAAGAACCTACAAACAAGATAATCAAAAGTTCGTAAGTAATTAATAAAATCAAATTTGTAACTTGTAACACAGATAAGTAACTTAGTAAACATTCTAAATTTCTAATTTTATTACCTAGTGACTATTTGGTTCTCCCTCAAATAGCTAACACCGAAGAAAAGAGCCTCCCCCTAACATGCTTATAATTTTGCAACTCTAAAATAATGAGGTCCATCGTCTCCACCTCTGGTATCATCCTCTTAATACATGTTGAAAGGCCCTCCATAACCTCTTTGTTCACATCTATGAAGCCATTGGAGAAGAAAAATTTGGGGTTGAGGTAGTACCCCACTGCATGAATAGGTTCAACCTCCAATCAATTATTTTCCAAAAGGGACCATATCTGGCGATATCTCCCCTATAATAGTTTTGGATAGCCTCTTAAGCCCTATCCATGGCCTCATAAGGTTTTGCTCCCCATCAACCAAATGCAAAACCCTCACCAATGACTCTGACACCTACACACACAAATTAAAATGTAAGGTTACAAACTTACAAATAAAGTAAAAAAATAAATAACAATATATTTATAAGTTAACAAATTAAAATAAAAGAATCAACTTGAAATACAAATCGAAGTTTCAAATTACCTTAATGATCTTTATACCTCTCTTTACAAAGATATCATCAAAAACTCCTTTTGTAGTCTTCTCTCCATCAGCTTTCTTTGAATATTGTGTGTCTAGCCATGCTTGATTCACAAACATTTGCTTCAATGATGTCAACAAACTAGAAATACTTCACAACAAGAATTTAGTTGCAAGCCTTGTGAGACCGGATCGCACAAGTTCTTTCCCCTTTGTGTGTTCTCTCATCAAGCTAAGAACCCAAGGGTGATTATATATGTACTTGGTTATGTTTCTTGCATCTTCTATAATCGGCCTCACCTAATCAATTTTGCATGTCCTCCAAAAGAAGGTCAAGGCAATAAGCCGCACAAGGAGTCCAAAAGAGTGAGGGATGTATCTCCTGTAGTGGTCTCTCAACTGCCACTTATGTTGCTGCATTATCTGTGACAACTTGCATAACATTCTGTATACCCACCTCTAATACAACCTT
Organism: Taxus chinensis; assembly: GCA_019776745.2. Classification (NCBI taxonomy): domain Eukaryota; kingdom Viridiplantae; phylum Streptophyta; class Pinopsida; order Cupressales; family Taxaceae; genus Taxus; species Taxus chinensis. The sequence goes on along the minus strand of CM034154.1, from coordinate 594,354,144 downwards.
CTCCAACATAAGACTCAAATTCTCTGTATTTTTTACTATGTTAGAGGCACCAATTGACTTCAAAAACACTATCTCACCATTAAAAGCCACTAAAAAATTAATGAGAGTGTGGTTCCTTTTATCCCTCCACCCATCTAAAAGAATGGCGCATTCGTATTTCAGCCATTGTTTCTTTTGATCTTCTAGAATTGTAGTTGCATCTGCAACTGCACCCTTGAGCAATTTCCCACTCAAGTCTTTTAAAGAGGGTACCGTGTACCCTTTCCCTAAAACTGTTAATGTTGTCACCAAGTACTCCAATATGGGCTCTTTGCCACATTGAAGGGAAGGTTGTTGTAGTACCAAAAATTTGCACATGCTTTATACACTTCCTCGTGCATATCCTTGTTCCATCATGTATCTTGCAATGAAGGTTGTGCTCTAGGTATGTTCCTTGGTACAAAAAAGCTATGTATACCTTTGCTCGAACTCGATGAAGCAAATGTGCCTCTGCCACAACGTCCCAGAAAACAATACATGCAAGATGATACTTCAGGCGATTGATGCCTCCAGAAAATGTTTTGCCGTAAAAATTGCAAACCACTATTCTCGGAACTGCTCCATGTACACCATACTTCCAAGCAATGGTACGGGCGTGAGCGGGAATGGTTCCTACTAGTGATGCTAACCCAAATGCCGAACCTGATGCCATTCATAAGCTCTAATTTGTAACACAATGCACATTTAATAAATTAAAAAAACGTAAACTTAATTAAAAAAAAATTAAAAGTGTTAATATAACCCTATTTAACCATAATTTAATAAAAAAACATACCTTCAGTTCCAAATGACTATTAAAAATTTAAAATGATTTGTAATTAAGTTAAATGCATTTAAAATTACAAAACATATTCGAAGAATCAAATACAATACAAATATATAAAATTTAATTAATTTAGAACGAATTTGCGAAAAAAAAAAAAACTTTACTCAGACACAAAATGACTATTAAAAATTTAAAATCATTCGCTATTAAATTAGATGTATTTAAATTACAATATGAATATATAAAACTTAAATAATATAGACCCAATTTGCAAAAACTTGAAAGCATTTTTTAAAAAAATACTTATCTCCAAATGCAATTCTCGAAATTTCCTCTTTGAAATTTGCTCAAAAACCCGTTCAACTCATGCAATGCAAGCTCAAATGGTTGTGTGAATGGAAATGAAGTGCTTTGGTTCCTTAAAAAGAAAAAAATGTGTATTTTCAGTGTTTTTAGCGTGTTCTGCGTATTGCCCACATATGGCAAATATACATCGTGGACTCGCCGAATATTCGCCAATATTTGGCGAGTTTTTTCAGCGATTATTCGTTTCCTTTTAATTCTGGCGAGTACTCGCCAAGTTTGCATACTATGCTTTTGATAATGATATTGATGCGAGTACTTAATATGATGCCATCTCCCTTGATAATGATGCATTCAATAATAATCATAAGAGGCTCCTTTGTTTGGCTTTGAGAAGCACGCTACAAAGTTTAGTTCCACGATGGTTCAAAACACGGGCTATACAAGAGCACTTGACACACAAAATCACAACACTGACACGCCAATTGAAATTATGACTTCAATGTTTGGAGATGATTTACATGAAGGCAGGCCATGATGATAAACAAGATTTACATGATCACTCTTCTAATGATGAGGAAGAGGAATAATATGTTACAGAGCCATCTTGATTGGCTCTCTTGTCTTAGAGACCATTTGTGTTTCCATTGCTAGTCATATCCATTGTTTTTCTATGATCTCACTAGTGTTTCCAATTCATTTATGCTTTTCGTGACGGAGATAGATGAAGATCCAACATGAGCTTTGGGCATTCTTCATGGTTGATTAGAAGTATGTCTTACACCTGTATGAAAGATTGGCATATTTGATGACCGGTAAGAGGTATGTTTATGTGAAGTGCCTCTTCATTGCCTACATGAGAGTCCAATTGGCATGATCAATGGAGATTTTATAGTATGCTTCACAAATACCTCTTTATTGTTTGTATAAAAATAATTCTCTCCTTTCGTTAATACATGGTGGAACCAATTCGTTGATAGCCTTGATTTTTTGGTGTATTATTATGGAGTGCATGCATTCTATCTTGGGATTTGGGCATGTGGGGTCATTTGTGGACTTAACATTGAGTTAGTTCTAGCTTTAGTGACCTTCAACTAAGAGATTTGTTTGGGGGATGACGGAGGTGGGGAGTTGAGGAGACAATACACATTTCAAGCTTTCAGGCACTCTAGGCTTGTAGACATTACATCTAGGGAAGAAAGAACCAAGGCATGATGAGTAGCTACCTTAAAAATTCTCTAGACAGCACCGATATGTCCAGTACCGGCCCATACCAGGGATGAAACAACATGGTACAGAAACTAATATTGGTACTCTGTCGGTACGTACCCACAGACCCTAGGTACATTCTAGGTGCAGAAAACCATACCCACAATGTACCCACACGGCTTTTTTTAAAGTGCAAAAAATTAAATAAAACTTGAGGGCTTTGACTGGAATTGAACCTTGGAAGGTTCGTATGAGATTCAATATTGCCAATAGGCTCCCAAGGGTCAAGAGAGACGAAAAGGACTTCATTTGGTTGACTTACTATTTGGGGGCTTTCTTGTTGCTCCTCATGGGTCCTTTATTCTTCAGTCAATTTGGAAGGCATGGTAACAAGTGAAGCACTTGGTGGTTGGGCAGCCTATCTTCTCTTCCTTTGACACTAGGTGCCAAGCCTACAAATCGATTTGGTGGAATCTGAAATATAATGACAAGATCCTTGCCTTGACAAGGGGCTGCTCTGCCCTCCTTTGGTTTGAGAAAGGAATTAAAATATTTCATGACATGTACAAATTTGGGAAGTGGATGGAATGAACAGACCTTAAAGCTTTCTATAAGCTCCCTCAATCTCAGTTCAGAATGTATACATGCTCAGAAATGCTTTCACAACTCCCTCTACTGGACTAATTATGGAGGATGAGAATGACTTTTGGGATACTATGAGCTGGCTCAAAGGGCCCCCTCTCCAAAAGGCTACCTCCAAACAACTCTGTGAAAAGATTGCCTTCTCCCCAAACCTTTCCCTGGGCCTTACCAATAAGTCGAATGTTTGTGAGCCCATTAGTAGATGGACTCAGAGATTTAATGTTTTGGGCTCATCTTATATTCAGTCAAAGAAATCTTGCTTTAGATGGCTTCTAATTCATAATAAGCTTGTTGTTGGCTTCTAATATTTTATAGGTTGTTGAGACTATAAGCTTGTTGTTTTCTTTAAATTTTTATTTATATTTTTATAGTTTTAAATTTTCAGAAATATATTGTACGAACGTAACTGCGGCATACCGTACCATGGGGTTTTTAAAAAATTGCTATTTCAGCGTACCGAACCCATACCCGTATCCTAACAGTCTAGAAAATTCTCTTACGTGATACGTTATTCTTCGCTTTTGATGGCATATATTGATGACATTAGAGATTGCTTCTATGATTTGAAGCATCATGAGTTGGATTTTCAGGTCTTAAATAAATGATGCAACTTGATTGATGAATTCAAGATTGATCGAGTTCTATGAAATCTAAGTTTGGTTCCAGGTGAACCCTGCAGATCTAAAGGTGTGTGACCGTTATCTACATCATAGTGTGACTTATGTATGATTTGCTTCTTGTGGTATGTATTGTCTCGTTATTAAGCACATACGTCATAGCTTGCTTGCTTCTTTTGGTGTGTATTGCCTTGTTATAAGGCACATACATTGCTTTCCTTTTGTGGCATGAGTTCGTGATGGGAAGACCATTCTTGACCATGCACTATTTTTGGGGTACATACATTGATTCTTTCTATCTTGGTGGCATTCATGCATGACTTTCTCATTGATGATTTGTATGCATCGTGATTATGCATTGTCAAAATGCATTCTAACAAATATACAATGGATTCCTATTCAGGTTCATTGTTTCCCATAGACTACCTTGGCTTCAAATTGGTGAAGTGTTGTTTGGTGCATCAAGTTGGTGAAGCATTATTTGGCCCAATCACTCTTCATGGATTTTGTTTAAGATATTGGAGATAATTTGTGGCCATATTATGTTGATTTTTCTTTTGCTTATGGAGACCACTTCTTAGCTCTTGGGTGAGCAGCCTTGCCAAACCTAATGATCCTTGTTATGGAAACATAATTTTGGAGATTGATCCTTGGCTCTTAAATGGGCTCTTAAATTTGCTCTTAAATGGATCATGATGATTATTTTCTACATTTTGATGTGGTGATGCAACAGATTACTATTACTTATTAAAATGGTGATTTAGTATATCATTATCATTTCTTCATGTGGTAATTCAGATATGGCTTCTTGAGGAAAGAACAGACACCTATGGCCACTTTCATAGTTGGACATATATGGGTCTTCGAGGCAAACACCTTTCACCCTTAATAGTTCAGCACCTTTGCTTCCTTGCAGCAAGTACTTTTTGCTCCTTGTAATTGGATGCCTTTGGCTCCTTGGGGTGAGCATCTTTTGAAGCAAGTTTTTTAGGATCATCAAACTTGGCACCTAATTTGATGCAAGAGCATCCAGGTTTGCAAGCGATCACACATCAACCAAAAATAAGTAAAGTAGTTGAGATTAGTGTTCACAGATTTTTTTGTGGCTGGAGACACAAGTTTGCACAGCATTACACCCTACGATATCCTGTGATTTTCATGGAAAGTCCTGCAATTTGCTAGCATACCACTTGGAATTGGGGAAGCCCTGTGCGTTTCAGGGATTTCACCTTGTGTGTGAGATCACATGCATCCTTATGAGACTGCAAGGTCTCAGGAAGCTCGAATTGTTGCCAAGCGGTTGGAATTCTGATTTCAGGATCACGTGTTTGCGAGAAGCCTACAAACTTCTACTAGGTTCAGTGGATTCTTGCACAATGATCCTCCTACAAAACACTAGAGTTTCTCTGCGATGAGTGGTGGTCGGTCAGGAACTCATGATGGTTGCTTCTGCAAAGTGCCCCCCCAATCCAAAATTGTGCATTACTTTACATCTGCCAAGTGACTAAAAGACACAATGTGTCCACTCAAGGCCAAATGATAATGGCCCTACCTAAACTAAGCAGTTTCACTAACAAGGGGAAGGAACATACCATGTCTTTCACCTTCATGCCCAAGCATTTTGCAATAACACACCCAGAGTAAGTGTATGGATTCAAGGAATGGATTTCCTTGACAAAATCAATTCGAGGAGAGGAGCGCCAAGAGCTAGGAGAAAAAAGGAAAAAGGAGAACTTGGTTATCTCCAAGACAAGTTACAGTACCACCAAGGGAGCTCAGCCAAGAGAAGTAACTCGAGAGAGAAGTAAGAGCTGAGAAGTTCAGGATGCTTAGGAAACTCAGAGAAAGGAACAAGTAGTTAGCCCAAGTGGTTAACTCATGGCAGGAACGTGATATCCCTATTCCTTGAGAGAGTATTTCTAAAGGAACTCACAAGCAAGGAGACTGACAAGGAGCATGTGCAAGTTCACGCATGAGCCCATGGCATTGACTTACATCCGAGTAATTTAGAATTTGTAATAGAATAGATGAGTGTGGTATCTGCAATGTTTTAATGCTATCATTGAAGTCAATCAAGATATAGTTTACATTGTTTTTATTTGTTGCATAGAATTGTGTGTAACTTACGGTTGCATGGTCTAAGGCTGTTGTTCATTTGACTCCCCAACCATGACTGCATCATTTGGTATCAAAGTGGGTTGCAACTTGCTAGTTTGATAAGAAAGCATGTTTCCATCTTTCCAAGTGCAGGTGGACAGTAGTGAAGGCACCTTCCAAGGAGTGTTGGGTAGAAGGCATCGTTGTCGCTGATAAAAAGAATCAAGATGTCACACAGAGCCATACCTACTAGAGGAGCAAGGAGAGCATCAAGAGTCACAGACTTATCAATCATGTCAAGAGGAATCCAAGCCTTGTTGGAGGCTATGGAGACTGTGCAATGACAAGGAGTTGTTGCAGACATTAGTGAAGACGAAGCCAAAGAAGAAGCCCCTAAGTTTCGATAGGAATATGTGATGGAAGATTCGGAAGATAAGTTCATCAGGGCTATTACCAAAATGGAAGGAATTCATAATAAATTGATTTTGTGTCCTGAGGAATTCATTCGATCATGAGTTGAGAAAAACTTCAAGCATAAGAAAATGGAAGACCCTAAGAGATTGGCGTTCACCAGTACCAAGCTAATGGGACATGCATCCCTGTGGTGGGATCATGTGCAGGAAAAACGAGTCAGAATAAGCAAAGACGAAATCAAGTCTTAGGACAAAATGATTGCGAAGTTAACTGGTATGTTCATACCTTTTGATTACCAGTTAAGTTTATTCGAAAAACTATAGAACTTGAGACGAAAGGAGATGAGTGTAAAGGATTGCACATGAGTTCAACAAGCTCACTATCTGAGCTAGTCATGTGGAAAAAATGAAGAGAAGATCTCAATATATGTAAAGGGTCTACAAGTTTCCATACAAGATAAGTTGGGGATGATAAGCATGTATGCTGTGGAGCAAGCTTACCAATATGCTTTGAAAGTCGAGGAAAAAATGTTTAGAAGGAAACGAAACCACACCAAAGGAAAGGAAAAGTGTGCGAGAGGAAGAGGACAAACCCATGGAGGAAGAAAAAAACTTACGCACAAAGGAGAAGCAATTACTTCTCATAGCCAGAATAGTGCATTGAAAGGCAAAGGATGCCTTTCTAGATAAAAAAGATACTCCAAACAAGGATAGGGTGGACGATTCATGGGTACATGATTCAGATGTGAAAATACGAGCATATAGTATCTGAATGCTTGCAAGTATAGTAGGAGAGCAAACGGAGAAATGAAGCTGGCAATCATATTGTGCAAGCTAATGAAGAAAGTGTTGTGTCACTACATCATGGAGAAGAACCAAAGCATGGAGGATCTATCATGATGAAGCAGGGGTTGTTGAAGCTTGCAAAACAGGAGAATGACCCAGTGCAAAGGAAGAATCTATTCAAGAACACATGCAAGACTAAAGATAAGTGGTGCAAGGTTATCATTGATAATGGTATGATAATGGTAGCACAGATAATCTTGTGTCAAATGAGACTGTAAATAGGTTGCGATTGAAGAGGATCACACAACCAAACCATTATAAGGTGTCGTGGTTGCTAAAGGGACATCATATTTTGGTGAACAAACATTGCTTCGTAAGTCTCCATATTGGTGCATACAAGGATAAATGTTATGCGATATCATGTTGGTGGGCGTATGTCATTTGTTGCTAAGGATACTATACACACCCAAATTTGCACGCGCTACATTGTTGGAAAACGGTTCAAAACCCCCAATGATGATTCATGTCTTTTCCAAAGGTGTTCGAGCTCCTTAAACCTCTTTGCAGCTTGTATTTGTAGCCTAGTTTACCTTAGCCATTTCTTGCTTTTCTGCAGCTTCCAACATCAATTTTTCCTTAGTTTTGGCCTATAGTTACAAAAACCGCCGCTTTTCCTGGGCAAGGATTCTGTAACTGTCACCTTGCGCAAGGCAGCAGTCCTGTGCGAATTTTCCATTACTCTTCGTCTGTGAATTAGACACGTGTTGCTTCACTTCAGTTCACTTTTAGAACACGTTTCTCAATCATTTTAGTTGATTTTAAGCTTGCCTGACTTAGGGTAATCTTCTCTTTCATTTGTGATTTCTAATTGACTATTTAACTACCCCTTCATGTGTTGATGTGACACCCAATTGCTGCCAAGTGTGATAGTGCACTGCCTAGCCAACCTTCTATAAAACCATCGCTTCTTCTAAAGCAAAGGGCCGGATATTATTTGTGTATCTTGTGCTTAGTTGAGCTGCCACAATCTTGCTAGAAATTACACGGCCAAGCTTTGTTCTCTTGCGCTGTCTTTCTTCTGTTTGCATTGCAACCAACCTACAATCAAGTTGTCATTCCTCCAGCACTTTCTTCTTGTTGCTTCCTCTGCATTCCCAAATTTCTTGGACTCAAGTGGACACAAGATTGTTAAAAACAACTGAGGGGACAAAGTGATACCACAACCAGATTTGCCTCTGTATTGTAATTCTAGGTTGTGATTGTTATTAAGTTTCTTCATTTCTTTATTTCTTAACATACGCACACATATCAAAGAGTAGAAGAAAATCAATTTCCTTTATTGCAAATAGTTAGATTCATTTCCAAGAAGCTTTTCACATCTTCTATAAAGGTTTCTGGTGATAGATCCTTCCCTTCCTATACCTATGGATTTGTGAGGAAAGAATATATGGAGGAAGCTTGTTATATCACCATAGATAATAAATCTATTGTAAATTGCGGTTTCCCTTAAATCCTCATATATTCTATCCGGAAAGTTACAGGGGAAGAAAAACTTTTGAAGCTTTAAATCTTCTCGTGTCTCTGAAATAAAAGAAAATTTAATAGTCCACAACTATAAATTGGAAAAAGCTTTGTTTTGATTAGAATATATTTAATACACTATTGCACAGATAAATAACTACATTCGGTTATTTATTTGTATAGGATTTGTTAATTAGAATTAGAAGCTTTCATTTCTTCATTTAATTCCAGAAATTTCCAGAAAAGCACAAAAAGATTTTTTTTATTAGATTAAATATTTTGTATTGTTTAATCTCTTTTATATTTGGAAAAATACAAAAACATAGTGTAGCTTTTATCTTCTTAGATTAGCTTGTTATTTATTTTTATGAATTAAATGAATAGATGACACTTCCAAGACCACGACAAGAGCCAACATACGGTAGTGATCCACGGGTTCCCAAACCGAACGGGTTTGAATTGCTTTCAGACATAGATACTAGACTTTGTATGCTTGTTCTCAGAACACCATCACGGTACTCAAACAAAATTGCACAATTAAACGTTTTAAACATTGTGGCTGACAAGGCTTACGAATATTGGACTGCGCCCAGCAATAGAGTCTAGATCCAAACACATATGACTATACAAGTTTTTCCTAGTTTTCTTGAACTGGAAGAGTTCCTTGTCAAGCCAGTCGCAAACGCAGTCCTTGAGAATCACCCCTCACCTTCAGATTTTACACCTCTAATATTGTACACAATAGTAGGACTTGATCTATGTTACTCCTCCCCGCGAAAGATACCGAGTAACACATACCATCTGTTGTCTACAACTAGCGATATCAACCCCACCATAAAGGTGGAAATCTCCAGGGAATTCTCTTGGTGAAAACCGTTTGTCCTTCCACTCATCCATAAGGAGGCCTCACGGCAAGCTCCCATGTTCCGAAGAACGGGGGCCAAGTGAAAGAGAAACTCTTCCAACAACACGCCCAACGAGAACATTGCCCTACACAAGTGTGCCTTGGCTCAGTAGTGGTTAGGTATCCTCGATCTCCCGAAGGGGTGGGCTTCGTCATTTCCCCCTCCCTCGTCCAACCCTACAGGGCCTTCTGATAGAGAGGTAGTGCCACAGCCAGGAAGTTCGCCACAAGCACGAAGCTTGCAGTTCCCCTCCAATGTGAATGATCGCCTAACCAATACGATAGACGACGAATGCTACACTCCCCATCAAGGAGCATCGAGAGCAAATCCTTCTCACTGGCATCCGTAGGGGCAAGGCAACAAAGTTCCTACAATACTTCCTGAAAACCAGCTTGTGATTTGGTTTCTTGCAACCTGAAATGCGAGCACTTAACTAGGAGATGAAAGAGAGAGTCCCCTCCTACATCCCCACACAACGGGCACACATAACCAAGGGTCGGATCCAACAACCCAATCCTAGAGGCACGACTACTAAGGAAAATCCCCCCACTCTGGCATTTAGCAACCAACAGATAGCTTCTGCCGACACGTTCTCGAACCTCTGCGCTCGCTTGATGAAACATTGGGTCTCTCTGAACTTACAATCCTTATAAAACCTTAGGGAACCCTGGAGCCTGAACTTGCTCTCCCAAGCTTCCCAAGCTTCTTCACGAACAAGCTAACTATTGGCAGCTCTAGGAACATTCTTCCTAAGCCATTTCATGGTCTCGTGGATCCAAGTCCATATCTCTCCCACTCTAAAGGGCGGATTGTGGTTCACAAGATCCGCAATAATTGTCTTAAGACCGCTATACTTCTCTAGGGCTCGGGCCCTTTGCCCTGCATTGAAGACCAGAGCCGAGTAAATGCTACGCTCATGGTGCATAACAGCCTGACCCACCATGTTCGATGTGGAAGACTTCCCAAAAATCCACCTCATCCCTTCCACCACCACTTTCTGTAAGGCGTTCTGCTTGGCCATGTCAAACATTCCTGTCACTTCAGCACCAAAGGTAAGAACAGGAAAGACCAGCGCCTTAAAGGTAAGAATTTTTGACCATGTGGGGGACCCTTCGAGAGGCCAAGAAATGTTGGATCCCGTGGAGGGTTCTATTTCCTGACGCAGCTCACTCCTTAATGATTTTCTCAACGGACAATTGCAGGTCAGTCTCAATCCCCAGATACTTGTAGTTGTTACAAACTCCAACTTGTTGCTCCCCTATCTTGAAAACTTGATGCTGACCACGAGCAGAGATAGTTTACAGTTGTGATCCAGCGGTCCCCCCAACCGAACGGGCCCAAAAAACCAATTAGAACTAGACACCAAAATACATACACTAGTCTTTAGGATGTCCCCCGCTTCCGCCAAACATTATTAGACAACTAAACGTTCTGAACGAAGAAGCTCATCGAGCCCTCACGTTCTGGACTGAACCAGCTAACCACCCATAGGGCTAGTGGAACCACGCCTCTCTCATTTATTCCATGACCTTTTCTGGAAATCATTACGAGGCGCCCATCGGTTTTCCACGTATCCCACAACCGTTAGAAAGGATTTCATGGGAGCTCGACATTGATTCGGATCTTCATGTGGCTATTCTTTCCGACCCATCCATTAGACCCATTCAAGTTTAAAGGGCCTTACTTGCCCTTGACGATCAAATCCCGATATTGCACGTCAAGGACATTGTTTTGCCTTGATAGCATGTTCATCCCATTTCCACATATTTTCGTCCACATATCACATATTCGCTATATTTCGCAACCCATACCCATCCACTCATTCTACATCGATTGTCCCGGCACGACCTCAGGAGGTCCAGTGCATCTTGAAGATCGTGTGTCGATTTTCATTTGTACAAATTGAGTGAACTCAATGTGAAGAGTTTGTCTCTTTTTGTTTCCATTCCTTTCATCCATCTTCTTCCTCTCCCATTATTCTGTGGGTATTCATATACCTCCCAAATATGTCGGGACAGGAATACGGCTAGCCCAATTTGGGTCTCGAGGCGTATTACTACCAAATGGGTAGGCAGAATTTGCCCTCACTATCTGGGTGGGCAGACAACTACACAACTAATCTCCCTTCGTCTGAAACTCCTCCTCAAAGGACCAACAATGGCTCCTCGGTCAGGATTGAGGAGATTGATCAACTTACGCATGGTCCACAGCCTGAACTCTCAAATTCTAACAATACGACATTCACCGGAGTGTCAGGATCTTATCCTCGGGTTTTGTTTAGACCGCATATCATTATATAGTCTGGTTCACTCCCATTACTGGATGAGGAGTACCTAACACATTATGCGCAAAGCGAACAACGCTTCAAAAATATGGACCAATCTCTGGATAGGATGCAAGGATTTGTTGATGTCTTACTTCAAAATAACACCTCTACCCCTCGCACAACAAAAAACGCTTGTAATAAGGAGTGGCGAAACAACGAACAGTTCATAGCAAGATATCACACTCCTTTACAACCTTAAGACGTTTAAACAACGCGTGCTAAAAACAGAACACCATACCATCATCAGGCTGAGGTCATCTCGACATTGGTGAACAGGATTAAAGAATTGGAACTTGCCCAAGCTACTCATGTCTCATCTACTGCTGAGAGAGGAAGGATTTTTTCATCATCCGCAGAACTTTGGCCAAGTGCTTACTACGCCAAATCCTCCTCTGCTTTACACGGGCGTTCTTGGCCCAGGAGATCTCCTTACTAGATCAAGCACGTTGGGTATGCCCCCTCACACCCCGTACGGATACCCTCAACAGGCGCCAACCGAAAGTGCGTTCCCAAACGCCATCCCAACTGGTAATGCAATGTTCCCTTGTTTTGTGCCTCGCACTTCGTACCAGAGTAATGCTCCCTCGTATCTGCACATGTATTCCAAATCACCATAGGGGGACCTGTTCTCTTTTCCTGGCTCAAATGCTCAGCCAAGGGGCATGCCTTATGCCTCTACAAATATTTATGTTGCGCCATATCAGCCACCTATGCCTACTCCACCTCCCCATTAGGGATTGTCTATGGTGGAGTCCTACGCTTTGGGCACATACGTTGAATATCTTAAAGAGCCCTTGGACTTTACCATACGAAACGTAACGCCTTTGCGACCTCTCCCTGACTTGTTGAATTTTAAAGGGGAGGGAGATCCAAATGCGCATTTCAAAGCATATGCAATTACCATTAAAGAGTTGTTCCCATGAGATGCAGTTGTAATAAAAATCTTCCATAAGACTCTTGAAGGAATCGCCCTCGACTAGTATTATAGGATACATAAAGCCTCAATACATTCGTTTTAAACAATCTGTGTCTGAATTCATCAAGCCTTTCAACATGAACAAGTTACTGAGGACAAGAATCAGGGAATTCTTACATATAAAACAGGAGCACAATGAATTTGTTGCACATTTCATCCAAAGGTGGCGGTAAGTCCTCTACTCTTCAGCAAGCGCTCCTAACATGGATCAAACGGAGCTTTGCGATCTATTCCTTCACTCTCTTAATCGGGAAACGAAGGAAGAAGTCCAAAGTTCCCCCTAATGAGTTACGAAGAGGTGTTAGAGGGGTGCTCTCCGCATTGTTCAGACGGCAATCCACAGTGGTCGAAAGACCTATGGTTCAAATGAGAGATTGATCACTCTCAATCAAGGTAATTCAAGTTACCACAGCAATACAAACAACAATCAAGGACCTAAGGTCCTCAACAAAAACCGTGTCGTTACAAACGGTGTTACAGACCAAGCAAAGAAACCAAATGTTGCCAACACCTCAAGCACAAATAATGTCAACACGAACGGTAATAATCAGAGGAGTAACAACTTCGCTCTTGCGATCAACATGGTGGATTTCAATCGTCCTCCACCCCAACAAATTAAAGCTCACTGTCCTAACCCCATACCCAAACAGGTACCAAAACCAATATCAAAATCAAGGGCAACGGCCTCTGAACTTCAATTACAATAACCAAAAGTTGAATAACTATCAAAACTTTGAACCGCAGCAAAACACGAACCAAAGATCTCGGGGATTATGATCCTAACCTGTATTACGGCTTCCATAGAGTCCGAGGGCATTATGCTATAACATGTCGCGACTGTAATAAATTCATTCTGCGTCTACTAGAGGACCAAAGACGGCTCTTTGTTGAGATGTTTTTGGCGAATCCTACGGCACCAACTCAAAATACTAGCATGGGACATGTATCCCCTCAAAACACACCGCTTAGGATCTTTAACGATCCCCTTACAACGCATCCTAACAGTAAGTTGGACCCTCATGGTATAAACAAGGGTGCCTCAATGGGAAACAATGATCATAAAACTTTGACTTTGTCAAACCCATTGGTGGCACCTTCGTTGGATGGTCACCAACAAACTAAGATTGTGGGTCTGGTAGAGCTAGAGAACCGAACCCCAAATAAATGTCGCTACGAGAACTCGAGACTACTCTTTGCAACCCATTCCTATTTTCACCCATCTATGTTGGATGATGTTCCAACACTTTCGAGGCCGGTGGGGGGCCTACGACTTGATCACTGATTTAACAAAGACCTTTTCTCACATCTCTTTCTTAGATTTGTTGAAGAACTCCCCTGCTAATAGAGTTGTTTTATTGGAAGCATTGGGTTTTGGCCATTTGATCAATGTCAACCCTCCTCAGAAGGCACAAAATAAATCACAGACTTTGAAGTACATCCTTCTAGGCAACCCGAAAGAGATGTCAGGTTTATATTCGACATCAGCAAAATGCTCACAGATGCTGAGTTGAAAAAAAATGATTTCTGTGGATAATCTTTGTTTAAGAGAGGTAATTGTAAAAGAACTTCCAATAGAGGAATGAAGAAACCAATGAATGTAAAACATATGAGTCTAACAAAGAGCAATCTCTAATTGAAATCCAAAACTTAAACCTTTAAGTGACTATCAAGGGCTCCTCCTTAGGGTTGATATACAGTCAAAAAGAAAGAGAAAAAAAAGGCAAGATTGATAGCGTTTTTATTTGTTGACTAAATTTTATGTATAGTTGTTTTAGTGTAGACTTGCATTTAAAGGTTACAAATATCAAATCTATTTTTTGGCAAATATATAGGATATATTAGTCTCTACTGAAACACTTTTGTAAATGAAATGGGCAATGACCAAAGTGGGGTGCCTTTTGATTTCGGTTATCTGTTGTAGTTACATGTCAAATTAAATTAGTCGCGAGTCTTTGAGTGTGGGACAGTATTAATATTTTCCTTCACAACTGAAAATAATATGCAATCATGAAGCTTCCACATTTGTTTAGCGCAGGATAATATTTTACGTACAGGATGCAGTCGTAATTGCTCAGCACCGGATAATATTTTACGTTGGCAACTCAAAACAGGATGTAGTCATGAGGCTTAAACATTTAATGAGCGCCGGATAATATTTTACTTCTACAACTGAAACACTTCGGCAATGGGAAATATTTTCGGATTAATTTCTTCCCTTATCTGCCCCATATTCCATTTCGTTGTTATTTTGTATATTAATTGCAGATTTAGCATAATACATGTAAAATATTTAATACAATTTCATTCAACATGCAAAATAAATAAAAAAATAGAAAAGAATTTTATAAGACGAAGAAAAAATGTAGATTATGTCTTGAATCAACCAATGATTCACCTCACACAAGGTGACAAGAGAATTCGCTCATCGATTTCAACACAACCCATATTTCTCCACAACCATGGGAAAGGCGAAAAGCAAACACAGCGCCGTGACAAAACACAAGATATTGCCCCGACAATTAAATATTTTTTTTATTTTTCTAAAAATTTGTAAAATAGTTAGCAAATTTAGTTTTAAATAATAATCTAAAATGTGTTAAAATGTTTAAGAGCGGCCGAGACTTAAAAAAAAAAACACTTGGAGTGGTGGTAAAAATAACAATACGCCGCTTCAATTTGCCCACGATCAGTTGAAAAGTGAGATCACACAACAACTGACAATTCATGAGGAAAAGAAGGATCATCCTTAAGACTTTATGTTTTTGAGCAGCATCGTCCTTAAACTTTGAAACCGTTCCTAAAATTGTTCCATTTTGTTTTCATCCTTAAGATTTTATGTTTAGTTCCATTTTGAACCGCTTCATCCTTAAACTTTGAAATTGTTCCATTTTGCTGTGTATTTTGTGTTATGTTTTTGTTTTGTTTTGTATGTTGTGATCTATGGATACTTTCTCCAAAATAAAAACACATGACTCCTTAGTGGTTTATTCGCATCTCGTTCCCTGTTATAAACCACATGCCCCAATTAAATTCCAAATGTAGAAAAAAATTCTTTGACTCTCCCACACATAGAGAACAAGAAATCGAGTCATTCAATTAATAAATAAAATTCTTGAAGTGCTCGATTTCTTCTGCTCCGTTCATGGCAGAGCCTAAAAAAATTCTACATTTGGAACTTAATTGCAGCACGTGATTTACAGCAGGGAACGAGATGTGAATAAACCACTAAGTAGTCATGTGTTTTTATTTAGAGGTCTCCAGATCACAACATACAGAGCAAAGCAGAAACATAACACAAAATATAAAACAAAATAAAACAATTTCAAAGTTCAAGGATAATACGGCTCAAAATAGAAACTAAACATAAAGACTTAAGGATGAAAATCAAAATGAAACAATTTTTAGAACAATTTCAAAGTTTAAGGATGATGTTGCTCAAAATGGAACTAAATATAAAGTCTTAAAGATGATCTCCCTCTTCCTTCTAAGTAATTAGTTGTGTGATCTCAATTTTTCAAGTGATCGTGAGAAAATATAAGTGACCTACTGATTTTTTTGCCACAAGTCCCAGTGTTTTTTTCTAAGCCTCGTCCACCCCTGAATATTTTAACACATTCTACATTATTGTTTAAAACTAAATTTACTAACTATTTTACAGAGATTTGTAGAAAAAAAATGCATTTCATTGTCGGGGCAATCGCTTGTGTTTGTCATAGCGTTGTGTTTGTTATTCGTATCTCTCATGGTTATGTGGGGAAGTATGGACTGCGTTGAAACCGATAAAACGAATTCATTTGTCGTCTTGTGTCAAATGAATCATTGGTTGATTCAAGACGTAATCCACATTTTCTTCGTCTTGCAGAATTTATTTTTTTTTTCTGTTCTGTTTTGTTTTACTTTCTCCTGCATGATGAGCAAAATTTTATTAAATCATTATATATATATTATGTTAAATTTGTAATTAATCAACAAACTTAAGGCGGAATGGTACAGGGGTGGATAAGGGGACAGACTTATACCAAAAAATATTTCTCATTGTCGAAGTGTTTTCAGTTGCAGAAGTGTTTCAGTTACAAAAGTAAAATATTATCCGGCACACAACAAATATTGAAGCCTCGCGACTGCATCATGTTTTGAGTTGTGGACGTAAAATATTATCCGGCAAGCCCTCACGACTGCATCCTGTTTTGAGTTGCAGAGGTAAAATATTATCCGGGCGCTCATCAATCTTGACTACATCTTGTATAAAAGATTATCTGGCACTCGGGAAATATGAAAGCCTCACGCCTGCATCTTATTTTTAGTTGTCAGGGAAAATAGTAATATTGTCCCACGCTAAAAGCCTCACGACTAATTTAATTTGACGTTGCAACGGCAACCGACAACAAAAATCATATGGCGCTCACTTCGGTTATGCTCATTTCATTTTCAGAAGCATTTTAGTACGCTAATATATTCTATAGACATGTCAAGAAATGAATTTGATATTTGTAACCTCTAAATGCAAGTCTACACCAAAACAACAATACATAGCATTTAATCAACAAATCAAACCCTCTAAATCTTGTCTTTTTTATTTTCTTTTTTACTTTATTTTAACCCCTGGGAGGAGCCCCTAATAGTCACTTGAAAGTCTATGTTGGATTTCAATTAGAGATTGCTCTTTGTTAGACTCATATGTTTCAGATTCGTGTGTTTTCTTCATTCCTCTATTGGAAGTTCTTTTACAATTACCTCTCTTAAACAAAGATCCTCCTCAGAAATCACTTCTGTCAACTCAGCATCTGTGGGCATTTTGTTGATGTCGAATATAAACCCGACATCTCTTTCAAGCTGCCCAAGAGGATGTATGTCGAAGTCTGTGATTTATTTGCACCTTCAGAGGACAGGTGACATTGATCAAATTCCCAAGACTCAATGTTTTCAATAAAGCAACTCTATGAGCAGGGGAGTTCTTCAACAAATTCAAGAAGGAGATGTGAGAAAAGGTCTTTGTTAAATCAGTGATCAACTCGTAAGCCTCCACCAGCCTCGAAAGTGTTAGAACATCATCCGACACACATGGGTAATAGGAATGGGCTACAAAGAGTAGTCTCGAGTTATTGTAGCGGCGTTTATTTGGGGTTTGAATTCTAGCTCTACCAAACCCACAATCTTAGTTTGTTGGCCACCATCCAACGGGGGTGCCACCAATGGGTTTGACGAAGTCGAAACTTGATGATCATTGTTTCACACTAAGACATCCTTGTTTATACCATAAAGGTCCAACTTACCGTTAAGACGTGTTGGAAGGGGATCATTAAAGATCCTGAGCGGTGTGTTTTGAGGTGATACATGCCCCATGCTAATATTCTGAGTTGGCGTTGTAGGATTCCCCAAAAACATTTCAACAAAGAGTTGTCTTTGGTCCTCTGGTAGACGCAAAATGAATTTATTACAGTCGCAGCATGTTCTAGCATCATGCCCTCGGACCCTAGGGAAGCCACAATATAGGTCAAAATCATAATCCCGAGGTCTTTGGTTTGTGTTTTGTTGCGGTCTAAAGTTCCAACAGTTATTCAACTATTGGTTATTGTAATCTAAATTCGGAGGTCGTTGCCCTTTATTTTATATTGGTTTTGGTACCCGTTTGGGTACTGGTTAACGTCTTAAGTTTGAACTTGTTGTTGTTAGGGTGGAGGACGATTGAAATCCACCACGTTGATCGCATGAGCGAAGTTGTTACTCCTCTTATTGTTACCGTTCATGTTGTTGTTGACATTATATGTGCTTGAGTTGAAAACATTTGTTTTCTTTGCTTGGTCTGTAACACCGTCGGTTGTAACACCACAGTTTTTGTTGAGGACCTTATGTCTTTGATTGTTGTTTGTATTGTTGGGGTAACTTCAATTACCTTGATTAGGAGTCATCAATCTCTCGTTTGAACCATAGGTCTTTCGATCATTGTCTATTGTCGCTTGATCAATGTGGAGAGCACCCTCCAACACCTCTTTGTAACTCCTTAGGGAGAACTTCTGGACTTCTTCCTTCGTTTCCCGGTTAAGAGAGTGAAGGAATAGATTGCAAAGCTCCGTCTGATCCATGTTGGGAGCGCTTGCCAAAGAGTAGAGGACTTGTCGCCATCTCTGGATGAAATGCACAACAGATTCATTGTGCTCCTGTGTTATATGTATGAATTCCCTGATTCCTGTTCTCAGCAACTTGTTCATGTCAAAAGGCTTGATAAATTCAGACACGAGTTATTTAAAGGAATGTATTGAGGCTTCAGGTATCCTATAATACTAGTCGAGAGAGATTCCTTCAAAAGTCTTAGGGAAGATCTTTGCTACAACTACATCCCATGGGAGAAGCTATCGAACGGCAGTTACATATGCTTTGATATGCGCATTTGGATCTCCGTCCCCTTTAAACTTCGACAAGTCAAGGAGAGGTCACAAAAGCGTTACGTTTTGTATGGTACAATCCAAGGGCTCCTTAAGATATTCAACGTATGTGCCCAAAGCGTAGGACTCTAATGGGGAGGTGGAGTAGGCATAAGTGGTTGATATGGCGCAACGTAAACGTTCGTAGAGGCATAAGGCATCCCCTGCGGCTGATCATATGAGTCGGAAAAAGAGAACATGTCCCCTGCAGTGATTTGGAATACATGTGCAGATGCGGGGGAGCGCTACTCTTGTACGGAGTAGGAGGCACAAAACCAGGGAACATTGCATTACCAATCGAGATGGCATTTGGGAACGCACTTTCGGCTGGTCCCTGTTGAGGGTATCCGTACAAGGTGTGAGGGGGAATAGCCAACTTGCCTGATCCAGTAAGGAGATCTTCGGGGCTAGGAACACCCGTGTAAACCGGAGGCACTTGGCCAAAGTTCTGCAGTTGATGGCGAATCCTTCCTTGCCCAATAGAAGATGAGGCATGAGTACCTTGGGCAAGTTCCAATTCTCTAACCATGACCACCAATGTCGAGATGACCTCACCTGATGATGGTATGGTGTTCTGTTTTAGCACACTTTGTTAAACCTTATTAGGTTGCAAAGGAGTGTGATACCCTGCTATGAACTATTCGTTGTTTGGCCACCCCTCATTACAAATGGTTTTTGTTGTGGGTGGGGTAGAGGTGTTATTCTGAAGTTAGACATCAACATATCATTGCATCCTATCAAAAGATTGGTCCATTTTTGAAGCATTGTTCGTTTTGTGCATAACTTGTTAGGTACTCCTCATCCAGTAATGGGAGCGAATCAAACTGTATACTGATTTGCGGTCTGAAAAAAACCTAAGGATAGGAGTCTGACTCTCCGATGGATGTCATATTGTTAGAATTTGAGAGTTCAGGTTGTGGCCAATGCGTAAGTTGGTCAATCACCTCGATTTTGACCGAGGAGCCATTGTTTGTCCCTTAAGGAGGAGTTTCAGACGACAGGAGATTAGTTGAGTAGATGTCTGCCCACCTAGACAGTGAGGGCGACTGTTGCCTACCCATTTGGTAGTAATACGCCTCGAGACCCAAAATGGGTCGGTTGTATTCATGGCCCGACATATGCGAGAGGTATATGAATACCCACAGAATAATGGGAGAGGAAGAAGATGGATGAAAGGAATGGAAAGGAAAAGAGACAAGCTCTTCACGTCGGGTTCGCCAATTTGTACGAATGAAAATCGACACGCGATCTTCAAGACGCACTCGACCTCCCGAGGTTGTGCCGAGACAACCGATGTAGAATGAGTGGATGGTTGTGGGTTACGAAAGATAGTGAATATGTGATGTGGATGAAAATATGTGGAAATAGGATGAACAGACTATCAAGGCAAAACAATGTCCTCGACGCGCAATATCAGGATTTGCTCAAGGGCAAGAAAGGCCCTTTTAACCTGAATGGGTCTAATGGATGGGTCAGAAAGAATAGCCACACAATGACTCCAATCAATGTCGAGCTCCATTGAAATCCTTTCTAACGGTTGTGGATACGTGGAAAACTGATGGGCGCCTCGTAATGATTTCCAGAAAAGGTCATGGAATAAATGAGAGAAGCGTGGTTCCACTGGCCCTATGGGTGGTTAGTTCAATCCAGATCGTGAGGGCTCGATGAGCTTCTTCATTCAAAACGTTCAGTTGTTTAATAATGTTTAGCGAAAGCGGGGGACGTCTTAAAGACTAGTGTACATAATCCGGTGTCTAGGTCTAATTGGTTTTCGGCCCCGTTCGGTTGGGAAACCGTTGGATCACAACCGTAAACTTTCTCTGCTCATGGTCCTATGTGTTTGGCCTAGACTCTATTGCCGGGGGCAGTCCAATATTCGTAAGCCTTGTCGGCCGTGATATTTAAAACGTTTAGTTGTGTAATTTTGTGTGAGTACCATGATGGTGTTCTGAGAACAAGTATACAAAGTCTAGTATCTATGTCTGTAAGCAATTTGGGTCCGTTCAATTGGGGAACCCGTGGATCACTACCGTATGGTGGTTCTTGTTTTGGTCCAGGGATTGTCATGTATCCATTTAATCTATAAAAATAAATAACAAGCTAATCTAAGAAAATTAAAGCTACACTATGTTTTTGTATTTTTCCAAATATAACAGAGAAAGCAATACAAAGCAATTAATCTAATCAAAAGAAATATTTTTTTGTTTTTCTGGAACTTTTTGGAATTCAATTTAGAAATAAAGAAATTAAAGCTTCTAATCCTAATTAACAAATCCTATACAAATAAATAACCGGATGTAATTATTTATCTGTGCAATAGTGTATTAAATATATTCTAATCAAAACAAAGTTTTTTCCAATTTATAGTTGTGGATTAGTAAATCTTCTTCTATCTCAGAGACACGGGAAGATTTAAAGCTTCAGAAACTTTTCTTCCCCTGTAACTTCCCGGATAGAATATATGAGGATTTAAGGGGAACCGCAATTTACAACAGATTTATTATCTATGGTGATATAGCAAGATTCCTCTATATATTCTTCCCTCACAAATCCATAGAGATAAAAAGGGAAGGATCTATCACCAAAAACCTCATTAGAAGATGTGAAAAGCTTCTTGGAAATGAATCTAACTATTTGCAATAAAGGAAATTGATTTTCTTCTACTCTATTTGATGTGTGCGTATATTAAGAAATAAAGAAACTTAATAACAACCCCAACCTGGAACTACAGTACAAAGTCAAATCCGATTGTGGTATCACTTTGTCCCCTCAGTGGTTTTTAACAATCTTGTGTCCACTTGAGTCCAAGGAATTTTATGCAACAATTAATATTGAAATTCAAAACTAATTTTACTATCTCAGATGTAATAAAAACCTTATGCATAAAACTATTTACAAAAAAAAAAAAAAAATGTAAATGTTGAATAAATCAGATCTCATACTTATTCAGAATTTGCATTTCTCACATATTATAAGTCACAAATATTTCAGATTCATAATTACAGATTTATTCTTGCAGATATCAACAACAAACCTCATCTCAACTTTATAATAACAAAAAAAAAACTCAATATTTAAGACCATTACAACTTTAAGCACTTTGCAACAAAACTGAGAAAATATGACTGAAGCACAAAAAGACAAGGCCAGAACGTTTTAAAACAAAAAATTGAAAATAAAATCAGCGACATCCTTGAAATATCTGGCATCCGTCTCCTATATTTTGAGCATGACTGGGATCTGTCCTATATTAGCACTTAGAAATTGCATGGAATAAGCCCAGAGCCCCGGGAACATGTTACCTATGGAGCAATAATAGTAATCCAAGTATAAAGCATAATATTCATCTATTGTTAATGAGCAGCCACGAGGAAAGGAAAATGCTCTGATAGCACTGTTATATTCCTAACAGATGCCAACTGTTATAGCTGGAAATATTCTATGCCTGAAAATCTAAAATTCGGAAATCTGGGCTGAAATTAAAAATCTGAATTTGGGTCCATAGGGTAATGGTGTGGTCGTAATTAGGTGCTTTCATGAGTGAGAGACCATGTTCAAATCCCACTGCATGATAAGACAGCTCACCCCCAAAGGACTCCCCATCAATGGGGTGCTTCTTTTTTTAGTGGTTTAAATCATGGGCACGAATAAATAATTCTTAAAATCCCATCATTAGTATGGTACCACGTCACGGCTGGGGGTGATGTCCCAAGTTACCATTAGCAAATTAAAATATCTGAATTTGAATGCCCAAGTGTGCCACTAACTGCAGATTTACCACTATATCTGATCATAAAACAATGGAACGTGAACTAAACAGAATAAAATATGAAAAAAGCTAGAACATGGAATGTTGAGACAACGAAACTTCACTATCAATAGTAATAAAAAAAATAACACTTAATTCGGTTGCAGGAAACTTTGCTGAGAAGGATGGATGCTAACTCAGGCCGACTAACCTCCAAGGGCAATATGGGCACGGTAATCAACCAAGAACAATGAAAGCTTCACTATGGACACAATAATCGACCAAGAACAATGAAAGCTTCACTATCAATAGAAATAAATATTTGTAACGCTTCATAGGGTTGCAATAAGCTTTGCTGAGAAGTATAGGCCCTAACTCAAACCAACTACCAAGGGCAATATGGATACAGTACATGGCCAAGAAACAGTCTTCTCAGACCACCCCGCATACAACCATATGCCTCCTATGTAGCACCCTCCATAGTATTAACAGGACAAACACACCAATACCACTATAAAAAATATCTTTGCTTTTGACTTCTACACTCAACACACACTCTCACAGAGGCGTGCATATCCAATACTAATATGCAACAGCAGAGATGATCACATACATAATTAATCCGGGAGGATTAATATGGATCCGATATTCAGGACAAGGTCCCAAAGCAATGTGTTTGAACATGAGCCAGGTTATGATCCTTGGTTTGCAAAACTAGGATCAGTCCCAAGGAGTTCCCAAGTTAGTCAACTTGGTCCAAGTTTCTCTAGACTTCTCAATAACCCTTCCAATAGATTAGCATCAAAAAACCAAAGAAACAACAAGTTTGACAAGAACAGATGTGGATGTAAATGTTATTAAGGCACCCTTTTTGCGCTTGCGATACTTTATATATATATATATATCACCCTGACCTTAAATCTAAATCTTCCACACTCACACATCCAAGGTCCTCAACCTTATTGCATTATCGTGCTATTGCTTCTATCGCATTGCCGCGCTATCCTTCCTATCACAATGCTGCGCTATCACTCCTAATGTGTTATTACACTCATCAAACATCCGGCTCATCCTTGCTTCACTCCATATGCAGCAAGATTGATAAATCGCCATGTGTCAAACCCTCGCACTCCGACTCACGCAGGCTACCGTTCTTGTGAGTCTTGCTCCACAAACTGCTTTGTACTGCAAGGCTATGATATCGCCCCATGTCTGCGATCTTGTACACAGAGCCTCTTGTTTCAATGGTTGCACAACTGTCCTCTCATCCGCCAAAAGTGTCCAACACTTGCAGGCATAGAGATTAAACGTTTACACTTATAAACATTGACTTTGTCAAACACCGGGTGAATGTGAGATAATTGTTCTAATGCTTTATAAAGAACAAGTCATTGCCTTTGTCTATCATACCAAAGTCTTCCTATGTAAGTCCCAATAATGCAATTGCTTAGTCGGATGAGACCACCCATCATATGGAAACTATAACATGAAACAAACTTATTGTTAAAGCGTTTAATGGGTGCTCACTGTGCACATGGGGTATAAAGTCCCAATTCCCTTTTTCACATGCACCTAGTGCACTTCGGGTTCGAATCCCACAAAGAAGAATCGGCAACATACTAGGAATTTTAGTCTTCGTACAACAAGCTACACACATGCACAACTACATGGAGGACGCAGCTTTAGAGGGCACAGAAGAGGAAGGGCTTACCAAGTGTCGTTGGGGCTGGCCATGGTGATCGTACATGGATCCTCAAACACCCCACGCTCCATGCAGACATGCTGCCATTACTCGGGAAGAAATTTAATTTCTAAATGGTTTGCCTTGTTATCTATTAATGCTACTCAACTAATCACACAATGAAGATTTTCTCGATAGGCACACTAAGCAACTTGTCCTTACAATACAGCCATACAATAATATGCACTTGTACGGGGAATTTCATTTGAATCCCAATAAGTAATATTTTGAGGGTTTTATCAACATTTAATTCTGAATAGTGAATACCGGTTCTGTTTGATAATCTAATTCATTTGCTTCCCAGAACCTATATTATTCATGCTAGTATAGGCAGTTGAACCCCCAACACTATTGTGAATTTACAGACAGGTTGACATACAGAGAAGGCATACAAATTTCCCAAAGATACTCAAACACTAAATTGAACTATGTGGAGATGTGTGTCAAGTTAAATACAGCCATCCATAGACATTCTCAGAATGTAGAAGGAAAGCACAGTTACCTACAGTAAGAGTGCTTGTGCTAATTCATTTTATGGTATAAACATATATTATTATATATAACCACAATACACTTCAAAAAAAAACAGAGGATACTAATTGCATCCAATGTGCAGGTCCGACTAATCCCAAGCGATTTAGATGTCAGATAAAATGTGAATGTGCACAGCCGGCCTATATATCAAAATTACAAAATATGCAGAGTATGCAGCATGTCAATCTTTGAAAAATATGCAGCTCACAAGGTTGTATGCTAAATACAATTGACCCATTCTCTAAGTTTTAAGAGAAGCTCAGAAGCCTTACTACACTTTCTTGTATACCCAGCAGGAATAAACATAAGTATAAATTATATCAAATGAACAAGCAGATTTGATTTGCAAGCTACCAAATTTATATATGAATCCTTTCGTAGTGAACAAACACCCATAATAACATAGGCCCTCTGAGACCTGATTAATAGGCCCACTGAATTTCCATCAAAGTATTTCATCTACTGCAATTAGCCATATATCATATAAGCTACGAATCAACCATTTATTGGCACGTCCACAGATTTACCATCTAACAGGCAAACAGCTTTATAACAGAATTAGCATAAATTAGATTAGAAATATGTGCAACAATTAATGTATCTAGTATCTACTGCAATTAGCCATATATCATATAAGCTAAGAATCAACTATTTATTGGCACTTCCACAGATTTACCATCTAACTAAAGGCAAACAGCTTTATAACAGAATTAACATAAATTAGATTAGAAATATGTGCAACAATAAATCAATTGGGCATTTGCTTGATCAGGCACAAACATCCATCCATGCCGAGTGGTGAGGACTCGGGAGTGGTATTGTATGATCTCCCAGCCACCACAAATTTGGGACGTTTGCTTGATCCAGCACAAATTTTCATCCATGCCGAGTGGTGAGGAGTGGTATTGTGTGACCCCCACCCTTACAGCAAGTGCAAGATCCTCTGAATTCTGCCCATTTCCAAAACTGACTTTGCCCAACTGAACTTTATGAATACCTCTGCCAATTCTCCCACACCCCAAACCATTTTCTCACTTGAAAAGTTGGGAGTTGGCCCCCCAGATCTATATAGATAGGCCATACCAGTACCAGGCCCGGCCCATCCCCCCATCCCATATAGATAGGGGATAGAGGGTGTCGATGATACAATGACCTCGACATCACATAAACGCTTGACATGACATATAGAGGGCTAGGGCTGCGCAGAAACACTCATACTACCTCCAATCTATATAAGAGTAAGGGATGAGAGTGGGTGTGTACAAACAATTTTATGCCCAAGCAAGCTTGTAAAATGGCAGAAAACAGGGGACAACTGTAACAGGTCTCCCTATCACAGCATTAATCAAGCTTGAACAAATAAATGTCAAATTCAAAAAAACTTTCACAAATGCAAAAACAACTCATGCAAATGAGCAGCAATAAGGCTGCAGTATAATTCATTTTCCTCATATACCCAGCAAGATCAGAATTTATCCAGGGTTGTGACATCGCTTATCCTTCATCCATGTCTACACCCAGTGATCTGGCAGCCCAGGACTATGTGCACGGGACAGTCCTATACTAGAGGTAGCTGCAAGGATTATAAAAGAGTGCGCACAGGCTATCAATGTAGAGGAAGTATTACTTGCAGGAAATGCAATTTCTATTCATTAATGGAGAATAGGGAATAAGTAAAGAGGTGAACAATATTATAGTAAGACTAAGTGGGCAAAAGCTCGTGTGACCAGCAAGGGAATGCTTCCAAAATGATTTTCCTAGACTTGAATGAAATGTATGGTACATGAAATTACAAGATAGACAAAGCATGCAAGTATTCCTACTATCTGTTTTGGCTCTCAAGGGTGTCAACCCTTTGGCAGTCATGTATGTTACATATTTAAACAATGCTACAATGTAGTTAAACTGAATGTGGTTACAAAGGGAAATAGTTAGAAGTCGTTTCATCTTCCACTGTGTGACAATTGAACTTCCTTCAAAGTGTGTGGCGGTGCGTGGCGGTTGAGCTTTTGCTCTCACGATTATGCAGTGATATTCTTTGACATGTCCCTGAACTAGGAAGTGCCACTAGACAAACCACACGGAAACTGAGGTCTCCACGTGGATGTTGAAAAATGTTGTGAACAATGCGGGCATTGCAAAAGAGTGTGCCACAAAGGTGGTGTGAGGTTGTGAGGTGAGGTAAGCTTTGCGTAACAACGCAAGATGTCAATGGTGTTGCGAGTCATTGGAGGCTCTGCACAATGCGCAAAGTTGCATGGTACTATGAGTAAGTGCAAAGAGCCCGCAAGACTTGTACATGCGAAAGGTTTCCACAGAGCTGCATGCAAGTGCAAGACAACAATGAGAACCATGCACATGTGCACTGCAAGAGTGCACAAAAGTGAACACCAAAGTGAGAGGTGGTAAGCCACGTAGGTGCACAAAGGAGAAGTGTTCATTCCTAAACAGCTGCGTGCGGATCATTTTTCCTTTCTTGAAGAGCAATGATCTTGATTGCATCTGTGTAATTTGTAGAAACTGCACCTGACGTTATTGAAGGTTGTACCACTCAGCTTGATCAGCATATTGCCCAACCTTGACCACTCTGAAAAGTTGATGTGTGCCTTTACAGGTTTCTGTGTCTGTCACTTTAATATGATCCCTATTTGTGGGGAGGTAAGTATTCAGGTCTAGATCAAAAGGATGTTGGTGTCACCGCTGGCTCAAAAGAGTAGGGGGAGTAAGGCCTAAGGTGTAATATCCCTTTCAAGGGCTGAAACTGAAAAAGAAGGAAACCACACCCAAGTGAAGTAAAATCTAATTTTTATAACAGCAGCTGTAACATTCCTTAAAACCCTAGCAGCGAACTGTATAGAAGCTTAAATTCACCAAATAACCATGCACAACAGCTAAAAAATACTTCTAAAAAATAATTAATAATTATTTCAACCACAGCAACCAATATCCATCCAATTTGCAGCAAATAAATGGAGAATATCAGCAAAGATACACGGCTGTAATTAAATCTGTGACAGCAGCAGTGCAGCCACAAACAAGGGCTGAAAACAGTAGATAAACCCCTCATAAAATAGCCGAATTATGGATCCTGAACTTATAAGTTATGGAGAATCAGAATATAAAATCAGATATGAATTATGTGCCCTAGATAACACCAAACCAGCACCAAACCCTAGTTGCTCCCCTAGGGAAGACCTCCAAAAATCATGCAAAGCTTTTGTAATCCTTCTTCTTGATGTCTCTGATCCAAATCAGCAAGCAAGTCTTCGAGAGATGTCTTCAATGCACCACCATGGAGGGTTTTCGTTGTCTACCAAGCCACAAGGAAGGTTTCCGTCCTCCTTGGATGCCACACAAGAGGGTTTTCATCCTCAAGTGGAATGGTATTGAACAACTAGACCAACAGACCAAATGTAGATGTAAAATGCACCAAAGATGATCTCCAAATGAGGTCATACAACCCCTTTTATAATCCTTGCTTGACACCAAAGGCCAATTAGAAGAGGACCGACCTCTTAAGCTTCACTTTATCTTTTAATTGCCTCTTTAATTCCTCCAAACCCAGCTGACCTACCTCCTAAAGGAAAAACAGTAAAACAAAACATTAAATCTAATAAAAGAAAACTGAAAAGAAGTGCAATTCCTTCCCTTGTTCACTTATTATTCTTCACCACAGAAAGGGAACGGCAAGATGTCTTCATTAGGCCTCAATTCGAAAAAATGGACATTACATTAGGAGCTACATGTTGAATACTAGATGCATGCCCAAGTATGGATGACAGACCACACGTAGACAAAGGCCTTCTCATTTTACTGACAACAATCCGATGTTTATGCAAGACCATTAGGGCAGCGACTTGTTCTTAAGGTCCACAAAACCCTTGAAGCGATTCCTTCTGTAAGATGCAACCAGACTTTATCGCCAACTTCTAAAATGGCATGAGGTGTGTGAATCCTTGATGGCATTTTTTGTAAAATAAATGTTGCAAGGGGGAGAATTTACTCAGACCTGCTGATGAATTAATTGTATGTGCTTGCAAAAACTTTTTGCTTTTCCTAATTCCTATCTTGCATAAACTAGTGTAGAGATAAAGCGTGCATAATGATGTCTAGAAGTGACCACATTGGTTGGAAACCAAAACAATCTAGAATCAGACTATGCCCACGTAAAAGTGATCCCAATAGCTCCATTGTAGCATGCAAGCTGGAAAGCGACATATGGCAGCCCTGAAGCGCGTTGCCCTACGCATGGTATGTTGCCATATGCACGAAGATGGGAAACCCTTGTTGTTCAATTGACAACTTTTGAATTTTAAGCTCCATCTACTCAAAAGTTGAAGCCACCAATGTCCACAAATGAAGCTTTTCATACCCATCAAGTTTGTGATTAACGGTTTTCCCTCAATAGAATCAAAATGAGGGTTTTTGTCATTGAAGGCTGACAATGAAGCTGGAATGCTCCAATTTCCCATACATGAAAGTAAGAATTCACACTGATGTTGAAATGATTCTACTCCAATTCTTTTCTCATGACCCATGATGGCTATCTTTTAATTCCTGATTTACTATTGACATTACAACATTAGTTTTTGGCCCCCTTTGTCAAAGACAAGTTTCCAGACATAAGGTCCACACTTTGGATAGCTTAATCTCCCATGTCTAGCATGGAACTAATGAAGGTGTGAAAGTGCTTAGCTCCCTAAAAATGGTACCTATGCGATGTAACAATTAAATGAATCTCTGGTGAGGTGCACCATCAAATACACAAAGATGGCCAAGCTTGTAGAGAAGCTTGTCACCTAGGTAGAACTCCCAAACCTATTCACCTTGCGCAAGAGCATTATAGGTTGTCTAATAAAGCCATTATCCGTTACTCGACTAGAAAACCCAATCTTAAAGTTATGGCCACATTTGTCCAACATTGTGATAAAATGTGAATCAATTAGTCTAGAAGGCAATATGTTGTCTTTGTATCCTTTCCCTTCTTGTGCTTCTATAAAAGATGAGAATAGCAACATGTAAGGCATCCACTTCATGTAGGAAGCATTCTCCATACTTGTTTTGTGTTCGCAGAAACCAAAGAGGCTTTGTGATCAGAATGAATGATTTCCTTTTGTACTCAAGATGTGAATGAGCCCCTTGCTAAATCGCTTGCACCACATCAATGTGTAGACCTTTTTCATATATGCAATACCTTTGCAATCGGCTGGATGTTGAAAGTTCTAAGTGATATGTGATAGTATGTCCATACGTTGAAATTGAAGAGAATTCTGAGTGCATCATGTGAAGTTCTTAGAGGAATGTGCAATGTCGTGCATTGCAAGAATAAGCATAGCGCAAAGTCATTGCTTGAGAACCTAAAAAGCACATTATTAACTGCAAGTCCAATCATACTTGGAAGTTTGTGTGCGCATATGTAGCTAAGAAGCCATGATATTTGTGAGAAACTAAGCAATATGTAAAAGATATGGAATGTGCAAGAAAACTCCTCAATACTCTATTAAATTACACAAAGTTGGTTGAGGGAATCTTGATCACTTTGATCTTCTCGTAGTCTATTGTCTACATCATTGCAATGTATTTGTATGTACACTTGGTTCCAAAATGTCGACTTCATGAGCCTTGCCGCAACTTGTGTTTGTGCCAAGTTAAATGAACCTAGCTCCACTGGATCTTCCTAAGTGATTGCATGTAGACTAGGCTAGCTGAGGTGGATTTTGCATGCCGCTTTCTGGTGCAGTCTGCATGTGCTTGGACTTATCCAGTCAGCACGTATCCTCGACCTTAAAAAATTGTTTAAATTATGCTGATGGAGAGTCTAGCAAAAGGCATAACCAGTTCTGTTGGTATAATCTTCTTTCTGCTCCTTGAAAGTTCTGTTCTCATATTTATCTTCTAGTGGAAATAGGATTATGATAAATTGGCATCAAGAGATCTTGGTGAAGTAGTGGGCATTTACCTTGTAGTTATTTGTCATGACCCAGTTCTCGTCACTGCCCTGTGGTATTGTATAATTGATTGTCACCACGATCTCTGTTGACAGTCCCAAGAGTCAATCGCAGAGATCACCCAAAACCCCGACTTAGTCTAAGCTCCTTGCATGAAAACTCTATGATCGACAACATCAAAGGAGATATCAACTAGGCTAACATATTGCACCAGATGACGGGCAAGTTCCAACAATTGATAAATCGATGGCACTCAACCATATCGACATACTCCTTGAGGATTCAACCTAGGAAATTGGCTCTATTTGGACATAACTTGGCTGATGATTCTCCTTGGCTACCATCTCTACTGGATCCTTGCCATCCTAACCATGAGGCATCATGCATCCTTCATATGGTTAGCCCTGTGATCCTTAGTGAAAAATTGCTGTTGGAGACTTGCAAATTATTGCTGCAACAGGTTCTACTCTTGATGTACACTGTTCGTTTGACCATTGTGTCGCCACTCTTGCTCATCTCTTCTGGTAGTTGTGTCCATGAGCAAACATGACATTAGCACCATGTTGAGCCTATTCCCATCTCTCCATCTTCAGTCCACTCTTCTTCTCAAGACAATTAACAATTAAGAAGAGCGATAATGAACTCCATGTGTTTGTTACTGCTCAACCCCTTCCTCCAGATGACACAAGTCTCGATCTTGAGTGAGCTTCCGTGTAGTTCCAACAACTTTAATGTTGGTCTTTTCTTCCTACTTCATTGCCTGCCATAAGTTTGGTTCTAAAGCAAGGAGGATACATGACTATAAATTCAACTTATGACATATTTCTATGCCCTGGATTCAAACTTCAGGCTAATACAATACTACAATCTTAGTTTGGATAACTTCCATGCATATCATCAATTTCTCAAGATCTAAACTTCTTATGAGTATTCTTTCAGTATCGACACTGCAATTCCATCTCCAATATATTTCACTTCCAGGTGTTCAAAGTCCTCTTGTTGATCATTTGATTCTATACATCTTGGATCTCCTTCATCACAGTTAGTGGTCTGCATGCACTCTATACTCCACCAAATTATATTTTCTCCTAGCTCATCTTGGCAACTATGAGGGGGTGCTTCTTCATCTGATGAAGCATATTGCCACGAAAGTGATGCTGGTCATTGTAATTATTGGTATGTACACTTTTCCCAATTCACTGCAGCCTCACTGACTATATTTAAGCTGGACTAGCCCAGTTCACTGGAGCCTCACTGATTGGGTGTAAGTTATATAGAGGTGGATTTTGCATGAACAGTTTTGGGGTAGTCTGCATGTGCTTGATCTTATCCAGCCTATACTCGTCCTCATCCCTGTAAATGTAGTTAAACTATGCTAATGAAGAGTGCATGATATCAGTTTTAGTGGCTATTTTCCGTGTTTGCATCTATGTCCTATAATTTTCTGCCATGCACTGCTTGAGTTTTTTTCAGAGCTCTCTTCAGTGAGTTGCTGCTATGTATTTTGATGGATTGAAAGAGTCCAAGAGGGTATTTCAGGGCTTTGAATCCATTCAACAGGCAGATGCCTATTCATAAGTTCTTTGGAGCGGATTTACAATCAGTTTTACATCCAAAATCATTATAGAAGAGGAGGTATACTGTTAAGGTAATGAAAACCCCAAATCCTTTATTGTTCCAACTTCCAACTATTGGCCCATCCAAAGCTAGAGTCCTGGGTTTTGCCACCCCTGATGATTTGCATTCTAAAGGGATTTGTGACACAAGCATAGAAACGTGGTCCAAAGGATACAATTGCAATGCTTGGGGAAACATTCACATGGCTGAGATCGTAGAAGAACCTGAAGCAAGTGGCAGTGATCAAAAGAATTGAACACTCATGCAGCAGCACCTTGTAGATGAAGAAGGCCAAAAACAGCAAGAAACACCAACTTCTCATTTCTGGAATCATCAAATATCAGTACTTGAGGTCAACAAAGTGAAAGGAAAAAGGGTGGCGCCTCTTATCAATTCCACCAACACATGAAACTTCATACATGCAAAGCTAGTGACATATGTGGGACTAAATGTTGATCCATTTCAAAATTTCTAAGTGTAGGTGGCCAATGGCACCTAGACTGTCTAGAAACGCCTAAGGCCCCCCCGTACTAGCCTGGAAACGTACCAGGTATTGGTACGGGCTGCTGTGGGTACGTCTTGGAAACATACCCACAGGGGACAGGCTATAGTCCGGGTACGGTTTTACCGTACCCAGACAGTACCCTGCCCATATGGGAATGTTTCCGAAGCGTACCCGCTTTTAAAAACGTCTTTTTTAAACCGAAACTCATCGAAAACTTTTTAAAAATGCATTTTTTTTTTAAATTTTAAAAGTTTCTATATCTAACCTAACCCTAAACTACCCCCCCAAACACTTATATAAACACCCAATCCCTCTACTTTTTTCTCACACTCAATATTTGATATTTTGCTTGAGCTTGAAGGAGAGAGAAAAGAGAGGTTGAAGGAGAAAGAAAGAGCTTGGAGGAGAGAAAAAGAGAGTGATTGAGCTTGAAGGAGAAAGAGAGAAGGAGAAGCAAGTCTACAAACATCAAGGAGGATTTTTCCAGGTATTTTACATGCATTCAGGCATTTTTTTTAATCTTTTGACTTTTGAGCAATGTTTTGTATATGAATATGATCAATGATCAATATCATGAATGATGTGTTTCAAACACATCATTCATGATTATTGATCATGATCTAAATTTATTTTTAATATTTAATAATTTATTTATTTTATGGTTATTAAAATATAATATATTAATTAATTTTTCCGTATTTTAAGTTTAATAGTGAAGTTTTATTTAATTAAACGTCTACCCTCTGTGTATGCTCTCACCTCGCACCATTTATGGCGAACTTGGTGATCAGAATCAGAGATTGACGTGTAGGACTAACTGTTTAATTTTTTTTGTTAATTATGTGTTCGTTTTTTTAATTTTAAAGTTTTAAATTGAATTTGTTAAAAATTTAAACGTCTACCCTCTGTGTATGCTCTCACCTCGCACCATTTATGGCGAACTTGGTGATCAGAATCAGAGAATGACGTGTATGGGTCAACAAATTAATTTTCCAATTTGTATTTGTTGTTTTTAATTAAATTATTTTAATATTTAGCAATGTTTTAAAAAATATCTCTTATTGTAGGTTATTGAATTAATCCTACAATCATGGCATCCAGTTCAGCTTCAGTGGGGCAAGAGGGGGAAAATGTTTCGGGTGGTATGGCAGTGAAAATGGATCCAAATTATCCTTTATGGAGACATGTGGAAGTGATAGAGCTTGTTGCCGGTGGTGGTGTCCGTGTTTGGACGTGTCCCCATTGTGCCGCCACATTTAAATCCTCATATACCCATTTGAGAGCTCATCTGACTGGGGCATTGGGGACAGGTATTAGACCGTGTAAGAAGGTGGAAAAGAAAACCATAGCCATGTACCTAAAAGAGCAAGAGGATGCAAACATTGAAGCAGCAAGAGCTCGCTCTAGAACTGTTTCTTTACAGCAGAGGTCCATGGGAAAACCACCAACATCAACACCATCATTTCATCCTTTCATTGAGACTCGTGCTGAAACTATTCCAGATGATGACCCTTTTGATGCAGATACCTCAGGGCCATCAAGCAAGAGAACAAAAGGCCCATTAGAAAAAGCATTTAACATCGAGAAGAGGGATATTGCAGATGAATTGGTGTCTCGGTGTATATTTGCATGTGGACTACCATTCAATGTCTTGAGATCACCTTATTGGCAGCAGATGGTGAGAGGCATTAATGAGGCACCACAGGGGTATACAAGCTCTAGCTATAATAAGGTTCGCACTTCTCTTTTGGCAAAAGAAGTGCAACACATTCAGACATCTCTACAGCCAATTAGAGAT
Source organism: Taxus chinensis (assembly GCA_019776745.2). NCBI lineage: Eukaryota > Viridiplantae > Streptophyta > Pinopsida > Cupressales > Taxaceae > Taxus > Taxus chinensis. The sequence continues at coordinate 594,319,231 of CM034154.1, read as the reverse complement.
TCTTGGACTGATTCAGGAGTCTCTATTATATCAGATGGATGGAAAGACTCCAGAAACAGACCTCTCATCAACATTATTGCAGTATGCCCTAAAGGGCCAATGTTTCTGAAGGTTGTTGATTGTGAGGGGGAAGTAAAAGATGCCCAATTCATTGCAAATATTCTCATTGAGGCTATTGAGTCAGTGGGTCCGCAGAGGGTTGTCCAAGTCATCACAGACAACGCCAAAAATTGCAAGGCAGCGGGATTGATAGTAGAGGGTAGGTATGAGCACATATTTTGGACACCATGTGCAATACACTCCCTGAATCTAATGATGCAGAAGATTGGGAAAATTGCATGGATTGAGCAAATATACACGGAGGCAAACGAGATTCAGATGTTTGTCACCAACCATCACATGTCTCAAGCCATATTCAGAAGATTTTCAAAGTTGGAGTTGTTGAAGGTAAAGGAACAATTCATTTTAAATTTAATATTTGATTTTAAATTTTTAAATCAATTTCAAATTGTGTTGTTATTGAATTGTTTCCATTCTTTTTTAATAGGTTGCTGAGACTAGGTTTGCCTCTCACACACTCGTCTTGAGACGACTTGTGAAGGTGAGACATGCTTTGAGCATGATGGTGATTGATAATGTTTGGACCATCTGGAGGCAATCTAACACAGAAAGAGCCCAAAAAATAAAATCATGGATCCTTGATGAGCATTGGTGGGGAAAAGTTGAATATTTGTTGAGTTTCACAGAGCCTATTTTGAGTATGATACGATTTGTTGACAAAGATAATGCTTGCATTGGAGAAATATATGATGGCATTGACTCCATGCTTGAAAAAATTCATGATATCATACAGGCCAAAGAGCAGGAACCTGAAGAATTTTTTTATAATGAAGTTAAAAAAGTGATCATGAAAAGGTGGAACAAAATGACCACCCCATTTCATCTCCTTGCTTATGCTTTAAATCCCAAATATTACAGCAATGAAATAGTTAGGAGAGCTGGTAGACAACGACCATATGATGACCACGAGGTTGCAAATGGGACGAGGTCAACATTCAGGAGGTTGTTTCCTAGATCCAACTACATCACTTGCAGTCTGCCAGGAGATGTCGATGTTTGTAAATGGACAAGGTAGCATGGGAGAGGTAGAGACTATTTGTGACAAACCCACCACAGATCCAATCATGTGTTGGACTTGTCATGGCCATGATGCCAAGTTCTTACGACTAGTTGCGATCAAATTGCTCTCACAGGTATAAAATTTGTAACTTGTTATTTGATATTTTAATTACCAATTACGAATTAAAATTCAAAATGATATCATTCTTTTTTTTAATTAATAATTTATAATATTAATACTTTGTTTTTTGTGACAGGTGGCTAGTAATTCTTCTGCAGAGTGCAACCGGAGTACTTATGGCTTCATCCACTCAACCAAACACAGCACGTTGGCATCGAAGAAGGCTGAAGATCTAGTATACGTTCATTCTAACTTGCGCCTTTTAACCCACAAGACGCAAGAGTATACTAGTGGTCCTAACAAGGTTTGGGACCTCCAACCTGAAAACACAGACTTTGAAGCTTCTAGCTGCTTGTTTAGCCAGTGTTTCACTTCTTGGCATTGATGAGGAACTTCCAGGGAGCCCTTCACAAGTGTTCAAAAGTGGAGCTAGTGGGAGTGGAGCTGCAAGTGGGAGTGGGAGTGGAGCTGAAGATGATTTTGACGATCATTTAGATGATATGCTCTAGAAGTTGAGAACTTGAATGTACTATCATGTTTACGATCATGTTTTGAACATTATGTCATTCTGAATCAATTATCAATACAAACTCAAGTCTCAATTCTCAAAGTATTGGAAATTTCAATTTTGTTTTCATGTTCTATGAATGATTTTAAGTTGTATAACTCTCTGAGTATTAAATTTCAATAAGTATGCAATGTATGAGAATTAAATTTCAATAAGTAAGCAAATGCTTCTTTAAATTAATAATTTATATACATATTTACATATTTATATACATATATATAAAACATACCCAAAAGCGTACCGTACCCAAGATTTTTAAAAATTTGTCATATCAGCATACCGTACCTTGTTTTCTTGTGGGCTATGCCAAGTCTGTCATAGAACAGGAACTCTGATTTCTCTTTAAAATTTCGCCAGCTCCCTCCTCTTACGTCAAGCTCTTCCTTGAAATATAAGCTTTGCGCTTTTGATTTCTCCTGTGGATTTTATTTTGTCATTTTGTGTCCTTTGTCTTTATTCTCACTAAAACATTCAACTTGGAATATATTATATAACCCATGTTTATATCTCATTGTGTTGGAAAGGAGATCAACGACTATTAACTAAGAATTCAATACCAATGAAGCATAAGGTGTCCATCGTTAAGGGGTTCATTTCTTGACTTTTTGCTAATTGTGGGCATATGCCGTTGGTGCTGCCTTTTGCTGGATCAACTCAAATACCCCCTTATGGAAACATGCATCCCCTTGCCAACTCATCACATCATCGGTATGGGCCATGTTGTTTCGCATAAACTAGATATGTCACAGAACTTCTATGGTATGATAAAAGTATAATAATTCCCAATATCTAAATGACAATAATAAATTAGATCCTCATTCACCATGGAGTAGTCAAAATTCACACATCTATTAATTGCCACATCAATATTCAATCAAATAATATAATACAAAAGTAATATAAGTTCGTGATCGTGTTTGATAACAAAATATACATGCTCCAACATACTCAAAGTGTGATAAATCATTGAACCACCTAGTGATAGCAAAACAAGTTAGTCCAAAGGAAGAAAAAAAAACACGATCACGATCATCTGAAAGTGACCCATATAGGTCTACAAAATAGGTGTCCTGCTGCTGGTAGATGATTTTTTATAGTTTCCCTTTGTGATTCAAATATTCTTTTGCATGGGGAATGATATCAAATTTCCTGTTAGCTAATAGGAAACTATAATTACCAGAAAATTTAAAATTCATTTTACCAATTATTAATACAAACCTTAGGTACTTAAGGGTTTTTCCTTAAGACATCAAGTGTCAGTTGCAACTTAAGTATGGAATCACCTAGTGATAGCAAAACAAGTTCGTCCAAAGGAAGAAAAAAAAAACACAATCATCTGAAAGTGACCCATATAGGTCTACAAATAGGTGTCCTGCTGCCGTTAGATGATTTTTTATAGTTTCCCTTTGTGATTCAAATCTTCTTTTGCATGGGGAATGATATCAAATTTCCTGTTAGCTAATAGGAAACTATAATTAACAGAAAATTTACAATTGATTTTACCAATTATTAATACAAACTCTAGGTACTTAAGGGTTTTTCCTTAAGACATCAAGTGCCAGTTGTAACTTAAGTACGGAATCTAAGAGTTCAATAACCTTGTGCAGGATCCTCAACCGTCCACAATGATGATTTGCACATGAAGGTAAATATAACCAATATGGCCTCAACGGTATGCGGTTGTGCTGGTGACCACTAGATCACAGGTTAAATTCCGATTTATCTGCAGCATCGTCGGCTGGGGCATCGGCCCGCTTCCCAAGGGCTAGTGTGTTGGACTCACCCTGCAACTGCACACCTACAGGTTGTACCAGGCTGTTGGATCCTTCCAATGGAGAGAGAAAAGAAAATACCTCGGTTTTCAAAAAAATATTTACCAGTATTTCTACCGTCCATTCTTATGCATTCATCTTCACTAACTAAGACACTATACAAGAAAATAAAGATTACAAAAAAGGTCTTCGAGTTATAAAGCTTTTTTAAGTGTGGTAAATTCTATGTTCTGCTTTAAACATTGAGGCTTTTTCATTCTTGCTCAATTTGTAGGGATGAGATGCAGAGGCAATCAAAACTTTGCCTCATAATATTTACTAAGCAACAACGCATAAAATATTACAATATATTACCTCAGTTGACAGAGGAATAACATGGGCCCTGGTGTCTCCCAGTTCATGAAAATGTGATTGCAAGATGTAGCAGAAGTTTCTAGCATCCGCGTGGTCCTCGAAAGCAATGGTATGATGAGGCCTAGTGGAAGAATCAGGGCCTGGAGCCATCTCTAGAGAATATAAGCCTTTCAGCACATTATTTCCACTATTTCTATAGAGAACAATGCACTGCAAATGAAAGTAAATATACATCATCAAATATAGTCCCATTGAGAAACAACATTAGCCTTCTAAATTAAGTAACTGAGCAGCAATTTCAAGCATTGGAAAAAGATAGGTTTATGAAGACCAGGCAAATGTCAGATGGATGATAACATAGGGGATCAATAAATAAGAAGGTTAACCAGAATTTATTGAAACTCTCAAAATCAAAGGGTATATTATAAAGCATCATATTTGTTTTCAAATGCAGAGATTTCAAGACACAGATATTTGAAGAAAGTGCAGGAAACAATAAACAACGTGTTTAAACTTTAAACTTTAAACATACCAGCACATATGGAAGATCCAGCCACCATAAAAGTTTCTTCATTTCTTGCATATGGTCATTGTCTTTACTAACTGTCTTTTTCTGCTCAACCATTTCAGGCTCTCTAATAATTTCCTCATTTTTTAATTTCCCTTCTGCAGAAAATGAAGCATTCCCTGTTGATTCTTCTGCAAGTGACGTATCCAGGCCACTATGTAATTTGCATTTTGCATCTATTTCCATGTTTGAAAAATCTGTTGAAGTCGGGGATGAAGACTTGGAAACAGATATAGGCTCTGAAATAAAAGATGATTTTTCTTTATCCACTGTCACATCTTTAGTGAACATCTTGTGATCCTTATTGATTTTGCTTGACACAATAGATCTGCCTTCTTTTGTAGAATCATTCGAGAGGATTGTAGAAAACATAGATGCACCATCAACCCCAGACAAAACTGAAATGCCAAGGAAATATGAATTTCAGTGCCCATTCCTGAATTTCTCAAATGCTACTAAACTTATAACAAAAACCAACACCTACATAGACTCTTATTGCATAAGTAGTCAAAAAAACTATAAATGGGGTGAAAAAAAAATCTTCTACTCAAAAGCTATTAAAAATATGCAAAACAACAATAGAATATACTATGTATCATATAATTTAACTAATGCTGAAAAGCTAAGATCCTGAAACATGTACACAGACAAAATTTGCAAGAAATTAAGAAAATATATATTTTTTGATATCAATGCATTTTCAGAATAGATGATTGGCATATTGGTTCAAAGTCATTATGCAAATCTGGTAACTATGCATTAGAATTATAACTATTCTGCTTAATTTTTTCTCCGCTCTTGCAAATAACAAACTTTTAAGTATAACGAGTCAATTTCTGCTGCAATACTGTAAATGATATCTACATTGTACCCTAATCATTTCCCTTGCTAAGGGAAAACAACTAGAATCAATTTGATTACATATGTTCTTTCTCATATTCAAAGATCACAGAATCCTGAGCCACAGTTAACATTGGCGTTTGATCCAATTAACTGCATAAGCTAAGAAGTTAAGAAGCTGACGTGAATAAGGCCCCTTATTTACATCGTTTCACTCTCGATGTAGAGGTTGTATGGGAAATTAATGTGGGACTCGGAGAATCAAGATCAAACACATGAAAATGGTTATACGAGAAAATTGCCAACTTCAATGCCCCTTAGAAACCCTACAACATGAGAGTATTAATCCTATTGTCCAAAATATTTGAAGTTGACAACACAATAAACTCTACAACATGTTAGGGGTCATATTCTTCTCAAGGAACTGTTATATAGTAATATGACCTTTCCTGTTATAGAAATGGACTTTAACTTGTAAGCAAGGCACACAATATGCTATCATCTATCGTCTACTATCAGTGATAAAATCAGTAGGAAAGATATGCTACAAAAGCCAATTCAAAGACTACTTACCTGCAGCTTACGTAATGCTCCATCCTTACACACCTTTAAAAAGAGGAATGAATAACACAATTTGCAGCAGTTGCACATTTAAGGATTCAATTAAATAATTACATTACTATATGCTCTACCTCAGTCCTCAATAAAGTGATGAATATAGATTTAATTTCTCAAGCATAACTTTAGAGTTCCTGCTACAAGAGGCCGACGAATATAGATTTAATTTCCAAGCATAGCTTTAGAGTTCCTGCTACAATAAGGCAGTAAACCCTATTTTTCGAAGAAAAGAAAAATATGAAAAAAGACCTTCCACAAAGTATGCTTTCATTTCGTTGTGACACCCAAATAATACTTATCTTTTTTCTTATTAGAACAGTTTAACAATATGGCAAATGATTATTTTTTGCATATAATAACTTTGGAAAGTAAAAGAAAGAATGAAGGGTTATTAAAGACCACCCAGCTGTCCAGTGCTGATTGCAGCTCAAACATACTAGATGAAAAGTAAAGAAAAGATGGTGGGTTATTGAGGGGCACCCCCAGCAGTCCAATGCTGATATGAAGCCATACAGACTAGACAGTCAGAGATACCTCCCAACCATATGGTATCATCGGAGATACATTCATATTCAACCCACCGTGCAAACTTCAAAGTGAGCAATCAATTGTTGCATGTTGTTGTTTTACCATTGTCCGGCCCCAAAAACAGAATGGTGAGCGGTTTCACATGCAGTCATAAAAGGGCAAGGAAGTGCACTTTCTACTTGAGCATGCACTGGCAGAAATAATTATGAATTTTGGTGACCAGAAAAGATCTGATAGCTCTCACAGTCCACTCCGATGCCGACAAAGCTAGCATTGCCTCTATCCCCCTCCACAGTCCAATGGAAATCTCTATTCCCCAGCTTTAATGGCAAAGCTTGTGGAAGCAAGTGACCACTCCTATTCCGTGCATATCATGCTCACTGCATCCAATTTTATTCTACGTGGTAATGAAGAATCCAACTTCAAAATAAAATGGTGAGCAAATTCACTTGCATTCACAAAGAAACAAAGAAGTGCATCTTCTACTTGAGCATGCACTGGTAGAAATGATTATGAATTTTGGTGACAAGAAAAGAGTAGATAGCCCTCTCAGTCTGCTCCAATACTGGCCAAGCTAGCATAGTTTCTATTCTCCTTCTCAGTCCAATGTAAATTTCTATTCCGCAACTTGGATGGCAAAGCTTGTGGAAGTCAACGACTACTATTCCATGCACATCATGCTCACTGCCTACAAATCTATTCTCCATGGTAATGAAGAATCCAACTTCAATAATATGAGATCCTTCCCGTTGGCAACTCTCTCAATGCCTGAATAACAGCAAGTCTCAAAAATTGACAGCCAGAATATCCAGTCAGAGGCAACATATCTAAATTCTAAAGGCAAGGAAGTCATTAATCATATTTACTCAAATTGCCTAAAGGGCAAACACCAAGTCAACTAATGAAGAATTGCAAGATTTAAGAAAGACTCTGCTGGAGAAGACCAGAGATGAATCGTTAATTACAAGGTGATAGGAAGATCAACAACCATAAATCATCAATGATAAAGGCAATCATCTCATAAGTATCTTCTCCTATCCTCATACAATAGTTTTTTTAGAAGAAATTTAGATATTTTTGTCATTTTTGAAGTCGTGTGCACGAGAAAGGTCAGTGTGGTGAGAGTGAGCATATTTAGACAATGCACGCCACGTAAGAGTCTGCACTCAGGAGTCAGTCTACACCTGCCACATAATAGTGCACAAACAACCCTCACCCTCCAAAATCGACAATGTTTTGAGCTAGGATGCCAAATCAGACATGAAGATTCTAGAAAACCAAAAGCACTTGTTGACTTGGCTTAGCAAAATGTCTAGCGTAGAGAGTCACCTTAGGGAGAATCACTTGGTTACTTCCCATGTCTGACTGCTTTGTCCACATAATTTGGTCTCTGACAGGTTCTGAGAGCTCTGAACACGGTCAACTGGGTCTGACTGACAAGAGATGGGTTCAGACCACTTCTCGTGTCTATTCATCCACATCATTGAATCTTCCACAAGTTACTCTGTCTAGTCTGCATACCACCTCACATCAACATTGGCCTGCAAGGGGCCATGACAACTCATTGTGAAAAATGTGTATCATAAATTGCCAAATCTGACAATTAAATATAATCATGCCACAGTGACAATTTACATATCACATAAATGCAATATAAAGGTCTATTTTGTACATAGTATGCAGGGTAATACAGCTTAACATTTGGAACCACCTCCTTCAGATGTCTTAACAAACATTATAGTCAATTTACAATTCATCAAGTACCATCGTGAGTAGTTTCATAATGAGTACTAAGTAATTATACAGCTAAGGACATGAGATTTTCACCGTCCATAAACATTACACAAATAGCTTTTACATAAAACTGCAACACAGTTTTATCCAAAAGCTCTTTTTGTAATTATGCACCGGAGTGCATGATACCATAAAAGGACAGCAAAGTGCTGCAAGGTGGAAATAACTTGGAAACAATGAAGTGAAACGATCTAATTAACGTCCATGAAACCAAAATAGGCTATTGGACCACACAGCCAAAAACTGTGTTTTGATGCAAGTTTAATGCGCAGAAAATAGTTCTGAAGAAATGTTAAATTTCATGACATCCTTGTGGAAGCTTCCTGTGCTTATCTTCTGAATGTTTCTATCAATGCATGGCCATAACTTTTATAATGAGCTATAGGAAGAATACTGGATACTAAAGCTAAACATAAACTTATTATTACTGTTTTACACAATACAAATACAAATATATATCTTTAACCTATTGACAGGTCTACATGTATCTATGCCATACACGCTCAATATGAAATTGCATGGACCTTGCAAAAGCATGTTTTACTTTTACCTTTGCCATACTTCAGCTTGTCCACTCTCTCCTTGATCCATGATTTGACACTCTCACCTTCCCGCCGAAATTTTCTCTCCAGACCTCTGAAGAAGAGCAGTTCTTCCTCAGCCACTAAGCCATCAGATGGCCCTCTTCCAGCAATATCATTATTTTGGACCTTGGAAACAATTTTTCTCAAAACCTCATCCCGCATCCACTCAAGCTCTTCTGCCTCCTGCGACAAAACATCATTTCCCTGCGGAACACCATTTGTTGGCTCGATCTGCAAAACTCTATCCCTCATATTTCCTAAATCTAACTTCACTTTGCTTTCCGCAGTTTCCAAAGTATTTTCCAAGCCACTTTCCAATGCTTTCCGACGTCCAATCTTCTCTTCAAATACATTTTCAACTTTTCTAACAACAGGCTTGAGCTTTTTATATCTTTTACTCTCAATCCTCAATTGTGAACTCAATTCTTCTTTAGTCATTGCAGATTTTTGTTTCGTACTCACTGGTTTCACGAGAGAAGTATTCTTGTTACTTAGATTTGAAGCATCTGTGGATTTATTGCCATGTTTCCCATGTTCTGATACTGATATTTCCCTGGCTTCTTTTGCACCTGCAATCACCTGTGGTTTGATTCTGTGCGAACCTTTTACAGAAACTCTCTTCTCATTAATCTTTTTTCTCTTGCGTAAGCCTTTCTCTGCATGTGTTACATTTATTGTTTCTTTACTTGCATTGTGAACAGCCCTTTCTGCAGAACTCTGGCCATCTTGTAATACATTTACCTTTGGCGTCTGGGTTTTTTCTGATTTACCATTTTTGTCCCCTTCTTCTCTGCAATTGACAGAACTTATTCCTTCACTTGCTTGCTGGGCTAATGGGGTATTCTGCACATGAATATTTACTTCCTTCGGTAGGATAAATTCGGCATTGCCGCCCAAAACATTTAAATCTGATGTATCTGTATGTGTTGCATTCACTGTTCCTTTAATTGCAATGTGAGCAGCCCTTTCTGCAGCACTTTGGCCATCTTGTAATACATCTGCCTTTGGCTGCTGGGTTTTTTCTGATTCCCCATTTCTGTCCCCTTCTTCTCTGAAATTGATAGAACTTTTTCCTTCTTGCTGTGCCAACAGAGTATTCTGCACATGCGTATTTACTTCCTTTGGCATTGTCAACTTGGCATTGCTGCCTAAAACAGGCAAATCTGATACATCAGGGTCCCCAAGCCCATGATTGTTTTCTCTCAACACATTGGAATTTAATGCCTGATCTTCCTCTTTTCTCCCATCATCGGCTACCATTTCCACCCTCACTGAATTTGAGTAGTCACTCTCCTCAGAACTATTTTGTTCCACAATGCGAGCCTGCCTTGCCATGTCCTGAATCTTTAAAATCCTCTTCTCAAACCCAGTCCTATTTTCATCCATAAAGGACTTGAATGATTTGATAGCCAATTGTTTCTTCTTTTGTTTATCCTCTTCTGTTGAGAATGTGCCATAGGCCGATACAAATTTCCAAGCAGCCCAAACAAAAAGGGAACCGGACAGCACCAAAAACCCAAACTGCAAGTTTTTCAGTACACGTGGTGCAGAGCCAATGCCAATGACAGAATTACAAGTGGCCTGATAGGTGGCAGACCCAGATAATCCCCCTTTTTCCAAACCTGTATCTAAAAAATGGTATACCGTACTGTTTCTTGGTGGCTTGACCACTCCTCTCTCTATATCCCGAGCAACTAGCTTCGCTTCTGCCATTTTTAACCCTAATGTCGTCATCATCCTTTCATCTTTACCAAAAGGCTGTGCTACAAAACGATTGAAAAGCTCACCTTCATTAATGGAAACCTTTACCCGTCCCTCCCCACTTTCGTGTACCACAAAAATAGGAGTATTTCCAACACCCCAAGTAGAAACATCCTTCTTGTACTGTGTACACCAATCATTACATGAATCCCACATTTTTACCAGTGGATCTTTTAAGCTTAACACGTTTTTTAGAATATCTTTTTCAGCATTAATCTGGTGCATATCATCATCGGTAATATATTTATTTTCATCGATGGAAACATCTCCATCCTGTAAATTTAGTGGACTAAATGTTTCATCCACGGCTGCTGTAATGCCCTCTTCACTAAATGTATCCACCTCTAAATTTTTCTCATCCTTATAAGTTGATTCAACATTCTCTAATTTTATTTTTGATCTTTCATCAGTCTGAATAAGGGTTTCTATGTAGGGTTTCGGCAATGTTTTTAGAAGTTTTGGGCGCAGTTTATTTTTTCGCCTGGTGGGTTTCTTGCTATAACGTCTGTATTCTGCAATGCACAATAAAGAATTTGTATTTGTAGAGAGAGCTGAAGTGGTGTTTACCTTGGCAATAGATCTCTGTTTCAGATGTACGCCTCCCGTTCGTATTTTGTAGACTGTTGCTCCAAACGATATCTCGGGAAAAGCCCAGCGAGACTGCATGCAAATGGCAGCTCCAATGCTAAAAGAGGATGAAGATGGTTTAACCAAACAGCAGCCATGGACGTGCATTTGGAATACAGGTATTTTACGCAGGTCTAAGGCTCAGAGCAGAGCTCTCAAACAAATTAGGAAATTACATCAAAGTAAACAATACAAAGAGATATGAGAGGCGGGGAGGGTTTTAAGGAGGTTTGCCAGTACGCTGTTTTCTTTTATTTGGATTGGAGAGCACCAATTATTAACCATACATTAAAAAGGTACATCGGTTAATGGTTGTATATATGGAACTATCTAGAGGTATGTAGAGTGTATGATGGAAATGCCGATGGGATGGAGTCGAGAATTAAAAATTGAGGATGAGGGGTGATTGAAAATGGGTTTATTGAATTGAATTGAAAGATTTTAATTACGTCCACGAGATTGGCAGGTCTATGGGACCACATAATTGTACCAACCTGTCTTAGACCATAGAGTGCTTCCTGACCTCTCTTAAAAGGTTGCTCCTCTTTCCGCTGATCTAAGATAACATTTCCCCCAATCCTTTTATTTTGTTTTCCTCAAATATCTCTACCATGGACCCATTGTTTATGATTCCCTCATATCTGGAACGAATATTTGTGTACTTAGGACATTGGAGGATAAAGTGTGCGTTTATCTCAACTACCCCAAGGATAATTTTAGTGGTGAATATTCCATTTTTGAAAAATTGGAAAAGGCAAATTTTCTAGCACGGGTCAATGACATGTTCGCCTAAAAATTACAGTTTAATTTTTTTTAGGGGTCGGCTTCGCCTGCCCATTTAAACTATCCCTTATATAATCCTAGATTATTCACCAAGTAGAACACTACTAGATCACTCATACCACCTGGGGTATATGTATTATCAAGTACAGTAAACGCACGAAAGGAGGGCAGAGGCTACAGGCGCGAGACAAAGAGGTATTGCAAACACGCGACAAGGAGGTATTGCAGATGCGCGACAAGGAGGTATTGCAGACGCGTGACAAGGGGTTAAGCAGTTGACGCGCGACAAGGGGTTAAGCAGTTGACGCGCAACAAGGGGTTAAGCAGTTGATGCGCGACAAGGGGTTAAGCAGTTGACGCGCGACAAGGGGTTAAGCAGTTGACGCGCGACAAGGGGTTAAGCAGTTGACGCGTGACAAGGGGTTAAGCAGTTGACGCATGACAAAGGGTTAAGAAGTTGATCTGCGTCAACAAGTCGTGTTGACGTGTGTCAACAAATCGCATTGACGCGCGTCAACAAATCGCATTGACGCGCGTCAACAAGTCTTGTTGACACGTGTCAATAAGACTTGTTAACGCGCGTCAATAAGACTCATTAACGCATGGATAGTGACTGTGTAATTTAAGCAGCTTGCTGGGTTTTTTGAATAACATTTTTTAATGAATCTTGATATGGAAACAGTTGGATTTGCTCAAGGTGGGACTTCAATGGAGGGGTTTGGTACTGGAATGCAACATGCTTCCCTCCCCATTTCACAATTGAATGATAAAGAGATTTTTTTCAATGGCCAAAGATACGTCCAAATTAAAATGGCAAGGGACGAAGATAAAATGAAAATTGGTTGGAAGGAGGCGAGTTTTAGGTTGATTATGGGTGTAGATTATAGCGCTTTGGCTTCTTTTGAAAAAAGAGATGGGGTACTTGGTGAAGTTGCATGGATGGTAGCGACATTAGCCTTCCTCATAACACTATTTGGAGTGGTGGCACCACATAAGATGCCACGATTCCTATTCGATTTCACAGTAATTTTGACTGGATTGAGTTACATGGCATTTGTTGCCATGAAATTCGCTTACAAGTAATTAATACTCACCAAGTCTGCTAAATAAAGTATCTTAATAGGGTTATGCGTGTTCATAACTTCATAGCCTTAAGTATTAGGAATACATGAAACAGAACAGAACGACGCTCCCCCTGATATCCAAATTAATTCTGGGGTTATGCGAGTTGATTGGAATGCATGTTTCTGTATTTATGTTTTTGATAGTTGTATGTTCACTAATAGTTATATTCATGAATTTACACCGTAATTTATCATTTTTGTTTTGCGTTCTAAATTTGTTAAAAATAAATTGTTGTGTACAATTACATGGTTGTCAACAAGGCTTTTTGACGTGCGTCAACAAGCCGTCAGTGTTTGCAAATATGCAGTATCTCTGGCTCAAACAAAACGGGTGAAAATTCAGTTCTGAAAAATTGATAAATTCACCTTTCACTGAAACCAGTTCCGAGGATATTCGCCAGGTATTTCCCACCTCCAATTTTCTATGGGTGTCTTAAAATGAACCTTGAACTGCCCTTGTATTGCATAATACACAAGTTCTCTCTTCCCATTGCTCTTTCGGTATTGTCCACCTCCCCGTTTCACACCTAAGCTTGTGAGAGCTAGTCCTTAGTTGAGCAATGAGGATCTTCTCTTTCCATTTTATTTCGGCCCCTATATAGGTTTTTTCACCGTGGTCACAAGTTGGATTGAACTCAGTAATGTAATGTTGACGCTTCCTACTTATTTTCTTCTGCCACATCATCAATCTAAACTTTTCATTTACATAGTTTTTGATGTCTTTGTTAAGATTCAGGCATTCGTTTAACTTGATATCCCATTTTTCCATCCATTTGTAGTTCTGCCTCATCCACGTGTTCTTTCTTCTATGTAACACTTCGTCCATTGCAACCCTAGGCCATATGTCTATTTTCATGTTTCCAACTTTTTTCAGGTAATTTATGATCTTGATCATAGCAGTTGCCTCTAAGGGGAAAGAACTTGTTTTAGCAATGATGATTTCATAGGGAACTGTAACCTTAATTCTGAAATGGTGTGTTGTAAGCCATTTTTGAATTCTTTCTAGTTGTCTCCATTTTGAATTTGCCATTCCACTAGCCCATACCTTGCAGCCATATAATATCACTGGAATGACAAACAACCCAAATACATCCTTAGTGGTCTTCCAATCCCATAGTTCAACGTTTATGCACCTGTTTTGGAGAGCAAAAAGATCTCTCCAACCTCCGTGGATTCACTTCATCCTATAAATGTCCCACTTGAGCTTGTTATGAAAATCGAGGCCTAGATATTTGTGCTCTGACACTACTTCTAGAGGTTCACTTTCAAACTGAAATTCGAGCTGTTGGTTTGTCTTCTTCACGGAGAAAATCATAACTTTGGTTTTGTCAATGTTTACCTACATCCCTACTTCTTTGCAGAAGAGCTCTAAAGAGAGTAGGTGGTTCTTGAGGTCTTGGATTGTTTCTGCCATTAAAATTAGATCATCCGCATAAAGCAGGAGGTTTACCACATGCTTAGCTAGATGCACCCCATTACCTCCGAATTTGTTTATCCACTCTTCTAGTTTATCGATGTATAGCCCAAATAAAGTTGGAGAGAGAGGGCAACCTTGCTTGACACCTATATCACTCCTGAACCTTTCGGATAACCCAGCATACGTTTTGATTTTAGCTTTCACTTGTTCATACAGCCTATGAACAGCTGCCCAGTAGTGTGCTGGAACCCCTAATTCCTCTATTTTGTTCCACATTTTGCTTCGCGGTACCGTGTCGAAGGCTTTTTTGAAATCCATAAAACAGCAATAGGCATCCTTTTTTCTTTCCCACGCGTTTTCAACTAGATGTCTGAGTGTGACATAATGATCAATGGTTAAGTGTTTGGATCTAAAACTTGCTTGCCCTTTTGCTCTCTTTCCTTCTCCCTCTACCCAGCTATTGATCCAACGCTCTATCATACTCGCAAATAACTTTGCAAAAAGAGGATTGACCACGATGGTTCGATAATTTGAAGGGTTATTTATGTCTCTGCTTTTGAACAGAGGTATGGTTAGACTGGTTGTCCTCTCTTTTGGAAAGTCATTCCAAATGACACAATTGAAGATTGTTTTGATTTCAAGTGCTAGAATGTCTGCCCCCCATTTTAGGTGTTTTGCTTGAAGGTTGTCTATGTCCCGAGCTTTACCTGCTACAAGATTTTTGATCCCCTGTGTGATGTCTTCATTTGTGAAAAGGGTGTCATTAACCATGATATTGTGAGGGAGCACTTGCTCACTTTCCCGTTCATAAATTTGCTTTGAGTATTCTAACCATTGGTTTGATGTTATGTTGTTCTCTGTGTGCATTTTCTCCTTACGAAATTCCCTCCATAACCTCTTTGGTTCATGTTTCCCTAAATAGATTAGTTCCTTTCTTTTGGATCTAGTATATTCCTCTAATTTTCTTCTCACTAGTTGCTCATACATTTTTTGTTTTCTTTTGTTCTACCTGCTGATTTCTTTAGCAGTTTTCGTGTTGCTTTGCACTCTTCATCATACCATGGGTTTGCCAGGAAGCTATTTGTTGCCTTATTTTTAGGCTTCGCTCTCTTGCACATGTTTAAGGCTTCGTGGATAGTGTGCATTAGCCACTCACTCCTCACGTGGTTTGTAACTTGTTCTTTTTTATTTTCTCTTTCTTGAAGCTTGTCTTGGAGTGTTGCCCTAAAGATTTGTTGATTTCTCTCAGTCAGAAGAATGCTTCCTTGAAATTGAGGTGTACTTTGGCTAGACCCAACCTGATTTTCATTGTGTTGGTCCATTATACATTGAATTTTCATAAAAATTGGTTTGTGATCTGATTTAAGTTCCACCGGAAACTCCTATACTTCTAGTTCCTTTATTCTGGAAATATAGTTTTGTGAGAAAATGGCATAGTCAATTACACTCCTCCCATTATGGGTTTTGTAGGTGTATTTCTCTGATCCTTTCCATTTTCTCATACCATTGCATATAGTCAAATTATGTATGCTGCACATGCCTAACAACTCCTCTCCGTACTGTGAGATGCCTCCATACTCATCTTAGGAGACTCTCAGCCATTGCTGATTTTCCTTTTCCGGCTCCCTAAGAGGATTGAAATCTAGATCATCATTCCTTCCAACCATGTTTTCATGTATGTTTGTTGTCCTTGCATTGAAGTCGCCTATTAGCAAAATTTCCCCACTCTTGCTATATTCTAAGATGTCCTTTTTTAAGGACGAGTATGGATCTTCCCGATCTAGACCATGTTTCCTATAGAAGGTGGAGTTCTTAGGCACAAAATAGCATGTCGCTATGTTAATGATCTTGTTATTCTCTATGATTTTATCCAGATGTACTGCTTGTTTTCATCTTATTTCTCAATTCTGATATTTCTACCCCATGCGTCCTTGATTAACACCATGATGCCTTCATGTCCCTTTCCATTCTCTGCCACTTTATTCCAAACAATTACTTTCTTGTAACCCACAAAATTCGGTGTATTGTACCCATCATGCACATGTGTTTCAATCAGAATGATTATATCTCTATCTATGGCTATGGGCCCCTAACCCAGGACCTCGTCTCCAAGGGTAACCTCTATAGTTCCAACTTACCAGCGTGAGGTGTTCCCGGGTGGGCCATACTTCCTATTTATTGTAGGTTTGTTTTGTTGTGATATATGCTTTCCCATTTTTTAGGTAAGCCCAACTCCCTCCATCCCTTAATGATTTCACTTTTTCCCATTCTCTGCTTCTCTCTCTTAGTTGCTCAAAGGTGAGATCTTCATCTAGATAAAATTTTGAACCTCTTAGCATGCCTTTATTTCGTAGTAGTCTTTTTTTATCCTCATGACTCCCCGAGGTAACACAAATGTGTTTATCCCTTCCTCCTTCTCTCAACTTACCAATTCTACTTACTTGTTTGATTGTCCCCTTCCACTGTAATTGATCTGACAGAAAGTTCCTTGTTAGGTTGAGAGTGTTTTCCCTTTCTCCAAACTCTTTTACCCCTTTGATAATGATATTTAATAGTTTATCTTGTCATTCTCTTTCTTCTATCATTTGACTTTTGACTTGCTTTTCTATCAACTCTTTTTGTTTACCTAATGGTTCTTTAACCACTTGTGCCCATGATTGGGCTTCTTCCAGCTTGTTGTGTAATTCCTTTTCTCGGGATTGTATTTTGTGAAGGGAGGGGAAGGGCAGTATGTTCCACTATATTGTCTATATCTTGAGCGTATAATTCAAGTGAGTGCGAATTACATTTAAAGGGGATAAGCTAAAAAAAATGGGGAAAACCCATGATGTTCCATGTTTAGACCCGACTGAAAAGTGAGAATTAAATACATGCATGTTCCGCACCTTTTCCATGGATTAAATTGTAACACTCAAATAAAATATGTTATAGGTGTTACACTTTATAAAATCGATCTCACTTGCATAACCCAACTAAAATGGTTGTTTATTGGTTTAGTTTGTAGCCCTCCTTTATAATTCTACGCTTAAGTAAGTGCAGGGAAACAAAAGATGTGTTTGAATTTACATTATTTGAACGTGACTGTAATTTGTGCTTGAAGGTGCCAAAATAAAAAATGGAAAAAACTAATAAGTTACATGTTTCAAGCCCATTTAAAATTCTTGCTTCTTGGAGCACTTTGTACTCCCACTTTACAATTTTAAGCTTGCGTAGATGCAGGGAAACATGCAACATGTAAACAATTATCGATAATTGTCCTTTATATGTGTTCCACTTTATCGTCACTCTATATTCCCCCTTTTACATATCTAAGCTTGGATAGTTACAGGGAAATAGGCTAGATGTAGGGTAATAGGTGATCAATGTGCAAAAAAATCAATGTGTAAAATATCCATTATTTGTTTTCCACTTTATTGTCTCGATCTCATTCGCATTATTCACATGAGTGCAATTTGCGCTTAAAGGGGCCAAAATAAAAAATGGGGAAATCCAATAGGTTTAAAGGTCAAGACCCAACTAAAATGATGTCAAGATTTTGAATTCGATAATACTTGATTTGTAATATAAGACGAAGACATCAATAGAAATTCAAAAAGGAAAAAAACAAAAAAAAAAAGAAACTGAAATACTTGCATGTACTGCACAATTTCCACGGGTCAAAGTGTAACACCCAAGTAATATCCACTATTTATGTTCCACTTTATCGACTTGATCTCACTCGTATTTTGTGAGTGCAATTTTCCCTTTAAAAGGACATTAAACTATATATAAAAACTATATTTATATACTATATATATTATAAATTATACTATAAAGTATATATTATAAACTATGTATACTATAAACTGTATATTAAAATCATATTTTACGAAGAGCTTAATTCCATTTTTTTATTTATTACGAACATTAGTTTCTTTTCGAAGGAGTATAATTATCCACGAGAGGGATACAGAAAGTCTAGGCTCACTCTAACATTTCTATAACCAAATTTCTCCTATGATTCTCAATTTTGATCAAGGGAATATAAATATCTTGTAGCATTCACGCTCCACACATGGACGACCCCAATTAATTGTAGGACATTGATACAGGCTACGAAATAGATGGTCGAGATCACTGCACATTCATACAAGTGTCAGAGGCAAACACCGTTTGTAGCTGTGTAAACACCTTGGGTGTAAATATATTATAATAAATGTACTTATATCAAATATGTCAATAAATATCAATTTCAAGGTTTTTAGTTTAGATTTGTTACATACCTCTTTAATCAATAACTTCATTAAATTATCTATCGATTTCACATTGATTTGAGGCAAAATGAATCATTTAACTGTGTGATTGTGTCATTCTCAAACCCATCTATTCAAGGAAAAAGTACCCAAACATTACTACATGGCCAAGATATCACTATTTTTTTATTGACTTCTCCAAGAAAATAGAAACAAAACTATTTAAGTGATAGTCCAATATAAGTCAAAGTTACAGATGAATTATTACGCGACAGTCAAATGGACCTCAAATTTAATGTTGAGAATAAAAGTGAACAACTCACTCCATTATAGCCCTGGCTGTCATTGTAGGAACACCTCTCAAAGTTTGACAATTAGTGAAGTATGTAACTTTTGACATATATTTTATTCATGTATTATGATTGATTTTATGCAACCATGGGCCATGTTGAGTATTCATGTACACCAATGACATTTGTCCCTCGTGTATTGATACCATAACTAGCATACCTATCAGTAAGACCACAATCTTATTGTGGTTTGACACCGAGAAATGGTGATTACCCATTCTTTCAGGTGCTATATGTCCTAACTTAAAATATACATAAATGTGGAATACATTCAATATAGACCTAACCATCAGAGAAGTGATACTTCTACAACGTCTTTTACATTAGATTTTCTGAAGATAGGTATGGATAGTTACAAAACACTATCGATGATTTTCTCTGGATAGCTATTTTAGTGTTGACAGATAATTCCTTCCAAATTACGTTAATAATCGATAAAAACATCAAACATGTGTGTTGACAAAATTGTGGAGATTTCAAGATTGTCACGAGTTCTATACATTTTTATTGTCATCTCATTGTTAACAATTTGATGGAGAATGGACCGATGCAGGAACTGCCATTGTAGTTTATTGCTGTCAACATAATTCTAAAAAATTCCATCCTTGGTTGGATGAGTCCAAGCCGAAATTTCAGAGATTCCAACTTGAGATATAAGAGGAAACCCAGTTGGTGCAACCAAGAGTCTGAAGTAGATTAATGTTGCATATAAATATAAGTAGGAAAAAAGCCAATCCAGGTCCTATTTTGTAGTTCTATATACCGATGCAACTACATGTTTTGGACCCAGAGTCTTATAGAGATATTGAACAGGAATATTTGACAATTTTGGTATACTGCGTGGAGTGACATTGGGAGGTGAATGGTACTGCAACAATTTCATAGACATCCATGTATCAAATGAACCTCCAATTGTTGATTGCCACTGGTACATTGTCAAGCATACGTGCAACAATAGGAAAAATACATTGATCAAATTGACCCCAACGGATTCCATCTAACAGAATATACTGCAACAATTAGGACTGAAAAGAAGACACTCAAGTTTCCATTGTAAAACAAATTACTGGTTGTTTCTCCGTTATGAATTTCGCTAGTTCGGCGCACAGAATATTTTGAAGAACTCGCTGCAGTCCATGCTTATGTTGAACTGTGAAGAGAATTAAGCTTTCTCTCTATATTTTGATGACCAACCCGGACTCAGAATTCTCATTTCATCGTTATACAGTATGGTCCTCATGAGTGCAATAATGACCAGCGATCTGAGGACTTTCTGACCACAAATCATACAGTCCCAGAAGCATTGGACAAAATTCTGGTCCACATTGTGATCTATTAGCCAGTACAGTTGCGGCCCTCCCCTCATTCAGCCACTAAGCGGCATTTTCCACTCCCTTTGCCGCGGGGATTCGGGAGAAGCCCCCCTGTTGACTAAATAAGTCAGATACATTATTAGTTCCTGCCTCCTGTTAAGAATTCTAATTTGTTTTTTTTTGGAACATATCTCATTTGTGGTGATTGGCCAATAAGTATAAGATATGGAATATTCTATCTCTGTCATATTCTATAGATTATCCCAAATATTTTAAACATTGTGTCGGTTCAATTAACTTTTTTTATTTTTTTAAACATTGTGATTGGTGTTCAAGAGTAATTTGACTATTTTTGAGCCTTATCGGCCCAAAACAATTTTATACCATTCGCGCCATTACAGCCCTGGCTGCTACTGTAAAGTGACACGCCTCTCGGCGTAATCATTTAGATCAAGGAGATCCACTTAATGACACAAGCTATGAGAAGCATTTGTTCAATACGGGAGGAGTACATGATGTAATCCACCGCTTAAGACTTATCTACCCTTTAGTCTATTTTCTAACATTGGCAAAGTTGAAATAAACATTTGGACACACAACATCGTCTTAATTCATAAGAATAGTGAATACATTTATACACATTCTTTGGTACTTATTAATTATAGGATATAAAAGTATAATACATAACCCTAAAAACATAGTCCTCTACAATTATTAGTATAATCATATTGATTAGTTATACCTAATTAGTATGGGTAATTATAACCACTCACAATACACAATAACAATAGGTTTAATCCCATAATTAAATATAAATACTAAGTTTTACACACCATTTTAACTATGGTGTAATTAACTATACTTACATTAGATTGATGGATGAGAGCACACTCGTCAATCCATCAATGTATAGGAAGTATGCACATAAGACACTACTTAGACTATTTTATTACACTTTTATATATTATGAACAAGGACACCACTTGTCGACAATAAACATACTATGCATGAATAAGGGCATTAATCCAACAATTCGTCATAAATGTACTAGTAGTGGGATTGGCTTCATTGCACTTCTCAACTTTTTTCAAAGGGAATTGACTTATCACTAATCAATCACGGTCTTGTGAAAATAATGATTCATAGGACCATGTTTTTTGTTCACATTAATAAACAAATTCTCCTTCACTGTCTACTCACAAGGAGGGTCTTTATTACTTGCAACAGTATACCACATACTTTCAATAACAAACAATGCCTTATGCTTTCAACTATTTCGATGTTCAAGTGATTGGTATACCTTCGATCTTTGATATATGATTATGATTGCAAAATATAGATATCATCGCTTGCAGTGGAAACATACAATATCCATTCTTTTGCAGTACTTTAAAGTACTTGAGGTTGAGTAAATTGCTTTGAAACCTGACTGGGACATTTTACAGACTTCCAAGGTCCATTTTTCTTATGTCCTTCACGGCGCTGAAACAAGTTCTTTGATCGATTCATTTAATCAAATTTCTATCAAACTATCATGCAGCATACAAGGCAGTGTATAACTGGCAACACTTGCGGCATCTTCTTCTCAATGCACCACTCATTTCTTTAGCATGCTCCTTATCTTTCCGGTGCCTGTCTCTATAGCACCTGGTGCACCCTTTAATCGCGGGTCTTTGAAAAGTGCCTCATACATGCATTTCCGTTCAATTGCATTTGTTAACTCTGATAAGATTTAGATGTTCCAAACTTACTCCTTGACCAGGACAGTAGAATGTAATCAATTACCGCGCAAGATGGATCGCATTCACGTTTACGCACCTAGAGCACGCAACCCTGCACACGCTGGAACTATCGCGCGTCACTGCTACCATTCATTCCACATTAACTTATGCAATAAGCTATTTGATACCTGGATCTCAAATGAAGTGATTGTATTACTTTGTAAGGAAAATGACAGGTCTGAGAGGATGGAATGTGATGAGTCGCCGTAAATCCATGTTCTGTGTTAGGTCTTTCCTCCACGTTGGTGGGTCATGCTTACCAACGCACTACCTCTAATCCCACAAAATCTCTTTAAATAGACTAGAATATGTAATATCCATATGATGCCAAGGTGAAATAAATAGTTAGATGCAACTTAAGTCTTAAATATCATTGTAGAGTAGTATAAAATTCATCTATAAAATAAATGCTCTCATACCTAAAATTACATGCCGATAGGCATCCTACAATTATCGTATCATGGAGTGGAAATGGAGGACTTATCTGATATTAGTGCCTGTGAAAGAAAAACTAGGGCATCACTCAACTTATAATAGATTTGTTATTTTAGCCACATTATATTATAGTATACTTGTTGCAGCTTTTCAAATGGTTGTTATATATTAAATTTATGAAGGGAAAATTTTGAAATTTATTGTCACTTAACAATTGTTTGGTATGTATTGGTGGTTGTCAAATTTAACCCCTGCTCACTAATGATGAAATGGCGGCGCACCGTTATATGTATTTTGGATGTCAAATTTATTGACACTAATTTCTTTATTTATCAATTTTGGTCCTAAATTTTAGATTAATTAGTTTTTCGTATGA
Organism: Taxus chinensis; assembly: GCA_019776745.2. Classification (NCBI taxonomy): domain Eukaryota; kingdom Viridiplantae; phylum Streptophyta; class Pinopsida; order Cupressales; family Taxaceae; genus Taxus; species Taxus chinensis. Next base: position 594,296,166 of record CM034154.1, on the reverse strand, counting down.
CTGAAAGATTTGAATGTGTATTCTTTAATTTTTACGCCACAGGCATATACAATTAGAATGTATATGGGTGGAGGTTGGCGAAGACTGACACATTTCATGATGTCAATGGTGTAGAGTAGGTTATAATACATGCGTTGAAATCCTTCGGTGGAAACTGGTCTACACAAAATCCAAAAAAATAAAACATGGTTGTGTGAACTGTAATTGGGACAATGCTTTATCATCAGTGTCATCCATGAAGGCATTGAAGATAGGCGGAGCACCCGTAACTAACCGGCGCTGTATACAACCATATACGCATATGTTTTCCCTGAAATGAGCTTGGAAGGGATGGAAAATATGCAAGCGTGGATACATGTACATGACATCAGTTCGGTTCACAAAGTCAACATTTTCGTCACAATTCTCGGGTCGGGAAAATAACCAGGGCCATTTTTATCCACTGCAATTGAAATTAATGCTTATGACTCACACTTAAAAGATGGATTTTCACATTTATTAATTGTTATATTCCAACAATGAATTCACTGCGGGTCACACATCTTTAAAACAGAAAAATTCAATCAAAATCACTAGGTGCAACCAAGTGTGAGGTATCCATCATTTTGAATGCATTATCTCTTATTTTTATAATTTCTCTTATATTCTTCAATTTTCTTACAAAGTGATCTCGAAAAACATAACAGAAAATTCACATTTAAAGCATCAATTGCACACATGTAAGCAATACAAGCGAGATTGAAATAATCCATGTGAAATCTTTACTATATAGTTGACATCATATACTGAATATTTCTTGGGGAGGAATATTCTCATTCATGGAAAAGGTGTGGCCCTGTAGGTGATTAATTTCCCATGTCCAATCAAAATCCACAACAACTCACACCTGTCCCCTTTTTCAGTGATTGGTTAAGAACGATGCCATCACAATCGTTGACGGGGATAACTTCACATGACATTGCCACCTCTATATGTCACTTACAATCCCCATCTTCATGTCTCTAAATGATACAGATAAAACTACAAACACATTTTCACTTCGGCAATATTTTTTCTACCACTCCTTACATTCACATATATATACCTATAAGTTGTTTTTGCATCGTCTTGAACAACACCCATGGTCTCCTTCAAAGGATTTCCATATGCGACATCATGTTGTTTGACGTTTGAGTTCCACATTGTTTCTACTTTCTATTTTCGCCGCCCCCACACTTTTGCACCCTCTAACCCCTTCATCTTCATCCCTCTTCCTCTCTCAATGTTTCTTTCCTTCCAATATAAATCCTTGAAAAGATCCTCTTCGATGTTTGCATCGTACATTTCACGTACAATTGCTAGTTGGATAAGAATTTGGGGCAAGTCAAATGGCCGAGTCAGTAGGGGCCCGAAACATACTGGCTACTTACGCTCATATGTTATGTCGTTCACTACTACGAACTGGAATGGCGGGTCAAGTCCTCTAGTCAGGTGATTACTACCCACCTCCAGGGGAGTCCACTGTTGTTGACTTGGATGTAAGGGCTTTGTTAGTGGTGCGGTGTTATTTGGGTATCCTCCAAAATTCACCAGACTGCACTCATAAGCACGGTTGAAAACCACGTCGTCACGCAGTACCCTGCCTATGACATATAACTTTCTTCCCACCATTGTCATGGTTGACCCTTCCACTGGGCCATCTTTTTTAAGATAAAGAAAGGGCAAAGACATGTTTCCCTCAATACCGAAGGCATAAAATCTATGCTCCCCATCATGTCAGACCAACTTTGGTAACACCCAATCGTCCCATATGTTGAAGGCATACCAAGGCCACCTACATAGGGTAGACATGAACGATCATGGAGATGATCTACAAATTGCAAAGGGAGATGTAGTCAGGTGTAACTCCTCACCCTCACCATCTGCATTACCATCGTCATCACTGTCATTCTCATTGTCAAGCAAATTTGCCACGCTCTCGCCATTATCACGTCCAAGACGATGAAGTAAGTTGTTGCAACACGCCATTACTGAAAACAAAAACACTGGAAACTGATATCTTGAGATGAACGATTCCTAAAACAAGAAAACAAATAAAGACTAATACTTGTCTACAAAACATCGACAAATCTTCATGGAATTCTTTCTTTCTCTCTTCTTTTCCCGGTAGGGGAGCTTAACAAATACCCATCGCCAACGACATTTAACGTTAATGTTTTATTTCTCTAGGCATGTGTTATAGAATTCCAATCGGTCTACATTACAGTTAGAATGGCCAATTGCTATAAAAAAAACAAAAACAATTACAAGAGACAATTCCCTCCTTTGCTTTCTTGAACAGTAATCTCGAAGACGAGGTGTATATGATCCATCCAAAAGGATTTGTTGATGAGTATCATCTTAAAAAGGTATGTCATCTAATTAAGTATCCTTATGGACTTAAACAAACACCCATGTCATGGTACATTAAAATAGATGATCACCTATTACAGCATGGATTCACATGTAACCCCTCATATTCAAATTTGTTTATTAAAAATATAGGCACAAAGATTATCATTTTGGTTTTCTATGTGGATGACCTTGTGATCACATGGAGTTCAGACAATCTCATCAAAGATGTTAAGAATGATATGAAGAAATCCTTCGACATGATAGATTTGGGGCTAATTCACTATCTTCTTGACTCGGAGGTATTACAAAAGAAGCATCATATTTTTATCTCCTAGATGAAATATGCCAAGACCCTCCTAGAAAAATATGGGATGTCCGATTGTAAACCTATGTCCACTCCAATGGAGAAAGGTTTACAAATTTCTAGATTCTAGGATTCACCTCAAGTAGATGTTACTCACTACAGACAGCTTGTTGGGAGTCTCATTTACTTTACTTAAACGAGACTTGGCCTTTGTTTTGTTATAAGCTATCTTTCCATATTCATGCAGGAGCCAAAGAAATGGCAATGTATAACAACAAAACATGTTTTGAGATATGTCTGAGGTAAATTTGATTATGATCTAGAATACAAGAAGAAATCTCAGTTCTTCTTGTAGGGATATACCAACTTGGACTATATCAAATCTATTAATGATAAGAAATAAAGTACAAGATATTTTTTTCATCTTGGATCTAGACCTATCTCGTGGATTAGTAAGAAGCAAATTGTTGTTTCTCTCTTGTCCATTAAGGTAGAATATCACACCACACGAGGAGTTGTGTGCAAAGTGATTTAATTACATTGCATTTTGGCTGATATGGGCATTCCTGAAGAAAAACATCACCCATCATTCATTATGACAATCAGGGTGTGTTGAAGCTTGTGAAGAATATAGTTTTCCACGAAAGAACCAAGAACATTGAGGTCAAATGTCACAACATTTGAGAACAAGTATTGAACCACCACATCCAACTCCAGTACTTCCTAAGAGACTCTCATGTAATAGATATATTCACCAAGTCTCTTAGCAAGGTGAAATTTGAGGTGTTTCGGGGAACATTTGTAAAAATAATATAATAGTGGGAGTGTTAGCTTAACATTACTATTCCACTTTTTTCTAATGTCGATTTAGTAACCGACCTATTTGTATTTGGTTGTAACCACCATGTGTTATGGTTTGTTGTAACCGACTTCCTCATGTATTTATGCATACCTCTCATGAATAATAAATCATTCAACTAACTCATTCTCCTTTTCCATAAATTATGTACCAAATCGAACTATTCATGTACAACTGGTTCAACCTAATATGTATTTGGGACCAAACAAACCCCTTGCTACCAAATGCATCTGTGTTAACTAGGAATTGTTTACCCCCATTTTCATACCTAATTCTACTAATCAAATAATTGGTTCAATTTGGTATGCATTAAGTTCAAATTGAGCCCCATGTAACAAAATGTAATCAAACATAGTTAATTAGGACTCAATTGGCCACATTTGTATACCATATTAAACAAATGGAATAATTAGTTTAATCTAATATGTCATTGGGGCCAATCCAACCCTTTGCACAACTAAATGTGACCATATAATGTCAATGGAGGTTCAATGGCCCTTAATTGTTTACTAAACACAACTAAACTATCATAATTGAGTAATTGGTTAGATATTATGTACACCTACTGTTGGCTAGATTTTTTGCAAAACTGAAAACCTAGGTAGTCATGAGATAAATCTCCCTCATTTACCGGTGAGGCTCCCACGTCATATTTTGTCAATTATATGTTCTAATATCTATCCGTTGGTTTTACTTTAACTGCGTAGCTCATGCACCATAGTAAGGAAATTTTGCAGCAAGTAAGCAGCTGTAAGAAATATGTGCAGAAGAGCCTAAAAATAATTAAATACGAGAAGAAAGGAAAGAAGATGTGTTATCTACCCAATAGTTTGCAGAGTTGGTGACATGCACACAGACAAAACAAATAGATCTTGAAACACATAATTTAAAGCAAAGGAAAGTTTCAGAATCCAAATCTAAGATAACACAAAGTTTATGAAAATATTTGTACAAAAATAAGAAACAAATACATCGTTGACACAAAGTTCTTCGGAAATTTGTCTCCTTTAAATTCATAGCTTTCAGAAAAATATCAAGGGTTTCAGCTCAAAGTTTGGAACACAAGAGTGTTGATTACAAATTATGATCTCCTTAACCCGTAGGTTCTTCCTTTATTTATAGTGTATGAAGGGGCAATTACAAATAGGAAACTACGACTGAACTAGAACATGAGGAAGCTGAAAAGAAAACAACTAGCAATTTTTCTCCTAGAATTCCTCTCTAAGTGACACGCATTTGGAGACTAAGTCAAGATTGTGCACATCTGCCACTTATCTTAAAGAACCTTTTCAAATAACTTAAAGTAATGACTTTTAAACCAATAACTTTAATCTTATAATTCCATCTAGGAACATAAGAAATAAGAGAAGAAAGAAGATCTGCCAGTTGTAACACTTTATGCTTTCTTTTTGTTATGATATTGAATATACTTGTCGAACATGTAATTCAACATTTTCCCATCTGTTTTAGCCATAGCCTCTTTCTCAGTCCTGAACTGCAACAACCCTCTAGACAAAGCAACAGTTTTAGCCTTTGCCTTCTCTAAACCAGACCCATACCCCTCAATTTCTGTATGAAGCTTTATGAGTTTGCCAGTTGAATCCAATGTGAAAGGCATGACGACTTCATCAATCTTCTTCTGCACAACCAGAATAAATACCTCATGGGAAGCAGGTAATTCATCTGGAATGCTCTCTGGCACTTCTCCCATCTAATTTTCAAGCAACTGCATCTTTTTCAACATAAGCTTGAGGATTTCCATGTGAAAGGAAACTACTTCCCCCTTTCTATCAATCCATCAGGTACAATTTGGTCTGTAATTAGCACATCATCTGGTAATGAGTGTACCTTAGCTAAGGTATCCAAATGACTTTCAACAACTATGTTCTCATATTATATCCTTGTCATTAGTTCCTTTAGCTGAGATAATACCCTATGCATATTCTTTAACCCAACTGGTATTCTCTCGAGCTGTTCTAAAGCTTGGTGAATGATTTGGCGTTTCCATTCATTGATAACCATGAATTGATTACCTGCATCCTCCACCTCTTCAATCAGATGATTGTTCACATGCTCATGTGCTAAAACTGGCTGAGAGGAAGGTTTGATAACCTTAGCAATGATTTCACACAACTGGGAAACATGTTCTTGAAGTTTGGTTTTCTCTACCTTCTCTTTGTCTAGCTTGAGGAATAAAGTGTTTATTAGTGTCTGTGTATCTTGCTTTAATCCTTCTGTGGTCGTCTGACCTAGTGACACTTTGGTTACTGAGATATCTGCCTTTGTGAGTTCTCCCTTCTACTTTCCCTATACTGGAACTGTCAACTCGGTGACCTTCTGCCTTGATTCTTCAATAATCAACCTTGAAGTTACCTTGGCAACTTTAGGTCGTCTATCCTTTCCACCCAAACTAAGGAGTAGCTGCAAGTCATGCCCTTCTAGGTTGATATCCTCTTTGGCTTCTGAAACTGTTTGCAAAGCCAACCATGATGAAAAATTACTTCTCAAGGAATGAGAAGTCACTGAGTGTACCACCCTCTCATGCTTAGACAAAATACCTTAATAATAATAGAAATGGTTTATTTTGATCATGTGTTTGTTCTTTGTCATTAATAAGATGGCAATGAGATCTGATTATCTATACATATATTTCATTCCATTTAAAATAAAAACAAAACAAAACACATAGTTGGACTAGATACCTTACTAATAATGAAAATGGTTTATTTTGATCATGTGCTTATTCTTCACCATTAATAAAGTGGAAAGGAGATTTGGTTATCTATAAACATATTTCATTACATATAACCACAAATTTTATTATGATAATGCTAAGGGATGTTAATATTTAAATTGACCATGTAAGTAGTGATGGAAAACTTAATTTGGTTAATCTTCTATCAATGATTGGTGATCCACGTAATATATGGAGTTTGTATTTAAAACTTGTGATTCTACCCACATTTGTGGTAGGCAATTAATTTTTCTTATGTATCAGGTCCCATGTGAATGGGAATATCATGAACCGTTTTAAACCATGAATGAGTGGGCAATTTATTGATCTTGCATGTATTAAATACCATGCTTTGGGATAGTGAGACCAAGGGTTACATTTGACGGTCGCCTATGCTTGTCACACATTTTTTGGGTGACGGTAATTTTTTAATACTACCTTTCAAAAAATACAAAACAATGTTATTTATACCAATTATTCTCTATATATTTAATTATTGAAAAATATATGTATACATATCTATATAATTTACATATAAATGTATATAAAATAAGATGGACAAATTGTAAATATGCAAGTTACATGTGATGGTTATTATAAATATTTGCAAGTATTTTACGGCTAAAATCACAAAAAAAAGGTCTAAACGGCCGTCAAATTTAACCCCTGAGTGAGACTTACCTTTGTCTTATGGTTGTCAAGATATTAAAATAATATACAACTTTGAGTTGCATTCAATGTCATGTATGATTGGATTACCTTTAGAGGTTTTGATCATTACTTGTGTTTGGTGCGGCTTGAAACATTCAACAATATGTAAATAAACCTATAACTATTTTTGTAAGCATTGTCTACAAATGGGAGAAACATGCCACCACCCGCGTTTATCATTTTGACATGTGCCCAACACATCTACATGAAATGTGCTTAGTATTTCGATGAGAAGAAGTGAAGGCACAAAACTACCTGCCATTCTGATAATTTGACAGAATTCTTCTCACTCATACAGGCAGCCATATTTAGTGTCAAATCATTTGCATGGCTTCCTCTCTTGAGAAAGGGAAGCTACTTCTCCCTACCTATAGCAGGATTTATTTATCCCCTTTTCTCTTTGGTTAGTTTAGGATTAGGAGTAGACTTTGTTTCCAGCAAAAGAAGTGCTTGTGCACACTCTGCATGTCTCATTTGAGGCATGTATGATTTTGTCTTTGTGCATAAGTTTTGTTCGTATTGCTCCAGAGCTACAAAGCCAAGACCTTCACTATTCATGGTAGAAGACTCATAGTTTCCTATAACCGTTGTAAATTTCAACACAAAACAAATACAGATAAACTAAAGAACGTTTTCAAGATAGCCCATTCAGGTACAGACGAAAGCCCTAGGTTAAAACAATTTTCTAATCTCAGAAGCCTTGTTTCAAGATCTCTTATGAAAATTGAGAGTGTGGACACGCGGGAAGGCTCAGGGTCAGGCAAAAGTGAAAAGTAGGTAATCAGAGAGTCCATTTTGAAAGACGGGTCAGTACTAGGCCATTAATTGTGACTCCATGCCCAATGGATGCTTCAAGGCAACTGGTCCTCTCATCTAGCAGGCAGATACCCTTGTGAGTCACCAAATTGTTATCCATATTTTGCCCCTAGGTAAAATTGATCGGCCATGACCCCGCACAAGAAGAAGCCAGAGAATTCACGTTCAAATCCTACAATCAGGCAACAGAGGGACTCTACAATGGAGTGGTGGGGCCTGCGAAAGATCAAACAACCTCATGCAAGAATTTCAATAAACGACCTCGTCGAACAAGCCCGTACTTCAAATCCAACAAACAGGTTGCAGGCGGGCTCTAAAATGGAACAACAGGGTCAGGGAAGGAGGTTGAGCAGTGTCAAAGAACCAGAGGCTCAAAGGAGAAGAAACAATGAAGGCTCGAAGTCTTTGGGCTCTACAAATGACTCAGAACGAGCCCTGAAATTGACTAAGTATGGAGGAGATAGCGGAAGCTGCCAAGTGTCTAAATGACGCACCTCCAAAAGTTGAATCCAAAGGGGAAGACTCAAACTTGTGCCATCCCTCCATGTAGCAAATGGTCAACAGAGGTCAAAAAGGAGAGTGAGCCTAAAACGACTAAGTGTAGAGTGCAGGCGAAAGGTGCCACGTGTCTTAATGACACTCCTTCAAAGGTAAAATCTTGAGCGGGTTTTCAAATGAGCACGGGCCTTCCACGTGTCCCAGAGTCTAAAAAGGGATAGAGTCAGGGGTTGAATAGTCAAAGCAGAGGCAGGCCAGTGGAGAGTGCTAAGTGTTAGCGCGATGCTATTTCAAAGATAAAATTTGGGGCGGGTTTCCAAACAAGCGCCAAGCTGCCACGTGTCCAGGGTTAGAATTTTGGCCCTGCCAAACAAAGAGACTTAGGAAAATACAAAGAAGCCCGAGGAGCACGTGGAGGCCACCACGTGGACCCTGTATGGACAAACTCTTTAAATATTGCGCGCCCGCGACCCTAATATTCAAATGGCCATATCTTTTGACTAAAAACTCAGATTTGGGCGGGAGAAGACTTTTTGGAAATATCTCGACACCCTCCACGCCATGGAAACATAAAATATCATTCTTAATAGGATTTAGTGGGTGAAAATGGGAAAACGTCTATTAGGACATTAAAGCAGAATCAAATTTCTTCAACCACCAGATCTGATTCGATTCGATCTGTCGTTCTTCCTTCTTCAACATGCCAAGCAGACAGGGAACCAGACATGACAGATTTGGGGCGGATTTGAGAGAGGCATTGATTGATAGTGGTTGAGCTTTCAAAGAAGGATTCAATGCGTCTCGAGGTGGTTGAAGCAGGATTCAATTTTTTCCCTCTTCTCTCTCTTATTCTTCCTCTATATTGTAATGAAGGGGCATATTCAAAGGGTTGGTCATTGTTTCTCTCCTACCCCCTATCTCTTTCTTCCTTAAGGTAGAATGTGGAGTCTAAGCCTCCTCCCATGGCTCTGTAATGGCTTTTTCTTACCTCTTGCCCACTGATGATGTACTGTATAACATTTTGGAGCAAAAAAATATGTTTCGTGATGCATATGTCCATCCTTGGCTTATTTTGTTGTCTCTTCTTACCTCTCATCATTACAGGGTATAGTGTGCATATTTTGATGATCGTTGCAGGTCCTGGGAGCTATGTTTGATGGGTTTCAAAGTGGTGTCTGTGTCAAATCTATCTCTGGTCCGTGGTGCATTCTGTCCACCCTCTCCTCTGCTCACCTCTCTCCACTTCAGGTGGTCAGGTATGTGATTCAACCACTTCCTTTTCTAGTGTATCACCTCTTATTAGAGGCTCTTTCACCCTCTCTCTCTCTCTTTGTCCCCTTGGAATGGTTAGATTAGGATGGAATAGGTTTTTCCTGCACTGGAGTAGCTTCTGGCAGGTAGATTAGGAAGCAAGAAACGGGTTTCTTCGGAGGTACATCTCTAGTTTTGCGAGTCCCATAGCTTGAGAGATGGCTCCATGTTGTGCAATCACATCGAATGGCCCACTTCACACTTGGGCCATTCGGGGGTGCTGTGATTCTGCACTAACAGGTCCTTGTGTGACAAAAATAAAAACCCAAAATTGAACTGAGAAAAAAATGATATCAACAATTGACTAAGATAATGAAACAATATGGTTAAGAAACAAATTTCCTAACTATGGGTGTGCTGGAAAAAATAGGAGTGGATGAAATTCACCTAGTTCAAGTTTGTAGACATCCTCTTGAAATTTATCCACCACCAGACCTACCATATATAAGGCAAAAAATAAGCAAGCCATGTCGCAAAAACAAAAAGATCACAAGAACAATAGGCATTGCTAGTAGTGTAGAACCTTTACAAATTAGTTTTCAAAAGTGTGTACTACGTTCTACAAGATGCACATTTTAGACAACATATCACTGAATGTAATCCTATTGTTGAGAAAAGGGGATTGCATACACCCAAAACAAGTGTAGCCCGCCTAAAAAGGAAATTACAAGAGCCAACCTTTGATTTTCTTTTGACTTCAATCGAATAGGATTTGAAGTAATAAGACGAGTGTTAGAGCTATGATAGGCATTGCCCCTGAAAGCATGGGAAAATATTGCTCAAACTTCATTCTTTAAAGTTTAATATTTCCTGACATCACCAACGGAATGAAAGTGCATCAATTATAAACCTCATTAAAGTTTGATAAACGGTTTGAAAGTGCATCAACTATAAACCTCATTAAAAATAAAAAATAAATAAATTGGCACTTGGCCAATTTCTTTAACGTGATCCCTCGGCAATTGATTCGACACATAATTATCAGGAGGTAACTCCTGAGGAGAACCGTTTTCAGACTGTATTGTCGTAGTTGCCACTTTCCAGTTGCATGTATCTAGTCGCCACTCCTTCCTACACGAGTTTAAATTTCTTCCCGTTTCTAGCAATTTCCTCTTCCTCTGAAACCCTCCATAAATATTGCAATACAATTAACACACAAATTCATTCAGTAATGGCGGTCGGAGGAGAAAACACACAGAAAACCATGGCAAAATTTTACCAAAATCGTTCAGTTCCTAAACTTAAAATGTCGTTGTTTTCTTCACGACAGGAGGCACTTGTAACTTTAGTGAAGCATGTCCTCCATAATAGCGACTTGTTTTTGTCCTGGTCCAAGCCTGACTTCCTTTCAATTTCTGATAAACAAGAACGTTCAGACAGATTAGCTGCGCCTCTAGATTAGGCAGAATATTCTAAGGCTCTGCCTATTTTTCCACGGCTTCCAAAGGACAGCCACACAGCTATCCATTTCAGCCAACAAGAGCTGAGTTGTATTCTTTTTTGTATTTTCACGTTTGTGTTTTGAAGCCAGCATGGTGTGAACGGGGACTATATTTTTAATTGCATTAAATTTTTTTAACAAAAAACCAAGGCAATTATTAATTGCATTAAATTTTTTTAACAAGGAACAAAGACAATTAATATTTCTCCTTTTTCCCCACCATTAATGAGCGTCCACAACCTTACAAGCTGAGATGTAGCCATAATAACAAATTTGTTTAAAAAACATAACAAATTTTAATTAAAAACATAACATTCAGAGATGTAGCCACAATAGATTTGGGCTTGCATGAAATTGTCAGACATGTGGAGAGGGGCCACCACCAAACACCTTGTTTTTTACACAAATATCCATTGTTCCTTGACATAAATGTTTTTGTTTAAATTAGACATACTTGAAATGCAAAAGACATGCATAAGGAAATAAAAGAGCTAAAAAAGTGGAGAAAGAAGTGAATTGTAGAGAGTAATATTTTTCTTCAAATTAATTCCTTACACTGAATTTAATGATGATTTCAACTAAATTAAAACTCAAAAATTTGACATAGAAAGCACGTTATTATATGAAACAAAACTACTATTGTATAAGATTAGAATATGATATGATATTACGACCTACTGCCTAAATATAAGAGATCTCTGATTTATATTGTTAACTATGTAATTAATAGTGTTTAAACAAAACTAACACCTTTGGCAAATACATCCACGTCAATAGGTGATAGGTAGACATTACCAAAATCTATCAAATACAACCACAAACCTAAAAAACACTCGTGATATACGTCAAATCCTAATCCTCCACATGAAGCCGATTAACCCTCACCATGTCAGACCCCCAACTATCCACGTGTGTAGAAATTCGAGCTTCATTGTCTCTACCTAGTACCCACCATTGACAAATGCCACCACGTTGCCCCTCTTCTATGATATTCCTTGCCTGAGTCAGCCTCAACCACAACATTGTGGTTTTCCCTGACCTGTTGCGGTTTTCTCCATGCCTCCTTAAGTGGTAAAGATGACGATGACCTCAACCTCATGCACCTCCTTTCTAATTTTTTCTCATCCCAGGCTTCCGATTTGATGTGAAGGATTTAACATCGTCAAGAGCCTTATTACTTTTTGCTTCAGTAATAAGACGCCTACAAGAAACATAATAAGATCCTTGATAACTTTTTTCTTCACTCTTAAGCACTACAGATTTGGGTGCCTGGTGCTTCTGGCTGAAAATGTCCAAGTTTCCTCTAGGGTTATCCTACATTGAAATTAAAATTTGTGGGTCTTAAAGTTGTAACTAAAGTTTTATACATATTGAATGCACTAAAGTTCAACAATAATATATTTGTGAGTACTTACCATTAGATGAAGATTTAGTTTTAGAGAGCCCTACTTCTGCTCGGACATTTTTCCTTGACATTTAATCTCAGGCCATGAATACCCTTGTTTGACTATCGGATTGCAAATAAGTTGTTGTGACAATGAACCAAGGAGGAATTGCTATAGTCATTGAATCCCGTAAGGAAAAAACCCACCACTTGTATATTCCATGTGAAGTGTTTGTCACCATGAATTATTGCTACTGTAACGTTGGCTGCACATAAGGCATTACAATCTAGAAGTTTAGAAAAAAATGTGTTTTGTTGGCTTCAAGCATGTTGGATCTACAAACCATTGGCTATTTTTGACAAATTTTCATTCTATTAAGTCATTTTTAATCTTCAGGCTTGTGCCATTATTTAATGCTCTGACTGACATTGTTCTAGATTAATTGTTTAGCATTAAAATTGGATACATGTATGTAACACGCGAGAGCAATAAGTTCTTCCAACTGTTGATGAAGGCCATGGATCGATGGTTCTATTGCATCCAAGGAAACACAAAATCTGTGTGTTACATCTCGATTGGTCGAATCCTGTTGTCGCGAGTACTACCTCGGTACACAGAACACATGGACGGCCTTGATCAATCCATGCATGAAATGAATGTTGCAGAGGCCAGGAAGGGTAAGGGTGATTGGATGCAACTTTCACTAAGGTGAGGACGAGTGGACGCAGTTTTCACCATCGAATTTCGACGTTGAAGTATGACATCCACCAAGAACGTTTGACTTCTGACTCTGTCAGATTTTGCAAGGCTATTCTCACTTATAAGAATGCCTTCGGCCTAAAAATGGAATACAAATCCTCGTATTAAGAAATGAGTTCCAAAAGATACTTGAAAAATCAAAATTTTAGAATGAAATTAATATAACCGAGGGGGGACTAAATCCTAGGCAAATTAGGCAATTGTTTAGGGCATCAACAATCGGGGGCACCTAAATTTAAAAATTTCTCTTATTGTTAGCTATTAATTGACCTTTTTATTGATATTATTATATATTAACATAAATTTTATGCATACACATAAAGAGGTATTATAATATTTGTATAATTAAACCCAAATATGGCATATTTATGAGGTCATATGATTTTGTTGATATTATTACCCATTCTCTAATGTAGCTCAAATTATGTAGGTGTGTAATTTTTTAGGAAAATGATTATGTATTTTTGATAATGCCACTGATGTAGCTGGTGGAGTTGAGTATAATTGAAGGAAATAAGTATTTAATTCACTATTTATAATTTTTGGGAGAAATGTGTATTATTTTATGGAAAAATTGGTAGGCCTGGTCCAAATACCACTCTTTACAAAACCACATGAGCTACATAAGTATTTTTATCGCTTTCCAAAAATGGTGTTTTGTTCAAGTTTGAGTCTCGTCGCCTACTTAATATTGGTAAAGTGGATTTGCAAGAAAATGTTGTCCCAAATTCCCCTTGGGCTATTTTGACAACTTACAATTTCATTTCGGAGTTGGAGCTTCCATTTTTGTGGCTTTCAGGTTTTTTGGTCCTTTGTCCATCAGAACATGTCATGGTTAATACATGTTATATTTTACATGTCTTCCAAGCCCAAAACTCAATGTCTTGCTTGCATCGGGTTTCTCAAGGTACAAAAACATCAAGTGAATTTCACCCAATGTGTCAAGTTTCTTGGGTTGTTTGACAGATGCATTCCCCAAATTTATTGTGTCAGACTTCTTAAGGTGCTCAACAGGTGTAATGTCTTGATGGTGTTTCAAATTTATCAAGGTGAAAATCAAGGTCAAAGTTCCAACTCATTATGTCAGGTTCCCAGAGGTGTTCGACGGGGTCAAAAACCTGATAGGGACAGTTCTGACAGCTCAACTACCTGCATTTAATGAAGAATGGTGCCCTTACCTTCTCTAGTAAGTAAGTTACATGGTGGGGTGGTCTTGTAAGGGTGCCCATACCTATTTTTAGACATTTAATTTATGTTATTGGTGGTTGGAGATAAAAAATATGAGTTTCCCTCTCTTTTCCTCCTCCTCCTCTCTCCTCTCTCTCTCTCTCTCTCCCATTTTCTATATATTGACAAGTTGTGCACATTTGTAAAGGATGGAACTCTATCAATTTGTAAAGGCACCATGCCAAAATGATTGTAAGAGCATATATGAGTTACAAAATTTCATTTCAGGCATCTGTAATGTGTTTGTGTGCCTTATTCCACTTCATTGTAATGGATTGTGCATATTTCAAGCAATAAAATTTGGTTTTGTGATTGTTTTCCTACCATAACTCATTTTCTTTGTTTTTTTGTCTCTTTTTTAATGTTGTGGTGTGTTGTGCATGTCTTTCTCACTTATAGGTTCCATTTTATTATGTTTTGTGTGAAAAGGAAGGTTAAATGCGGTTTTTGGTCTGTGGTACATGTGTCTGCCCTCTCCTCCTTCATTTCCTTCCCACTTTTCCCTCATGGAGATGTTGGGGTTAGCACACCAGTTATACAGACAATATATCAGATCTAAGCATACATGTAAATAAAAGCGAATATTCTACTAGAAGAAATATACAAAACAAGAGACATAAATTAACACCAGATTTAATGTGGTTCACCTAGTGTGGGCGACGTCCACCAAGAAATAAGCCAATCTACTATCCAAAGCTTTGACAAGATATACAATGAAGATTTACGATCTTCCACACCTCTCAGATGTTCATTACTTTCTTCCTTCAAGCTTTTTGATTCTTCACCAAGAATTCACTCTCACATAATTATCTTGTAATTATGATCATCCATCTATTCATTACTTCTAAAACCTAGCTTTTATGCTTATATAGTTGTTTATAGACTTAGGGTACTTAGCCATGCAATTACAATTAATAAATATATTTTAATGCTAAAAATAGATATAATTCCCGAGGGTTAATTAAAACTTCATTGCACAGGTAACCGACGCCAGTTCTGCCTAACCGCTGCCGGTTCCTTACATGCTTGACCGATGCCAGTCTGCCCTGACCGTTGCTGGTTACTATATTTTCTAGCAAGTTCCAATTGCATGCTAAAATGAAGTAATTAATCTTCAAAACTCAACAATCTCCCACTTGGAGTTTAATTACTACACCATACCTGTACAACGTCATTCTTGGATCCTTCCTTGGCTTTGTTTCTTCCTCTTCAAGTCTCAAACTCGAATACCAACAGAAGTGGAGTGTAGCTCCAATATCTCCTTTGTTAATGGCTTTGTTAGCATTTCCGTATGGTTCTTGCTCGTATGAATCTTTTCAAGATTTAATTGTCCATCCTCCAATACCTTCCGTACGAACTGATACCTCAACTGAATGTGTTTTGTTCTCGAATGAAACATTGAGTTCTTTGCCAAATAAATTGTACTATGAATGTCACTAAACAATTTACAATTACTTTGCTCCTTTCCTAACTCTTCCATGAACCTACTCATCCATATCATCTCCTTGATAGCCTCTATAGCTACGACATACTCTACCCCTGTAGTAGACAAAGCCACAACCTTCTGTAATCTCGAAATCTAGCTAATTGTCGTTCCACCTATTGTGAAAATATATCTAGTAGTGCTCCTCCTACCATCCAGATCTCCAGCCATATCCGAGTCAACATAGCCATGTAATGAAATATCCAAACCTCCATAGCATAACTGCATGCTAGATGTCCCTTTCAAATACTTGAGTATCCATTAGACTGCTTTCCAATGCTCTTTACCTGGATTAGTCATATATCTACTCACAACTCTCACTACCTATGTAATGTCTGGTCTTGTACAAACCATAACATACATGAGACTTCCAACTGTTGAAGCATATGGCACTCGTGTCATGTATTTGACCTCCTTATGTGATGAAAAACATTGATCTTTACTCAATTTGAAGTGTCCAGCCATAGGTGTGCTAATAAGTTTTGCATTCTGCATGTTGAACCTTTCTAACACCTTGTAGATATAATCCTCCTGAGACAAATACAATTTCTTGTTTTTCCTATCTCTATGTATTTACATGCCAAGGATTCTTTTTGTAGCTCCCAAATCCTTCATTGCAAATGTGTGAGCTAGCTCTCTCTTAAGCTCACCAATATCTTGCATACTAGATCCTGCAATAAGCATATCATCCACATACAATAACAAAATAATATAGCTCCCATTTTCAAGCTTCTTGAAATAAACACAATGATTAGATTCACATCTCAAGTAACCATGCTCATGCATAAAACTATCAAACCTCATGTACCATTGCCTCGGAGCTTTCTTGAGCCCATATAGGCTCTTTTTCAACTTGTACACTAATTTCTCCTTACCCTTGACTTCATACCCAAGCGGCTGCTGCATATAAATCTCTTCATCCAAATCACCATGAAGGAAATCCATCTTCAAATCTTCACATCTAGTTGCTCTAAATGTAAATATTCTACTGCAACTAAACTTAATACAGTACAAATAGAACTCATCTTAACAACAAGAAAAAATATTTCACTAAAGTCAATACCTGCCTTTCGTGTAAATCTCTTTACTACTAGCCTTACCTTGCACCTTTTCTGTCCACCCTCTTCTTCCTTAATCCTGTAAACCCACTTGTTCTGCAATGTTCTCTTACCTGCAGGCAACTTAACTAAATCCCAAGTCTGGTTCTGTTTCAAGGAGTCCATCTCCTCATCCATGCCATGCTCCCATTGAACGTGAGTTTTATCATGCATGGCTTCTTCAAAGCTTTCTGGTTCACCACTATCAGTCAATAATAGATAAAATAGAGAAGGTGAAAATCTTTCTAGAAGTTTACTTACCCTTTGTGACTTTCTCACAGGAGTTTGGGGTACCAGAGACTCAATCTGGGCCTCTTGGACATTAGTATCAACTTCTGATAGTGATCGACGCCAGTCACCTCTAACTGACATCGGTTCGGCTAACTGACGCCAGTTCTATTCCTCTATAACCGTCGGTGGTTCATCTGACCGATGCCGGTTAGGGCCTAACGACCACGATTACTATGTATTTCTATAGGTGTTTCTTTGAAACCCGAGAGTTCATTTTCATCATTAAACTTCTCAATTTTCTCATCCTTAGGTACCAAAATTTGATCTATGTACATTCTCTTTTCATTCCATTCAACATCACGACTTCTAATAATTTTAGAATTATCTAAATCCCAAAAACGGAAACCGAAATCATCAGATCCATAACCAATGAAAGTGAACCTCTTGGATTTTGCATCCAACTTTTTTCTATTTTCTCTATCAATATGCACAAAAGCTTCTGAACCAAAAACTTTAAGAAGAGAAAGATCTACCTCCATGTTTCCTCTGGTATTCCTCCATCTAGTGAACTTGAAGGGTTTTGGTTAATCAAATAAACTGATGTATCAACTGCTTCTGCCCAAAACTGTAAGGGCAATCCAGAATGTATCCTCATACATCTAGCACGTTCCATGATTGTCCTGTTCATTTTTCTGCAACACCATTCTCCTGTGGTGTTCTTGGAACCTTTCTTTCTCTACGTATCCCATTCACTGAACAATAATCATTGAAAGCCTTACTACAGTGTTCACCACCATTGTCAGATCTAAGGAACTTTAAATTGGAATTTGATTCATTCTCAACAAGGGCTTTCCATCTTTTAAAAGTCTCAAAAACATCAGATTTACGTTTAATACAATAAACCCATACCTTTCTTGTAGCATCATCAATGAAAGTAACATAATAATGGGATCCTCCATGAGAAGCCACCTAAGCTGGTCCCCACACATCTGAGTGTACAAGCTCCAATTTTTGCTCCTTCTTAGTTGCCTCAACTTTGAGAAATCTCACTCTCTTTTGCTTTCCAAAGATACAATGCTCACAGAAATCAAGATCTAAATCTTTCAAATCTGATAACTTACCCTTAGCCTTTAAGATTTGCATTCCTTCTTAACTCATATGACCCAACCGATTATGCCACATGCATGCATCTGAATCTGAAGTAGATAATGCAAAAAAGGAATTAGTAATACATGTAGATAAATATAGCGTTCCTACCTTCTTACCTCTTGCCATAACAAAATCATCCTCGGTGACTTTCCAAGAGTCTCCTATAAAAGTAACCATTCAACCAGATTCACCTAGTTGTCCTGCAAAAATAAGATTCCTCCTGAGGCTTGGCACATGCCTCACATATTTCAATACCCATGTATTTCCATTCTACAATCTTAGATGAACTTCCCCTTTACCAGTAATACTGCAAGGTTCATCATCACCCAAATAAACATGCCCAAAATTGCCCTGGACATAATTTATGAAATAACCCTTATTAGGGGTTACATGGAAAGAAGCTCCTAAATCTAAAACCCATGATTCAATTCTACTATCTAAAGAAAGAATAAGAGCATTTTGCATTACCTATGATGCAACAAGATTCACCTCTTTACCTTTGTTTGGTTGTTGGTTCTCTTTATCCTTTGACCAATAATATTTCTTTGCATGTCCTTTCTTTCTACATTTCCAACAAGTAATTCCCTTACTTCTGGATTTAGATATGCTATCCCTTGACTTTGATTTCCCATTACTCTTACTCTTATATCTCTCCTTCTGCCTACCCCTACTTTCTACATTCAAAGCATTTCCAGATGATGTTTCCTCTGTACTCTTCCTGCGAATTTCTTCATTCAAGATTATACTAACCACATCATCAAACTTTAAAATATTATTAGCAGATGTTGTATTACTAACAACCATTACCAAGTTGTCCCAACTATCAGGAAAAGAACATAAGAATAACAGTTCTTTTACTTCATCATCAAACGGTATTGAAACCAATTTCAACTGATTTACAATAGATCGGAAATCATTTAAATGACTAGAGGCAGATTCACCTTCATGCATCTTAGAACTAAATAGTTTCTTCATCAAATAACATTTATTTGAAGCACTAGGTTTTTAATATAAATTAGCAAGATATTTCATTAAGTCTACCGTAGAAGCCGCTTCTGTAATATTGGAAGCCACGGATGCTGCCAGGCTCAATCTTATAGATCCCAAAGCCTTTCTATCAAGAATCTTCCATTCTTCATTAGTCATCTTCATAGGTCTAGACTTCTCATCTAATAGTAAGTATAAATCTCTTTGATACATATAATTCTCAATCTACATCTTCCACAATTGATAATTTCAGCTGTCAAACTTCTCTACCTTGTATTTATTATCTTCTGCCATTTCTGTAGCTCCCACTCAATCAGAAAATCCTCTATGAGTAAATGTGTCAATACACAAAACCCTCAAATAAAGCTTTGATACCAGTTGTTGGGGTTAGCACACCAATTATACAGACAATATATCAGATCTAAGCATACATGTAAATAAAATTGGATATTCTACCAGAAGAAATATATAAAACAAGAGACATAAATCAACACAAGATTTAACGTGGTTCACCTAGTGTGGGCTACGTCCACCAAGAAACAAGCCAATCTATTATCCAAAGCTTTGACAAGATATATAATGAAGATTTACAATCTTCCACACCTCTCAGATGTTCAGTACTTTCTTCCTTCAAGCTTATTGATTCTTCACCAAGAATTCAATCTCACATAATTATCTTGTAATTATGATTATCCATCTACTCATTACTTCTAAAACCTAGCTTTTATGCTTATATAGTCGTTTATAGACTTAGGGCACTTAGCCATGCAATTACAATTAATAAATCTATTTTAATGCTAAAAATAGATATAATTCCCAAGAGTAAATTAAAAATTCGTCACACAGGTAACCGACGCCGGTTCTGCCTAACCACTGCTGGTTCCTTACTTGCTTGATCGATGCTGGTCTGCCTTGACTGATTCCGGTTATTGTATTTTCTAGCAAGTTCCAATTACATGCTAAAATGAATTAATTAATCTTCACAACTCAACAGGAGAGTGTTTCAACCAATTTTCTTGATGTTATCACTTATTTTAACTTAGGATTTCCCTTTCCATGCATCTTTCTCTAACCCTAGTCCTTTTGAACATTTAGATTAGGTTTAGATAGTTTTTCTTTCAATTGTAGGAGTAGTTTTAGCATTAGGAATAGGTAGAGGAACCAAGGAGGTTGATCTCAGTTTATAAAACTCACATTTTAGAGATCATCCCACGTTGCCCAAAACTTCTATTGATCTTTCATGACCATTCAAAGCATGCAGTTTTTGGTGATAATAGATTTAGCATGCCTGATGGGACATTTTAAAAGTTAACATATCCATTTTTCCATGTTTGATGCGTCCTTAGTATTTTTTTAGTCCTTTGAGGTAGTTTCTTAACATATATGAATGACTCCATATGTCCAAACAACTAAATCAATTTGAACAATGGCTAACCAAGCTTCCGTTCAACTCTCCATCATTGCATTAGTTTATTATTATGATTGTGATCATTTTATTCTTCTTTTCGAGCATCCATCGACCTCTTCTATCACCCCATTGACTCTCGAGGGGGCATCCTCCATCCTACTAATTTTTCTTCTACTATTACAAAATTTAATTGTCCTATAATTGTCTACTATCTTTGAAGTGGTGTTGCTTGTGCTAAACCACATCAAAGAGGGGAAAATGTAGCCACCTAAATATAACTATGCAGTTAGTTAACACTCCCTTCATTCTTAGTCAATTAACGACATTTCATTAATTAACTAGTCTCCCCTTTATTCTGAATAAAAATTAACACTACTTTGTTAGTTACGATCCTATTATAATTAATTAATTGATTGTCCTAAAATTGATTAGTTAATCTTCTAAATGAGAATTTACCCTCTTATTGGGTCACTCCCCCTCTCGAATCATTCAGATTCCATCAAATATCTCTCCAAACTTGATTTTACAAGCCTAGCTTGGCCTATTAATCAATCTAATTGATTAATTTAAATCACACCCAACTCACTTAAGTTGGAAATTATAATTAATTATCCTTAATCATACTTAACCATTCTTAATTCTATTTAGCTACTTGCTAATCCATAAATTTATTTTATCCCACATTCATGATGATGATAATTTTCTCCAATTTTGAAAACTATATTAAAGAATCCTACCACCTCCCTTCTAAGGTTACACCTTTACACTCCATGTTCTTAGGTAAGACATTTAGCACAAGATAAGAGAATTTCCCCATTGAAAAGATAATTTACATAGCAAAGCTCACCTTTTTCATTTTTCTACTTAGTAAGAGTATTGGGAGGATAACCAAAAATGGTAATCAAGCCATATTGGTGAGACCTCTTCCTCTTCCTTGGAGAAGTCCCTTTTGATCTCACTTGGTTACATACGACTCGCTAAAGGAGGTGTCCTACAATCCAAATCCCATCAAAAACATTAAAGGATGAATTATCATTTCATGTTTTTAATGTTAGATGCATTAGATTAGATTCTCCTTTTAATGTATTTATCTTGATGTTAATGATTTAATTAGCTTAATTATTGGATATATACTTGGTTGCTAGATCTTGATGATTAGCTTACCTTTTTTCTCATGCATACATTTGGCATGTCTGGTGTTCAAAGAGCTATTACAAAAGAAAGAATTTTCAGAGTCATAACCTTTTTTTTCAAACATGATGAGCATGCCATTAAAGTTGCACCTCATATATATTTTATCACAGATTTTACTTATCTGAACTTCCCTAAATTTAAAACCTTTGTTGTTTGAATAAGGTGAAACTTTACCAGAAGTTGGGCCTTGTAGGTTTCATCACCACTAATACTTCCCCTTGTTTTTTGGCATTATTTGGTCAAAAAGATAACACCTTGAAGTGCTTCCAAATATTTTTTTTACCTCTTTTAAACCCACTTAAATCCGTTTCTTTTTGTAAAAATGATATAAGTGTTGAAAGAGAGTCGGTACATATTCAACATTTTGGTGGTCATCTTAAACCAACATTGGGACATTTCACCCCTATGATAGTTTCCTTTTATGGAATCATTACTCTTTACTCGCATTGTACCAATCCATTTTTTAGATACTTAAATCTTGTTTCCTTGAAACTCAATCAAATTTTTGACATTTTATTGTTACGCTACTTGCATTATATCAACCCATTTTTGGTACTTAAACCTTATTTTCCTAAAAAATTGATTTTGAGTCTTGGAGGTGCATCATTACACTGTCCACATTTGTGTAGATCTCTTTAGATATTCATTGTTTTATATCTGACATCTAGATCGCTTCTCCTTTATACAGTGATTATATTGTCCATTTTCCATTGAGATTACTTGTGATCTTTATTTTTCCAAGCTTACTTGATTATCAAAATTGTGTCATTAAGATGTATGTTGCTCTTAGCCTTTCTGTGGAGACATATCATAACCCCCCATCCTTGCATGATGTCTAGTTTACAGCTTGTTGTACTGCTCAAATTGACATGGAGATTCCTTCTATTTGAAGGATCTGAATAAAAAAATCTAGGTCTAGGCATTCGTGTCTAACGATGCCAACTATGACCTAGATATCATATGGCTACCTCACGCTTATGACAATAGGGAACCTAGGCTATCTTCCACTTCTCCACATTCATCTCCTAATCCATTGTATTCTATTAGACACTCGTCAGACTCCAGATTCTCATTCAATCAATTAGTATTCTATACACTGGTCAGTCACCCAAACAAAATCTGGCTTCATTGAAGATCTCTTTCAAACTATATTCCTCTGTTGTATCATCCCAGTCAATACTTACGCCACAATCCACTGACTTGCTACAAAATCCTCTTATCATGTTATCTGCATTCCACAATCTTCTAGGCAAACCAATGCCAAACTATCCTTATGTAAAATTCAATTCAACTCCTGAGACTTTTGAATCCAAATCTACTTCATATCTTGAGTCATATTCTTCAATTAACTCCCAATATCATGGTCTCCATGATCAAACATCTTCCAAATCTTCAACACTTGTTGGAACTCTTCCATCAACCTAATCTTCTATCATTAACCCACCATCACTTACACAATTATTCTAGTTAGGAATGTCGTTATGCTACTCAAAAAATTCATGGACATACACGATGACATTCCTTCTAGAAGATCATGAGAAAGGAGTCTCTTTTGACCTTGCTCCATCTATATATTATGGGGATAAGGTTGATTCATTTGGTCAGAATATTAAATGAAAATGCCTAAGATCATTAAACTTGATATCCCTCTTAGTGGTTCCATCTTCATCTATCCCATTACATGATAAAACTGACATGTCCTATCCTTCCATCTTTCTCCTATCCTATCATCTCCTAATCCATTCCTTATCTATCACTGATTACCCCAATCCAAGTCAATCATTGGGTCACCTCTAAGTAGCCCTTAACTATCCTTCTATAAAATGGGCTTTAGTCATCCTCCTAGTAGCACATTATCATGTATCCTTAGGTTTCCATTGTAGCCCGTTATCTATGTCTTCACTCAAATCACCGTCATGTATCCCTTTATTCTATATTCATGGATCACCATCGTGTCTCCCATGGTCTTCTATTTAAAAGGACCCCTTCGGGTATTCCTTCATATTCTATTCATGGGTCACCCCATGTAGCCCAGTATCTTATATTCTTAGGAAAACGTCTGGGTAGCCCAACCTCTTCTATCCATGGGACACCTATCGGGTAGCCCATCATCTTCAATCATATGGGCTAGACTTCTATCCCATCATCCAACATCAATAGTTCATCTCTTGAATAGCCCATAATTCTTCTACCCTATCAGAATCTAATTTTAGCCCATAACTGTTTATCCTAGGTCCAACTCTTGGTGGCTTGCTACCTTCTATTAATGGGCCACCTCCTATCCCACTTTCTTCAATCCTTAGACATCTATCTTCATATTGTCCATAAGATCATCCCTCTAGTTCAATGGACTGTGACATGATGACCTTCTTCCATGACACCAATCATGAGAAAGGATTGAATTCTTGACCCACTTTCAGGGATTAACAAAATCATGAATTATCTTATATGAGAACCCCTATAGATTCTTCATCATGTTAACATTAAAAATGGAGGAAGAGCTCCTAAGATCGAAACAAATCCATGATCCTCACAAATCTTAAATTCTTAAACATCCTATCAGAATGCACACCAACGTAAATGCCATGTATGGTGAAAAGTGCAAACATGTTTGGATCCTTAATTCAAGCTTCTCATCCCAAACATCATGTTTCAAGATCACTCACAATCACATATTGAGTATGATCTCTACAATCATCTTCAACCCATTGGAGATAATATAATTTTTGATAAGAAAAAAAACCTAGTCTACCCTCATCAAAGGAATCATTCACATCCTTGTTGGCTTCCTATCTAGCACTCATTGGGTCTTCTATTCATGGATCATGGCTAGAAAATACAGTCAGGGGACAAACATGTATCTTATATTTAATGGGAGAGGTTCACTTCTGGAAAGTAGGAAAAACAAATGTACAAATATACAACTCTCATATGTTTGGACTCTGACCTCCTGGTATCCCATTCATACTTAAAAGATTATCCTTACGAAGGCTTGGAAGAGTAGAGAGATGAAGAAGGAAGAAAACAACAATGTTTTGTAGGAGATATAGGTAGCAGAATATATCCTTACTCACATTCAACCACCAAAATGTAGGAAAAAGATCCATTATCTTCATCATCCTAGGCAGATTCCTTTTAGCCTATTATAGTTCTAAAGATTACACAGACAAGTTCACAGTTTCCGTTGTCTCCAAAGACAAATGATCCATTCTATTTAGTAAGGAGACAGAGAGATATAACAAAGGAAATGGGAAAGAAAGCTTCTATATTCTATTTAATTCCAGGGATTTACAACGTTCTCCAGTAAAACCAGAATACCTTCTATTTCTTGGGTCAAAAACCTAGTATCAATTATAATCTATTTATGGGACATCCTTACTTTGTAGCCCCAAGAAAAGAATATTCTATAGGAATAATGTTTGTTGTAGATCCATTTTTTGGAAAGGTGACATGAAACAAACGCACTCATGAAAACCAAAGGGTTCAAAAAGGTAAATATTTCATCAGTTCGAGCATGATTCCTTTTAGTAGGGGGCATCATCATGATTTATCTTCTTCATGTGGTCCTACCATTTCCACCTTCTAGCCACATTCATAGCACTTCTAGTCCTTACTGGTAAGCTTTCCCCCCTTTTTATTGCGTATGCCCGATTATCTCTATATTCATGGGTCATCTGCGTGTACATCCCATTAAACTTATCGATTTCGCTGGGACAACAAACCGAGAAGGTCCTCTCATGAATTAACTACAAGGAAACAGAGAGAGAAGAATGAATAATGGGTCACCTCTCGGTAGCCCTTTGGAGCTCTGGTATCGTTCTTGGCATCACAAACTTAGATGAGCCCATTCTGGCCACTATATCCCTTATGGGACACCTTTAGGAATTGGACCATCCGTCGTGGCATATCTCCATGGGACGACGGACTCTGGGTAGCCCAATCCATCTTTTAATACATTTGGGGAGAAAAAATGCAATTTCTCATATTTCATCCATCCATCTGCATCCCCACCAAAGGTCAGGACACCTCTCGGTACACCCATCATTGGAAATGGGGGGTCGTGGCTCAAATTCTCGGGATTTTATTCTGCCGGCCTGCTGTCCCCGATTTCATTCTACATCATATGGCACCACCCGATTGGTTGTGGGGATGTGCTTCACTGTTATACTTCTATTTATTTTGAAAAGGGGAAAATTCCAACTTTTCCTCCGAAATTCCATGCCTCCACCGTTGACTTTTCAACGTAGGCCAGTGGACCTTTCTAATCCTCTGCGGGGCATCCACTTATAATTTATCCCTTCGAATGAGTGGGGCCACGAGTAATTATGGAAATCCTCACCATTTCATCTATAACACCTTAGATCCTTAAATGGATCCACTGCCTCGAACTTCTCGCCAAAACTGATCCATGCCAATTAAAAACACGCCGGGGATGCGGGGCAAATCTAACTTTATATCCAAACCCCCCAAAAGTGATAAGTTCATCAAGCTAACCCATCTGGTCAGATCCAATGATGAAGCAAATGCGTAGCTTCAAATATCCAAGACAGAATCCAATGGGGACACAAATCGTAGAAAATTACAAATGTAATTCGGAGAATGCACACTAATGAAACCGATCAAGATATGGCGTAAAGTGCAAAAAGTTAATATGCGATAGGGAATATCAAGATTCCATGTCCTTCAAATGCATAAAATAATATCATAAATCCCCTCCCATCCATGAGATAAGTTGATAGTTACTTTATAATGGCCGCATGATCTCAGGAAATGCATAATTGAGATTGGGGATATCATATCAAGCTCTTGAGGGGCTCGAAACACGAAATCCTCCATGGCAAGACTATCCATTTTCATCGAAATTGAAATTCACAAAAATTGTTGGAAAATTGAGGGGATCAACTATGATGCAGAGTGACATTGTTGGTCCCAAATTCCCAATCATTCATCTTCATCGTCTTCTCCCTTCACAGTTTTTCTTTCGCAAAACCATCAAAAATATAAAATATTCAAAATATTACAAAAATAATCAATAAATACGAAACATTACAAAAAATTAAAGGAAAAAAGTCCAAACATTGCATAGCACATGGGTGTTATTTCTTTCCTTTCTTTTCATTTTCCTTCTGCAAGTCTATCCTACCATTTTCATCCCTTCAATTATCTTTTTGGTTAGTCCTATTCACAGTCATTTTGTGGACATTTATCTCTATGGTATCCATTTGACCTTGGTCTTTCATCACCTTAGTGAATTAAAGAGCAACTGACCTCTTAGAGATCCTATTACTATATTCATTTAATAAAATTATTGCAAAGATCTTTGGGCATAGTTATGTGGATGCTAGAAAATGTCATCATAAAAATCACTTACACATCCTTCCATCAAGCCATATGTGGTTCTTAACCCATTATAAAAAAATTCGAGAGAGCTGAAATAAAATTTTGAGAAAGTAAAATAAATCAATCAAAAAAATTCAAAAATCAAAAGCAAATCAACATATAAAGCTCTCTTGGGGTTTTTCGAGTATCTCTATTAGGACTTTGGATGTCTATCTGACAGTAGAACAATGTTGCGATGAGAATCAAATACATCTCCATCGTGGCTATCGAGATGCCTAGATGGCAGCGAGTAATGTGTGGCTCTCCTTCTACCCTCCATTCACAAATCACCTTTCAAAATAAATCATCCCTACACATTGGAGTAGTTTATCTTCAGGTCTTATTCCTATCAAAGTATTCCCTTCAATAAGTAATTCATTTGTACGTGCTACACTAGATATTGATGAGAAAACAAGATTAGTATGTTACCAAGTGTTGTTTGGACCTTGTTCAGACTCTTACTTTAGTCCGTATTTTGTCTCACAAATTTGTGCCTTTGGATGACATCACCTTTTCATCACGTGTCTGCTAGCTACATTTTCCATATCCATCCATAGAGATTCACACTATTATTTTACTTGTAGTTCAGAACATCCATGTGTATAAGATTTCATTTTTACCATGTTTGAGGGAAAAATATTTCCCCATTTCCATGGAAACAATCAAAGTCTAATTTATATCTATCATGTGTTTCTTGGCCAACTTGCACTGGGGGCATGCTTACTCCTTAACTTAGACCCTTCATTGTCTTAAGTTCATCATCTGTTGAACCTATCCAATCATAAGCCTTGATTTTGAGTTATCATTTTTCTTGATATATATGCATCATGATTTCATCCCATGTATATTCTCACCTCTTGATTGGGGGCATCTTGGCATTTGGTTAAATTTTTTTACACATAGTTTACTAAAAAAACCTTCCAAAAACCAAAAACATTCACAAAACCCTGGACAAAATAACTAAACATGCAAAATCCAAAAACCTTAAGAACCAGTGAAAAAGATAAAAAAGTGATCTAAAGATGGGTTGGAAACTATACTAGAAAAAATTCTTACTTTAGTTCTTCAAGACTTGTTTGTTAGTGCATGACATCAAAGATCATCTTGCGATCTTCCTTCCATTAACAAATATGGTTTTCTTTGCTATGATCTGATCTTCCCTTGCACATCTATCCAGTTGCTCGATGTTTTTAATTTCATAGTGCACGATGGAAGTTTTTCATGGGATTTATTTTGTCCTCTGGTCTACTCCCTTGCATGTATCCTTAACTTGGGGAATAGATTTTGAACCCCATGTCCCATATAACCACATCCAACCTTTTTTAACTAAGAGTAGATAAGTCAAAAACATTGGTACAACTCATTCTCGAAGCATTGTCTTGTTTGAAGTGTTGCACTATATGTTAGACTGGCATGTTTATTTGTTGTGTCTTTCTTGATTTAGGTTTATTGTAACTGCATTATTTATGTATTTTTCTTTGAATGCTCCAGTTAAATTTAGATGAACATAAAATCAGTATTATGGCTTATGTCATGTCATTTACCCTTTTGTTCCCTTGTTCTTATATCAAACAAAAGATAGCTACTTCCCAACTACTATGGTACCTTTGGAATCTATGTTGTGATATTCCCAATCACATTCCCTGCTTGTCTTATCCCTAACTTTATTTTGATAGCAATATGGGGATAATAGGGATATTTTCATCTCCCATACCCTCCCTTGTTTCTTTCACATGAAAGGCCAATCCTAGGAAGTTTCTTTTTAATCACCCAATTTGAACCCAATGGCCAACCAGGGCTAGAGTTCAAGAGAGCTCCAGTAAAGCTACAAGAGTCTTATCCTTCTGTTGTGCTAATATTTCTTATCTTCTTTTCAAGTGCATACATTGACCTCTTCTATCACCCCATTGAAACTTGAGGGGGAAATCCTCCATCATACTAACTTTTCTTCTACCATTACAAAATTTAATTATCTGTACTACTATTTTGAAATGACGTTGCTTAGCACTACACCACATCAAAAAAGGGGAAAATGCTTTAGTCACCTAAATCTACCCAGATAGTGCAAGATTTTAACACTAAAATTACACTTCTTATCCTATTATTCTATCATTTGGTTATAATTAGTGTCTTTCCTCCTCTAATTAGCTAACACTCCCTTCCATCTCAGTCAATTAACCACACTTCCCCAAGTTAATTAACTAGTCTCCCCCCTCATTCTGAGATGAAATTAACACTATCATTTGTTAGTTACCATCCTATTCTAATTAATTAATTAGGTTATAAAAAAATTCATTAATCTAAACTAAATGAGATTTTCCCTCTTCATCCTACTGGTTATGAATCCCCCTCTTTGATCACTTAGGATTCCATCAACTTCTCTCTAACCTCACTTTTACAAGCCTATCTTATCCTATTAATTTCAATCTAAAGTGAGGGGAATTTAAGAGGCTCACACCCAACTTCACTTAAGTTTGAAATTATAATTAATTCTCCCTAATCATACTTAACCATTCCTAAATCTATTTAGCTCTTCCGAATCCATAAAGTTATTTTATCCCACATTCATGACAATGATATTTTCTTCAATTTGGAAACTATATAAAGAACCCTACCCCCATCCCTTATAAGGTTACACATTTACACTACATGTACTTGGTTAGACATTAAAACAAGATAAGAGAATTTCCCCATTGAAAAAGTATCATTGATCTAATAAACCCCTTTTCCCATTTTCATACTTGGTAAGAGAGTAAGGAGGATAACCAAAAATGGAAATTAAGCCATATGGTGAGAGCATATTCCTCTTCCTTGGAGAAGTCCTTTTTCATCACATTGTGTCTATGTAAGTCTGGCTAAAGGAGGTGTCTATAATCTAAATGCCCATAAAAAACATAAAATGATGACTTAGCATTTCATGTTTTTAATGTTAGATGAATTATATTAGCTTCTCCTTTTAGCGTTTGTATCTTGATGTTAATGATTAATTAGCCTAGTTATTAGATCTACTTGGTGTTAGACCTTGTTAGTTAATTGTAGCTGGTATGATTAAGTGACATGCATAAAACCTCATAGAGGTTGGACTATCTTGAATGTTTGAGTTGTACATATTTTTTCTAACTCCTACTAAGGAAATCCCATTTATGTAAAAAAAGAGTATTGGAGAGTTGTAGAGCATGTGTAAAGGATGGTTATATCTCAATTTTTAAAGGCACCATAATTTAGCCATATGGTTATCAAGGATTGCACTATAATGATATATGGTAAGTGTTGAATGTGCCATGTTTAGGTGAATATGCAATGAGTACTTAGATGCCTTCTTCCACTTGATTGTCAATTGATGGTGTTGGATATGGTTTAAGTAATAAAATAAGTGTTTTCTGATTCCCCTCCTTGACCCTAATAGATGGTGCAACTTATGTTTGAGGAAGTATACTTGTACCTTTATTTACTATCTGTTATGTGTTATGGATGAAACTCTTGTAGGTTCACCTTATTGTAGGTCACTATTATTATGTGGAAAGAAAGGTGTAATTGCAATTTTTAATTTTTGGCACATGGTTTTGCCCTCTCTCTCCTTCACTTCCTGCCAATTTTCGACTTATGGAGACTTGATTCATCCACTATTTCTTGGGGGTCTCACCTTATGATATGCTCATAATTTCCCTTTCAATGCATTTAGGTCTATGAACCTAGTTGGTTCCTTAGTTTGAAATGTTCAACACAATGGAGTGTGTGTTGGGGTTAGATCACACTAGTTTTACATATATATATAAATCAGATCTAAGCATATACAAGCGATAAATAGCAGAAATAAACCAGAAGATAACAATAGACAAGATATAATTTGGTTCATCCAGTGTGGGCTATGTCCACCAAGAAACAACTAATCTTATTATTCAAAGATTTGTAGAGAATATACAATGAAGATATGAAATCTTCCACACCTTCATGGATGTACAATACTTTCTTCTCCTCACAAGCTTCTCTTTTTATCTCTCCAAAGGAAACTTCCTTACAATTCTTCTAATTATCCCTTAATTATACATTCTCACCCTAGTTTTCTAGCTTATATAACCATATACAAACTTAGGGAAACTTAAGCTATGTTATTATAACAATTAGATTCAAATTTATATCAAAGGTTAGATCTACTTCCCGTGAGCTTAAATAAAAAAATCATGCATAGGAAACCGACGTCAGGTATCCTAACCAATGTCAGTTCCTCCTTGCCTTGACTGATACCGGTCGTTAGGTGACTGACATGTCGGTTAGCTCAATTGATGCTGGTTACTGTGTATTCCAACAAGTCTAGTAAAATCATGCTAATGTGAAGTAATTAAGATCCACAACTCAAAAATCTCCCACTTGGAGATAAATTGCTACACTATACCGTACAAAACTCCATTCCTTTGAATCATTTGCCTGGCCTGTTTCTCCCTCTTCAAGTCTCAAACTTGAAGACCAATAGAAATGGAGTGTATCTCCAACTTCTCCTTTTCCAATGTCTTCGTTAGCATATCCGCAGGGTTCTTATTTGTATGAATTTTCTCTAGTTTCAGCTTGCCCATCCTCCAACACCTGCCGTATAAAGTGATATCTCAATTGAATGTGTTTAGTTCTTTAATGAAATGTCAGAGTTATTTTCCAGATGAATCACACTTTGGACTATCATTATACAATCTATGAAATCCTCTTGCTCCTTTCCCAGACTCTCCCATGATTCATGCACATCCATATCATCTCTTTTCTATCCTTAGTAGCTGCAACATACTCGAGCCTTTGTAGTAGACAAGGCCACAACCTTTTGCAATATCAAAATATAGCTAACTATTGTCCCACCTACTGTGAATACATATCCAATGGTGCTTATCCTTATGCCATCCAAATCACTAGCCATATCTGAATAAAAATAGTCGCACGTAAAGAAATATCTTACCCTCCATACCACAACTACATGTCAGACGTCACTCTCCAATACTTGAGAATCCATTGGAATTATTTCCAATGCTCTTTACCTGGATTGGCCATAAATCTGCTCACAACTCCCACTACTTGTGCAATGTCTGGTTTGGTACAAACCATAACATACATGAGATTTCCAATTTCTGAAGCATATGAGAACTCGTGCCATCTACTCAACCTCCTCATGTAATGTAGGAACGCTGATCTTTGCTCAATTTAAAGTGTCCTACCATAGGTGTACTTATAGGGTTTGAATTCTACATATTATGCCTTTCCAACACCTTATTGATATAGTGCTCCCTGAGATAATATACAATTTCCCATTCTTCCTATCTGTCTATGTATTTTCATGCCAAGGATTTTCTTTGCAGCTCCCAAATCCTTCATTGCAAATGTATGAGCTAACCTTTCTTTAAGCTCGTACCAATGTTCTACATACTAGATCCTGCTATAAGCATATCATACACATATAATAAAAAAATAGTATAGCTCCCATTTCCAAGCTTCTTGAAATAAACACAATGGTCAGATTCATATCTTATATAACCATGATCATGCATGAAAGCTATCAAACCTCATTATACCTTTATCCTTGGAGCTTTTTTAAGCCCATATAAGATCTTTTTCAATCATGTACATAAGTTTCTTCTTACCCTTGACTTCATACCCAAGCAGTTACTGCATATAAATTTCT
Source organism: Taxus chinensis (assembly GCA_019776745.2). Taxonomy (NCBI): domain Eukaryota; kingdom Viridiplantae; phylum Streptophyta; class Pinopsida; order Cupressales; family Taxaceae; genus Taxus; species Taxus chinensis. The sequence continues at coordinate 594,263,161 of CM034154.1, read as the reverse complement.
TTCCTCCAAATCACCGTGAAGGAAATTTGCCATCTTAACATCAAGCTGCTTATAAATGTAAATATTTTACTACAACCAAACTTAGATACAATAAAAATGGAAGTAATTTTAACTATAGGAGAAAATGTCTTCACCAAAATAAATACATGATTTCTGTGTAAATCCTTTTACCAATAAACCTTTCCTTGTATCTTTTCTGTCCACCCTCTTCTTCCTTGATCCTGTATACCAATTTTTTTTGTAATGTCCTTTTACCTGCTGGAAACTTAATTGAATCCCATGTTTGGTTCCTATGTTCCAAGTATTCCATCTCCTCATCCATGCCATGCTCCCACTTCACATGTGGGTCTCATCTTGCATTACTTCTTCAAAACTCTTTGGTTCACCACTATTAGTTAATAATAAATAAAATACAAGGAAGGTGAAAATATTTTTGGAGGTTCTACTTACCCTTTGTGACCTTCTCATTGACATTTTGGGTGCTTAATGCTCAATCTATTCATTTTACAGATTTGTATCTAACCCAGATAGTGAATGCCATTGGTCACCTATAGCATGACTCTGGTTTGGCTAACAAACACCAATCTGGATCTTCTATAACTGACGTCAGTTTAGGGGACCGATGCCGGTCAGGGGTCAACTAGCACTGGTTATTGTGTAAACTTGTAGGTGTCAATTTTAAACTTGAGAGTTCATATTCATCCACAAACTTCTCAACTGGTTCGTATTTGGGTACCAAAACTTGATCCATGTACAATATTGATGGGTCACTGTATTTTTCCAATCATTTAATTGACATAATCTCCTGTCAGTGTCATTCTAAACCAGGGTTGTGTCCTAGGTAGTATGCAATGGAGTTTAATGAAACCAATTATGTGTGTGGGTCTGTTTGGGATTGCTTAGTTTGGTGACTAGTCTACGCAAATACAATTTCAAATCTATGGAATTTAAATACAATTCTACAGAATTCAACTATTTGCGATGAAAGGAAACTAACAACTAGTCTTTTGTTGGAAAATGAAATACGCACACACTACCTTTTAACAAATGGAAATTACAACTGTATAAATGAAGCTTAGCAGAAAGTGAGATTATACATGTTAACCAGATTTGCATAATGGAAACATTTATTCTAAGTTAAAATGGTAATGAAGAAAACATGTATAGTCAATCAAAAGCATGCATGCAAGATTCTCAAACAAACAATTACATTAAATCCAATCAAAGAACTGTATACATAAATGAACTTAAAATAACCTCTTATCTCCTTAGTCAAGTGGGCCCTTGCTCTTCCTTTGAATAGAGGGATTAACAACCTTTGATTCTTAAAACGCCGTGGCTTTCATTAACTCAGAACATAAGTTTCATAACATAGACAATAGATAATAATACCAAAAAATGAATGCAAATAATCTCCTTCAGTATATCAAAAATTAGTTCTCCTCTCTATATGTTCTGAAGACGAAGTCTTCATATAGGTATTGTTTTAGTTACAAAGCAAGCCATAATAGGTGACATTAATCACTGGCCACAAAATACTAATTAAAAACACATAAATTTCTACGGGTAGTTAGGAACAAGCCCCAACTTATAGGTCAACTTAGTTGGATACAGTCTTCTACCACTTGCTCTGAACTCGAGTTCCATAACTATCAACAACATCCATCATTTCCTGCACACATCATCACATTTGATCTCACAAAGACAGTTAGTAGGAGGTTCATGTGATAATCATTTTTCATAAACTATAGTAAGGAAAATGCATCAAACCCACTAAGATATAACAACACAAAACATCCCCACGTATTAATAAGTCATATCAAAAGAGTATTTTCGGCTTAATGAAATGATATCAATGAGCCAAATAATATAATCATCATTTTTCCCCCTGACTTTACCTGTTGCATGTCCCTATGCAACTTATCTTCATCCTGCCCACCTACCAAGCTGCTCAGCCATGTCATATTCTTCAAATTGATCAACATATTGTTTGGTGGTGTTCTTACAGCCCTGAGTGTTGGAGGTAATCTCTACCCATGCTGTGAAACTGTCATTTGACTGGGCCATGCATTGTTCTGCCAGGTAGTGAGAGGGCTCAAAAGGAGTGGTGGATGTACTTGGAGGCCTACCCATTCGTCATTGTACTGTTGGCTGGTTTGCTCTGTGGTCTGTCTTATAATGGTGATGAGGGCATCACCCTTGCGCATGCTCCAGCTCAAGTTTTGGGGAGAGAGAACCTCCCTGCATTTCAAGGGTAGACTCAGAGTATCCCACCTCCTATCACATGCCTGCCAAGCTGTCCCAAAGTTCTCCTGACTGTAATTTTCAAAATCCATGACACATTGAATTAAAATATGGGAAGTGTTTACCTCGATTCCTGCCTGATAGTAAAGTGAGACGAAAGTTTTTTTCTTAGCGCTACATCAATGTGATGAGTTGGAGGGATGTGGAAGCCAATGGACTAAGCGGTGTGATTGAAAATATCTATTTGTCTGACCCCAGATGATCTAATTTCGTAGTGCAAACTGAAAGGATTTGATTTAGAAATTACCCACAAATAAATTGATTAAGAAATTAGGCACATTTGTAACGATCATGTTATGAAGGTAGAATTCACAAAGCAAATTTTGGATCTCAGGGAGTACTACACTTATAAATTGATAAGAAATTGGTGCCATTGGAAATTTCATGAGGAGCTTGACAACATAATTAGAACAACTGCTAAGAATAAAATTGCTCTTGGACATGAACATGCTGTAGACCGAAGATGGTTTTTTACAGGATAGAAGCTTGAGGGCCAAAGGATAGACAAAGTCTAAAATAGATGTCACTTTTTTCTTTTCCTCTTGCATAGATTCCATTTCCCTTTTCAATTTTTGATTTTCCTTCCTTAATTCTCTTTTTTGAAGGGATAACTGATGGAATCTATCTAATATGCTAAGACATGTATCACACTGACACTTCAAAATACTTACTTCAAGCTGTAAGGTAGTGATTTACTTGAACCTTCTCTATTGTTCATTATGTAAATTTAGTTTGTAATAAAAGGTTTTTTTCTTCCATACCTCACAATTGAGATTTCAGTAGTGTGATTTCATCCAAATAGTTGCGAGAAGCTGTAGCCTGGGTGCCAAGAACTTTAGGAACCACATGGTGAATTTCCGTAGATATAGAAATAGTAGGTGTCAGAATGGCCAGATAATCCTCCTCATGTTGTTCTTTCTGAATGGGGGTAGTATCATTAGGAAAAGTATCTGATTAGGAATCGCCAGATTGTAAAAATTAACTGAGCCGTCGAGACCATATGTGCATGGAAGAAGATGGAGCTATGGTGAACTTGCCTTTTCAGCCAAAAGTAGAAGGGTATGGACCCTTGGGAGTTCTAAATGTGTCTGCATGCTGCTCAGGAAGCATCAACTACTTCTGCTTGGTTGCGTGAAGGGCAAGGGCCCGGTGTAAGGTTAGACCAGGGTGTAGAAAAGAGACTGGATTTGAATTGATTTCGTCTAGACCCTTCTACCACTGCAATTCCCTCGAGCCTCCACTGTGGTCTAAAGAAGACCTTATGTGAGCATAAAAAATGAATCAACCCTAGGTGTTTAATGATAGATTTGCTTCCACCAGGACCGATACTTCTGGCAAAACTTTAATAATGGAGTCCATGAGGTATTCAGGTAGATTTACCCAGAGGGCTTAGTTAACATGTCCCTTATAAAGGTGAATTAGCATTTTACGTGCATCACCACCCAGAACAGATGGGCCTGACCATTTCATATGAAATACCAGCTTGACCCACTTCCCCCCCCCCCGCTATTTCACTCCAGATTCTAGCTAGAATTGTCCATGCTTAATGCCCTTCTAGATACCCAAGGGGTTCAGGATGACTTCAGGGAATGCTTCCCCTTCATTGTGGAATTGAGTAAGAAGGCTTTGTAGAGGGATCATTTCTCATGACCTTCACACCAAAGTCTAGTAGACCAGATAGGTCAGAAAATGACCTAACTGGTAATCTCAACCTGTTTTCTGCACCGAATTGTGAACAGGTGGACTCAAAATTATTCAAGAATTCCTCCACAATTCCTTCATCGAAACCCTCAAATTGGCGAATGAAATCAAGCCATCCAAAATCATGAATATACTTGTGAAAGTGTGGCATTCCAGAGTAAGGTGTCTGGTGATTCAGGCTCCGATTTCTTTTGTGGTCCCATGCTAAAGCTGAAGGTGAGTAATACCAGGTAGCAGAAAGAACTAAGAACAAAGCGTATCCCCCACTCCCTATGTAGTGATTGATAGAACTAATCATGCTTGATGCACATACAACAATGGTAAGCAGTAGTTTTAGAAGCATTAATTTCAAATTACACCATATCCCTTGGATGACACAAAATCGAGTGAAGGTGGTGGTGGAAAAATAGTGAATAAGACTGGCCACCCATGTGAATTTAAGATATTTGCAGTGGTGCATATCCCACTGTTGAGGATTGAGCACCACCCATCCTGACTTGAAGAATGTGACACATTCAAGGCGTGTGGTGATTATGAGACATTACCCCTTTTATGCCATCATCCACAGAACCAGATTTGGAAAGAGATCCGAAATAAATATAGCAATCATTTCATGATGGCGTAATGATGACAAATGTGTACATGGGGAAATGTTTTGCATGGAAATATCATTAGAAAGTTAGGATGCACTTACCCAAGCCACATTAGTCAGCCGATATCCATAGATTCCTATACCCTGCAGTTCAAGATGAAGCATGATTAGCGGCTACAGAAATAATGAAAATTCCTACATTTATTGAAAATAACAACAAGAAAAACTGACTAAGGGAAGAAGATCGAATGCAGGATCATCTTCCTTTATTGAATTTGCAAGATATTGATTACTCCATGTTCAAGGGGCAAAGAGCCTCCTCAGCATGCATGTCCGTGCATAACAGAATGTCATTGGTGAAAGTCTTCTTATCCAGTGGTTGGTGATAAATTCGGAGCCTATGTCCATTCACCAGAAGAGTCCATTTGTCTCCATCAATAGGTAACAATTGAACAGAGCCATTATCAAACACTTGATTTACCTGATAGGGACCCAACCAACTTGTACGCAGCTTGCCTTTAAACTACTGATAGTGGGAATCAAAGAGTAAAACCCACTGTCCCTCATGAAATGTCCCTTTTTTTGATATGAGCATCATGCCAGGTTTTTCACTGATGTTATAGAATTTCGATCTGATCTATTGTGCCTCCATCCACATTTCATCTAATTCATTTAGTTGCAGCACTCATTCGCGTTGTGCTTAATCTAAATCGATCCCAACTTCCAATGTTATTTGTCCAGGTGCACAATTCAAACTCAACAAGTAACTGTGGCTTCTTCCCAAATACCATCTCATAGGGAGAAAATCTAGTAGTTGTTTTCCAGGTCGTGTTGTAGGCCCAGATGGCCTCGGGAAGCTTTGGTACCCAATTCTTTCTATCAGACATTGACCACCTTAGTTAGAATATTCTCAAGTTCTTGATTGGTTACCTCCACTTGCCCATTGGATTGGGGGTGATAGGGTGATGATTTATGATGCCTAATTCTGTAGATTTCCAAGAAAGCTTCAATCATATTTGAAACAAATTGAGGACCTTGATCAGATACAATGGCCCTTGGTGCTCCAAATCACAACAATATCCAATTGTAGAAAAAATCAACAACAACATCCTCGTTGGTAGATGCCAATGCTTGAACTTCAGCCCATTTAGTGACGTAGTCCGTGTCCATACCAAGAGATACTCCTTCCCGAAAGATGGAGGATCAAATGGTCCAACAAAGTCAATCCCCCATTTCTCAAATGGTCCTAAAACTAGCTGAGGATTAAGAGGCATTTCCGTTGAAAGTGTGGGTTTTCCCATTCATTGGCATGCATCACACTACCACACATACTTTTTGACAGCCCTATGGAGGGAAGGCCAATAGTACCCTACTCCAAGGATCTTGTGAATTGTTCATTTTACTGAATAATGTCCACCTCCTGGCTCATCATGACAAGCTCATAGTATGTCATGTACCTCATCCTCCTGAACACACCTACAAAGAACCATGTCAGGACAACATTTAAATAAGAATCTGTTACACCATTTATATGTTGCACTATTTTTAACCAATCACCTTCTTTCCTTATGAGTAAAATAGGCAGGAAACTTCCCTGTTGTTAAATAATTCGCAAGATCAATAAACCAAGGAGTCTTAGTCGAGATAGCAAACAAGTGTTCGTTGGGAAATTGATCCTGGAATGCTTCATCATCACCTGAAACATTTAATCTAGAAAGGAAATCAGCAACAACGTTAAATTTCCTAGGCTTATCTATAATGGTGAGATTGAATTCCTGCAACAAGAGTAACCAACGAATAAGCCTTCCGCCAACCACTGGTTTATTCATCAAATATCGAATGGTAGAGTGGTCAGTGTAAACAAATTTTTTTATATCTAGTGATGTAATGACGAAATTTATTCAAAGCATAGACAACAACCAAGAATTCTTTTTCCGTAGTAGTGTAATTCCTTTCCGTAGGAGTCAGGTTTTTGCTGATAAAATAAATTGCATACATATGATCTTCTTTGCCCAAGGAGTCTTTTTGGAAAGGTTTTCCCAAGGACAGTGCCCATGGCTGTATTAGAAGCATCAGTCTTTTATGAATGGATATGGAAAGGTTGTCCCAGTGATGTAATGAAAAAATTTATTCAGTCAGGGCCATAGAAAACAACCAATAATTCTTTTTCTATAGTAAGAGTCAGGGGCCGTGGTCAGCTTTTCTTTGATAGAATCCCCAAATGCAGAGGCCATATTGATATAATCACTCCTGCTAGGAGACCATTCAAAAACACAATCTTTGGTTAGCAGTGAGAACATAGGTGCGGACAATTTTGCTAAAATCTTTTATGAATCGGTGGTAATAACCTGTATGACCAAGGAAACTTTTGATGTCAGTCTGATTAGCTGGTGTAGGTAATTGGGTGATGACTGATATCTTTTTGGGGTCCACCTGTATACCTTGGGTTGAAACATGGTGACCTAAGACAATTCCTTGATCAACCATCATTAGACATTTTTCATGACTCAGGGATAGTTGGTGTTGTTCACATCGACTGAGTACTTTCTCTAGGTTACTCAAAGATTCTTCAAAAGTGGATCCATGGACAGTGAAATCATCCATGTAAACCTCAACACAGTCGTTAGCAAGATCTGCAAAAATAGCCAAGACTGCCCACTGAAATGTAGTAGGGGCATTACAAATCCCAAAAGGTAAGACTCGGTAAGAAAATGTACCCCAAGGGCACGTAAAAGTAGTCTTATCTTGATCAGCAGGGGCAATACTAATTTGATTATACCCACTAAACCCATCTAAGAAAGAAAAATATTTCTTACCAGCCAAATTGTCCAGAACTTGGTCAATTGAAGGCAGGGGAAAATAATCCTTCTTGGTGGCTTTGTTAAGTTCCCTGTAATCAACACATATTCGCCACTTACCATTTTTCTTGGGAACAATAACTAATGGGGAAACCCACTGACTATCAAATATAGGATAGATGAAACCTACCTTTAGGAGTTTTTCTATCTCACTTTTGACTATGTCTCTCAATGTTGGATTGATTCTTCATTGCGGCTACCTTATAGGTTTGATGTCATCAGTGTAAATATGATGTGTACAGATGCTAGGATGAATTCCCTTCATATCAGTGTAATCCCAAGCAAAAGCATGGGAGTGTTTCTTCAGAACCTCAAGCACCCTAGCTTCTTGATTGACCTCCAAATCATTACCTATGGTCAGATCTCTCTTCCCATACTGACAAGCACCTACTTGGTATCATTCACAAGAGCAAGCTCTGTACTAGTGATAAAAGAATTCAATGGGAAAACATGGGGCTGAAGCATGTGTAGGATGGGTATGTTGTCAAAAGACAGAATCTTAGTTAAAGGACAATAGAAATCAGGAACTAAATATTCAGAATTATAAGCATAGAGTTTCCTACCAGACTCAGCAGAGGTAATGTCTACCAGAGAAATAGCAGAGGATATGTCTAATGTCTGGAGTTCCAGATTTCATAGCAATAGTGTTGATTTCCATAGTCATAGGGTCCTTAGAATCAGTCAGTGTATATGACTCCACAGCTTTCTGCCATATGGTTGTGTACTACAATAGTGGCCAGAAAAGAAGAACTCAAAGAGTTAGCATCCAAAGAATCCACCCATACCTAGTCACAATTGTTCGTATAAGGCTGGGCAGGAGGGTATAATGAAATGTGTTTGGATTTCTACCCATTTAGAATTGTCATGTTGCCTGACCTACAGTCAATGTATGCAGCAACCGTAGCCAACCAGGGCCTTCCCAAGATGACTGGATATCCCAACTTCTGAGCTTTAGGCTGTAAAACCATGAAATCAACTGGGTACTCCCATGATTCAATAGTGACCATTATATCTTCAACCACACCATCAGGTACAACAATGGATTGATCTGCTAACTACAGAACAGTGTTGGTAGGTTGAAGTCCTGTTAAGGATAGCAGATTAAACATTTCTGTTGTGATGACATTAATGGTAGCACCAAGATCCACCAAAACATTAGATATTGACTGGTTGTTTATACAAATAGTAATGACAGGACTCCCAGGATCCCCATATTTTGGTGAGATAAGGGTGCCAACAACTAAATCAGCCAAATTCCCTTCGACCCTGACAGTCTTTGGGTACTTATTTTTCCTTCCCAGTGTTTTGATACACTCAGTTTCTAATGGTTTGGTTTAGTTCAGGGATGTCCCTTATTGCTTGCAGAAGTGGGACCTCAATATGTACTTTCTTTAATTCCTGAACTAGCTTTGTTTCATCTAGAGTTCGAATGTCCTGTAATCGCTCAGGAAAAGGGGCTGTATTCTGTTTGAGTATTTGATCATCTGGTGTATCTGGTATTGGTGAAGGACCAATATTATCCTCAAGGGTTTCTCTTTATCGACATCAGTAGGAAGTTCTATGATAACAATAGGAGGATTCAATATTTTTCCAGATTGCGCAGGCGTAAATTACCAATAGTATTAACCTGCATGGTGTTACCTGGGTCTGTGTCATCAATTGAAGCTGTCTGTTGATTTTTAGGATTGGATACTGGTTGAGCCAGAAGTTGTGTTTGTGTTGCTTGTCCTTGATGTTGGTAGGCTTGAGGTGGAGGCATTAAAGCTTGTTGTGGTTGCTGGAATCTGCGTTGTTGATTACCATTTTGCGGTGGTGCCCAGGACTGATTTTGGCTAAAATTTGGTTGAGGAACCCACTACTGGTTGTGCCAAGGATTGGCTGTGGGTGGTGGTGCCCAACCTGGCTGAGTGTAGGGATTTGTCCAGGGTGGTGGATATGGATAAGTCATCCAGTTTGAGTTTTCCCACTCAGGTTGTCCCCAAGAAGACTGAGAGGCTTGATTCGGCCATGACATCCTCCAGGGATTCTGAGCCAGCCTAGATGGGAACCCACCCTGATTGTTTGGTCTTTGGAAAAAGTTTAATTCAACACTTGTTTGAGAGATAGCATTCAAACCTCCCTTTAATTGTGGTAAGAATGTGTAATGTTTAGTGTCGTGGTTAGTAACTTCACAAATTAAGCACATGTCTGTGACATCCAAAGGACATTCTCTCAAGGGGTGTCTCTTCTGACACTTAGGGCAATATATGTCCAACGGTTCTTTGGCAGGGTTGGTTTTTGCCTTGAGTCCATCTATGGTTGATGTTAATTGCAGCAGAATGTCTGTTTTCATGTTGGCCATTTCTTCCAGAAGTTTAGAGGTACCCAAAGACTTGGATGTTTGTTTCCTTCGTATTCCTCCACGTGTTCTAGAGTATCTTCTACATAGCTCAGTGATTTGGTCCATGGTGATTTTATGCACGTCTCCTCCTCCCATGAGATGGAGGGAATCCTTGGTTTCCTCATCCATTCCTTTAAGAAAGACTGTCTTAGTGATGTCTGCATGTAACTCGTACCCACTGCGTTTGTGGAGAAAGAGGAATCTATCTAGATAATCCTCTAGATTCTCATCTTCCTTTTTCCGTATTTGGAAGAACTCTTCCTTCCTATCCCTTCCCCTACAATAGTCTTGGTATTTATCCAGGAAGGTTGTTTCCATGGCTTCCCAGGAATTAATGGAGTTAGATGGTAACCCCATAAACCATCTCATAGCATAATCTTTGAGAGTGGAAGGAAACAGTTTGAGTTTTTGATTGTCAGTTCGGTAATCATATGTCTGGCACAAGATTTTAAATTCAAATAGAAACTGATCAAGGTCTTCTTTGGTCATACCTCGAAAGATGGGGAGGATGGATGGTGAGATGTTTTTCATAGGTGCATCCTCATCTGCATCGAGGACAATGGGATACGTAAAGGTTCACCCTAAAGGTTGGTCTCCAACATTCCCAGGGTCCCCCATTGCCGAGTGGTGTGAAGAGGATACAGAATTCTCAGAAGAGGTTCTAGGCATTGAGTTAGAATCTGTATCACTCTCAGTGTTTCTTCCTTGTGAATTGTCTAGAGAGATTTGTGAATATTATGTGCTATAAATCTCCCTTGGTTATCTCGCGACCTATGCATCAAGGTTGGTTGTTTTAAAATGAGGTCCAAGACAACTACTGGTTTCCTATATGAACTCCATTAACACCCATAACATATGGAATAAAAATGATGGTGCTTATGGTTAGTCCCCGAACGGCACCAAAAATGATGGGTCGCTGTATTCTTCCAATCATTTAACTGACATAATCTCATGTTAGTGTCATTCTAAACCAGGGCTGTGTCCTAGGTAGTATGCAATGGATTTTAATGGAACCAGTTATCTATTGGGTCTGTTGGGGGTTGCTTAGTTTAGTGACTAGTCTACGGAAATGCAATTCAAATCTATAGAATTTAAATACAGTTCTACAGAATTCAACTATTTGCGATGAAAGGAAACTAACAACTAATCTTCTGCTGGAAAATGAAATACCCACACACTACTTTTAACAAATGAAATTACAACTGTATAAATGAAGCTTAGCAGAAAGTGAGATTACTTGTTAACCAAATTTGCATAATGGAAACATCTATTCTAAATGAAAGTGGTAATGAAGAAAACAGATATAGTCAATCAAAGCATGCATGTAAGATTCTCAAACAATAATTGCAGTAAATCCAATCAAAGAACAGTATGCGTAAATGAACTCAAAATAACCTCTTATCTCCTTGGTCGAGTGGGCCCTTACTCTTCCTTGGGATAGAGGGATTAACAACCTTTGATTCTCAAAACGTCGTGACTTTCATTAACTCAGAATAAGTTTCATAACATAGACAGTAGATAATAATACCAAAAATGAATGCAGATAATCTCTTTCAGTATATCAAAAAGTAGTTCTCCTCTCTATATGTTCTGAAGACGAAGTCTTCATATAGGTACTGTTAGTTACAAGGCTCACCATAATAGGTGGCATTAATCACTGTCCACCAAATACTAATTAAAACACATAAATTTCTATGGGCAGTTAGGAACAAGCCCCAACTAATAGGTCAACTTGGTGGAAACAGTCTCCTGTCACTTGCTCCAAACTTGGGCTCCATAACTACCAACAACATCCATCATTTCCTGCACACATCATCACATTTTATCTCACAAAGACAGTTAGTAGGAGGTTCATGTGATAATCGGTTTTCATAAACTATAGCAAGGAAAATGCATCAAACCTACTAAGATATAACTACACAAAACATCCTCATGTATTAATAAGTCATATCAAAAGAGTATTTTCAGCTTGAAGAAATGATATCAATGAGCCAAACAATGCACTAATCAAATATCTTTTCATTCCAATCAATGTCACAACTCCTAACAATCTTAGAACCATATAGATCCCAAAAATGAAATAAAAAATCACTAGAGCCTAACCAATGAAACTACATCTTTTTGATTTAGCATCCAACTTCTTTCTATTTTCCTTATCAACATGCATAAAATATTTTGAACCAAATACTCTAAGAAAAGAAATATCTACCTCTTTTCCAGTCCATGCTTCTTCTAATATTCCACCATCTAGTGCACTTGAAGGCTTGCAGATGATTAAATACACCACTGTGTCTACTGCTTCCGCCCAAAACTGTAAGGGAAATCATGCATGTATCCTTATGCTTCTAGCACATTCCATGTTTGTCTTGTTCATTCTCTTTGCAACACCATTCTCTTGTGGTGTTCTAGGAACCATTCTTTCTATGTGTATTCTATTTAATGAACACTAATCATTGAAAGCCTTACTGCAGTACTCACCACCATTGTCATATCTAAGGAATTTTAACTTTAAACAAGTTTAATTTTCCACAAGGGCTTTCCATCTTTTAAATGTCTCAAAAACATCATATTTACATTTAATACAATAAACCCATACCTTTCTTGTGGCATCATAAATGAAAGTCACATAGTGTTGGGATCCTCCATGAGAAGCTACATGGGGTGGTCCCCACACATTTGACTGCACAAGCTTCAATTTATGCTTATTCTTTGTTGCCCCAACTTTTAGAAATCTCACTCTCTTTTTCTTTCCAAAAATACAATGCTCACATAAATCAATATCTACACATTTCATATCTAATAACTTACCCTATTCCTGTAAGATCTGTATTCCCTTTTCACTCATATGTCTTAGTCGATAGTGCCACATGCTTACATCTGAATATGAAGTAGATAGAACATAAAATGAATTAATAATATACGTAGACAAATACAATTATCCCACCTTCTTACCTCTTGACATAACAAGAGATCCCTTGGTAATTTTCCAAGATTCGGTTGTGAGTGTAACCATACAACCAAATTCACACAATTATCCTACATAAATTAGATTTCTCTTGAGACTTGGAACATGCCTCACATCTTTTAATATACATGTATTTCCATTCTACAATTTAAGATGAAATTCACCTTTACGATTAATATTGCATGGTTCATCATCTTCTAAATAAGCATGCCCATAATTACCCTGGATATAATTTCAGAAATAACCCTTATTAGGGGTAGTATGGAAAGAGGCTCCTGAATCTAAAACCCATGATTCAATTTTGTTATCCAAGGAGAGAATTAGGGAATCTTGTATTATCCCTTTTGTAATAATATTTTTCTCTTTACCTTTATCTGATAAATTCTCTTTGTTGTCCTTTGAACCAACAATCCTTCTTTGCATGACCTTTCTTTCCACAATTCCAGCAGGTTATACCTCTACCTCTGGATTTAGAAATTCCATTCCTAGACTTTGAATTCCCATTATTCTTTCTCTTGGATCTATCCTTCTACCTACCCCTACTTTCTACATTTAAAGCAATCCCAGATGATGATTCTCCTGTACTTTTCCTACGTATTTCTTCATTCAGGATTATACTAACCACATCATCAGACTTTAAAACATTAGTAGCAGACGCTGTATTACTAACAACCATAACCAAGTTATCCCAACTATTTGACAAAGAACATAATAATAATAGTGCTTTCACTTCATCCTCAAACAGAATACTAACTAATTTTAATTGATTTACAATAGACCGAAAATCATTCAAATGACTTGTTGTAGATCCACCTTCTTGTATCTTTAAATTAAATATTTTTTTATCAAATAAACTTTATTTGAAGCACTAGGTTTTTCATATAGATTTGATAAAGATTTCATCAAATCTATCGTGTTTCCTACTTTGTTAATATTTGAAGCCACAGATGCTTCCAGGCTCAATCTTATAGATCCCAGAGCCTTTTCAATCATCTTTACAGGTCTTTCCTTCTCATCCAACGGTAAGTATAGATCTTTCTAATACAGATAATCCTCCACCTACATCTTCCATAATATATAATCATGGCCGTCAAATTTCTCCACTCTAAATTTTCTTTCGTCTCCCATTGTTTTTCTCCCATTGAATCAGAAATCCCTCTGTGAGCAAATGTGTCAACACAAAAAACCATCAAACAAAAAATCTCTGATACCAGTTGTTGGGGTTAGAACACCGGTTGTACAAACATATATAAATCAGATCTAAGCATACAAGTAATAAATACATAAATAACCAGAAGAAACAATACACAAGATTTAACATGGTTCACCCAGTGTGGGCTACGTCCACCAAGAAACAACCAATCTATTATCACAGAGGAAATACAATGAAGATTTACAATCTTCCACACCTTCTTGGATGTCCTGTACTTTCTTTTCTACAAGTTTCTCTTTTCTCTCTACAAAGGAAACTTCTTTACAATTCTTCTAATTGTCTCTTAATTCTACCTTATAACCCTAGATTTCTAGCTTATATAGGCATATACAAACATAGGGCACTTTAGCTATGCAATTAAAACCATTAGATTCACTTTATAACCAAAGGTAAGATCTAATTCCCGTGACTTAAATAAAGTGATCACGTACAAGCAACAGACATCGGCTACCCTATCCGATGTCGGTTCCTCCTTTCTTGACCGATACCGGTCCCTGGGTGACTGACACCAGTTCGTAAATTGAAGTCGGTTACTGTGTATTCCAACAAGTCTATAAAATCATGCTATTGTGAAGCTATTAAGCTCCACAACTCAACATACGTTTAGATAGTTTTTCTTTTAGCAGTAGGAGTAGTTTTAACATTAGGAATAGGTGGAGGAACCAACCTTCTTTGGAGTTTGATCTTAGTTTGTAAAACCCACATTGTAAGAGCATCCCATGTTTCCCAAAACATTTGTTGATCTTTCATGACCATTTAGAGGGTGCAATTTTTGGTGATAACATAAACCTTGCATAAAAAAATGTATTTGTTGTATTTTGATCACCTCCTATGATTAATTCTCTCCATCCATGAAATATTTCCTATACTTATGTGATGATATTATAGGATATTTTACTTCTCTTTTTTAAAAAATTTCTCTAAATTTGTGATTTATTATGATCTTGATGCAACTATTAAAATGTGAGAATGTAGACAAATTTTATTTTTTACTTAATGGGAAAAAATATTAATTGAAAACTTAAGAAGGGTGTCTACTCTAAGTATTGTCTAGGGCACTCGTAACCTTTAATATGGCTTTGAATATAACTATCCACTAATAATCACATGTAAAATGTATGATGGAAATGTTGAAGTTGTTGCATTAAAGCAATTAAGCTGGAGGGAGTGAATTAACATGAGAAAAATATGGGTAATGAATAAGGGGTTTGAGGGAGGATAATTTTGAGGGCGGTGAAAAATTTGTGGCAAACAAATGTGAAACTCTTCTTTCCTACAACCACTTGTCATTTTTTTCAATCATATGAAGGATAAATGAGTTACGGTGTGCAAGGCGTTAAGGCAATGTATTTTGGAGATGTATCTAAATGTAAGGAATGGTCGATCAATATTGCCAATGACAATATTTGTTGTTTGCAATTTCAACACTTATGTTTTTTGGGTAGTCATAACACATGTAAATGTAAGGGGAATTCATTTACGTGACTTGCTTGACATTTAAGTGATAGGGATATGTGAAGTGGACCTGACATCCCTAGGTAGTGATTTCATGCACATTTTTGATTAGGGTTTCTCTCAATCCATCAACGTAATGATCCAGGTTCCCCTCATCAACACTCATGATGGTATCATCCGTCAATGAACATCGATATGAAATGGGATTTATTATTTTTATATTTGATTGTTTTACGATGTTAAGGCTTTCGACTAGATGGTGTTTAATTTGTTAGATAAGACAAAGAAATGAATGGAAAGGTGGAAATAAAAATGTAGGAATTAAATACATGCATGTCCCACATATAATCCAAAATTTAGAAGGTCACTACTAAAATAATATTTGTTATATGTGCTCCATATTATCATCTCCAACTCCCTTGCATTATTCATATGAGTGCAATTTTTGCTTAAAAGAGTCAAAATAAAAATGGGGGGAAATCCAATAGGTTCTAGGTTCAAAACCCTACCATAATTTTTGCTTCTTGTGCCACATTTTAACCCCTTTTTAACTATTAAGCTCGATCAATTGTAGGAAAGCAGGAGATGTGAATACAACCATCTCTTATTAAAACTTACAATTTTTTACCCCAATGGATGGAGGAATGTGAGAACATGCATCAACGTCGTTTAATTTGTTGGATAAGATGAAGAAAAAAATGGAAATTTGGGAATAAAATGGTGGAAAGTAAATACTTGTATGTATCACACCTATTCTACAACTCAAATTGTTCCTTCCCAAACAATATCCCCTATATGGGCTCCACTTTATAGTCTTGATATCACTTGTAGTATTCACGTGTATGTAATTTTCGGTTAAAGGGGCCAAAATAAAAAATGGGGAAAACCCAATAGGTTTCAGGTTTGAAACTTTTTATCATGCAAATGTGTAGCATGAAAATTTCAAACTTTCAAGCATGACAACTAAGCCAAATTTGAAATTTTTTCTCCCGAGTCTTCTCAAAACCCTCTCCTGATCAGTTTATATATTGTGTCATGCTCACCTTGATGTTGCAGGTAATAAAATTAAGTTGAATAAGATTTTGCATGTGCTTAAAGTAGGATATCAAGGTGATTCACCTCCTCCAGTGAAGTACTTCCAAAGGCTAGTTTCTCAATAGGCATAAAAAGGCTGATTTTGGTCATTTCAGGGTAGGTGTGCACTCTCTACGAAGGTTATGAAATCCCACACTCATATGGAGGTGGTATTGGAGGGACATAAACATGTTATAATTGATTTAGAAAAGTTTAGGAAAGTTTTGGAGGTTTAGGGATAAACAATGCAACAATTGGGTTTTCACATGTATGAAGTGTATAGTCAAAATTAGTTCCTGATCTTCTACGAAGGATTTTGGGAGTTCTGTAATGAATTAGAAAAAAAAGAAATAGTCATTGGAAATATTGAGTGACTATCTACATGTTGGAATTTTCACTTTTCTTACAAGACATGTTTATCTCTCAAGGAAGCTCAATATGTGCAGACACACCCTGTTGTCTCAAAGAAAAGGGGAAATTTTTTATAGTTTTAGGCACAATTGAAGGTTTAAACCCATCCCAATGTTCTTATAACGCTCTTGGGATTCAAAAATGTATAATAATTCATTAGAAAAGACCTCTTGGAGCTCCGACAATCATGTTCTCAAGTTGTCCCTATTGTAGGTACACTTCTCATAGTTGGTCATTTTTGGCGTGGGAAATGTGGTAGCACCTCCTTGAGGCACATTTTTGTGTCCCTCTTGTCCCCATTCCCAAGGGGATAGAGGGGACACAAAAATTCACCCCCCTCATATCTTCCTGTTGGCATGTGGTCTTATTAGGTGTTGTCATTGATGCAAAACCACATTAATGAAAAAGTGGATGATGTATTAGGGTCATATGATGATGTATATGATGTTGACATACTGGTACAAAATGTGTTTATGGTGATGTAGTGAAATTTAGAGAGGATTGCTTACTCTTGCAAGCCCATTCAGATGCCTAGGTGATGTTGCATGGAGGTATGAGATTCTTGGATGATTGAGAAGGATGTTGGCATGTTGGATAAAAGGATTGGAGAGTGTTTAGGCACTCACATCAGTGACATGGTGTAGATACAGGTGATTTGCTATGTTACAGGTGTTCATTTAGAGTAGGTATGGCTGCTAGGAGGTATGAGATTCAGTTTTGGAGCTATATGAGCTCATAGATGCATGATATTCAGGTATATCATGGTGTATCAGGTATGTTTGGGTCATTTTCAGTGGTTTCATGATGAGTTATAACATTTTTTCAGTTGACCCTAACTTCTACAGTGTGAAACCCTAAGGAGTAGTTATATGCAAATGAGATAGGCTGGAGAGTTTGAGGTATGAAGATGAAATTATGATGATTGGAGATGTTAGTGTGATGTTTCATGGTGTTTTGGGAAAAATTTCAGGTTTCCATGATGAGAATTTTGCAAGTTATGTCAATTTGTGTGAGACAAGGTTAAGAATTTAGTAAAAATCCAGCTCGAGTTGGAACTTCTGATGCTCACCCTGAAGTGTGTGATTTGCATGAGAAATTGTGGATTTTAGGGATGTTTATATGGTGATTTTATAAGGTTTCAAAAAATAATGAGGTCATTTCATCGTCAGGTTTTTATGAACGAATGTTAAGAAGATAAAGTGGTAAAAAACCCTAGTTAAACCCTAGCTAAGAGCAACTTACAGAAGAAGAGGTATAGTGAGCCTATTTTTCCTATGATTTATCAAAAGTGATTATTTGGATGATGTAGAGGACTCTCCTATATTTTCATAAATGTATGGTAGAGGTCATGGTGATGAGTGGGTCCCACTCAAACATGCCAGTTTCTGAAGAAGAAGTGTTTTGGGACAAGGTTGTCCAAATGAGGTATGATGATAAATTGATGTTGTGGAATGTATGTGAGTTGATATTGATGTCCATAGAGGTTTCAAGACATTTTGATGTAGGTACATGGTCAATTGAGGATCCATTCAGGTTGACTAGTCAAAGGGCAGTTTTGAGGCCCTAAAAGGCAGTGCTCTGTAAAATGGTTATAACTAGAGCTACAGGGGAATTTTTCAGATGATTAAAAATGTGTTGGAAAGAGGATTCAAGTATATTTAAATTAATATGAGGTTTGTATTTTTTTTTGATGGTTTCTAGGTAATTCTTTGGATAGAAAGGTTTTTGCTAGTGCAGGACATGATGTGTTTTGCTGCAAGTTTTGAGTTGATTGAAGCATGAGATGGATTAGGTGATGCTTACTATCACATGTAATGTGAAGAGATATTAATTTATCATCAAATTAATCTATTTATAGGTATTTAATGTTCATATAAATGTTTTTATGAGCTAACCTTTGGAAAACATTTTTTTGGCAGGTTGATTTGATGAAGACAAAAAATGGATGTGGTTTGAGCAGGTGGTTAAATCAAGGATTATAACTTTCTTAGAAGTGTTATAAAAGTTTTGGAAAATCCATAAAGTGATTACATGTCATGGTTTGGTTGAGTATAATTGATTTGGTGGGATGATGAAGTTTCCAGGGTGTTGAAGGGTGTAGGAAACAACAATTTTGAGAAATACAAAGAGCACTGGGCCCATTAAATGAAATAATTTGATTGGTTGAGATAAATTGCGACCATATATGAATTTTAAATGATATTTTAATCATGTGTAAGGTTTTATGGGTCATTAATAAGTATGGGTTTGATGTAAGGGCGTATTTTTATCTTTGTGCCCATGGGGTTTTGAGCAATTTTTGGCACATGTAATGAGGTTTTTAGCTAGGCCGACCTACTTGGGTCACTTATGAATGTTGTAATTCAAATTTTCGTATGTTTGTTGATGTATGGGTTGAGCCAAATGAGGGAAAAATATTTGTTTGAATTTGAAATAATGAGGAGCTTATAAAAGCATTAGTTTTGGGTGCTTTTGCGAGCTAGTTGTGTGTGTGCAAGGTGTGTGACCTAGGTGTGAATGATTTGTAGGTGTTGGAGAATTAATTGAGGTTTAATAAAGTGTGTTTCAGGTTTAGGAATGATTTATAATCATGTGTGCAAGAGATTAAAGCCAAATAAATATAAAAAATAAGAAGATAGAGCAAGTTTGATGTCACCTAGGGTTTGTGAGCTGAATAAGTGATCTCCATCAGGTTGTGGCAGAAGAAAAATCAGAGATCATATCTTCATAAGGTGGTTAAGTGGGTGATTGATCATCTTGGGGGGTTGTAGCCTCCTTTTGGAGTTGGTGCTTCACAAAATTAGGGGTTAGTGCTCCTTGTAGGGTTGGAACTCTACTAAACTAGGGGTTGGTGCTCCTTGTGGGGTTGGTGCCTCACTATAAATTTGAAACATATCAATAAAAATATTGTGTTTCAGTGGGTTTTCTTCCCTTGAGGGTTTCCCACTTATATCTTGTGTTCATGTGTTTATTCTATGTTTCATGGTTACTTGCATGTTTGATATTTGATGGTGTGCACACATTAATGGATGGATAAATGAATTTGTGGTTGTTTGAATAATCTAAAATATGGTTTAAATTTTTATAAGGATTGATTCACCCCCCTCTCAGTCCATTGTGCTTATAACAATTGGTATCAGAGCTGGTCCTTCTGGAGAAGCTTAACAACTTGAAGGAGATCTTCTGAAGCACAAATGGGTGGTAAGAAGAAGAATTCTTAGAAAGGGAAGAACTCCAAAGATGATTGTTGTTCTACTTCAAGTGAAGGTAAGAATTTCTTAGAAAATTTTCCTAAAGTTTATTCTCCCTTAGGAGTTGTAACTTGTGAATTTGGAGAAGGATTTTTTGATTCAGATTCAGATTGTGAAGAGTCACCTTGGGAAGTAGTAAAAAGGGAACTTTATCATGCTAGAGATGAGAACCAAAAATCACACAACAAATTGATGAAATGATGAGAAACCATGAAAAATAGATTAAGCTCCTTAAAGGCAAAGTTGAAGAATGAGAGTAAAGAACATGATGAGATCACAAGGCATCTAGAGGAACAGTTAGAGAGAGTTGTTGCCAACCTTGAATCCAAGGAAGATGATCATGAGCATAGTCATGACTATTCAGGTTTTGGAGTCACAAATGGAGGAGGCATCTAAAACTCTAAAGGTAAAAGAGGAAGAATGTACTCAGCTGAAAACATAAATTTCTCATCTCAATGATAGACTCAAGTCTAAGGAGGATGAGTGCATCAAGTTATGAAATAGGCATGAAATCCTTACATTCAAGACTTGATCTAGTTTTAAGCAAACTGAAAATGTTTGAGAAAAGTGCAAATGATCTAGATAATATTCTTGGCAATCAAATATCAACAGGTGATAGGGTTGGTTTGGGGTTTAATGATGACCTCAAGGGAGAGGAATTGAAGGTGCAAGAGGACAATTTTAAGAAAAAATGATAAATAATCATGTAAGGAGGATGAAAATAAGGAGATCATCCACTGAAGGACAAAGAGAAGCCAAAGCCTATTAGGCAATCTAATGCATCAAGGTATGAAAGATCATTCAATGGTTATTATTTCTCATGTTATGATTTTGGTCATAGGGCTAAAGATTACAAGAAAATGTCTCTTAGGAATGGTGTAGGGTTCTTCCATGGTGAATGACATTTATGTTGTGAGTATGGTCATAGAGCCAATATTGTGGATGGAATCTAAGAGTGTTGAGCCAAGAAAAAGTAAGAGGATGTTCATCAAGAGATCTGATCCTAGAGATACTCAGGCATGGAAATAAAATAGAAATGATCATGTTAAAAATGTTAGATATGCTATAAGTGCAATGAGGTAGGACATGTTACTAGTGCTTGTTTGAATATGTACATCTAGTCATATTGATGATTTGAAAAGGAGAAGTACAATAGTATGTTACAACTGTAACAAAGTTGGTCATGTTGCAAGGAATTTCTATCAAATCTTTCAAGTCAAAACAAGAAGTTTTCAAGGTCCTAGTGTACAAGGAAGGGGTCTTCTAAGGAATAAAATACATGAAAATGGTTCCAAGAAGGAATTGGGAACCAAGAAGAGATCTTCATAATTAAAAATGAGTGATGATGGAAGGAATAAGAGTACAAAACATAGAATGCAAATCATAAGAAAGAAGAAGAAGAAGGATTCTTCCAAGTACCTATGAGGGCTTGAACCTCTTCAAGACCTTCTTTTAGGTCTTCTTGGTGTCATATACCTTCACTATGCTTCTTGGAGGTATATCAACGAAAATGAAGCATTGGTGTGAGGGGGAGTGGTCTGAGTCTAAATGTGCCTCCTCCATGAGGTCAAGGTATGTCATTTTAAGCTCTTGTTCATATTCTTGTTGGTTCATGATGATTTTTCATGTGTGAGATGTCATTATCTATGTTTTTGTGGTCATAAGAAGTCATGTATGTGTTCTTAAAGTTTGAGTGTTGCATTCTCATGATGTAATGTCTAGTTTGAGGTATCTTAGGAAGTGTAAGAGTAATGTTGACACATTTGTGAAGTTTTTCATATCATGATACTCTTATGAAGAGTCCTTATTTGATATGTGTTAGTTACATGTCATGGTTGAAGGAGTCTGTCTAGGATACAAATTCTGAGTCTTAATGATGTCATAAGGTTAGTAATTTGTTGTAAAGGGATGTATCAAATATGTCTATAAGTCCATAATGAGTATGAATCTATGAAGGTGTCAATTTTTTTTGTAAAGGGTCATCAAGAGTCTCAATGTATAAGTATTGTCATCATCAATTGTTTGGGCATGTTTGTCTTGGTCTATGTGTGCCATTAGGTCTTGTATCATGAGATTTTTAGGTGTGAATATATATTTGAACGTGTTGAATAAGAAGATATGTTTGAAGATGGACAAAGTGATCAAGTGATGTCTTGATCAGTATATTGCTTCTAAAGGTGGATTGTGGCCAAGACATGAACAAAACTAGTGTGCTATAGAGAATTTCAAGGAGGTTTTCAGGTATGTAATTGGTAACTTCTTTCTTCTTATTCGTTGAAAAGGTGATTAGAGTGTTAGGAGATGTCAAATACAATGATGTATAATCATTTTTGAGGTCTTTGAAATGAGAGAATTGGAGCAATTTTGTATACTTCTTTGCCCTGAAATGAGCTATCAGAGTACATTGAATGGTATTGATGAAATTCTAAGATATGGAAGGTTAAACTAATGATAATTTTAGAGGATAAAAAGTTGTAAAAATAATCTAGAAACTGTGTAATTTTTTATTCAAAAGGTTTTATGCCATGAAAAGGTATGAGGTTCCTGAAATTCATGATAGTCCTGATTGTTAATAGTAAAGAGTGACAAAGACCTAATTAAAAAGAATGAAGTTACAAACTGGGAAAATTTCCTTTGGTATCAAGATTAAATGTTTATGGAGGTGTTAATATGGTTAATGGAAGTACTGTATCATCTTTTTATTGTGAGAAAAGTATAAATGGTGCAAATATCAAGAGTGAAAGGAAGTTATTTGAGTCTACTAAGTGTATTTTCTCTTCTACTGCATTTGTGCTGACATTATGTTGACGTTTTTCTACTATTTGACAAAGTTACAGAACTAAGTTTATAAAGTGATTTTCAATCTATCTAGTCCACATATGAGTGCTCATTGGCATGACATAAGCTCCTACAAATATGGGTATTGTTGAACATCATTTTTGTGGTGATTATAGCATGTAGATTCATGGTTGAGCATTGGTAAAGACATCACTATGATTAGGAAGAAAGATTGAAGATGATCTCAGAGTTGGTGAGATTGAGGTTATTGCTCCTTGTACAAATTATCTACCCACATGATAAAAATTATTGTGAAAGGAAGAGTATGAAGTTTTTCATATGTATCATGATAATGTGAGTCAATTCAAAGATGACATGATGCTCCATGAATTGTTCTAGTGATTGACTTGATGGAAAGGTCAAATTTTTGGTCACAGTGGTCTTAGAACTGAAAGTGGGTCTCTACAGCTAGCTAAAAGTATAATCCTTGTAAGAGGAAGAGCATGATGGTCTTAGGAGTGAACACTAAGATGCCTATAGGTGCTTAGAAAGGTATGATGAGAGGAATCTTAAAGAAAATACAATGTCTCAGATGCATGTTATGGGTGGACAAGTTGATAAGTCAATAAGAGAAGCAAGTGGCTAGGTTTATCAATTTTGTTAGCATAAAAATATGTCTCACAAGTTTAATCTCAGCCAAAGATGATGTTATAGTACAATATGAAGAGAAAATGTTGTTTAAGGTGTGTTAAAGCTATTAATGACAGAAGGAGTTATTCTTGGTGTTCTTGACTTTTAATGAAGGTTGATTGAACTAATGCGTTAGTGAAAGTGTTGCTTGATGACTGTTTGCTGAAGACACTATGTGTACAGGGGTAAGTCATGACCTTCTACAAGTGTGAATGATGTGTAATGAAGTATTCATGACAGGAGGAGTGCATATGTTTACTCCTTGATGGTACCTCATGTGATTTGATGTGCTAGAAAGGTATTTTATTGAAAACTCTAAAGCTAGACATTGAGCCAAGTTGATGTTCTATAATAATATGCAAAATATGTTTCTATAGGGATGTACTGTGTGTATGAGCTCAGACAAGTCAGGGGGAGCAAGTGAGGATGCTTCTAGATCATGTTATGAAGATCTTCAAAGCATACAAGGTATGAAGTGGATGTTTTCTTAATTTTTCAATTTATTTTTATTCATGAATGCATTATTCAATCAATTAGGACTGTAAAATTCTATAAAAGATCTTCAGGACAACGTTGAAATGTATGGCTCATCCCCAAGCCAAGTAAACAAGGTAAGATGCATGATTCCGTACCTTTCTACTAGAGATAGTTGTATTAAGTCCAGGGGGAGTTATGGGTTGCTTTGATAAGGTATGTATGAGGTTCTAAAACTTGTCAAAGTTGGTTGAAATTTCTCTAAGATGATTGTTTAGGGACATGAGTCCTTGTGGTTGAATGTTGACAAGAATGATAAGTAAAAAACTTGATATATGCCTAGACAAGTTGGGTTTTGGTCAAGAAATATGGAGTGATAGTTTGATATGCTTAGTTTTGAAAATTTTGGCATGTTCTCAGTATGCATGGCTCAAATTTTACTCTGCTACAATAGTCACATGAAGGCTAAAACAAGGTTGAGGAATAAAATGGCAATTTTTTCATGCCTAAATGGTGGAATATGATGTTTTAGCTCCAAACATGGTAAGATGATGCTATTTTCATGATTTATTGATGTTTTTAGATGTTTTATATGCTTTTCATAGGGGTATATTGGTTATTTCATTCTTGAAAAGATGCTAAAATTCAGGTATGCCTGTGTCATTAATGTAAAAACGGGGAGACGTTCAGGTAGTCTTCCATCAGTGACAAAGGGGAGATTGTTGTCATGTGGTCCTATTAGGTGTTTTCATTGATGAAAAACCACATTAATGACAAAGTGGATGCTTTATTAAGGTCATATGATGATGTTGACATACTGGTTCATATGTGTTTATGGTGATGTAGTGAGATTTAGTGAGGATTTTTTTCTCTTACAAGCCCATTAAGATAATTAGGTGATGTTGCATGGAGGTAGGAGATTCTTGGATGATTAAGAAGGATGTTTTCATGTTGGATAGAAGGTTTTGAGAGTGTTTAGGAAATTGAATTAGGGTCATGGTGTAGATACAAGTGATTTTGTATGTTACATGTGCTCATCTAGAGCAGGTATGATTGCTAAGTGGTATGTGATTGAGATTTGGAGCTATATGATCACATGGATATATGTATTCAAGTATATCATGGTGTACTAGGTATGTTTGGGTCATTTTTAGTGGTTTCATGATGAGTTGTAGCATTCTTCTAGTTAACCCTAGCTTCTACAGTGTGAAACCCTAAGGAGTTGCTATGCAAATGAGATAGGATGGAGAGTTTGAGGTATGATGATGAAATTATGATTATTAGAGATGTTAGTGTGATGTGTCATGGTACTTTTGGAAAATTTTTAGGTTTATGTGATGATAATTTTACAAGTTATAACATTTTATGTGAGATAGGGTCAAAATATAGTGCAAATCAAGCTTGAGTTTGAGCTTCTGATGCTCGAGGTGTATGAATTAGGTGTGAATGATTTGTAGGTGTTGGAGTATGAATTGAGGTTGAATCAAGTGTGTTTCAGGTTTAGTAATGATTGATATCACGTGTAAAAGAGATTAGAGCCAAAGAAAGATCAAGAAGAAGAATATAGAGCAAGTTTGTTGCCCTAGAGTTTGAGCTAGGGTTTGTGAGCTGAATAAGTGACCTCCATCAGTTGCGGTAGCAGAAATATTAGAGATCAGATCTTCATAAGGTGGTTGAGTGGGGTTTTTATCATCTTTGGGGGTTGTAGCCTCCTTGTGGAGTTAGCGCTTCACAAAATCAGGGGTTGGTGCTTATTGTAGGGTTGGTGCTCTACTAAACTAGGGGTTGGTGCTCCTTATGGGGTTGGTGCCTCACTAAATTTGAAACATATCAATAAAAATATTATTTTTCAGTGGGTTTTCTTCTCCTTGAGTTTTTCCCACTTATATCCTTTGTTCATGTGTTGATTCTATGTTTCATGGTTACTTGCATATTTGCTATTTAATGGTGTGCACACATTAATCATTAGGTAAGTCAATTTGTGGTTGTTTGAATAATCTGATATCTGGTTTAAAGTTTTATAAAGACTAATTTACCCCCTCTCAGTCTATTTTTCTTCAAACACTTCCCCTTGGTCCTCCACATGACCAACTTGTAGCACTTCGGAGGGCTTGTTTGGCATATCTCGCTCCTCCCAGATTGCAGATGTGTTTGAAACTTAGCATGATCCTTTAGGTGAATTTTTGTGCACATATTTTCCCAATTCCAAAGGGAACATAGGGGACACAAAAATTCTCCCCTCTTTATCCCCTTTCATGGTTCCTCATATGATAAAAAACAAGCTCCGCGATGCTAAGGCTAACCTTCCTCCTTCTCCCTCTCACTCCACCTTGCAATGACACTTGTTAGCACCAAAATGAGTCAAATTTTCTTGAACATCTTATCCCCATATATAAGGGGAAAAAGGGGACAAAAAAAATTTCCCCATGCCCATGCTCCCAAAACCCTAATTCTTTCCCTAGCTACTTTTACTCTTCCGTGATTAAAGTTAATTGCCAGGGCAAGTTAAAAACATAAAAACTAACTGTCAACTCCATTTTTTAATCTAGTTTTACCTTTCTGCCACCATTGAATCCATGAAACCTTCAAGTGCATCAAAAAAATCAATCATACTTCCCAACATATTCTAGAATCATCCATGGTTGCAAGAAACGAAGCTTTATTCATAATTCTTCATCTTGAAAACTGATTGCACCAAAGATTTCAACCGATTTTCCTTCTTTCAAGCTACCTGTGATGACTGTAACTCTAAGCATCCATTAATGGCTAAAATCATAGTTTAATACCTGCAAAAACTACCTCAAAAACTTGTTTTTTTGATTTTCAAGAGTTTCAGCGAGCAGAACACAGCGAAAACTGGAACACAAGATCGCAATGAGGAGTTGAATCCAAAAATGATGTTTCTAATGTAAAACAAAACCATTTTTAATAGTTACTAAAAATAGAATATTCTAGGATCCTCCACATGCTAAAATAGTAATTCCCTTAAATTTCAAGCTCTGATCAATCAAATAATTTGGAAACAATGCAAAATAGCTAGTAGGGCAAAATTGATAGTTTTCCCAAAATATCAGGTTCAGAAAAAACAACCCGCTAAATATAGAAACTTGCTAAAAATGATAAGGCATCATCAACGAAGGTGAATTGAGTATGCTATAAGCTTCAAAAGATCAAATTTGAGTAAAAGGGCCAAATTTCCCAAAATAACAACTTCATGGGCCCACCTTCTAAAAATAGAAAGTCTTAGTTTTTTGTGTAGAAAGTTGCAGTTGGCTTCATTTTTGCTCATCTCACTACTTTTTGATGTGCTCAAAAGGTTGTAAGGTGGTTGCATAGCTCAAAAAATTAAATAATCTCTCTGCAAGGATCTTTAAGTACCATCTTAAGCATAATTGTATAAAGTAGAATAATAGATCATTTTGAGGCACAACTGGTGAAATTCAGAAACATTGTGCAGTCTGAAAGGATTTGTAAGGAGCTAATAAATCCATTGAAATATAAGCCAAGGAATCATCAAGTCTTAATCCACCTTTATCTCTCCAGTGATTTGGTTGAGTTGAGCTCGGTGAGCTGGGCAAGTCAAGTGAGCTAGTCAAGAGTTCATCCTTTCCTATAAGAGGCACATAAAAAGTGAGGTATGCAAACATCATAGATGCTCTTGAGTTAATAAAGTTAGATAATTTATCTTCACTTAGGGAACCTTATAAGATGATAACAAGAAACCACCCTGGCTTTAGTTGACAACATTTGCATAACAATGTTCTTAAACACTCAACTAAACACCTAACAGTATAATTAATCATTAAGGGGTTCAAGAATCATGGAGTTGGTTTATGATCACTAATGAAAATTGTGAAATCCTAAGGGAAAAAAAATTTATACTCACTCTCACTATGGATCAAGGAGGAATCATCATGAGTGATACCCGTGTTAGTCTCGAGCTCTAATAAGAAGGTTTCATAACAGTGTTTTAAAACACTCGTTTGACAATCTGAGATGTTTGTGCATCCTGCAGAAGGAGGAGATTGTGATCACCATGTCTTAAATCAACAAGTTCTTCATTAACATCAGACTAGGAAACTTCTTCCTTCTTCTCTCTTTCTCCCTCTTTCTTCTCTCCCCTTTCTAATTCTTCATTATATGCAATCATGGTAATTTGTATCATTCACTTAAGTGAATTTCTAAAGTTGAATGTAAAAGTCCCTTTGATTTATAAAAAGGGGACTTATTTTCTTCACTTCTTAGGAAGATGTCAAGTCACAAGTGGAATATGACCATAAGATTCATGTGGGAGGTAGATGTGAGGTAAATTTGCAATGTGATTTAATTTAATTTGAATTAAATCTTTATTTCATAGTAACTATTGTAAAAAATAGTATATGAATGCTAAATTATAGTAATGACACAAGAAAAGAAGAATATAAATGTGATACCCTAAGCAAGTAAGGGATATAGTGAGACTTAACTGATTTCTTAGCATACTGGAGGTGATCTGGGTAGGTGAAAATGTTGAACAAACTGTAGATAGTGTCGTTAATGCTCACTGTAAAGTCTAAGATTCAAGAATGACGTAGCACAATGGTGGCCATAGGATGGCAAAGGAACTTGGGTGTTGGTGGCCGTACAAATGCTCAGGAACTAGTTTCTTCAGTGTAGCAAGGGATTCATTGTTGATCCTTGTGTGTCGATTGATATTCACTTTTTGATCCCCGAGGGTTTTTGTAACATGCAAAATAGAATGACTACCTACACATATCCAAAAACCACATCAAATATAATTAAAAATATGTAAAATGTGGAGTCATACTTACCCTAGTGGTGACCTGAAGAGTAAACTTACTACCAATCACTACACTACATCTTAGACCCCATGTAGTTCTTGTGTGTGTGTAGAAATGGTGGCATAACATTTTCTTATGTAAGTTACACAGTGATAGCGGGCTAGATCTAGAATATAGCAATGTATAATATGTGTGGATGGAATATAATAGACTTCCCCTCCTATGCAATGTATACATAAGTGATGCAACCATTTTCCCTTGTATGCATGCTAGATGGATGTCATTGGAGTGCTTTAATGTGTTTCAATGCAAGCTTAGGTGGTAATAGTAATGCTTAGTGCTTGGTCCCAAATTTTGAGAAGTAACTAAGTATATATATGATTCCCTTGTTTGAATTTCAGAATTGAAAACTGGAATTCCAACCCATAAGTGAAAAGGATGCTCAAAAGATAAGAGAGACCCAAAAAGAGTGAGAAAAGGTAAGAATGGGTTAGGAGCTCGTAGTATGGATAAAAGCACTTGGGCACTGGTGTCTTAATTGGGTATTAGTTTTTGAGGCCATAAAGGATAAATCAATCAAGTTACCTCAAGGATGTAAGGTGTGTAAGACCTTACAGAAAGCAAGAAACAAAGAAAAGAGGCCAAAGATAGTTGTTAACTACTAGTTTTCTTGCTTAGGAAGAATATATACATTAGTACACTTTTGGACCTAGAAATGTACCCAAGTGCATTATTTTGTGTCTACATTTTCCCCCACTTTATGTGCTGAGTGAATACATGATAACATAAAGTAGATAAAATACATGTACCTTATGATCCTGTAGAAAAGAGTGTTGTTGATAGTGTGCCGAGTGGACAAGTGAAGCATGGAGTGATTGAAAAATGAAGCATAGAGGCTACGAAACAGAAGTGGATCCTAGGGGTGAAGCGTGTACATTGTAGCATGTTGTTGTAGCTTATGTGAGCTGCTTCATATAAGCATAGAACTGCAAAAGAAGATCAAGAAAGTACCCAAAGTTCTGTATACGATATATCAAAGAAACATGTGTATAAGTATGTAAAGAGTGTAAAAGTGTGTAAAAAGGAAAGCGTGCACCAGATATATAAGAGAGAAAAAGATAGAAAAGTGTATTGCTACTTGTAGATTTTTGATTTGAATGCTGAAGGTGAGGGTTTTGCGCAATCTCATGCCAAGAGTGAGTTTTTGGGTGATCTTACACCAAGTGTGAGTTTTTCTGTGATCTCACGTCGAGTGCAAGTTTTTTGGGTGATCTCATTCCAAGAGCAAGTGTTGGGGAGAGAGGTATAGTTTTACTCTCGTTTCATGACTTTACCTAATAGGCACCACTGCAGATGATACGTCCCAATTTGTTTTATTTGTCATAATTTGTTCCAATTAGTTCCAAATTATTCCGATTATAATGATTGTAGGATATATAATGCATTCTACGACTGAAGGCCAATGTCTGTTACTATAGAACTACTCTATAAACTACCATAGACTATGTTCTATTGAGAAAATGATTGTGTCTACCCCCAGGTCATTAGCGCGTAGGGGAGGACATGAGCATCTAGACGCTAGTGTCTGGTTTTGGGTATTAGTGTCTGCTCTATATGTAAGGTCCAAGTCTATTTCTGGAATGCTCTGTGATTGTGTTCCTGTGTTGTTTCTATATCATGCTGATATAAACTATATCTCTATGTTGTTATAGGGGTGATTTTATAAACCAATGTATGCCCTCATCATTTGAGGTGCATGCAATGATAATAGGAGAATGTGGCCCAAAAGATAATAACTAATGTTATTCTGAAGTGGATACCTGTAGGGGTAGGGAATGTGCATGGTAAAAACTAAGGCACATGTAAAAAAGTGGGCTAGAAATATGTGTTATTAGTAAAAGTAGCTAACATGCAAAAGAAGACATTGTAACAAGCAAGTGTGCAGATAAGATAGACCAAGAAAAGAGGGTTTCAAACATGGGACATCGCTCACAATGTCACAAGACAATCATGTCTGAAGAAGCCAAAAGAATACAATGATTACACAAGACATAGGGCATAGCCCACAAACAATACCATATAATAGCAAAAAAGATCAAGAAAAATGTATCAGACAACCATGGTGGCATATAGTCCTACAAGAAAAATGCTACACATGAAGCACTCATTAGTATGTTATAAAGATAAATAGTATAAGTGTGTATAAATCAATGAAAATTAAGGTAACTCGTAATGAGAAGTAATGACTATTGTATCAATATAACATGAAGTGTCTAAAATGTTTGAGTAGTGAAAGTAGATGCCCCATAAGCTTTGGTGGGACTGGTAAAAGGTAAAGTGCCAAGCATCATTAAAACATATAAGAACATGTAAGAGATATGCATTCACCTTAAAATACCAAGTGAAGGCACATGTTTATATATATAAAAAGATGATGACATACTAAGAATCTATCAAGCATGGAAAACAAAGTGTAACATGTAAGTAGAACAAACTAGGAAGATAAAATGTAACCAATATATGCAAATGTTTTATATGAGTGTGATGGTGTGATATGTAAAATGTGAAGATGATAGGAGAAACGCACCCCCCAATAGATGTGTATGAGATGAGTTTCATTTATAGGGACCCTTAACAGTTAAGAATGAACTATAAAACAAGAGTTTATCATCAGTTAATGTGTCGTGCAAGAATATATGCTATAAAGATGTATCATGAATAACTGAGTGTGAAGTGTGGAAGGTGAGGTTCATTGATGTAGTATGCCCTCAACATTCAAGTGTGAACCATATAACGAGATTGGGTCATAGGTAATGCTGATACAATGTGTGTATCAAAGGGTGTAGAAATACTGGGAAAGATTAATCATGAAGTGCGAAGTGTGATAGTAGACACTAGAGGCAGTTGTTAGCAATGGAGGGGGAGAAAGCGTGATGCCCCCATAAGGTGTGTGACTGGATAAGGATGAAATAAAATCTTCTAGGAGATCATCAATGTCAGGGTCATAACCGACATGATTTGGATTAGAGACTTGGTAAGTAATAGTATGGGGTTGGTCATATAAAGATCATGTACGACATAAATTGTACTTGGCTATAACATATTCTTCATCAGTAAAAAGAGGTTGCGGGAAATCTTGTGCATACTAGCGAGTTAGATTTTGAGTATATCCAAGGAATGAATCATTGCAAATAGAGATGTGGCCAAAAGGCATGGGAAATGTGATATCAGTATGCTTGGGATCCAAAATGCCACCAATTTAGTTAAGCCAAGACTATCCAAGTGTGAGTGGAGAGGAAATGAGAGTACGTGTAAGGAATCCCAATAAATGGAATAAATAGAGGCCATAGATAGTGGTATCAAATACCCATCCATGATACAGGTGAGGAGAGTGAGGTGGGGGAGGAGATAAGCAAGTGTGAATCCTAAGTGAGCTAAACCATCATGTGTGCAAATAGTTTCATAGTAAGTAAGGTGAATGGAATATGAGGCCAATAAGAGTCATGTATGAAGAGAGTGCATTTGAAGGGATCAAGGTGCGACGCAAAATGAGTTTGGGGAGATGCAATAGGTGGTAAAATGTCCAATGTATGGATGGTCCCCTGGAAAAATTTCATGGAATTAGTGGAAGGAGGGGGTTTTTTGAATTGTGATTAAGAAAAATATGAATAATATAGGTGCCTAATCTGATTGCAATGTAGCAGTAAATAAATGAACAATTAAGTATAATATAGATCCAAACAAAATAAGCTAGAAGGTATGAATCCATAGTTACAAAGAAGGGATAAGAAGAATTAGCTGATTTGAAACCAAATTTAAACTGTCCCAAAGTGCTAACCAAGTGAACAGAGAGGGATAAACGTCACATAGAGCCTTAGAAAAATGTGCGAGCTGTCGTCTTGCTTGGAAAAAGGAACCTTGAAATGGGTAGGGGTGCCTGCGGACACCACAGACCAATATTGGCCATCTGTGATTGCGGAAAATCTCAAAAACTATATTTGACTGGTTGCAAGGTGTTCGATTTCCTTCGCATTTGGTTGCTTGCACAATTCACCAAGGTCGTTGATAACATGCAATGAAAGAATAACCTATAAAACCCTAAAAAATACATCAAATCCTAAAAAGGAAAGATGCAAAATGAGGGTTTGGACTGTCCTCAGTTGCCAAATTAGTAAACTCATGAATAAGCATTGCACTACATTTTAGACCCAACGTAGTTCTAGGTGTGTGTGTGTGGA
The DNA here is from genome assembly GCA_019776745.2 of Taxus chinensis. Taxonomy (NCBI): domain Eukaryota; kingdom Viridiplantae; phylum Streptophyta; class Pinopsida; order Cupressales; family Taxaceae; genus Taxus; species Taxus chinensis. The sequence continues at coordinate 594,229,996 of CM034154.1, read as the reverse complement.
ATTGTGCCCTAGGTGGCTTTTGTATGTGTCACACTTGATAGTGAGAAAATAACTAGATGTAAGAAATACAAACATATATGTGCATGAAATAGAATGAAATTCACCTCCTATGAAGTGTATGCAGAATAATGCAGTCCTTTGCCTTTTAATGGACTCTTGAATGCTCTTGAATAGCCTTTAGATGCAGCCTTAGGTGGTGATAGCTAATGCTTAGTGCTTGGTCCCTTACTATGATCACATAACTTTATATTTATATGATTCCCTTGCTTGAATTTTATAATTAATCCCAAAAAGTCTGAACACCAAAAAGATAAGATGCTCAAATGGATAGAAAGGACCCAAAAGATGTGAAAAAAGTATAAAGAGGTCAGGGGTGCCTAGAGGGGATGGGGGAGCTTAGCCCTAGAGTCCTGGCTGGGCACTAGTGTCCAGATTGAAAAAAACCGAGATATGAAAAGAAAAATTGAGATAGAAAGTGTGTAAGACCAAAAGTGGCAATATAAAGCAAGAAAAAATGACCAAAGAAACAGGTTAATTAATACTTTTCTTACTTAGAAATCATATGAATAATAGTATGTAATTAGGACTAAATAATTACTCAAAGTGCTTGATTTTGTGTCTACATTTTCCCCCACTTTATGATGTTGAGAAAATGATCAATAACATAAAGTATATAAGAGATGTGTACCTGATAACCATGTATATTGATGACAAAAACATGCTGAGAGTCAAGGAAAAATGTCGAGTGGTAAAAATGTGGGGCGTGGAAACTAGAGAGGAGAAAGTGCAAAAAGTGATGATGATAATGATGACCCTAGGGCGGAAACACATGTGTAGATCTTGTTGTTGTGCCTATTGTTGATGTCGATGATGATGTTGTTGATGTAGGATGATGTTGACTACCACTTCCCATAAGGACATACCTGCAAAAGATAAGAACACACAAGTAGTAAAATTCGTATGTTTATGAGTAAAAAACAAGTAAGAAAGTATGTAATATGCAAAAATGTGAAAAAGGAACACGTGCACCTGATTTGTGATGAGGAAAATAGTGTAGAAAGGATCATGTAGATGATGTAGAGGAGCAATATTTTTGGGCGATCTCATGCTGGCTACGTAGAATGCAATTTTTTTAGGCAATCTCACACCAAGAACTAGAATAAGTGTAGGGAGGAAAGTCTGGTGTCATCCTCCAACCTTTAACTGATTCTCAAAGTATGGAACACCAGTACAGATGGTGTGTAAATATCTCATATGGTTCAACTAATTCTGATCCAATGCTGAAGAAGAAAATGTTATATGGTGTATGTATGCTGAGTGTTAAGGGTTATATGCCTTGTAAAATCCGTTGTGTGAAGTGCTGTTGACTATGTTGCACTGAATAATGTTGTGTAACTGTCCCTTAGTCACAGGCATCTAGGAAGGGTCATGGGCATCCAGGGGGTACTATCTAGGTCTAGTCACTAGTGTCTATGTTGTGATAAGGAATCAAGTTAGGATCTAAGCCCTGTCTGATCCTGATGACTGTGTTGTACTGGTATTGAATTATGCTATATGGTGACTGTGAACTATTGTATGGGGTGCATGATTCACCCAAATGATGCCCCCTCGTTTGGGGTGCATGTAACGTCATTGAGGAGAATGCAACCCAAAGGAGGACCGACCATTGTGTTGGAACTGTGGCCTACAGGGGGAGAGAGTGTGCTTGGTATAAACCAAGTCACATGCAAACAAAGTGGGGCAGAAACAAGTGTTAGTATAAGCAATACAAACACGCATGTAAAATGTAAGATAGTAAAAAAACATACAATGTGTAAGTGTAGACACCGAAAATCTAGGTTCCCTCTTTCTCACCGTCTCAAGTTCATTTACGATAAAAAATGATTCACTTACGACACTCGTGACATTAAATCACCTATTGGTTCCCTTTAATTAAATTAATTTAATAAACATACCACCACATCCCTAACTCTAATTAATTAATTTAAATCAAATAGATAAATATCTTCACACCTCACCCTCATACCTCACCATGCTAACTCAGACACCTTCACTAGTTACAACTAACTATCTAGTTTACTAACCTTTCAAAAATATCACTCAACCACCCCTAACTTATCCCTAACCACCTCTCCACACTTAACTAGTCTTCTAAAAAGCACTCACATCCTCATCCTAAATAATTTAATTCAGTTCGAATCTCTCCCCCTTATCATCCTAACTACCTTCGAAATCCTCAAAATCAAGTTCAAAATAGAAGGAAAATCACTCCTTTTGGACACCTAACTAAGATTTCCTGAAATCGCCTGCAATTTTCCCGATCGTCGGTGATCTATATAAACTTGTTTCCTGACCACTTTTGGGGAATAATTTTCATGTTTTATAGGTAAAATTTACCCTTCTTTAGGCATTCCAGAGGTCAATTATCTTCAACCAAGATCCATTACCATTACGTTGCTCCAAAATCATCAATTTGGTCGTCGTATCATCCATTTTCATCATCAAGTCATCTTCGTTCATCTACTAGATAAAATCGATCACTCATGTTAGGTAATCATTTCATTTTTGTATGTTTTAGTCACTAATTACAAGTAAAATTATTCATCTATTATTTATCATGTCATATATGCTCTGAGAATTTATTTAATCATAGTTTAATTAATTTTTTATCTCTATTTCTGTAGACTGTTAAAATCCATAGCAATCGCCTGCGATTGGCCTAATCGCCTGATTCCTGTGCAAATTTTACTTTGCAATATTTCTTATAATTTTCCTAACATTTGCCTAACCTTTTTATTTGTTTTCGTCATTTTCTAACTTTTTTTGAGCATGGTGATTTCAGATGGCCTTAGGAGGTAATAATTACCCTATTGTTGTCATTGATTCTTTTCCCGTTATCTGTAATCCTCTTTACTAGGAGCAGTACGAGATGCTTCACCATCTAGAACTTTGTGCAATTCAGTTTGCACCATTTGATTTCATTTAGAAGCTATTTTTACATCAACCCAACATATCACAAAGGCAATTGAGGCATTTTGGGATATGTATTACGAGGCTCAAAGGATCCACAAAGACCTTCCACAATATGAGCATAACTATGAAACAGGTTTAGACATACTGAAGGATTACCACACTGGTATCAGAGTTTGACAACAATAGTTACATTAACATCCTTGAAACTAGGCATACCACACTTCCACATCTCTACAACACTTAGAAGAAGTGTCGGACTTCTTTGCAGAGGATTTCATTTCTGAACCCGAGTCTTATTTCACCGAGGAGGAAGGATCTAGTTGGTTCTGTAGGGTCCAACCTTCTCTGAAAATTTGTATACAGATCAAGAATCCAGTCTTTGGATCTAAGCTTGTCATTATCCTTCTTATGTATATGTCCACCTAAATAAGTGACACAGTTGGTCATATTTTCCACTTTATCCTATTGTATCGTAGCTTTATTATTATCAATAAAAAACTTAATTGTTTCTTGAGCAGGTTGATATCCGTCAAAGGAAGTCTTTGGGCTTCTAGGGATTGATCTTTTTCCAAACAACCTACCCATTTATTTTACTAACATTATCTTGTTTAAATGATTTGATTTGTAGGCTTGATTGCAGGGAAAAAGAAGCCTTGTTTAATTTCTTCAAAGTGCATAATATCACACAATCGCACATCCTTATGGGTATCCCAGAAACCCCACCATACTGAGGTTGAGTTAGGTTGTTACCCCTTGAGAAATCAAGTAAACCAAAGGTAAAAACCGTGCTCAACATTCTGACATACCTCGATGGGACCATTATTCCCTTTTTTCTAGTTCATTTTATCATTAGAATTATCACTATTTTCACTGAACTATCAACCGCCTGTAATTGGCTCAATCGCTTTGATTAGCCCAATCGCTTGTGAATTCCCCTGTGTTGTTTTCTTATCATCTCATAATCAGTTTGATATTTATTTGATTTCTATTTTCTACTTCTGCTAATTTGATTGCAGAGTTTTTTCTGAGGGTTTACTTTATGGATTTCCTAAACACACGTGCTTTGAAAAATTGCTAAAGTTTAAATAAAAAAAAAAAAGGAGCGCTCTCACGGTGAGTTTTAAAAACCATCTTTTTTACTTTCCATCTTGCATTTTGTTCGTTTGTCCTCATCAAAATTAATATTTCATTTTGGGTCTTAAAATGAACCATTCCATACTTCTTTCTCACCTAGTTTTAAGTAGGGAAGTTAATTGGTTGCATTCACTTATTCCTCCCTCACACACAACCAAATCACTTCAAAATAAAAAATGCAATTCAAAAAAATCCCACCTAGGTGAAAAAGATTGGGATTTCATCACCCAACAGGGAAATTGACTCAGTGTTTTGGCCAAGTATAATCTCCTATCTATCGATATATATTGGCTCAACACCTAACTCCCTTATCATAGCGAGGACCATGAAGTGAGGGGGTAGGCCCCAATACACATCCCGTACCGACAGCAGTACAAAGTTGGGCCTCACGTACCTTCGGGTATATCGAGGACTCTGCCCTTAAACATACCTGAAACCAGCTGTAGACCAACCATTTCCTAGGACCCTCATTAGCCATCTTACACATTTCACTTTTTCATAATTAATCAAGATTAATACACCTAACAACACTTTGTTTGTTTTTGCTTGCTTTTTGTAAATCAACCCATCTAGTTGTTTTCCATTTTCTAGGTGTTTTGTGTGTATTTTCTTATCATGGTACTTACTAGACAATAAACACGTAATCAACCTTTTGAAGACATGTCTACCTCACCACTTTCATTTCAACAACAGGCCCCACTTCATACTACACCACTTCCTACACCATTTTCCTCACTAATACAACCACAAGCATTGCTTTATCAAACCCACACATCCAATCCCTTTTCTGACACAACAAACTTGGAATGAATCAAGGATCAATTATAATAATGAAATAGGGATAACTATCCTTTCATTCCCCACAACAATATCATGGAAAAATTATTTATACACTAGAATCAAAACATTCATTTTCTCCCACAACATCTGAACCTCTTTTTACAATAGGGGAGAACCTATTTTTGAAGAAATGCTAGAATCGAATCCCATTTCTCTTAATGCTTATTTAGTAGTGAGAAATGTCCAAATGTAACCATTTCCCTGCACCCCAAATCTGTTATTCACACATGGTTATATAATATATGTTCATACACTTATAACCCTTCATTGCCATTGCAAACTCATTGATCAAAACCAAGACCCTCTTGTCCAACAATTATATCCCTACACTTCAAATCAACTTGAAACACCAAACAATGATCAACCCAGATCTCTACTAGCTCCACTAACCCGTTTGAAAAATAAGATGAATTTTTTTTCACCAGTCAACCTGAAACACTCGACGTCTCCTTTGGCTCGTGTTTATACGATCTTCACATGATTTCATCATAAAACACATTTTGATCAACAAACCCACATCTTCACCAAATCCTTCTATAGGATCCACACCTCCTCTAAGTAGTACCACTACTTCCTGTGTCTACATCCAACCTCTTCATAGGTATAAACACCTCCATTGAGATTTTGTCAGCCCTTTCTACAATTATGTCTTCCCAACAGGTTACTAGCCACATCCAGAACATCACTATGTCTATTCCCACAACTAAAACCATTGGTTAATACTAATGCCATTGCTAGCACACATCATGTTTCACAATACATACCACAACCTTCACAACCATTGATCTTTGTCACAGTCCACACCACTTACAAAAAATATCACAATATAGTATCCCATAACAAAGTGTTTCACAATAGGCACCGTCCTTTGTTGCTTCTGGCCATGTACTTTCCAACAAACACCTACATATTCACAACCTCTTACACAAATGTACATCAATGCCATTGCAGTATCAGTATGTTCAAACCTCATAGCCTATCACTTCAAATAAGGATCCTCATCCCATCAAAACATCCCACAACAAAACACCCCTTATCATCAAAATGTTCCATCAACAAAATGTTCTCATATAAAAGTAACATATACCTTAGCAATACATACAATATACTCAACAAAACAATTCCACAATACCATATCTCACAACAAAATAAACCTTATCAGCACAATGTCCCGTATCAACATAAAACATCCCTAAAAGAAAACATTCCTCTATCAGCAAATACATTCCACATAGCAGTATCAAACATACCAAACATACAACCCAACCAGTTCTTAATATCAACCTAGCTCATCCTCACAGTAACAAACGCAATCTGAACCTCTCCAGGATCTTTTAAGCCACATATCCAGTCTTGAATTTCTTCATCCTCATCTAAGAATGTTCTCTCTTATGATCATATTTGTAATGATGCCAATTCATTCTTCTGTACCATATAAACTATCCACCCCACTGGGAACTTCCTAAACTTATTAAGTTTTACAACAAAGAAGATCCCCAACAACACATATCTGTGCCTTTCATCATGCATGCTATCTAATAGATCATGATCAAGATCTGATGTTGAGGACCTTTCCCATGTCCCTTGTTGTCCAATCTTAGACTGGTATAATAACTATTCCACAACACTCCCTATTTTCTTTTGCACAACTTGCACAACTTTTCTTAGACCACTTTTCCATCAACATATCTTGTAAAATCACCATCAATGACTCTATATGCCATTAGACAATTTGAGGATGAATCTATCACTGATTTTCATCACTCCATTGGAGGGGTTTCACTAATCAAATATCTTTTACGTTACCACAGATGGAGTTAATCGAAATATTCTATCACGCATGTGCCAAACATATTTCATCCACTTTATAAATTCAATCATTCCAAAATTTTGATGATCCTTTTACCATGGCCTATAAACTAGAATTACGAGCTCCAGAGGATGGTTGGGTAAAGCTTCATCCTAAGAAACAAAAATTCAAGTTTCCATGCCCACGTCAACATCCAACCAAGACAAGTCCAATATAACTACCAATGCATTTTCATGGTCAAATACACTCCTTAAATAAAATCCTACTATTGAATGCATCTGCCAACAATGCAAGTATAAACACTACAGTAGAAAATTATGGTGTAATTTTTGACAAATTGATTTCCTCCAACATAATATCAATTCCACCCATTCAGCCCATCGATGTATGAATATAAAAACCCATTTAGTATCGAGATATTGATTATTGTAAATATCAGAGGGTCAATGGTCATGATATTTAAAGATGTTACACATTCTGAAATATTCTTCAAGACTTTGATTGACAAAGGTGACCTTCACTTAAATAATCCAAATGCAGCCCAAAATTAAGGTCTCAACATATTTAAACAAACCCTTTCCAAATCATCCTTCATCTTTTGATAAACCATAAACCAACGTATCCTCACCATTAATGTAATAAATGAAAATATAAGCCTATCTCTCAGTCCACCTTATCACCTAATAAAACAAAATCCATAGAATGAATATCAACAATGACAATGAGCCTAAAATTTCTACTACAAATCCTCCTTTTATTGAAACAAACATTCAAACTCCTTTCGAAATCCTTGTCACTTAGAAAATCAACACCCACATAATCAACACCAGAATCTGAAAACCTCAAATTTGTTAGAACCACCACTTGTTACTGAAGTGATTCCTATACCATTTATCACACACCACTACTAAATTCATATCTAAATCCTCCAATAAAACCACACCTACACCTTTATATGGTTTTACAAATATAACTATGTTACATCTTGTAAAAATTCTTAGCTGCAACCACCTCCACCTAAGCTAACCAAGGATTGTAGTCCCCCTCAACTCATAAAAACAAATGATCTCCAAACTTGTAAACCATTTATATTACATTATTTTCATCATCCAAATCCCTTTTCCCTTCATTAGCACCAACTTCAAAAAATACAGCTAGTTCTTCCAAAACCTCAAAAAGGCCTAACAAATAGGGAATCATTCAGGTGTTTAGAAGTACTCATTATGATGAAACCTATCATTTCCATTGTCGTCCACCTTTTCATCCACCTATTCTTCATCTAAGACACATGCCTACTTTTTGGAGACCCTCTTGTCACGACAAGAGCCAAGGCATATGGGACATTCTAAATAGAACACCATTCAAGATTTTAAGGGTCCTCACTATGTCACTCTAGATCAAAATCCCATGTATGGTCCTTTCCTCCCTCATACTGAGTTACTCACCATATTATAACAAGGGAAAATCCCATACATCAAGATCCCACCATATGAGTCCATATTCTACATCTATCGTTACACAATGGTCATCCACAATAGACCCTTTCCCTCCATCTGCCACACAATCTTGTTATTCTCCGCTAGCTGCCACCCAAAAACCATCTCCAACCAGAAATCCTCCATACCAGTTTGTAACAACCTACCTAGGAAGGCTCCCTATTCGATCCAATAAAAGGGTGTTAAATAAGATGACCTTATTAAAAACACTTTCCATTACCTCCTCCCTAAGACTTCAGATCATCATGGATGGAAACATTCTTATTATGAATTTAATGTCTTATCTGATTACCATAGAACACAAGGACATTCCATACAGGATTTTAGAGAATTTAATCAGACAGTTCGTAAGATTGTAAATTCACTCTTCCTTCCTTATTAATCAAATAAAACATAAACATTAATACTGACATCACCTGAAGAATCCACCCCTAAAACATTAATTCATCAAGTTGATGTCATGCACATCACCACTCGTTTACAAGATTACGATAAAGACATCTCCTGAGCTTCAGAAAGGTAAGGCTTACATCACCATACCTCCACCTCTTGAGCTATCAACTCCACCTAATAATCCCAAGGTGTTAATTTCCTTATCTCCAAATATAATTTAATCAAATGTCAACCCTCAAAATCCAAAAATTTCTATACAAACAACAACACCAACTTCCACTTCAATGGAAGAGGTGGTGGTCAAATAGTTTCACCAATCTACATTTTGGATGTCACTTTATGAGCTTGTCCAAACATCTCATCTAGTCATAAGCATGTCATGATAGAAGATCTCAAATCCATCACTTTACCAAACTCATGACTTAGTCTCATTTTCAAACTTTATGGGTGCTCTTAAAGCATCCACTTCTATACCATTCGAATCCTCTGAAATACCTTCTCTTAGACCAGAAGATTAGGACATGCCTCTCTTCATTTCCCTTAGATCAATGATATCTCTATCAAAAGAGTCATGATTGAAATGGTGCGGAATTAATATCATATCCTCTCTTTTATTTCACCAACTTAAGTTACCCAACATTTGTTTCTCAAACTTCTAGTCATGTTACGATCCTTTCAATGACACTATCACACCCACATTAGGTACCATTATCCTAACACTCAAATTTGGTGTCAAAACCCTACCATAACTCTTCTACATTATAGAAGGAGAAGTTTCATTACAATATGTTATTAGGAAACCCTTAGATATGCACCATGTGTTGTGTTCCTTCCACCCTCCATTAGTGTCTTAAATATGAACATGAAGGTTAGACTTACATTCCCACTAATCCAAATCCATTTAGATGAATGTTACATGATGTACCACCCAAATGATGTACTGTACCTAAATCCACATCTGAGTCATATGATCAAGCATCTACTAGCACATCGATACTTTCTTCCAAGTTACTCAATGATTCCTCTTTCAGTGAAGCTATGAAGTTTCTTACTCTTAGAGAATATCTTCTCCTCATGCTCAATTCCATCCCTTCACCAAAAACATATTATCACCCTAATAAACAACCCATGTATGACCCCAATGTAGGAGATGTTATCTCTTATGGACCAGACATACCTCAAAACAAATCTTATTTATAGAGGGCTTGATAATCCACCATGCCATCATTAACCCGCATCATATGCCATCCACGTTAAACTTTAAATTCCTTGACAACCCAAACTTCACCCGTATATATCTTCATCACTTCACATGGAAAGGTTTTGGCCTCGTACATTATGAACAAGGAATTCATGATCAACCTGTGCTACATACCCTCAAAGCTCATGAGAAAAGTGGAGTAGGTTATAAAAGCTTCACTTCTGACTTGTGTGAAGCCACTACATCCAAACTTGCTACGTCCCTAACCATTTTTGTACTAGAACCGACATCATCAACAAAACCTAAAGATCCCATGGACACAAATGACATTATACCCAAAAAAATCCCAGGCTCTTCACTCTCTATTTAATCGAATTTTTTCATTCTTTCAAAATGACCACTTGGACTTATCAATTAGTGGAACTCCCCAACTAAACTAAGTTCATAGTCTACATAATTGTATCATGTGCCAGAATCATTGAACATTGAGTGAAGATTCACTCCACCCGTAGATATCGGGCTACCTCATTCGTGTCGTGGATCGACTTGGATATTCTTGAGGCTCAATCATGCCAGATATTCGAGGACCGATTATCTTTAGAAGCCTCTACCATCTGAAACACCAACTATTCATCAGTGAATCCAAGACCTTGACATGTCAACCTAGGAACCCTCTATATGATCCTGTTGTATAGTTAAGGTCGGTCAATCTCCATTTAAGTTCTCACAAGAATGTACTATTGAATTGCACAACATTCTTAATAATTGTGTCAGTCAAGACTCCAGTCTAGGGCTGCCATATAGCTGTAGTATGCAAACTGAAGATCATGGGACTCCAACCATTGTTACTATGCCAACATAGTTACGGGGTACCCTAACGTTAACACTAGTCAAACATTCATTTTGGTTCTGCAAAATGCTACCCGTGCTTTCGTATTAGCCCGTCTCGGGCGTAGTCGCTTAAGAGCGCTGAGTTGCCCAAACACGCTCTTATCTGCCATAGTGATTTATCATACTCTGTTGATTATCCGTAGATGATGTCTCCAATTTTGATCCAAAAACTCCACTTCAAGGACCTCTAGGAAAGATACGCATCTGCGGTACCAATTTCTAGGGATCTCAATATTGATTGTCTCGCCGTGCTATTGATTGTCAACTCTATTAAACATAGATGCAGCTCATTGACTCAGTGACTACGGATGCCATGAAACACTTTCCTTTGCAAACGGATGGTTTTTCTGATTATAACCAAATTATGCCATCACCCTTGGAGTGACCCGGTGAAAACTTATTGGGATCACTCATTTTGGAAAAATCTCTATGCTACCAGGTCATCCCATTCAGACTTACCCCGTGTAGGGCGCAGTTCATATCAATGCGCTATGAGGCCCATACATATTCCATGACCTGTATCCATGGGTGATTGTCTGAGGACTATGTTGATGACCTCCTAGAGAAAATCTCAAATCAGATTTGAGACCTCCATGTCAGGGCCCTCTACGAAATTCTCTCACAGTTTTCTCCATCTCAATCCGGTTCTCTCGGTGTGCTATTGTTTGCAAACGAGTGAAATAGTGCAGTCTGCGTCAGTGTAGGGCTGATAGACACTGTAGTTTGCAAACGGAAGCTTGTGGGACCAAACCAACTACACCAACACGTCAAAGTGGCCAGGTGAATGCTAATGGAGCATTCATTTTTGTTCCCTACGCTCCCTGTGCTTTCGGGCTACCTCGTCTGGGCGTAGTCCCTTAAGAGCCTTGAGGCCCAAACATGCCATATCTTCGACGGGTGATTTCTCAGACTCTGTCACACCTAGAGATGTCTCGTTAGATCTAAGACCTCCACATTGGGTCCATCTATGAAATCTTCTCACGGTTTTCTCCATGTCCATCCGGTTCTCTCGGTGTGCTATTGTTTGCAAACACACAAAATAGTGCAGTTTGAGTCAGTGTAGGGTTGCCATACACTGTAGTTTGCAAATGGAAGCTCATGGGACCGAACCAACTACACCAACAGATTGGGATAGCCAGGTGAAAACTAGTGGAGGCTTCATTTTGGTTCCTTACGTTCCCCGTGCTTTTGTGCTACCCCATCTAGGCGTAGTCCCTTAAGAGCCTAAGGCCCAAACACGCCATATCTTCGATGGGTGATTTCTAGGACTCCATGGAACCTAGAGATGTCTCGTTAGATCTAAGACATAACCATGTTGGGGTCCTCTATGAAACCCTTGCATGGTTTTCTCTATCTCCATCCTGTTCTCTCGGTGTGCTATTTTTTGTAAACGCGCGAAATAGTGCAGTTTGGGTCAGTATAGGGCTGCTAGACGTTGTAGTTTGCAAATGGAAGCTCATGGAACCAAAAAAAACTATGCCAACATGTCAGGGTGGTAAGGTGAATTATAGTGGAGCATTCCTTTTGGTTCCCTACGCTCCCCGTGCTTTCGTGCTACCCCGTCTGGGCGTAGTCCCTTAAGAGCCCTGAGGCCCAAACACGCCATATCTTCAACAGGTGATTTCTCAGACTCCGTGACACATAGAGACATCTCATTAGATCCAAGACCTCCAATTTGGGGTCCTCTACCGAAATTCTATCACAGTTTTCTCCATCTCCATCTGGTTCTCTCGGTGTGTTATTGTTTGCAAATGCGTGAAATAGTGCAATTTGAGTCAGTGTAGGGCTGGCATACGTTGTAGTTTGCAAACGGAAGCTCATGGGACCGAAACCAACTATGCTAACACATCAAGGTGGCCAGGTGAACGCTAGTGGAGGCTTCATTTTGGTTCCCTACGTTCCCTGTGCTTTCAGGCTACCTTTTCCGGGCATAGTCCCTTAAGAGCCTTGAGGCCCAAACATGCCATATCTTCGATGAGTGATTTCTCAGACTCCGTGGCACTTAGAGATGTCTCGTCAGATCTGAGACCTCCACGTCGGGGCCCTCTACGAAAGGCTCTTGCGGTTTTTTCCATCTCCATTCAAACTGAGTTAGTGTAAGGTTGTCCATTGCCAATCACCTGAATAATATAGGTGGTTTCATACAATATAGGTGGTGAAATGATAATTTTAATAAGATATTTTTACAATATAGGTGTTGAAATGATAATTTATGTTTGTTGTTCCTTTCTAATATTTATTTTCTCTTAGCTTCCCTTGTATTCAAGAATAATAAATTCTCTATTGAAAGTCCTAACCATGTGAAGGTGGAAGCTTTTTTGGCACCACTAATCTACATAGACATGTTAGTAAACAATTAAATAAAATTTTAAATCATACAAAATTTAAACAAAATCATTTAAGTAAATATTCAAATTAAATTCATGAAGAACATACGTTAGTGCAAATTCAATCCAATGAACCGCAAGGAGATCAACTCTATTCTTGACAATAGCAAGAATTGCTTCATGATATGATTCACGAACCTTCCACATATTTTTGTTTGATGGCCGACCTTGATATTTGATCAATTTAATATTTGTTGCAAGGACCAAATGTGATAGTGAAGTATCTTCTGATGTACTTCATAGTCTTCAAACAACCAAATATTTGATTTTTCGATAGGATATCGTCGAAGCCAAGTTCCAGTGACTACCATTGATCCAGTGGGATACTCAAGGTCTTCACCATCAATGAATGTGGAAGTCAATTTTTTTCCCCTCTAAAAAATGAGATAAAAAGTAGTATGTTCCCTCTTCATTAAATTCTGTTGCAATAACTACAAAAATGTGCCCTATGTATCACAAAATAAAGCTGTTCAGTCAATTTATAAATACATTAAGAGTTGACCATTTAATAATTTATAAAATCTAAAACATGGCATGTACATATATGTATGTACCTTGTTGCACTAAATCAAAGACTTGGTCAAAGTCAGGTGATGTTGTGATTTGATCTGAAGATCCTGCAAGTTGTAATGCTCATGGAACTTGATGTGTGTCAAGTGGAATTAGAGGTGTACAAGTCCATTCATCCACCCACTACTGTGACTCACATTCATTCCACACAAAATCAATGCATGATATACAAAAACATGTCATGCACCTAGTATAAATAGTCCAAGCATTTTCATCTGAACTACAAAATGAGTGCATATCACTTGATCCTGCAACTATCATATAATCTTCAAAGTTTTCCAGATGTTGTTCCTCTATCAACCAAAAATATCTATGAACCATTGATCTCTCTTGAGATTCATTGCCCATATTCTTAACACACCAATCAACAATTTTTTTTGCATCTGTAAATTTAGCTTCCATCCTTGAACTTTAACTCTTCTCTTGCAAGTGCTCTTTTCACACATGCTCCTACACCATCATGCTCTCCTTTTCCATTGATCAGGGGATGATTTTAAAAATTTCCCTAAACATCCCTAAATGGTGTCAATGTAGAAGATCATTTCGAGAGCTTTCCATTGACTGTAAGAATGCGACAAATGGACATCGGGAGCTCTAGATATGTTCAGTCAAAGTTCAGATAGTGGGAAAGTCAACTCTGGTCAACTGGTCAATATTGGACCAATCGCACTGTGACACGTGGGTTTCCATCGCTCATCGAATATGATTGATTTTCCTATTGGGAGACGACAAGTGGACTACATGATGACTGAGTTAATTAATTTCGATACCCCATGGTATGGGTCGAATTTTTATTTACTTGGTAAGTCCACTATACATTATTCCCAAATGCCACGCATTTATATATTAATGTTCAAACATTAGTATAAACCACATAATACCCACTTAGCCGCCATACATTATGCTAAACCCCTTTGTAAAGTGGTTGTAGTGGAATCTTCCATGTGGAGGAGAGAAAGTGGTGAAGCGGTTGTTGGGGGCTTAAGCCATGCGTGGTATCATCCACGTGGAGATGGGGGCGGTTATGCTTCTAATGGTCCATTGACCACTATAAAAATGCATGGAAAGGGTTAATAAAGCCTAAACTATTATCCCACCACCATATTTGGGATATTTATCCCATTTAAAAATACATCCGCCGAATTTGGGATTTAATCCCATCAACTATGCTACGGGCTATGGTATTTTTAGCCTAAGGATTATATGGAATGCATTTTTTAAGGGCCCTATTTTTTGTATAAATAGGGAGCCCATTCTATTGTAATGGGCACACAACCCAAGCTTATTATTTGTTAAGCTTATTGTGGGGACACACACCGGCGCAACGGAGAAGTTCATTGCTAGAGCACGGAAAGGTATACACACACATTAGTCCAACAAGTTTATTATTTGTTAAACTTTTTTGTGAGATGTGTCAACAAATATTTTTTATTGGCCTATTATTTTAGGCAATAGTAGATGAAATATTTGTGATTGGGAGTAAATTATAAACTACCCAATAGGCCCATTGAGCCACACAATTACTTGCAAATCCTGGATTGTCGACCGGAGTGCTAGCATCGCATAGATAGCGTCTGGAAGGCCGATCGAAGCCGAAGGAGATTGTGCATCAGGAAGGTGAAGAACAATTCGACTGATCATCAGAAGTTTTTCAAAGAACTGGTGTACTAATAGGAAAGTAAAATTCCATTAGGTTTTCTTGTGAAAGTACTATTGTAACTTACAAGTTTTGACTAGTGGAACGGTTCGACCATGAACCCGGAGACGTAGGCAATTGCCGAACTCCGTAATCAATCTTTGTGCAATTGTCTTATTGTCTTGCATTAATTTTTAAATTGATTACTTAAGAGGAGAAAATCATCGGCAAATATTTAAAGCCTACAAGGGTCCGAGATCAGGTAGTAATAACTTGATTATTTTTGGATCAATGTTTGGTATCAGAGCTGGTTTAGCTACATATTTATTTTTCAGTAAATCTGATTAACAAAGTGATTACTTCAAGATTGGTGCAGTTGGTTCAATTTGTGTGAACAAGGTACAAGTGCACTATGGGAAAGATGTCTAAACAGGTGAAGCTCGAGGAAATTGAAGCGTATAATCACCAGATCCAGGAAGAGAATTCTCTCCTACGATCAATGTATTACTCCTTGGAAGAGGAGAATGCTCGTTTGAAATCAGAACTGCAAACCAAGGATGAGCTCTTGGCAAGGTCGCAGTGTGGTGATCAGAGAAAGGAAATACCTTTAACTTCAGATGCAGTGACCATGGAAGATGACTGCACTCTAAGTTGTTCACCACTGGAATATTCTTCTTGCTCCCATTCAGTTTCAGATTCAGGTAATGAAGTCTCTGGTTTGTTTGAAAAGCATACTAGAGGCATTGGATCCAAGTTACTAGATAAAATGGGATTTGATGGAAGAGGCCTTGGTAAAAATGGCCAAGGCATTGCTAACCCATTACAGGTGAAGGATCGTCCTCGTTTTGTAGGTTTGGGTTATCTTAGTGTGGGAATGGAAATTGGAGAATGCTCCAAGAACGCTGACGGGAGACAAGCTTCCGAAAGTAAAGTGATTACCCCACTAGTCCTGCAAGAAGATTATGAGCAGGAAAGTTGTGCTTCGTCGTCACAGGAAAAATATGGTAAGAGAAATCAGCGAAGAGGTAATGAGATTCCACCTCCAGTTTCTTACCATAATCATAAGCACAGTAAAACTTCTGATCCACTTTTTCAGCTTAAGAAGTATGGTTATGATTTTCAGAAGATGTGGAATTCTTTTCCATGTACTTTTTGTGGATTGCATAATCATTCAGTGGCCAGATGCTGGAAGAGAAGGAAACTGATGAAGAAGTTGATGCCGTTCGTCAGGAACACGACAAATCAGAAAGACCAATCTCGTCATGCAGAGTCGAGAAATGGCAGAAATAGTTCCTCATCCCAAAAGAAGGAGATTAAGAGAAATTTTTGTGCTCATTGCCAAAGGAATGGGCATCAGGTGGAAAATTGCTAGAAACTGCATCCATCTCGCCATCAGAGTAATGGCAAGCCAAAGATGGAATGGAGGCCTATTGTATAGGCAGAAGAGGTTTCTACTCTACCACAAGTTGACAATTCAACCCAGGACTAGGTAATACCTAAAAGTGAAAGTCCTTTAAAATGGGTAAGTCAACAGTTTTTTAATTATATATTGCATAATTCAGATTGATGGATCGTATACAGTATTAAGTTTGGAGATCAGATTTTGTGAGAAAATGCTGAGAGAAAGGTTTACAATACTCAGTGGATTTTCTTACTTAGAAAATTTGATTAATGCTCCAAACATATCTCCTAATCAGCTTGTGAGTACCTGTTACAACTTGGATACAAGAATTAACTCATATAAAGCTTGGAGATTGATCTGCCATTTGTGCATACATTAGAGTTCGTAGAGATCAGCTCGAAACTTCATTCTATATAGAGGCATTGTGACCGTGCAACAGAATGGTAGTTGAATCATCATTGGCATTGACGTCGGGTCGTAACTTCATTCTGTGTAGAGGCATTGTGACCGTGCAGCAGAGTGGTACCTGATATTATATGTCAATAAGAAGAGCTCTCAAAAGATCAGCTCAGAACGTCATTTGGTGTCAAGGCATTGCGACCACACATATGAATGGTAGCTGATCAACAGACTTAGCATCGTGCATTGGAGGCTCGAGGTCTTGCAAGAGGCTTAGCATCATGCATCGGAGGCGTTGAGGTCTGTAAAAGACTTAGCATCATGCATTGGAGGCTTGAGGTCTTGAAAGAGGCTTAGCATCATGCATCAGAGGCGTTGAGGTCTGAAAAGGGAGAAGTCATTGTCCATCATTGACATCGGATCAATCAAAGCTCTACGTAACATGGAGTTCCTTCAAACCAGTTTGGATTCTGTGGAATAAACTCGGAGCCAGGAGCTGTGTTATAGAGTAAAAGAAGATCCTTGTTGTTAGATATCAAGAAGCTTAGCACCACACAGAAGGAGCGTTGAGGTTTCATTTAGATACTTAGCACCATAAAGCGGAGGCATGGAGGTCTTCTTCAGATATCAGAGTGGCGCAGTGGAAGCGTTGTGGGCCCATAACCCACAGGTCCCAGGATCGGAGCAGAGTTGTCCAAGTGAAAAGGTTGGAGGAGAATACCCAAGGGTCTACTACATCAGCACTTCCGAGGTGGCAGCAAAGTTATTCAGATTCAGGACAGTATGGAAGCTTTTTGGGACAAAAAGCCTTTCTAAGTGGGGAGGTGTGATCAGGGGATCATTTTCAAAATTTCCCTAAACATCCCTAAATGGTGTCAGTGTAGAAGATCATTTTGAGAGCTTTCCATCGACTGTAAGAACGCGCGACAAACGGACATCGGGAGCTCTAGATATGTTTGGTCAAAGTTCAGACAGTGGGAAAGTCAACTCTGGTGAACTGGTCAATATTGGACCAATCGCACTGTGACACATGGCTTGCCATCGCTCATCGAATATGATCAATTTTCCTATCGGGAGATGACAAGTGGACTACATGATGACCGAGTTAATTAATTTCGATACCCCATGGTATGGGTCGAATATTTATTTACTTGGTAAGTCCACTATACATTATTCCCAAATGCCACACATTTATATATTAATGTTCAAACATTAGTATAAACCACATAATACCCACTTAGCCGCCATACATTATGCTAAACCCCTTTGTAAAGCGGTTGTAGTAGAATCTTCCACGTGGAGGAGAGAAGGTGGTGAAGCAGTTGTTGGGGGCGTAAGCCATGCGTGGTATTAATCCACGTGGAGATGGGGGCGGTTATGCTTCTAATGGTCCATTGACCACTATAAAAATACGTGGAAAGGCTTAATAAAGCCTAAACTATTATCCCACCACCATATTTGGGATATTTATCCCATTTAAAAATGCATCCGCCCAATTTGGGATTTAATCCCATCAACTATTCTACGAGATATGGTATTTTTAGCCTAAGGATTATATGGAATGCATTTTTTAAGGGCCCTATTTTTTGTATAAATAGGGAACCCATTCTATTGTAATGGGCACACAACCCAAGCTTATTATTTGTTAAGCTTATTGTGGGGACACACACCGGCGCAACGGAGAAGTTCATTGCTAGAGCACGGAAAGGTATACACACACATTAGTCCAACAAGTTTATTATTTGTTAAGCTTTTTTGTGAGATGTGTCAACAAATATTGTTTATTGGCCTATTATTTTAGGCAATAGTAGATGAAATATTTGTGATTGGGAGTAAATTATAAACTACCCAATAGGCCCATTGAGCCACACAAATTACTTGCAAATCTTGGATTGTCGACCGGAGTGCTAGCATCGCATAGATAGCGTTGGGAAGGCCGATCGAAGCCGAAGGAGATTGTGCATCAGGAAGGTGAAGAACAATTTGACTGATCATCGGAATTTTTTCAAAGAACTGGTGTACTGATAGGCAAGTAAAATTCCATTAGGTTTTCTTGTGAAAGTACTATTGTAACTTACAAGTTTTGACTAGTGGAACAGTTTGACCACGAACCCGGAGACGTAGGCAATTGCCGAACTCCATAATCAATCTTTATGCAATTGTCTTATTGTCTTGCATTAATTTTTAAATTGATTACTTAAGAGGAGAAAATCATCGGCAAATATTTAAAGCCTACAAGGGTCTGAGATTAGGTAGTAATAACTTGATTATTTTCAGATCATCCATGCCTTGCCTTGGTAAAACACTAGATATGTTGTACATTTGTTTCTTTATGCATCTTTCTTAGCCAATAAAACATCCTTGCATTCTTGAATTGTGATGTGCAGTTGTTTGACCAAATGTAATGTTGATCGAAACTAATGTTCCTCTCATTCAAGTTCGCATAAAACACGTGGAAACACCCTTGTACATATTCTGTAGAATGTTTCCGATCATCACTGATGTAGAAATTATACTCTCTTAATATTTTTTGATCTTGCTCAGTGCTTTTAGGAGAGTGCATGAATGTTATATGCATGAAAATAGAACTGAGTTATAATATTGAGACTGAACGTCCATTTGTGGCTGCAATGTGTAATTCTCTGCGAAGTCAACTACTGAAAAAATAGTACCAAGTGGGAATGTGTCCTTGCTTAACTTGAATTGTTCATCCAACCATCGAGCTCTATGTGTGTGCCTTGCATACTCATATAAAATTTCCTCTCTGAATTTGACCATATATTCTGATACAGGTAATTGTTTTCTAACAAGCTCACACCTCTTAGATTCTTTTCCATCTTTTAATTGATATGCCACCGATTTATATTTGGTGAAATCAACCAATTCTTTTCCTACTGAATATGTTCTCTCCTCGTGGATACAACTTTTCAGATTTGGCAAGCCACCGCATACATTGCACGTTCCATCCAAACATGCTTTGTTTAAAAAAATTGTCTTGTTGAATTTTCACAAAATATTGTCGGAATAAATTCCCTTGAAGATTTTTGTGGGACATTTATTCCACACTCCTGCAACATGATGTCAGTATGAAAAAAATGATGTATTTGACAAAAAAACATTATAATGCATTGAAAATTCAACATGATGCCTGCAACAACAAGTGGTACGTGAGTGATTGATTTTCACATAAAATGGTTTTCTCATTTCAAATAATCTTTGGCTAATGTTAATTTGTGGATTTTATTTTTTAAACTTAGCGAACAATTCTATTTGAGTCATATCTAAGAAATGTTTTGCACATGATTCACGATTATGAGAACCTATTCTTCTTTTTACTATATCTCTTCTATTCGGTGACACCCTTGTGTTCTCATTTCAAAATTTTACAATTAATTCTTTTAGAATATCAGATGTATTCTTGTCTTTTTGTGGAAGTCTGTTAGAGAAAGCCCAATAGTTAGTGTTATTGACTAACTCAAGATGTTTATGTCTCTCTATTGCTTTCATTAGTGTTTTTTTGTTTAGCTTCAGAGCACTACTTGTTTTTCTAATTAAGCGTTTATTAACTGTTTTATCTCTTACTATACAATTAGTTAGTGCACGCCATACATCATCACTATCTTTGGTGCGTCTTTTTCCACCTACAATTTGGTATGCTTTATATATATTTTCAACCATTGACGCATTTTGATTAACAACATTAGATGTTCTTAACCCCAGGGTCTTCATTATAGGTCTCATATTAATTAATTTCATCAATGAAACAAATAATTTACATCTTTGTGTGTCATATAAATTCTCAAAGTAATTATCCCAAATTCCACTAGATTTTCTTCTCGCATTTCTTTTAGACATTTTTTCAGGCATTGGTTTTATAATGTTTTTATCAATTTCAATTAAGTGAATTGGTTTTTTTCACAAAATGGAAGGATGTGTTCTTAGAGGTGAAGATTCGTTTACAAGGTTACTTTCTTCATTCAGTGTTTTCATACAAATTTAGGGGTTAACATTTGGATTCTCAAGTAAGGGTTCAAAAATTGGATTCATATCAATTTCTTCATCCATACCAACATTATCATTCAATTCAATATCATTATTCATTGCAAAATCATTATTCTCTACATTTTCATTATGTATTTCATCCCCATTTTCTAATACATTAGCTACACTTGATATAACGGATGTACCTTGCCCTGCTCGAAGTTTTTGCATTCTCTTCAATTTCTTTATTCTCTTCTCTTCCAATTGCTCCAGTGTCTTGTTCTTGACTTTCCTCTTGTCCTTATCTCGACGTTTATCACCCATGATTAGAAAAAATCAACTAGTGGGGTAGGGGACAAAATGAACTACTAAAAAATCGTGTAAGAATGTAGAGAAAATTGTAGACAAAAAAAAATGTTTGCAGAATTCCCATGAAAGAGATGAAAGGGACGTTGGGGGGCCACAATATATAAAACAAAGAAAAATACGTATGCATTATGTAACACGTACGCATTTTACGTTTTCCCTTTTCCCAAGCCATGCCTCAAGGCTTGGGATCCAGTTTGGATCCCCAAGCCTGAGGCATGGACCTGTACAAACACAACAAACACCGTGTTTTTCCAGGAAAATGTAAAAATGCCAATTCCTCTATGATAAATCAAAATAAAACAATCACTCCATTTTCACAAAATTATACCACGACGTACAACAGAGTTTCTTCTTTCTAAAAATATAAATTTTCAAATTTTCAGACTAATATAAGGTTTCCATATTATTTATTTTCTAACTATGCCCTTTTATAGCTATTTTTGAAGCGTAAATATGTCTATCTTTCAGTGTGTATCTTTTTTTTGGGTGATCAAAATTTAAAAAAAATTATACTAGCCCAAACTAGGCATAATTCTATACACATTAAAAAAAAACTAATTTTCGATATTTTTTGAGGTAGTTGGGGGGGGGGGGGGCACGGTCGGAGCTCCGTTATTTTTCAAAACATAAAATTTATGTACTAGAAAAATCATAAATAAAAAATATTGGTTAAAAAAATCTAAAAAAAATGGAGCCCAAACTAGATGGTCCTAGTTATCTTTCTACCAAAGGGTTTTCAAAAATACTAAATGGTGCTAAAAAATGGTAGGGGGCACGAAAGTCACTCTATTATGTTTTTAACAAAAACAAGAGCATATGTTGGTATTTTAGTTGGTGACCCACTTAAACTTATCCGTTTTCAATAAAATGTAGTAGCTTAGAAACTAGACTCAAAATTCTACGATTCATATTTCTACAACATCTTCCAATTTTGAGTGTAACTATTTCGAAAAACTCATACAAGTTGAAGTTTTTTTTTTCAGAAACATGCGTCCACTTAAGACCCCCTTTTGGCCTCCCAACTTGGTGCACTTACTCTAAGGCGCCTCAAAAGGGGCAGGGGCACCAAAAAACTAGTACTGGGCACTTGTGACTATGGAAAAGCTCATAAAACCATCTTTAACTGGTCGCAAGGTGTTCACTATCCTTTTCCTTTAGTTTTTAGTAGGCTACACAATGTTCACTGATTTTGCTGATAACCTGTAAAACCCTAAAAAAGACATCAAATTCTAAAAAAGAAAGATGCAAAATTAGGTGTCAAACTATTCTCAACTATCAAATGAGTGAACTCACGACTGAGCACTACACTACATTTTAGATCCAATGTAGTTTAAGGTGTGTGTGCAGAATTGTGCCCTAGATGGCTCTTGTGCGTGTCACACTTGATATCAAGTAAGTAGCTAGATGTAATCAAAGTAAATAGATGTGTGCATGGAATAAAGTGAGCTTCCCCTCCTATGAAGCGTATGTAGAATAATGTAGTCCCTTTCCCTTGAATAGATGCTTGAATGCTCTTGAATAGCCTTTGGATGTAACCTTAGGCGGTGATAGCTAATGCTTAGTGCATGGTCCCTTATTATAATCACATAACTTTATATTTATATGATTCCCTTGCTTGAATTTCATAATTAACCCTGAAAAGGCTCACTACCAAAAAGATAAGATTCTCAAATGGCTATAAAGGACCCAAAAGATGTGAACAAAGCATAAAGAGGTCAGGGGCACCCAAAGGGGATGGGGGAGCTGACGTCCTGGCTGGACGCTAGTGCCTAGATTGAAAAATCCCGAGGTATGAAAAGATAGACTAAGCTAGAAAGAGTGTAAGACAAAAAGTGGCAATAGAAAGCAAACAAAGATGGCTAAATATGTGTGTTAGTTAATAATTTTCTTACTTAGGAATCATTTGAATAGTAGTATGCAATCATGACTAAATAATTAGCCAAAGTGTTTGATTTTGTGTCTACAAATTGATATTCACTAAGGCCAATAACAACAAAAGTATTATGGAAATAGGATTCATCTATTTCAAGAGGAGTAAAGTTAAGATTTTGTAATGTGTCATCGTTAAGCTCTACACCATCAACCTCATCATCAGAATTATCAGTGTCAACGTTATCTTTCTAGACATCTAAAATGTCGACATGGTTACTTACGATTACTTAATCCCACAAATATCCCAACATCACCCATATAATAATTAATCGCAAGATTAATTATTATTATTAATCCATTTTATCATATTTACCCTTTATCATTATTTATCCCAACATTCCATTATTATTCCTTTTTAATCACCCAATATCCCATTTTGATCATTAATCACTTTTATTTCATTATTGCATCATATTATCCTATATAATCCATATTAATAATTTCTATGAATTTAATATTCCTACATCTACCTACCCACCTAAGGTACACATCCCTACACCTAGCCTTTTCATGTAACCTCACCCCTAATCATAATTTATTAACCTAATCTAACTCTAATCCTAATCACATCCTCACCTCTAAATCTAGAGGCTTCTAAATCTAGAAGCCTATCTAACCTTCTCCTTCCATTGAATTTTTTATTCAATGGAAGATTCTTTCCTCCATCAATTTTAAATTCAAATTTCTAGAATCCTCCATTCTATAATCCTCTAATCCTCACATGCACGCTCCACCATTGATTCAAGTCCAACTTGGCTTAATCCTAGCCATTGAATCCTCCACCCATTAACTATAAATTGAGCTCTTCTCCTCCATGAGAGCTAGCTTAGAATAACTTGAATAGCTTGGGAGAATATTTTAAATCCATAACATCACCCATTTTATCCTCTTATTATTCAATCAATCCATAATTCATCTTTAATCCATCTATAATCAATCTATCATCATCTTTACAAAAACAATCATCAAACAAAATCAAGGGGAGGTGTTGCTTGTGTGTCTCCACCAACATTTGAAGAAACCAAAAATCAAGCAATCCAAGTGTAATCCAACATCTTGCACACATCCAAGACATCAAAGGGAGCTATAATTTGGTAAGTGAAGGTATTTAATTCTATTCCCTTTCCATCTAGTTCAATCATAGGTTTTGTTTGAGAAGATTATGTTAAGGAAGCAATCTTGTTTGTTTTCTCACATTCTACACACTAATCATTTTTTACATTACATTTTTGGTGCCCACAATGGGGATTACTCCGCCCAAAAAAATATTCTTTTTATTAGAATTTAGTGTTATAAACAAACTATTCAAACTTGAGAAATTTTTATTAAGATTTACATACTGAAATTTCAAATTTTTGCAACAGGTGTCCGTTTCAACACTTTTGACATGTCAAACAATGCTTAATTTCATAAAAGAGCAATTTTGGCCTGAAACAATAATTTCTAATGTATTAATAACTTCTGTGGGTGCAGGGATTTATGTCAGTGCATTTGACAACCTTGTGTCACTTTTGGTCCTAAATTAGCACTTTTTTTTTGTATTAACGCTTTTGTGTCTACTGGCTTCAGTCTGTGCAGAATCAATGCTTTTGATGATATAAAAACATTTTGGTCATACTTGAGCACATTTGTGATTGTATCAACACATTTGCATCAACTTCAGTGCTTTTTTGTTTGTAAATCTTTCATTTGCAGTTTCAACGCATTTGTATATGTATCAACGCTTGTGCATCAACTTCATCACCTTTGCATCAACTTCAACACTTCTAGATCTGTTAAATGCTCACTGTGTAGGTTTGGCGCATTTATCTTTATAATAGCATTTTTATTTAGAATTCAACACATTTGTACTAAAACAACGCTTTTGACCTGTAAACAGTGCATTTTGTTATGATAATAGAATTGCATCAGTACTTGATGCTAAATCTCTAGATTTGCATAAATAAATAAAGCAATACTTAATTGAAATCAACACATGAAATGAAAACTACAGAAGATAGAAACCAAATGTAAATATAATGGAGCAATTTCTATTGAATATGAGAGGGAATTTTATACAATTGCTTGCTCCTAAAATCATGGAGTCAAGACTTATCATTTTATTCCCATATCTCTCCTTTATTCCCTAGTCTTATTCCCAATCCCAAGATATTCTCACACATTCCTATCTGTATGAGTTGTGCATGAAAACTAATTATGTACACTCGCATATTATTTAAATATTAAATAATATTAATATTCAAACCATATGTTCACATTATGAACACTAATTTCCTAACATTCACCCCCTCAATGTGAACATGGATGAGTTCTGTCTAGTACCTACTCATGTTCTACAATACGATGGTTTTTAAAGAGTACCATCAACTCCAATAGGTTTTCTAGTGGAACCATTAACCACTCTATATACGATTTTCTAAGATATTCACAAACTCTCAAATTGGTTTTCTAGTGGACCACCAATCACTCCATAGCAGCGTACACATTTCCCCATCCACATTTTACAAAAAAGAACAAAATATGTTCCTAACTGTGAACATGAATTATCCATCTGTTCTTATTTAATCTCACACATGCTGAAAGAAAACACACAAAAAAGTAGAAAATAAATGATCACCAATACAATGAAGCAATCTCTTTGTTGGTGACTAACAAGAGATGCTTATTTTTCCTCCATCCTCCTTTTCCTCTAGCCTCCAAGAGTCACTACTTAGTATAAGTAGTCATCTTCATCCTCCTTCTGTTCCAGTTCATCTTCTTCTTCAATGATTTCTTCATCAGCTGCATAGGCCTCATCCATCTTTAGCTTACTTGATAAAATATCTTTGGCACGAACAGTACAGAAAGAAGACTTGTGTCCCTTTTTATTGCAATAAAAACATTCTAATTATTTTTTGTTTCTTGAAGAAATAGGATACTTTTTCTTTGTATAAAGGGAAATTTCTTCCTCAATATCTGATTTCATTCTTTCCTCTTTAGCTAGTAATGCAGAAATCATACCTTCAAGTGAATGAGAAGGCATTTGACCAAGAGTAAAAACTACATTACTGTATTTTGGAGGTAAGCTATTTAACAAAATAACTTTTGCATCTTCATCATCTACCTGAGCACTTACTTCTATCAGTTGTCTTAGAAGAGATCTAAGATCATTAATATAACTGCAACTTAAGTGTAAATTTAGCATTCACATCTTTTGCACTAAATGTTTGACTAAACAAATCCCATGTCTTTAGAATTTTTTTCTAAGTCTACATAATGTAACTCAGTGTCAGATAAAGAAAACCCAATAATAGATTTTTCTTTATCATCCCTGGTTTGCCACTCCAGTAATTTTGTTGCATCAGTTGGTTCAATTTCTTTTCCATTTACAATTCCCTATAGATTTTTGTTCATCAATTGCATTTGTATTTTCACCTTTCATGTGTGAAAATTTAATCCATTAAATTTATCTAGAGGGATTTCCATGATGGGTGTTGAACACAGTAGAAAATTCACCCTTACAATAATAATCAACTTTATATTTAACCAAAATAATAAAGCTTATCAGAGTTTAATTGCTGGAGATCATTGACTATTTTTTACAAAATAATTAGAAACGTCAGAATTTTTTCCATGATTTATCTTAAAATACGAAATGGGTTTCTGTAATTTTTTGATATAAATTTTTGATAATACAAATAAACAAACCCAAAAAATTTCAGAAAATTCCAAATCTGGGTTTTTGAGAAAAACACAAATTACCAGTTGTTGTTTTGGAAGACCAGAATCCAGAAAATGGAGACCAGAATCCAGAAAATGGAGACATAAACTTTAAAACTCTTAGATCTGCATCCTTGAGCCTACGATTTTGTCCTATAATCACTCTCATAAATCTTCCTAATCTACTCTGATACCAAATTATGCTAAATCTCTAGATTTGCATAAATAAATTAAGCAATACTTAATTGAAATCAACACATGAAATGAAAACTACAGAAGATAGAAACCAAATGTAAATATAATGGAGTAATTTATATTTAATATGAGAAAGCATTTTATACAATTTCTTGCTCCTAAAATCATGCAGTCAAGTCTTATCATTTTATCCCCATATCTCTCCTTTATTCCCTAGTCTTACTCCCAATCCCAAGATATTCTCACACATTCCTATCTGTATGAGTTGTGCATGACAACTAATTGTGTATACTCACATATTATTTAAATATTAAATAATACTAATATTCAAACCGTATGTTCACACTATGAACACTAATTTCCTAACAATACTAACTAAATAGTCACACTTTTTGGATTTTAGTGGTATTTTATAGTTTCTGACATTATATTTTTGTAGAAATATCACAAGACTAAGGGGAAATTCTATCAATTTTAATGTTTGATTAATATTTTCCTAACACTTGTGGTTATAGGATATTGATTAAACAAAACTACTAACCCTTTGTCTTTCAGCTCAAATGGTCCAAGAACGTTGGGGTTTGAAACAAACTACTAATCCTTTGTTTTATAGGTCCCCTTGTCAAAGGCCCCCATCATACAAATTTATCATTAATTTTCATTATTCTGTGTGTATTTATTGTCTTTTTGTAATTTGTATTGTTGCGTATTTTAACCCAAATATGACATCGTGTATGCTCTCGTCTCGTGTCCTAGCATGAACTTCAGGAGAAAAAAAGTTAGTCTTCCCTCCTTTTTTCTTTTTTTAGGGGGTAACATGACGTGGAAGTGACATCCACACAATTACCGTAGTCCTAGGAGTCTCATGACCATCGGATTCACCTCCACACACGTAGACACACCTTGTGTTCTGTTGGAGCATAAAAATTCAAGGAAAACTATCGTTATTGGCTAAGCGTTTACTTATTTTAAGAGAAGCACAAAGTGAGGGGATTCCACATCATAATGCCTAGGCTTCAAACAACATCCTTATAACACGGAATTGGGCCCCATGTACCACAAGGTATATTTGGGACACCCCTAATGAGCTCGTATATCCTAGACTAGGCAACATTTTGGCCACATATTAAGCTATGGTGTAAGGATGCCGCACTCCCCAAGATTACTCGCTAGCCGATCACACACTGACACATAGGTGGAGAGCCAATTGTGGAATCATCGTTGGTGTGTGGTATTGAAATACGGATATAACTTGATTGTAATCCCACTTGACTAGTTAGGGTATGTGTTGTATGTTTTTTTCTTTTTTTTGAACACCCTTAGCCATTCTAGCACCTTAAAATTTTAATCAAACAAACATCCTCAATCAAACAACATCCCATCACCATCCTTAATCCACAATCCTAATCCAAAATAATCACCTACACATCCTATCAAGCCATGGCCTTTGATCCTCAATCCCCATCCTCTCCAAACCAACATCCAAACCCCTATCTCTTTTCTAAATCCATTAACCAAGTTATCCCATCATACCCTACCCATAAAATTCAAACACCTCACTTTGACCACGAAATCCCACACACCATCTAACACATTAAAAAAAAATCCCAAACCTAACATCCTACCTTCACCAACCCTCTCCTCGTCATCTAAACCAATCATCCCACGTTGATCCTAACCTTCTAAAAAACATAAAACTACTTAACCAACAAATATCTGATCTTTGTTATTCAATAAACCAATCACCTCCTAAACCATCATCTCCTAACTAACCCCATCTATAATTTCCCCTTCCTTAAATCCCTACACCTCATCCCATTGAATTCTTCTTTAAGAAACCCAAATCATATCAATCCACACCCAAACCTAGTCAACATAAACATCTATCCCCAAAATCAATTTACAGTGACTTTGACCACCTCACTAACTTTGACCTAGACCAAGAGGACCTGCTTTTTGTCCTTGCTAATCTTACCACCAATCCAAAACCTACACCACCATCCACAATTGCAACACCTAAATATCCTATTAATAATTATGACCTACACCTTCTTACCATCAAAACTTGTATAAATAATCAACCACCATCCAAAATTTCAACCCCTAAATCCAATCATCATAAAACATATCATCGGGTCCCACTCACATGTCCAAAACCATCCCAAAAACTTCATCAAAAATCATCCTCCCTCACATCTCATCTTCAACCTCCATCCTCGTCATTTTCATAATCTTAATAGGATCCTTTAGAATTTCTCCTAAATAGTCCCACATCGCCTAATCCATCATCAAATACAACCTCTAATCCTATTTCATCTCCTCTACCACCCAATCTCAATACTATCTCATCCACCGTGACTCGTAAGTTACCCCCATCCTCTTCTACCCCTAATCCTAAACCAACTAATATGACTCCTATGCCACCCTCATCATCTTCATCCACATCTAATCCTATCTTACCTCATTCATCACCTAAACCTAACACTATCCTATCCTTTAATCCTATTTCAAATCCACCATCCCCCAATCCTAAAACATCTAATGTGAATCCTAAGTCACCAAATCCTAAACCTTCATCCACATCTACTAATCCTAACCCAAAATGATCTACCTCAAAACCAAATACTCAAACCAATCCAAAATCAACTACATCTACTTTAGGCCTCCAAGCCCAAACCATCCACTTCGACCCCCAAGCCTAATCAATCCCCTTCATCTTCAAATCCACACCAATCCAATCCAAATTCAAATAAACCAGAATATCTCATAAACCATCCAATCTTGTACCATTAATTCCTACTCCCCTAAAAACTTTACTTCCTACCCCCCTAATACCATTTAACCCAAACCACTTTACTCCCTTAATAGAATCCTTAACCACCATCTTCCATAATCTAAAAACCTTCAACATTATCATCTATCCCCCAATAAAATCATGCAATAAAAATCTTCCCAAACCATCTTAGTGTTGAGAACACTACTATTGTGACTTCCATTGCACCCATGGACATTCAACCAATCAATGCATGCCATCTCAGTCTTATGTCCAAAACCTCATTAACCAAGGAATTCTTATCCTTTTACCTCTCTATCCACCACCTTTCCATCTTGATCCTATCCCTACCCATCGCCCACCAGCCAAATCCCAGTTGATATCCAAACTTCTTTAACCATCCAAATCTCATCTTACATCCAAACATCCATCATCGACCAAAAACCAAAACAAATCTCACCTCCCATACTTTGTTAAGTCCAACCTCTTAGTGGATGAAAAAAGTACAACCCCCTAGTCTAATGATGACCACATAACATCATCTTCCCCATCCACTTCATATCCTTTAGCCAAAAATATGTTTGCTAATATGAAACATTGAGGAAAAGGCTTAGGAATCCATGAACAAGGCATTCACTAACCCGTCTCGTTTCATCCAAATCTAGGTTGTTTAGGCTTAGGGTATAAACCTAACACTAATAACAACCCTCCCACTACTCCCTCATAACCCATTTTTACCACTCCTATTGTTGATCCCACTATCCCAACCATTCAACCCAATCACAAATCATTTCATACCCCTAAAAATACCAAACATCTGAAAATAGATTGAACACATAAATTTTGACCTACACACAGATGTTCTTTCCTTCCCTCCCATCCCCCTTCCATCCAACATCCAAATCCATTTGCATATAATCCATTCTTATCATCACATTCATTCATATCCTCTTCTATTCAATTGAATATTTGATCAACTTGATCACACATTTTTAATCCTATAGTACCTACTACAATTGTGTGCCCTTGGTCTATCATTATATCACACATTCTAGCACAATTTTCCTCCTAGAGATCCACACATTTTAACACACTTAATCAATTTGCGGTGAAGACCCTTGGGTGTATCTTTTGAAACTCTAGCCAATGTCATCACCACACTCATTTCCATCCCCCATAAATCCACTAGTGATTCTTAACCCCTTGAGAGTTCTCCATAGAGTGGATCCTCTTTATATATATATAAAGTAAAAGATAACAAATCATATCAATATATCAAATAAAATCCACCTCAAGACTCTCTCTAGGGGTTTTTCTAACAACTCTACCAGGGCTATGGATGCCTGATGGAAGTAGAGAAATATTATGATGAGAATTAAATTTATCTCCATTGGGGCTATAGATGCCTGGCTGGTAGCGGAGCAATGCATGACTTAATCTTCCATTCACCTTCCATCAACTGACTTGACTTAATCACTCCCTATACATTGGATAGTTTGTATTCACATACTACCCATCAAGTCTTCACTTCAAGTGGTAATTAACCATCACAATCACACACACTTTGATCTCAGAGAGACATAGGGCTTACATGTTTCTAGGTATTGTTTAGACCTTGTTCACACTTATGTTTTAGTCCCACTCTTATCTTACAACATGTGTCATTAGGCTCATCTTTTATTCATTATTGATATTAAAATCCTTCCATCCATTACATCCACATTCTTTTCCCCTTAGATCAACCATTCATAGGTGGACGATGATCCTTTCATTTTCATCTAACCCTCCTCATGTACATGTATAAATTTCAGCATGATGATTGGGGGAAACTTTACTACCATCCACTAGGGGCATCATCTATTTTTGATACCCCTCACTTCTCATCCTACCCTACACATGAGGGAAAATCGAACCCATCCATCCATCCACACCAACTACCCTGCTTAACCTATTAACCAATCCCTATCCTATCCAATCTATCCAATTTCCCTCAATCATTCCATTTCATCCTACCCAAACACAATTTGGGACTTATAGGAGAAAGTTTCATCCCACCTTACATCCCTTCCCATCCGCCCATGAGCTCTCCCATCATGAATCCTTTCATCTTACCTAACCATCCCCCATCTCAAATCCATAATCCCAAAATCCAACATCCAATAATCTAAACAACCCAAATACAAAATATCAACATCTAACCTCAAATAATCTAAACATCCCACATCAAATAATCTCAACATAAAAAATCTAAACATCTAAAAATACAAACATTCACAAAATAATAAAAATACAAAAAATTGCAATGTGTGTTTTTTTTCTTATGTGTTCGTTTGTTTGTCTGCATTTTCATTTTGGCCGATGATATAATGCCCCTTTTGTTTCTTTCCTTTTTGCACGGTCTAATGATATGAGGACCATCTTATTTATATTAATTTTTCCAATGATATGAGGACATGGGCATTTGGAAATTCAGTCACCATGGTCTTTATACCTTTGTGCATCTTGCTTTATGCCACATTAATCATAATTTCTAATGATGATACTAGTGGGCACTTTATTGTAGCACACCCCCATTCTATCATCATCTTCTAACATTATCATCATCCACACCCAATCCTCATCATCATCTAACTAACTATCTAACCTCCTCATCCTCCGATCCAATAACAATCAATCAATACCCCATCCAAATTTTATCATCTCCAAAATACTCACCCCTAGCTGGGTACAAACATCCTCAATCTTTTAATCCTTTAAATCAAATCAATCATCATCAAATCTAACATCTTCAAATATAAATCCCAAATATTCCCTCCTACCCCCTTGACTGGGGCATCTCAAAATCCAACATCTTCAAATCTAACATCCTCTAATCCAAAATCCAAAATCTTTGCCCTTGTCATACATCATTAACTAGGGCATCCAATATCTTCTATTCCTCTAATCATCTCTCCTATTCTTACATTTCTCTAATCCTCTCTCATATTCTTCTAATATCATATTCCTCTAATCCTCCTATCTTCTAATCCTCTAATCCTAATCCTTTACATCCTCAAATATTCTCATCCTCTCTTATTTACTCACTTTGGCCTCTCTTCTTTTCAAGTGATTACTCGACTCATTTCTCCTTGCCTAACCCCTCGAGGGGGCATCATATCAACATCATATTTTATTATTTTTAATTGAATGGTCATTGATACGCAATCACCATTCAAAGAGGGGCAAAATGTAGCCATCTAAAATGTAGACGTGGTTAATTATGATCAACCAGTCCTGCAAATATCCCAACATCACCCAAAGAAAAATTAATTATAACATTAATTATTATTATTAATCCATTTTTATCATATTTACCCTTTATCATTATTTATCCCAACATTCCATTATTAGTCCTTTAAATTATTCATCCAATATCCCATTTTCATCATTAATCACTTTTATTTCATTATTTCATCATACTATCCTATATAATCCCTATTAATAATGTATATGAATTTAATATTCCTACATCTACCTACCCACCTACCCTACACATCCCTACACTTATCCTTTCTATGTAACCTCACCCCTAATCATCATTTATTAACCTAATCTAACTCTAATTCTAATCACATCCTCACCTCTAAATCTAGAGGCTTATAAATCTAGAAGTCTCTCTAACCTTCTCCTTCCATTGAATTTTTAATTCAATGGAAGCTTCTTCCCTCCATCAATTTTAAATTCAAATTTATAGAATCCTCTAATCCTCACATGCACTCTCCACCATTGATTCAAATCCAACTTGGCTTAATCCTAGCCATTGAATCCTCCACCCATTAACTATAAATTGAGCTCTTCTCCTCCATGAGAGCTAGCCTAGAATAGCTTAAATAACTTAGGAGAATCTTATAAATCCATAACATCATCCATTTTATTCTCTTATCATTCAATCAATCCATAATTCATCTTTAATCCATCTATAATCAATCTATCATAATCTTTATCAAGCAATCATCAAGCAAAATCAAGGGGAGGTGTTGCTTGTGTGCCTCCATGAACATCTGAAGCAACCAACAATCAAGAAATCCAAGTGTAATCCAACATCTCGAGCACATATAATACATCAAAGGGATATATACTTTGGTATGTGAAGGTATTGTATTCTATTCCCTTTCCATCTAGCTCAATCAGAGGTTTTGTTTGAAAAGCTTAGATTAGGGAAGCAATCTTGTTTGTTTTCTCACATTCTATATACTAATATTTTCTTACATTAAATTTTGTCATCCACCTTCCATCACATCCACATCCACATCCACATCCACATCCACATTCACATCCATTCTATTCCCTTTCCATTTAGCTCAATCGAAGGTTTTTTTTTAGAAGATTAGATTAGGGAAGCAATATTGTTTGTTTTCTCACATTCTCCACACTAAATTTTTCTTACATTACATTTTGGTGCCCACTGTCTAACACTAATGTTATTTTCCTTCCTTCCATCACATCCACATCCTTTTCCCCTTGGATCAAACATATGTGGGTAGATGATGATCCTTTTCCTTTTCATCTAATCCACCTCATGTCTCTTTTAAAATTTCATCATCATGACTGGGGGCAGCCCTACTACCATCCATTGGGGGCATCATCCATTTAATATACCCCTCACTTCCCATCCTACCCTTCACCTGGGAGAAAATCAAACCCATCCATCCATCCATCCACATCTATCCCTCAATCCATCAACCCTATACTTGGGGGCATATATTATCATCTTCAATATCCCCCCTCTTATCCTATAACCCATCCTTCATCCTACTTATCTCCCATTCCACATCCCATCCTAACCTATTAACAAATCCCTATCCTATCCAACCTATCCAATTTCCCTCAATCCTTCCCTTTCATTCTACCCAAATGCATGCTTTGGGACTTATAGGATAAAGTTACATCCCGCCTTAGCTACCCCGTCTTGAATCCTTTCATCTTACCTATCCTTAACCATATATCCCCATACCAAATCCAAAATCTCAACATCCAACATCAAATAATCCAAATATTCAAAATCCAAAACTCAAAACATTTAAAAAAAATCTCACAAAATAACACCAACGAAAAAATACAAAAATATAATGTGTGTTTTTATTTATGTGTGTTTACCTACTTGTTCACATTTACATTTTGGTGGATGATATGATGCCCGTCTTTTTTATTTTTCTCTTAATTATTCCAATGATATGAGAACCATCTTTTTGTATTAATCTATTCAATGATATGAGTACAGGGGCATTTGACAATTCAATCATCATGATATTTATACCTTGATGCATTTTACTCTATGCCACATCAATAAAACTACTAATGATGATAACAATGGGAACTTTAAGGTAGCATGACCCCTTCTATCACCATCATTTACCCTTATCATCATCCACACCCAATCCTCATCATCATCTGACTAACTAACCTCCTCCTCCTCCTATCCAATATAAATTAATTAATACCCTCATCCAAATTTTATCATCTCCAATCCAACATAAAAAATCCTCACCACCTAATTAGGGAATATTTGATCCAAAAATCAATCCACATTATCACATACAAACATTCTCAATCTTCTAATACTTTAAATCATCCTCAAATATAAATCCCAAATCATCCATCTTACCCTCTTGACTTGGGCATCTAAAAATACAACATCTTCAAATCCAACGTGCTCTACATCCAAAATCCTAAATCTTCACCCTTGTCATAAATTATTGACCAGGGCATCCAATATCTCCCATTCCTCTAATCCTCTCTTCTATTCTTATATCCATCTAATCCTCTGTCATATTCTTCTAATATCCTATTCATCTAATCCTCATATCTTCTAACCCTTTAATTATAATCCTCTACATCCTCAAATATTCTCATCTTCTAATCCTCTCTCATCAACTAACTTGAGCCTCTCCTCTTTTTGAGTCATTACCTGGCTTATTTCTCCCCACCTAAGCTCTCAAGGGTGGCATCATATCACATCCTATCATATTTTCTTCTTTTTCTTTGAACGGTCATTGCTACATAAAAACCATTCAAAGAGGGGAAAAATGTAGACATAAAATGTTGACATGTTTAATCATGATTAACCCATCCTGCAAATATCCCAACAATAATTAATCACAAGATTAATTATTATTATTAATCCATTTTATCATATTTCCCCTTTTAATCATTTATCAAATATCCCAACATTTCATCATTAATCATTTTAATTCATCTAATATTCCATTTTTCTTATTAATCTCATTAATCCAAATATTATATCATATTATTGTTCACAGAAGTTTTTTCTTTCCAACTTTAACTTAATGAAGTGAAACAACAAAAACAAAACCGACCTCAGAAGATGATTGGGGTTTACCGATACCCGCGAGTGTGAATGATGATATTGATGGATGATTGATGTTGATAGATCCAAGTGTGCACACAAATTATTCTTTCCAACCAGATATAACACCTACAATGCACATACACTTAGAAAAATATGGGATTAGATAGATAAATGGAAGATTTCCTAGCAAAGGCTAGTCCCCGAAAGTTAATGGACTTCTTTGCAAGGATGTAAATCTACGTTCAAGAAATTAATCTGATAATGATAAGATAAAATGATAAAACAGACAATATAACCAATAATGCAAAGATAAAGGGACTGGCATGGTCCATGGCTATATGATGGTCTAATGGTGATACCTAATCCAAAGGGATTCAAGGAATCATAATATGGCTTGAAGGAACAAGGATGTAGATAGTTGTGTACTCATAAAGGTGAACATGATGATAGATTTGACTTAGATAATTGATAGAGTGTTATAGATGACTCAAAGAAGCTTGATAGGGTTTGAGCGGTACCTACAATGGTAGAGTAGTAATAGGTGATGAGATATGGATGTTTGAAGGATGATAGCTTATGAGATTATATGATCTAACAGAACATGGAATCACTAGTTATTAAGGCCGATTCATCGACAATTAATCGGATGATCGTCAACCTTGAGTAGGAGAATTGTCGGTGATTGCTGTGGAAGTGCGCATGCTGATGAATAAAAAAGATAAAATCTGGTGAATCACCAGCAATTCTAGGAATCATCAGCGATTTTTGTGAAAATGTAATTGAAAGACAATGGATATTAGATGGGACTCGAAAGAGATTATCAAAAGGTTGACTTAAGCTTGGAAATGATGCATAATGAGATAATAAATAAAGGGAAACCACTTCAAGATCAAAAGATGATATTACCCGGAAAGAATAAGATTGTAGACGCCAAAATATTGTTAAGTTGACTTCCTGGATGTTTGAGTGACCTTCTAAAGACTGAAGAAGAGATGGTTAGCGTTCCTTGGAATGTTACTATGGGATGATCTATGAGCTTTGTAAGAAGGATATAATATAAAAATATTATAATGTGAAGGCATTAAGTGATGTCTAGTTGATAAGACAAGATCGAGGAAGTTTTGGGCTAAGTTTACAAGCCATTAACGAGCTTCAAATGAAGGCCTGTGGCTCATTTATATAAGGTTGCTACTGACTAGAGAGAGAATTGACGAACGATTGGGTTAAATCACTAGACAATCTCGGGCTTTGCGGGGAAAAGGTTGAAATCGCTTCCCAAATCAAATTTTTTGTTTGTTTTAACGAATTATATATGTTAGAAAGAGGTTATATGGGTTAGGGAATTTTGTTAAATGATTTAAAAAGATGTTGATTTTTTTTTGTCTAATTTGATTTTTGTTTCTAAGTGGTTTGAGTATTTTTAGGAAAGAGGATAAAATAAGATTTAAAAACTATAAAATGAGATTTATGGGGAATAAATATAATGGAGTAGAAATAAGACTTAGGATAAGGACTTAATGTATAATATGATAGTGATGTGATAATGAAGGGGTGCTAGCAGATGCTATACATGAGGATTACCTGTGCTAATTTTAGGTGTCTACATTTGCCCCTTTTTGTTGAGCGATTTTTAGACAAGCCGTGAGACAAAAACGAGATGTGATAGATAAAGATGTGATGACATAGAATTATATGATGAGGTGCTCCCCCTCAAACTAGGGATTGATGACCTAAAAGGGAATCAATCACAAGTTTGAAAGAGATAGATGGAAATATACAACGATGATGCCCCAGGATGAGGTATAGAAATAAGATGGGTATCCATTAGAAAATCAAGTGATAGGGGAACTAATGGGCTCGTGTCCTATAGATGTACGACTTAACGACATTCAAGGAAAATAAAAAAGGATGTTTTGAAGAGGTCAAAGGACCAAAAATTTATGTTACCACAAAGGTGGGTTTACAAGGTCGAGAAGTCAAGTGATAGGGGAACTAAAGGGTTTGTGTCTTATAGACATATGAATTTAACGATGGAAAAATGATGGTTTGACGAGGTCAAAGGAACCAAAATTGATGTTTCCATAAAGTTGGGCTTATGAGGCCAGGGAGTTAAGCGATAGGGGAACTAATGGGTTCATATTTCCTACAGACATATGAATTAACAATGATGGGGGATGAAATGATGATTTGATGAGGTAAAAGGACCATAATTGGATGTTTCCACTAGATAGGCTTACGAGAACTATATTGTGATCTTGATGGTGGTCAGGGAACAGAGGAACATAATGGTATAATGTCAATTGAGATGTAGATCATGATTTGATGTATACAACTTTTTAGTGAAGCCTAGTTTTGATGTTGATATGATGATACATATATTTTTAAGATGTCAATGACGGCAAGTGATACAATAGATATGACGTGATGATATTTGATTTATTATTTTAGGTGTTGATTTTTATGCTGATCAAAATGTGTCTTAGCCATGGTTAATGCTAAAACACGATCATGATTGCTTTTGTATTGGATTTGATGCATATGTGATAGGGATAAATAGCATGTTTGAAGGTACTTGCACTCTTGGCCTTTATAACTAACATTAACACATGACTAACAATGGGTAGTAACACATAGGATTTTGGATATAGTGATGAAGTGATGATTATCAATGTGTCATAGTTTTATTCATGGTTAATGTAAAATGGGATCAACTTTATATAGGATTTGATACATATGTGATGGAGAGTAGGTGAAGGCCTTGCAACAGTTTCATAGAAATGTTAAGCCCCATGACTAATATATGTGTAATCACATGAGGAAAACTGATATAGATGTGAAATGATAAGTTACCTTCTTAGAACATGAAAATTTGATCATATGCAGGTTGATGTGAGGAAGCTTTCCTTTTCAACAGGATTCTTATAGATATGCCCTATATTTGTATTTTTTGAAGGTTGATCGATGTGGGAAGCCATTTTACATGGGTGATTCAAGAATATTTCATAGGGAGTGGTCTACATTTTATTTTGAAGGTTGATCTTGGGAATCCTTTTTACAGATAGTCATCCTTCGAGGGATTGGCCTACAATTTTGATTTTTGGACTTTTTATTTTTACAGAGATAGCTATCCTTTGAGGGTCTATCAATATACTTTTCTTTTTGATAATATGATTTTGATACTTGGATAGTTGTCCTTTGAGGGATCAATCTATTATTTTTTACTTTTGATAAGAAGAATCCATCGATATTTTTGACTTTATTTTGAGCTAAGAGAAAAACCCTAATATACTATTTTGAGGAGGGGAAGAGAGATGTGTGCATGACCCACACATATGTTCCCCATGACATGTCTTTGGTTAGTACATAAGGTAGAAAATGTAATGATTGTGGGGCTCCTGCTAAGGAGGGAACTTTTCTAATTGAAAGATGTAATGAACAAAGCCATGGTGCTCATCTTTAAGGCTATTGAGGATAGTGACGGAAAACCACATACTTTCAAATCATTACAATGAGTAAATATGGTTGGTTGATGGTGGAATAAGATATTTGATGTGATTACTATCATGACTGGTTGATGTGTTAACAATAGAAAGGCCGCATGTGCAAGGCATTAAAAGGTTCCTTTTCAGGTGTACCATCAAGGGAGGCTAGATGATAAGCTCCTAACCCATTCTATATAGACCAATCCAGTCAAGGGAAAACTTTCCACGTTTATTCCTTTCCAGAGTAGTGACATTTTGACTTGATTGAGAGGATAGGTTGGTGAAGATTAACTATGGGGGAGGCATGTAAGGTAATACTTTCAAAGTCTCAGTAGAGAGGAGACCCCCTAGTGTGATAATGTGGCTAGAGATAACATGCACTAAAAGGAATGATATATTTCAGCTTAGGATGATGAAAATTTTGATGTTGATTGATTGAGTATATGGTAAATAAAGGAGGATGTGGAACCTTTGAAAAAGAAGTCGACAAAAATCTAGATGAGATATGAGAGGACAATTGATGAGGAGGGGTAGATGACGAAGCTTTGGTTTTTCCTTTTCTTCGTGTATGTTGATTTCTAGATTCATGTTTAGGTGGGTGATCCTACTTTTGAGATGAAGGACTTTCAATGGAAGGTGATGAGAAGGTGTATGAGAAAGGTTTTCCAAGATTTGATTGAGGGTGACCTCATGTGTAGGAAAATATCAGTGACTTGGGTGTGATGTTGACGAGATTGAGGGACCTTCAATGGAAGGTGTAGTCATTTGAGATGAGAAACCCTCAATGGAAGGTGATGAAGAGATGTATGAAAAAGGTTTTTAATATTTGATTGAGGATGTCCCCCTTGTTCTTGCAGATGTCGTTGTGAGGATACTGACAAGGGTGGAGGTGTAGATGATATCCATGATGGCTTAGGATGGTATTTTTTTGGGAGAAGATCATTGACAAGGAAGAGTCAATGTTGGATTATGGTTTTAAGCACTTTACAACTCTCTGTGTTATGACATGGGATTCTATGGTAGGCACAAGTTTTGTTTTGACCTTACCATGGAGGTTTCCAAGTATGTGGATTGGGTGTTTTGATGGGTGGTAATGTGATGAGAGAAGCTTGCATGAGCCTCTCGAGGATGTCAATGTAAGTCACTTTTGGGGGATTTAGATTAATGGATTTTGATTTTTTTTTTGGATGGGGGTGGATGCGTGAATGTTATGGTAGGAATGTGGGGATGTTATTTTTATGATGATCAGGATGGATATGTGATATGTCATATGGTGTTGGAACATGGATAGGAGGGATGGATTGCGATGAGATAGGATTGATAAGAGAGAGGAGATATGATCCTAAAATGGGATGAGATGTGTAGATTGATATAAATTGTGAGGACAGGATGAGGTCCTAAAATGGACGAGGAGGGATGGATTATGGATGAGATAGGGTTTTTCTGTGTAATATGAGATTGAGATAAAGTGTGGGGTCCCAAAATAGACATGTGAAGGTAGGATTGCAAATGTGATAAATTGGATTGTGATAAAGGATGGGGTCTCGGAATGGATGGTAAGGTTGAGACCCTAAATGACGTGTGTTTTGATTTTGTAATGTCAGCCTTAGGTAAAGAATATGGTCTTATGACAGATGATGAGGATGAGGTTGTGGATGTGATAGGTTTTGATTTTGTAATGTTTTATTTAGATAGAGGAGAGGGTCTCACGTCAGATGATGAGGGGATGAGTCAGTGGATGTGATGGGATTTTGATTGTATAGTGTTTGACTTAGGATGAGGTTCTAGACTGGATGAAAAGTGAAGAATCGGGGATAGGATTGGGTTTGATTTGATGAGAGAGATGTTATTTCTAGACATGATTGAGACGAGTTACATTTCATGTGAGCTACCCAAGTCTTCAATTGGTTTTCAAGATGGTTGGACATTGAGATATTTGATTATAGGTACCCCCTTTGTAATGGTCTCCAAGGTGGAGTCTAAAGGACTGCAAGGAGGTAGTAGGTGATTGGATAGTAGATGAAGGTGATATTGATGTGTGAGGATTACCAAAAAGAGGATCCAGGGATCTGAGTCTTCAAGGGGAAGTGTTGGTGATGAAAGGGTCTCCTCATGGGGAAGTTCATATGTAATAGTGTTGATGATGTGACTCGAAGGATGTGCAATATCTATATGGATTGAATCTATCAAGGGTGTTGGGTCAAGAAGACAAGTAATGATATCATGCATGGTATTTTCATCTAGTTCATAAGAAGACCTAGGGGAATTATATGGGACATGTGTAGATTGAGGATTGAGATGATCTTCTTCAAGGGCTTGGATTTATAACTTTCTGGCCATGGTGAAGGCTTCATCAAAAGTCTAGAATGTGTGGATTTGAAGAGTGGATGAGATGTGATGGGAACATGATCTAGAAAATAACTCAATTAGTTCTGATTGAGGTAGTGAGAAGGTCAATTGATTGATAATGATCTTTCCACCTAGTGAGGAAGTCAATGATGGATTTTTTTTTAAGATTGTTTGATGGTAGAGAGGTCAGAAATGGTTATTTTACGAGTAACATTGATAGCAAAGTGCTCAAGAAATAACAGGGCTAGTTGCGTGAAAGAGAATAAAGAGTGTCGAGGGAGGGAGTTGTACCAATCCAAGGCAAGTCCTGCTAGTGACATAGGAAAGGTTCTAAGCAGGAGATCTTGATTGTGAATGATGAGATAACACGAGTGTCTAAAGGATAGTATGTGTTTTTGAGGATCCTCCTGGCCATGGAACATGGTAAACTTAGGTAATTCCCAATGCAAAAGGATAGGGCTTATACGGTACTGACGGATGGATGGGTTCATTATAAACCTGATCATAAGTGAGGACGTGTTTGGATCTCTATGGTAGCGACTTCCAAATTGTCTAATCTATTCAACAGAGCTTGCATGGGATTGTTTGTAGGATTAGGCATGAGGGAATTAACATGTGAGTGTGGATGAGAATGTGATTGATTTGATTGATGATAGTGGAGAGTTTGGTTTTGTTGGTAGATGGTTTGATGTGGAGGTTGATAAGGGGTAGCTTAAGAAGGTATTGATTATAAAGTAGGTTATGATAAAGGGATGTTGGGATACGTGTAGGGATGTTAGATATGTTGTTGTTGTTGGATGAGAGGGGTTGATTGGGCTTGAGTAGGGATGTGTGTATAGGTTTGGGATGTTTGAGGTATTGAGAAAGGTATTGAAGTGGAGATAGGTTGATTAGATAAAAGATGGGGGATGTTAATATTAAATGAGATTGTGATGAAGGAGGGGATGTGGTAAGGACTGATTGATGGGATATACTTGACATGGGATGAGGAGTGATAGTTTGAAAGTAACTTGGTTGTGAAGGATAGTCATAGGGTTGTTGGATAGTGTTGTTGTAGGGTTATAGGATTGGATGAAAGGTAGAGAAGTTCCATAGGGAACAAAAGATGGTCTGGATGGCTATGGGAATATGCTAGAGCTAAGTGAAGTTGAGTGAGACATGATAGGTTGATGAGATTGATAAGGATTAGGCACTGTGTAGGGGATTTTTTGAAATTGATTGGGATGAAAAGATGTAGAGATAGATGAAGCAACCAAAGATGATTATAAAAATGAAGCATAAGGGGTAAAAGAATATGTCTGATGTAGAAGGTTGATCCATATTAAATGATAGTTAAGTGACAATGATACAACAAATCCCTAAGAGAGCTACAAATGTAATAGACAAGTCAAGCAGAAGAATTTTAATTATCTTGATTAAAATTTATATGTGGAGGAAGAGGCTCAGAGGGAACCTAATGATATGGCCCTGTTCTAAGGTTGGTTTCAGGTTTGTTTAAGGATGGAGTCCTTGATATACTTAAAGGTATGTGAGGCCCAAATCTGTGCTAGTACTAATACGGGCCTGGTATTGGGGCCTACCCCCTCACTTTCATGGTCCCACAATGATAAGGTAGTCAGGTGCTTATCCAATATACCGAATAACCAATTGTTTATACTCGGCTAGAACACCAAGTCGGCTTCCCTATTGGGTGATGAAATCCCAATAGTTTCACCTAGGTAGAAATGTTTTAATGCAAGTTGATGTTTGATGTGATTTGGTTGTGTGTGAGGGAGATTAAGTGGATGCAATATATTAATCCTTTAATTAATCTATGTGATCAAGAAGGATGAAAAGGTTATTTTTAATCCCTAAAAGAATGATTGATTTCTATGAGAATAGACAACAAAAATTCAATTCTTTGAAAATAAAAAGAAAGGAAAGAGGACATACCTATAAAAAACTTCCTTTTTTAATTTTTTAATTTAACTTTTTTAAGCAATGTAATAACGCAACAAGCCAAAAGCTCCAAAGCAAAAACCTGCAAAAAGGTTATAGCGGAAGGACAAAAAACAATAAAATAAAATGATGTTAAAGGTTGAATGAATCTGAGTAATCAAGAAGTATTCACAGAGATCGTCAACGATTGATAGGAATTGATGGCTGATTCACCCAATCGATGGCGATTTGACTAGATCACTGTGATTACCAAGAAGAAGGCCTAAAAATGAATTTTTAATTAATTTAAATGAAATAAAGAAAGGGACTAAGGTCCTCACCAGGCATGCCAGAATGTTCAGAGAAGTTTTTTACTTTCCTACTTTAAATTAATGAAGTGAAATAACAAAAACAAAATTGACCTTCAGAAGATGGCGGGGTTTACTGATACCCACGAGTGAATGAATGTTGATAATGATGGTTGATTGACGGTTGAAATGATCCAAGCATGTGCACACAAATTACTTCTTTCCAATAGGATAAGCTACCTGCAATGCACAGAACACTCAGAAAAATATGGGATTAGATAGATATATGGAATGGATTTCGTTGGAAAGGCCAGTCCTTGAGAAGTCAATGGACTTCCTTTCAAGGATGTCAATCCACATTCAAGAAATCAATCTAATAATGATAAGATAAAATGATAAAATAG
Organism: Taxus chinensis; assembly: GCA_019776745.2. Taxonomy (NCBI): domain Eukaryota; kingdom Viridiplantae; phylum Streptophyta; class Pinopsida; order Cupressales; family Taxaceae; genus Taxus; species Taxus chinensis. The sequence goes on along the minus strand of CM034154.1, from coordinate 594,185,106 downwards.
ACGATATAACCAACAATGCAAAGGCAAAAGGGACTGACATGCAGTCCACGACTATATGATGCTCTGATGGTGATACCTGATCCAATGGGAGTCTAGGAATCAGAAAATGGCTCAAAGGAGCAAGGATGTAGATGGTTGTGTACTAAAAAAGGTGAGATAAGATGATAGATTTGATTTAGATAACTGATAGAGTGCTAAAGATGGCTCAAAGAGCTTGATATGACTGGAATAACACTTGAGGGGCCTTGTGGTAATAAATTATGTGATATATATGTCTAAAAAGAAAGCTTAGGGGTCAAAAGACCTTTTAGATGTTAGAATCATCAATTCTTCTGAATCATCAATTCCTGATGGGTTGTCTAGTGATCATGATGTGGTCTGAATGATCATGTCTGTGATTCTGATGAATCGTCAATGATTCTATCCACAACACTAATGAATTGTCAATGATTTTGGTGACTCACCAGACGATTCTGGGAATATCCAACGATTTAGCAATTTAGCGATCACTGTGAAAAGTGTATAGGTTGATAATGGACCAGAGATTGAGACTCAAAAGGGATGATAAAAAGGTTGATTTAAGCTTGGAAAGGATGCATAATAAGATAATAAAGCAAGGGAAAGCACTTACCTTGTATAAATTGATAAATGAAGGCTCAGAAGATGATATTACCCGAGAGAGGGAGATTGTAAAATGCAAGAAGATATGTTGAGTTGATTCCTAGACATGTGAATGACACTCGTAGGTTGAAAGAAGAGATTCTTGGTGCCTTAAATGTTATTGGGATGATCTCTAACTTTAGTAATAGGGCTATGATACAAAGAAAATCCTGCTATGAAGTTCCTTAAGCCACTTCTAGTTGAGGAAGCTAACCTCAAATGGAGGCCTATAGACTTGTTTATATAGGGTCACTAACAATGAACGGAGAATCGCTAGTGATTGGGTTGAATCATTAAACATCTGGGAAACATGGGAAAAAGGTTGAAACTACTTCCCAAATTGAGTTTTTTGTTTGTTTTAATGAAGGATATGTGTTGAAAGAGGTTATGCATGGGTCACAGAAGGTTGTTAAATGGTTTAAGGGTGTTGATTTTGTTTTGTTTAATTAATTTTGGTTTCTAAGTGGTTTGGGTGGTTTAGAAGAGGAAATAAAATAGGATTTTATAGTTTGTAGAATGATATTTACAGGGGAGTAAATATAATGGGGAGAAATAAGACTTAGGATAAGGATTTAATAGTATAATATGATATTGATGTGATAATGAAGGGGTGCTAGTAGACGTAGACATGGGGATTATCTGTGCTAATTTTAGGTGTCTACAATTATTCTATTTTAATTCTTCATTAACATTTCCTAGGAATTTAATTTTCCTACATCTCACCTACCACCTACACACATCCCTACACATAGCCTTTCCATGTAACCTCACCCTTGATCATAATTTATTAACCTTATCTAACTCTAATCCTTATCACATCTTCACCTCTAAATCTAGAGGTTTCTAAATATAGAAGCCTCTCTAACCTTCTTCTTCCATTGAATTTTTAATTCAATGGAAGATTTTTCCCTCCATGAATTTTAAATTAAAATTTATATAATCTTCCATTCTATAATCCTCTAATCCTCACATGCACTCTCCACCATTGATTCAAATCCGATATGGCTTCATCTTAGCCATTGAATCATCCACCCGCAAACTATAAATTGAGCTCTCCTCCTCCATGAGAGCTAGCTTAGAATAGATTGAATAGCTTCAAAGAATTTTTTAAATCCATAACATCATCCATTTTATCCTCTTATCATTAAATCAATCCATCATTAATATTTAATCCATCTACAATCAATCCATCATCATCTTTATCAAACAATCGTCAAATAAAATCATGGGTAGTTGTTGCTTTTGTGTCTCTACCAACATATAAAGTAACCAATAATCAAGAAATCCAAGTGTAATCCAACATCTTGAGAAAATCCAAGACATCAAAGGGAGCTCTACTTTGGTAAGTGAAGGTATTTCATTCTATTCAATTTCCATCTAGCTCAATCTGAGGTTTTGTTTGAGAAGATTAGATGAGGGAAACAATCTTGTTTTATTTTCTCACATTTTACACAATAATATTTTCTTGCATAACAATATTGTTGGATAACATTGTTAAGGATATTAGTTGGGGTGGAGTAATATGTAGGATTGAGATGAGCCATGACAGTTATGGTAGTGGTATCTATAGAGGTAAACATGATGGGTGATATGAGATCAGTAGTATGTGTAGGGATAAACAAAATGCATGTGGAAGTGCAAGATGGATGTGAAGCACCAGATTGACCCACATCATATGTACTGATATTATGATATGGAATAGGTTGTATTGGAGGTATGGGCATGAAGGTGACTGGGTATATGTGGTAAAACTTGAACAGATCAGGGTTAGCGGAAGTGGTATGCTCATAACCATCATGTAGGAATTTAACACATCATTGAACCATGGAAGAGACAACATTCATAGCGTGACTCCATGGTTTACCAAGTAAGAAATTGAATTGAAATGACATGTCGATGAAATATAATAGAGTAGGAAGTAGTTTAGGGCCAAATTGTAGAGGAAAGGTGATGGTGCCCATGTATGTGCGAGTAGTGGAACCATATCTGTGAATGAGAGTAGAGGAATTATTGATTAAATATTTATAAATTTTCATTTTCTTGAGGAGAGATAGAGCACATAAATTTATAGCAAAGAAATTATTAATGAGTACACACTTGATATAAATGGAACTAGTAGTAGCGATAATGAGAAAAGGTTGTAGGAATATCGCTAGCGGTGATAAGCGGGATATCTGCATCAGTGAAGGATATAACACGTGGAAGGTTTTTGAGGGATTGAATGAGATGTGTGAAGGCAACATGATAATTATTACTTTCAACGTGGATGGAGTGAAGGGAAGTATCTAATGTATGAAAAAATTGGGTGCACTGCTCAGGAGATCATAAAGAGAGATTTTGGTTGGTGTATTTTTAAGCTGCTCAATGATTTCATAACCTTTAGAGGTGGTGGTATAAAAATGAGGGGAGTTGTAAGAGGATGAGTGTAATGAGTGGTGAATTTATTGATGGTTGGATCAAACATTAGAGTAATGAAGCAGGGAGGGTGCTGAGTATAGACCTACATAAAATTAGCAATGGTGAAATAACCATGCCAGAAACCTTGGTTAGAGTATAAGAGGGATAAGAAGATTGATCCATGAATTCAGAAGAAGGAGATAGATTTTGATGCATTATCAGAAGGTAATGTTTGAGTAAGTGGGTTCACTAAATAATTTAATTTAATTTGAATATTTCATAGTAACTATTGTAATAAATAATGTATGAATGCTAAAATACAGTGATGACACAAGAAAACATGCATATAAATGTGAAACCCTAAGTAAGAGAGGGAGTTAAAGAGACTTAGCTGATTTCCAAGTAGACTGGAGGTGATCTGGGATGGTGAAAATTTCAAACACTATAGATAACATTGTTAATGCTCACTGTAATTTTTGGGATTCAAGAACAGTATAGGATAGGGGTGCCCATGGGAGGGAAGAGGCACCTGGGTGTTGACAATATCATCTAGGCATCAATGACCATACAAATGGTCAAGAAATGGTTTCTTCTCTGTCGTAAGGGATTTATTGTTGATCCTTGTCTATCACTTGATATTCACTTTTTGGTCCTTGACGGTTCATGTAGCATGCAAAACAAAATGAATACCTACACATGTCCACAAACCACATCAAATCTAGTAAAAAAGATGCAAAATGTGGAATTGGAATGACCCCAACAGTCATTGAAAGAGTGAACTTACTGTGGATCGCTTCACTATGTATTATAACCCATGTAGTTATTATGTGTGTAGAAATGGTACCCTAAGATTCCCTTTTGCAAGTTACATAGTGATAGCGGGCTAGATCTAGAATGTAGCAATGCATAATATGTTTAGATAGAATAGAATAGACTCCGCCTCCTATATAATGTATGTAAAATTGATGCAACCCTTGTCCCTTGTATGGATGCTAGATGGATGCATTTGAAGTGTTTGATTTAAAAAATATGGAAATATGGTAAACCCTAGATATTTCAAAGTTGCATATGATAAAAAAACAATTAAACACGGATTTGGTGCAAGAAATAAGCTTAATAAAACTAAAACCCTAAGTGTGAGAGAGGGAATAGGATATTGAGTTGATTTCACAATGAATCTTGAAGTGTCATGGACTAGAAAATTAATAAAATAGAAGGGGCTATTGTCGCAATTGCACTCAGCAAATTTGGTATCTATTGAACAATCTTAGACTAGGGTTCCTGGAGTGCGGCTAGGGCACTTAGGCACAAGAGACCTCTGTTAGGTGCCTGTGACTTCGCAAAATCTTGAAATTTGATTTTTTTAGTGTCGTAAGGTGGTCATTGACATTCGGTGTTGGTCACATGTATGTTGTACTATGTCCACATAATTTTTCTATAACCTGCAAAATAAATGATCTTCTATAAAACCCCAAAACACATAAAATCCTAAAAAATAAAAGATACAAATGGGGAGTCAGACTGACCTTGGAGGTCACCCGATAGAGTGAACTTACAATTGAGCATTGAACTACATCTCAAACTCCATGTAGCTCTTGTGTGTGTGTGTAGAAATCGTGTCCTGGAAATCTCTTGTGCAAGATGCACTCAATAGTGAGCAATGACTAGATGTAGCAATGTAGATAGATGTGTGGATGTAAAAATGAAATTACCATCCTTTGAAGTGTATGCAAAAAATACAGTCCCTTGTCACTTGAATGAGTGCTAGATGGATGCCTTGATGCTCTTGTAATGCCTTTGAATGCAACCTTAGGTGGTGATAGTAAATGTTTAGAGCTTGGTCCTTTATTATGGTCACATAGATTTATATTTATATGATTCCCTTGTTTGAATTTTGTAATTGACAACTAAAAGGCCGACCCATAATAAAATAAGATGCCCAAAATAGGCAAGTAAGATACACAAAGGTTGGAGGCACCCAGAGGGGACGAGGATGTATGGGTGTTGACGTCTTGGATGGGTACTAGTGTCCAGAGTCAAGAAAGATAAAGAAATAAAGATCAGACTAGGCTATGGTGTGTGAAATACCAAAGAGGAAATAAGAAAGACATAAAAGAATCCAAAGATAGATGTCAATTGCTAGTTTTCTCTCTTAGGAATCATATGAATAGTGGTATGTGATTAGGACCTATAAATGTACCCAAGTGTGCGATTTTGAGTCTACATCCAATTGCCCCCACTTTATGTTTTTGAGTGAATACTATATAATATAAAGTAGATAAGATATGTGTGCTTGATAACCATGTAGATCGATAGTGAAAGCATGCCGAAGAAACAAGAAAAAGTGTAGAGCGATAAAAAATGAGGCATGGAAGCTAAGGAAAAGGAAGTGACCCTAGGGGTGAAGCGTATGTGTTGTGCAGTGTTATACATGTTGTCATTGTGCTTGATGTGCTATGCTTGTGATTGCTACTCTAAGCTATTGAATGAGGCGATTGATTCACCTAATGTATGCCCCCCCATTTGGGGTGCATGCAACATTGATAGGTTTATGTGGCCTAAAGGAGAGGACCTAATGCTGATTTAAAATGGATACCCTATAGGGGGAGGGAATGTCCATGGTATAAACCAAGGCACATGAAAAAAAAAATGGCTAGACATATGTGTTAGTAGAAAAAGTGACATGCATGAAATATAGGATAATGGAAACAAACAATAGTGCAGACAAAGTAGACCACGAAAAGTGGGTTTCAAATATGGGACATTGCTCATAATGTCACAAGACAATCATGGCCAACATGGAAAAAAACATACACTCAATGAACAAGCAAGACATAGGGAAAAACCTAGAGATAATGGCATATAATGACAAACAATGGAAAATAATATCAAGAAAATTAGCAGACAACTATGGTAGCAAATAGTTCTTATAGAGTAAATGTTGCACATGAAGCACCCATTAACATGTTAGAAAGATAAAAAGTATGTCAAGATGTGTATGTATCAATAAAGCAGTGTGCTAGTAAGAATAATAAGTAGTATAAAATGAAACAAGATCACCTATAGTGTGTAATAAAGTAGATGACCCCACAAGCCTCAATGGTGCTGGTAAGAGGTATAATGTGAAACATCCATGATGCGTGTAAAGTCTACATTCACAACTAGATAAGAAAAGAACATGCATGTGAATATAGAAAAGACAATGACATAATAGATATCCTGCTAACATAGGAAATAAAGTGTACATGTAAGTATAAGCAAACAAGACTAAGTGTAACCAAGATATGCATTATGATGTGAATGAGTGAGATGAAATGATATGTAATGTGAATGTGATAGGAGAAACATGCCCCTTGATTGGATGTGTACGAGTATGTATGAGATGAGGTTCATTTATAAAGAACCCTCGATAATCAAGAATGAACCATAGAATAACAGTGCGTCATCGGGAAATGGTTTGAAATGTGTGCTAGAAAGATTGATCAATGAAGTATAGAACACAAAGTGTGAAAGAGGTGAGGTTGATTTCATATTTATACCCTCAGCAGTTGAGTATGAACTGTGGAACTAGAGTGCGTCATAGGGTAATGGTTTGAATTGTGTGTGCTATAAATATAGATGAATGAAGTATAGAGCGCAAAGTGTAGAAGATGATAGTATGATGTGTGAAAATATAATGATAAAAATATGTATCATGAAGCACAGAGTGTGAAATATGAAGAAGGTGAGGTTTATTTTAGATTGAGACCCTTTGTAATCGAGTATGAACTATGGAACTAAAGTGCATCATAGGGTAGTGACGATACAGGTTGTGTATCAATGTGTGGAAGATGAATGAGACAAATTAGATGTGAAACATGAAGCACAACAATGGAAATACAAGACACTTGATAATGCTAAGAGGGGGGAATGAACATGATTCCCCCTAAGTGTATGATGATGAGTAATTTATTTGAAAAAAAGTGAAGGGCAAGGGTCCTCCACCTGATGCTTATAGAGATAAAGGTGTGTGACCCTACTCTAAGATCGGTGGTGTGTGAGATATATGATGTGTCAGTGAATGAGACCTAGAAGGTAAGGAACACTGATGTGAAGGAGACCAAGGAGGTGATGTACACATATGTGAAGGATACTGAGGGGGTGATGTATACCTATGTGAATGAGACCACGGAGGTGATGTTTACCTATGTGAAGGATCCGTCTGAGTGGTGGACCTAAGCTGATGAGATGGACTAGTGGATCGATGAGCTCGAGTAGGTCGTATGTGAATAAGGGAACTAGGATCAGATTGTGCATTAGATTTGAGATGTCTAAGGGACCTAGATGCTCTAGCGAGTGCAATGACAACCTCAAGAGGAGGTTACAACCATAGTGTGCATGACGGAACACCTTTGATGGTGATTACTTGCTTGTTTTGAATGAACTTAAAAAAAAAGTGATTCATGGAAACGATACATTGAGTGACACGAAGCTAAGGGAGACATAAGAGCATGTCACATCCTTTGACGGAAGGTGCCATAAAAAATGACACAAACATGGTAAGATGCCCAAATGTAAGTGGAAGCTTAATGTAACCATAAGATTTGGGAATTAAATATGTAATGTGAGAAAGTGGATAATTGACATCAACAAGGAGAGAAATAGAGCACACACCCATATGAATCGATGGATCGATCATTGCATTATTGATAACATGAGGTCTAATAGAAGCCTTGATATGTAATGTATTAGAAGAGAATGTAACATGATAATCATGATTAAATAATGTAATGAATGGTGGAGATGCATCTGTAGTAACAACTAGATAATCAATATCCCTCGATGAAGGAGGATGCATTACACGATATGTATGATTAGCTGAAGATTCAACATCTTTCTTGTCATGCTTAGGAGGAGAATCATTAAAGATTTTAAGTTTTTTATTTTCATTGAACAACGTAGATGTCGAATTATCAGGAAGCTCAATTACATTGTTTTCAATAACATCTTGAATGAGATGACGAAGTTTAAAACATCGATCCGTAGAATTCCCAATGCATTGATGATAGTCACATCTAGAATTTTCGTTGTAATTACATCCTTTATGGTGAGACGGATCTCAATTAAGTGGAGGGGGAGAAAGGTCTAGTGTTATTCTCAACCCCTGACTGTTTCTCAAATTTATATACCACTGTAGATGGTGTGATATTGTTTTGTTCCATGTTTGATCCAATTCAATCCAAGTAGAAAAAGAATATAGAGTACATTCTGATTCTAGAGGAATGTGCTTGTACTATGAAGACTGCTATGTGAAATGATAAAAAGTATTATGATATGATAAAGTAACTATAACTGTCCTTGGTCATAGGCACCCATGAAAGGTTAGGAGTTCCCAGGAACTAGTGTCTATGTTTTGGCACTAACGCCTATTCTATAATGAGGTCCCAAGTTAGAATCTGGGTCATTCTGTAATTGTAACTATGTTTTGTGACTATACTATGTAGGCTTGTAATGTGTAGTCCTGTAATGAAGCTCTAAGCTGTTGAATGGGGTGATTGAATCACATCAGGTTCACTAAATGATTTAACAAATATGGAAATATGCAAAACCCTAGATATTTGAGAATTAAATATGATAAATAAACAATAAAGCACAAATTTTGTGCAAGTAATAATCTAATAAAAATTGAAACCCTAAGTGTAAGAGAGGGAATATGAGACTTAGCTAATTTTATAACGAATCCCAAAGTGTTATGGACTCGAAACTGATAAAAAAGAAGAAGAGACTATTGTAACTATGCTCAGGAAATTCTGTAACTATCGAAAAAGCCTGGACCAGGGCGCCTAGAGTGGGGCTAGGGTGCCTAGGTGTCAGAGACCTCTACTAGGTGTCTATGACAATGCAAAATCTTGAAATCTAATTTTTTGGTGTTGCAAGGTGGTCGTTGACCTTCCCTGTTGGTCACCTGTATGCCACACTATATTTGTAGAATTCACCTGTAACCTACAAAACAAATGATCTCCTTCAAAACCCAAAACACATCAAATCCTAAAAATAGAAAATATGTAAATGGGGAGTTGGATTGAACCAAATGGTCACCTGACAGAGTGAAATTACGATCAAGCACTACACTACATCTTAGACTCCATGTAGTTCTTGTACGTGTGTGTATAAATATAACCCTAGAAATATCTTGTACAAGATGCTCTTGATAATGAGAAATAACTAGATGTAGCAATATAGATAGATAGCTTTAGAAACAAGGGATTTTTTTTTTGAATAGCGTTCTCTGTTCTAAATTATCATAATTTAGAACACACGTTTCAAGTTTTTAAATAATGTTCTCTATTCTAAATGATCATGATTTAGAACACACATTCCATGCCAATCAATCTCATAATAGATAACCATATGTAGCTGTAATGACTCGATGAACTGCCGATCTCTCATTTCATGACTCAGAGTTTCATCGGTCTCTCATTTCATGACTCGGTTTCTTACCGATCCTTCATGTTGACTCAATGTATTGTATACTAAGTATGATTGGTTCTCTTACCCTTTTTGGGGTATTGAAGTGTTCCGTTTAAGAGGCCTATCTGAATATTTGTTACCAATATTCATCTGAAATCCTGCTTCTTAAACTAGGTGATATAGGACAACACAACCAACAACTTGCGATACTTTGGCCAAAGATTTTCACATGCTTTGCATGATCATATTCCTAGATGGCATACTCATCAATGGAATACATCCTTCACCCCCACTTCATCTGTTATCTAGAATGGTCTTCACTGACTCCTGTCAGTCCTCTTGTCCAAGGCTTACCATAACCCAGATTAGCAACATAGAAAGGTATAGAGCATCACTCACGGTGACTAAGGGTACATAGACATACTCAGTCAACCCAAGTTGATTGCATGTGTCTAGTTACCTTTAGTCATCATGAGTTTCCCCCTATACGAAGGCATGTCCCTAACCTGACCTAAGGTAAAACTAAGGTCAAGTCCAAGTTTATGTAGATCTAGATGATCCAATTCGGAAGGGTGTTGTGACGTGTCAGCTGCAACACTGTGCCATTATGAAGACCCCCAGTCTTCATGATGTCACAGTACTGTAGTTGGCATGTACCAACATCCTACGGAATCACCTCATCTAGAAGTACATATCCAGTTAAGAAGTTAAACACTTACTTATCTTCTTAATTAAGATTTAATTTCAGCAACCCTGTTGAATCCTTAATTTCTTTGTTCATTAAGGTTGCTAACCATTAATGATTGATAGTTACCATGCAGATAAATCTGCAATCAATCCCTCTTCCCGAAGGTTTGTATTTCATTCCATGGTATCTTATCATAAGATTCAAGCTCATAACAGAATTAATATACCACGGTAAGATTATCTTACTTTGCTTAACCAAGTTTAAGCATGATTAATTTTAGATTCTGGTTCCTTGTTAATAGACTTCATTAAGATGAAGTCTATTCATTACGTATGTATTTATTTCATTTCGGTTTCCATATTCTGATTTGATTTAACCAGAGGGAGTATGTTTTCTCAAAAGGTATTAACAAATGCTTATCCCCTTAGAATAATTACCTTTCTTTTATCTTTATATTCTTTTAGGGTTCATTGCTGCCATTTACTTTATACAAGAATTATAAATAGATTTCCCTCTTATTTACGTCATCTAGTAAACCATCATGATCTAGTTATGTTTCCATCTATTTGTGCCAACTTAGAAGTTGCATTCGATAAAGGAATAAAATATCAATTCCCTTCCTATCAGTTTCATTTGAGTTCAACTGAAATGATTCAAAACAGATAGGTTCACGAGAGAGTAATGACAAGTTTACAAAATTTCCTTTACAGTAACCCAAAGTGAATAATACATCAAATACAAACAACAATCAATCCTTTTTCCCATTCCTCAAGTAAATTATACATTTTACAAGTCTAAACATTCAGAATTCATTCCTACCAATCTGCATTGATAAACTCAAACAAGAATACAACTTTTCCCTTTTTCAATTATATTACAATAAGAATAATAATTCCTCATAAAAGATGCAGCCTTTAGGTAAACACAAGAGGCATCATAAAAGAACTTGTCTTCTTTTGTCACTTACAGAATCCATCTGCAAAAATTGCTAGCACGGGTCAGTTCATCGAACTGAGCATGATAAGCACTAAACGTTAAAATGATGTGCTTTCAACTAACTGTCTCATAAAAAGAACTCTACTTTTATGAAACATTTAGCAATTCAGATAGATATCTCATAAAGGAATGAGGATCCTAACAAGAAGGTCAAAATAAGCAATCCACAATACATTATGTAAGTATCATGATCAAAGCAACACTCTTCAACCAGTAATTTCACAAGAAGGATTACAACAGATAAGTGATAATACATCTCAATTACTTATCAAACTCATACTATAGATGCATGTAATTATTTCTTGATTCAAACAAGTGTTCAAGAAGGGTACCACCCTACAGTTCTCAGAACTAAACTATTTTAAAGAAGCAATTAATCATAATCCACAACACTAACATAACTCTTCATGCAATATCAGAAGCCAAATTCATTCTATCAAAAAGGATGGAATTAGGATGAACCAATTAATATTCTACACAAGAATTCCCTTCTTTCCAACATTGAATCAATATCAATCCAATTCCAATTTATCGATTCAAGGGAATAAGAAGTGCAGGATCCCACCTAATTACCCATTCAGCCTCAACATGGTTAATACAGAGGAAAGACAACAAACAGTTGAAAAGTAAACAACTTAAGTCATCCTTCAGTGTTCAATGAACAACATGGTATTTAACAATTCAGAGAAGAGAAAGAACCGAATGCAAATCCTTCTTACATTTTGAAGAAAAACAATGATGCATACCTAGCTCAAAAATAGAGAGAAGATCCCAATAATCCATCCTATTAAAAGGTTAAACACAGTCGACATCCCAAGAAGACTAGACTGATCCTTACCTAACAACATCCAGATCCAACAACCACTGCCACACAAACAACATAGTCGAAATTGAATCGATATAAGATAAACAACATAATCAAACAAGGTAGGGTCGAAGAGAGGGCTTCTCATCAAGTAAAGAGAACAGTCACAACAGCAAAAAACTGATACAAGTTTCCAAGGCAACAAGCTTAACAACTAATTCCTTAGCTTCATTTCAGTGAAGATAGCCTCAGTCCAGATGTTTCCTCATTTCCCAAATAGAGAGAAACCTACAAGGTATTCCTATGTGCTCAAGAAAAATGAATACAAGCTACAACCAAGCCATCCATGTACCCACTTAATAGGAATCAAAGAAACAGTCCATACGTAAGAAAGAAAGGGCTCCATCCCAGATTTGAACAAGATGAAGGAAATTCAAAGGGAGGTTCAACCCCAAGTCGGTTCTCAAAATCGAACCCAAAAGAAGGAGAAGAGTAAAATCAAACCCTTCTAACTCATATACTTCAATTAACTAAAACAAATTAATCCATTCTTTCAACAACTTCTACAGATGTAAATCAAAATATTATTCACAAACTAATTCATACATGGAGGAGAGAGAGAAACATCAATATCCTCGCACAGTCCCAAGAGAAGAAGTTAAATCGTAATTTACCAGATTTTGAGCAAGGAAGAATAAAACCAAATGAAATCCTCTCTTAACAGTTCCAAAAATTTCATAAATTCAAAATGTATTAAGCTCAGAAGGTGTCAACATATCACTGTTGCTTTAAAACAAGTTTGAATCCACAAGAAAACAATGAATCCGAAGACCCATTTCAACATAACTTAACAACAGTGATAAAATTTGAAGCCACTTCAGATTTTAACTGAAACATCAATTTTTCTTACCTTCTCCTAACAAAGGAAGATATTCCCGATCAAATTTTTAAACCAATCATTATTTTTCCTTAAACCATTTTAGCACAGGAGTTCAGAAGTCCACACGACTTAAGCAACCTTCTAGTTTCAAATAAATAAACATGATTTACTCAACATGCATCAAGAAAAATACCCATTTTGAATCTTTTCCAAACAATAAACTCAAGCAGAAGATCACAGCAAAAATACACCAAGGCATTTCCACAAAACCATTCATTTCTAAGAGCAGATTTCTTTTAATGAAGACGCTTAATAAAAAGTAGAACTATTTAACAAGAAGAGCCTATCATGCCTGATAAAATTTCTTGTTGATTTGCAGAAGATCTCCAACTGAGCTTCTCAAGAATCTCTTCTTTTCAACCAACATCAACAGTCAAATCTCCCAACTTCCTCTACATTTCCACAAGTTCAAAAACAGTCCCAAAGATACCCACGATTACAATGGGTCGAAAAACAAGCTTGCTGGTTCGAAGAACCTAAACTCTCATGCAGAGAAAAAACCAGAAAGATCCAAATGACCAACAACTTTCTCCAATTCCTCCTTCCTAACTCCTAGGTGGTTTCCTCCACTGAGCCTGAGGCTATTGAATGTATTGAATGCATTGAATGCCATTTCCCCCTCTTTCCTTATGCCACCACCACTTCAAATTTGGTGAAACAAAATTCAAGAACTCCATTCATTTTAAATTTAGCAATGATGCCAGCTAGGCATCCCACCATCTTCTTATGCCTCCGCCAATCTTGGTGAATTTAAGATGTAAGGAATGAAATCAATTCACATTAATAACTTAGAAACCACCACCACCAACCTTCCATTTTCCAAGTGACCCTTAGGTCCCCTTTTCATCTTAGTAATAGTTTAGGTTACATTAGCATTGGTTAGGTTTTTCCACCTTAGTTCTTAGGTCACTAGTTTATCAGGTTAGACTCCTAGCCTTATAACATACCTCCTTAGGTTAGGTCATCACCTCTTAGATTAGAATTTATATAAGGTAGGAACCACAACCTAGTTTTTGGCATCAACCAAAATAGTTTAGTAATAGGTCCTAGGTAAGTATTATTACCTTAGGTCAAAAATCCAATAGGGCAACATTATAGTTTGGGTCAGATCCAAATAACAACACACATTCTGACCAAGGTTAAGGCATTTTCCTTATTATCCCACAACAGATCCTTAATCTCCTCACGTTGATCAACATTACAAAACATTAATAAAGGAGGTCCAAATTTACAGTTTGCAGCATGATGCCGAGTAAGGACACCTGAAGCTAGGTCCTTCACAATTTATAACAAAATATTGCTCGGTTCCATAATATGTTTCATTCAGCATGTCAATTAACAAGATGACAATAAAGAAGAACCGAAGCATACCTTGGATCAATGGAATTGATTCAAGGTGTGTTGTTAGCATATGGAAAATGTGAAACAACAGTATAGATTTACAACCTATATTTCACATAGCATAATGGTTTCACTTCCAAGTAAACAAAATTACAGCTAGCATGAATTCTGAACAATAATAACTTATCCATTGCAAACATGATTTTCAACGTCAAAAGAATACACCTTCCTAAGACAAATCACATGTCAACATTTGCAATGTCAAAAGTGGAAGTCATCATAGTAACGGTCATGACCAAGACGTTACATACCTTCCTCCTTAAAAGAATCATCATCCTGATGATTAACTTAATCAAACCATTAAGGTTTTAGGAAAAAATTTAATTATTGTCCTTCCATTCATATGTCCATAACAGGACTAAATTTGAAAAATTCAAGTTTTCAAAACAGTATTTAAAATAGCTGTCAAATTGTTCAGTAACTACCCAAGTTTGGCAGATTTAACATCAAAATATGAATTAAAATTTTCAGATTTTATCAATTTTCAGAATCAATTCTGATCAAACAAGTATGGAAAAGTAGATCTCATATCTTCAAGATTTTCCTAGGTTGCACTTTCTTCATTAAACTGGTCCCACTGGACCTTACATTGACTTATTTCATGATTTCTTAAGTGCAACTGGTGAGTTTCCAGCACTCAAATGGGTTTAACCATGATTATTCCTGGGTCTTGGACCTGCAAGGAATTCCAATTCAACACATGTGATAAATCTGAAACATATTTCTTAAGCAAAGAAATATGGAAAACATCATGCATTCATGATAAAGTAGGAGGTAAAGCTAAATGATAAGCTACAGGGTTGATTACTTCAACTATTTCAAAGGGTCCCACATAACGAGGTGATAACTTGGCAGCCTTGCCAAAAGTTATAGAACTCTTTTTCGGCTTAACCCGAAGAAAGACCTTCTCACCAAGTTCAAATTTCCTATCAACCCGCTTTAAGTCTGCATAACTTTTCTACCTATCTGTAGCTTCCTTCAAGTGTTCACGAATCATTTTAACTTGTTGTTCCATTTCTGTAAGGATTTCAGGTCCTATCACCTCTCTATCTTCAATGTTGTCCCAGCTAACAGGGGTTCTGCATTTCCTTCCATATAGTGCTTCGAAAGGTGCCATTTTTAGAGAGGCGTGATAAGTATTATTATAAGAAAACTCAACTAATGGAAGGTACTCCTCCCATTTATACTACTGATCCATACAATACATTCTTAGCATATCCTCTAAAACTTGATTAACTCTTTCAGTCTGTCCATCCATTTCTGGGTGATACGCAGAACTGAAATTCAGTTTAGTTCCCAGAGCTGCATTAAGCATTTTCCAAAATCTTGATGTCATTCTCAGATCTCTATCTGATATGATTAATTCAGGTATTCCATGTAACCTGAAAATCTCATGCACAAATCTTCTTGCTAACACAGGTGAATCATCCTTTAGATTACCAGCAATAAAGTGTGCTACCTTTGTTAGTTTATCAACAACTACCAGAATAACATCATGTTTATTCTTTGACATAGGAAACCCTTGAACAAAATCCATGGTTATCACTTTCCATTTGTACTGCGGAATGTTGTGAGGGTACAGTAAACCAGATGGATGCATATGTTCCACTTTAACTCGTTGACATTCTAAACAGTGTGTCACAATTTCCATCACATCCTTTTTCATCCCTTTCCAGAAATATTGTTGTTTTATATCAGCCAACATCTTTGTAATGCCAGGGTGTCCAGAAAAAGGTGAGTTGTGAAATTCAACTAATAATTTCTTTCTTAAATCATTTGCCAAAGGTATGTATACCCGGTTTTCAAACCACAAAATTCCTTCATTGTCGAAATGAAAACCCTTATATCTCGCATCATTTGGATTTGCAGCAAGTGTTGTCCTTACTTGCTAAAAATAAGAATCAGATTCCATGACACTTTTCACCTCATCTTTAAACTGAGTTCTTAATGTTATAAGAGCAGAAATGTGCTTCCTACGACTTAGAGCATCAACTACTCTATTTTCCTTGCCTTTAATATAGCTTATATCAAAATCATACTGAGATAGAAATTCCAACCATCTTCATTGTCTTGCATTCAGGTTTGGCTGAGTGAAAATATACTTCAACCCAAGATGGTCAGTTTTTAGTTCAAAAGGCCTACCGAGAAGATAATGCCTCCATATTTGAAGGGCATGAACAATGGAAGCAAGCTCTAGGTCATGTGGAGCATAATTCCATTCATGTAACTTGAGTTTTCTACTTTCATAAGCTATGACATGGTCATCCTGCAATAGAATACCTCTGAGGCCCTCTCCAGATGCATCTATTACAACAATAAAGTCCCCATTTGGATCAGGTACAGTCAGAATAGGTGTTGTAGTTAACTGATCCTTTAGAATCTTAAAAGTAGATTCACATTTTTCATTCCAAACAAATTTCTTATCTTTCTTTTGTAATGAAGTTATTGGTGCAACAATCTTAGAAAAGTCTTTAACAAACTTTCTATAGTAACCAGCAAGACCCATGAAGCTTCTAACTTCATGCACATTCTTGGGTATAGGCCACTCAGTTATAGCTATGATCTTCGAAGGATCTACAACTATTCCATTTTTTCTTATTACATGTCCCAAATAGTGTACTTCCGTGTCATAGAAGGAACATTTAGACAACTTACCATACAAATTTCTCTTTCTTAAGATTTCCAAAACTATCTTCAAATGCTCATGATGTTCTTCAATGCTTTTAGAGTATATGAGAATATCATCCAAGAATACAAGCACAAACTTGTCCAAGTATTCTTGAAAAATATTATTCATCAAATTCATAAAAGTGGCAGGTGCATTTGTCAACCCAAAAGGTAAAACTGTGAATTCGTAATGCCCATACCTTGTTCTAAAAGTTGTTTTATGTATGTCTTCATCCTTTATTCTCAACTGATGATATCCCGATCGAAGATCTATTTTAGAATACACCGATGCTCCACGCATCTGATCAAATAGATCATCAATTCTAGGAAGTGGATATCGGTTCTTAATAGTTTCCTTGTTCAACATTCTGTAATCAATACACAATCTAAGTGTGTCATCCTTCTTTTTCACAAAGATTACCGGTGCTCCCCAAGGTGAGACACTCGGTCTTATCAATCCTTTTGACAAAAGTTCCTGTAACTGAGCCTTAAGCTCTACCAATTCAATGGTAGTCATTCTATAAGGTGCCTTGGATATAGGCTCAGTTCCTGGTTTGATCTCTATTGTGAAGTCAAACTCCCGTTTGGGTGGAAGACCTGGTAACTCTTCTGGAAATACATCTCTGAAATTTTGTAACAAAGGATATTTTTCCATAAAATCATTACCTTCTTCTGTAGTTTTGGAAATATTTACTACATACAAGGTATAACCTTTGTTTTTGGCCTTTTTAAGTTGCATTGCTGACAACTTCCTAACTAAAATCTCATGTTTTACACCCTGAATGACCGTTGATTTTTGCAGATCATCTAAACAACTAATATGTTTTTCAAAACAATCAACCTTTGCTTTATGCTCAGCTAGCCAGTTAACACCTATGATTATGTCATAAGACCCCAAAGGAGCAACATAAAGGTCAACTTCTGTGGAAAAACTAGGCAAGTCAAGGACTACTCCAAAAAGACACATACTAACCGTATGAGTAGCATTATTTCCATAATGCACAATCCACAATTTATCCATTTTCTTATCTTTTATTTTTAATTTCAAAGCTAACTTAGTAGAGATAAAACATTCAGTAGCTCCAGTATCAAAAATTATAGTCACAGGTATATTGAATAACTTACCTGGAACTTCTATGGGTGTGACTTGCTTTTCAGCTTGCTTGTCAGCTACCGCAGTGTGTATCCTATGCTGCTGATTGTGGTCATCCTTCTTCAAAGGACAATGACTCGCATAATGATCCTTGCCACAATTAAAACAACCTCCAACATGCCCCTTCCTAGGCTCAAATTTATTTCCAACCTTGAAGTTATCATTCTGGCTTCCGTAGGACTTCTGTCCATTATTATTGTTCTTGACAAAGTTGTTCCACATACTAGCAACAGGTTTGTTTATTGTTGTTCTCTTATTATTATCAGTGGAAAAAAAAAATTCATGCCAAACCTCTTCCAGGGTCCCTTTTTAGGTGCAAGAGATGAAGAAGAGTTTGGAACCTTCTTTCTAATTTCCTCTCTATGAGCAGAGATTGCTCTTAATTTCTGTTCTTGCCTTATGGATTTTTCAACAACCCCTTCCATAGTGGTTGGACTGTGAACATCCACCTCACCTCCTATAATGGGATTTAATCCCATAATAAATTTCTATGTATCCTGAACTTCTCGTCAGTTTGATACTGAGGCACGTACTTAAGGAGTTTAGTAAACCTTTCCCAATACTCTGTCACAGTTAACTTTCCTTGAGATAAGTTCTGAAATTCAGTCATTTTTTGATCATAGAAAAGTTGAGGCAGCCACCATTGCCTAAAGTAACTTTTAAATTGATCCCAAGTTATGTCTGCTTCGACCATATTCAACTCAGCCTTACGGCTATCCCACCATGAAGATGCCTCATGAGAAAGTTGATATGCTCCCCATATTGCTTTTGTTTCCTCAGAGAAGTTTCTTATAGCAAAGTACTTCTCCATTTCACTGAGCCAGTTCTCAGCCCCATCCCCAAGTGTAGTTCCATCAAACTTAGGAGGAATTATTCTTTTTATATCATTGGTGAGTTCCACTGCTAATCTTGCCTTTTTATTTTCAGGCTGATTAGGTATGTTTACATTACTATTATCAACACCCGGATTTCCCCCATTGGTGTTGTCCATAGGAGGTGGTTGATTGTCATTATCAACATCTTCTTCCTCCTCCTCATTTCCCATTACTTGTTGTTCCAATACATACCAGATGATCCCTCGTGTCCAACAGGGCAGCAAGGATCTCATCAAGTTTTTGGGTAGTAGCTTACTTCTCCACCCGGTGGCGGGTTGTTTGTAGCATTTCCTCTTATTCTAACCATTTTTTGTTTACAAGAAAATTTAAGTTTTTATCAGATTATGGACACAATAGGTCTGAGAGATGTAACCTTCAGCTCTGATACCAAGATGTAACATTCCCATTTTAAAGCTTTAGAAACAAGGGATTTTTTTTTAAATAGCGTTCTCTATTCTAAATTATCATAATTTAGAACACATGTTTCAAGTTTTTAAATAATGTTCTTTGTTCTAAATGATCATGATTTAGAACACACATTCCATGCCAATCAATCTCATAACAGATAACCATATGCAGCTATAATGACTCGATGAACTACCGATCTCTCATTTCATGACTCAGAGTTTCATCGGTTTCATTTCATGACTCAGTTTCTTACCGATCTTCATGTTGACTCAATGTATTGTATACTAAGTATGCTTGGTTCTCTTACCCTTTTCAGGGTATTGAAGTGTTCCATTTAAGAGGCCTATCTGAATATTTGTTACCAATATTCATCTGAAATCCTACTTCTTAAACTAGGTGATATAGGACAACGCAACCAGCAGCTTGCGATACTTTGGCCAAAGATTTTCACATGCTTTGTATGATCATATTCCTAGATGACATACTCATCGATAGAATACGTCCTTCACCCCCACTTCATCTGTTATCTAGAATGGTCTTCACTGACTCATGTTCAGTCCTCTTGTCCAAGGCTTACCATAACCCAGATTAGCAACATAAAAAGGTATAGAGCATCACTCACGTAGTGACTAAGGGTACATAGACATACTCAGTCGACCCAAGTTGATTGTGTGTGTCTAGTTACCTTTAGTCATCGTGAGTTTCCCCCTATACAAAGGCATGTCCCTAACCTGACCTAAGGTAAAACTAAGGTCAAGTCCAAGTTTATGTAGATCTAGATGATCCAATTCGGAAGGGTGTTGTGATGTGTCAGCTGCAACACTGTGCCATTATGAAGACCCCAGGTCTTCATGATGTCATAGTACTGCAGTTGGTGTGTACCAACATCCTACGGAATCACCTCATCTAGAAGTACATATCCAGTTAAGAAGTTTAAACACTTACTTATCTTCTTAATTAAGATTCAATTTCAGCAACCCTGCTGAATCCTTAATTTCTTTGTTCATTAAGGTTGCTAACCATTAATGATTGATAGTTACCATGTAGATAAATCTACTGATCAATTCCTCTTCACTGAAAGGTTTGTATTTCATTCCACAATATCTTATCATAAGATTCAAGCTCATAATAGAATTAATATACCACTGTAAGATTATCTTACGTTGCTTAACCAAGTTTAAGCATGATTAATTTTAGATTCTAGTTCCTTGTTAATAGACTTCATTAAGATGAAGTCTATTCATTACGTATGTATTTATTTCATTTCGGTTTCCATATTCTTATTTGATTTAACCAGAGGGAGTATGTTTTCTCAAAAGGTATCAACAAACATGCTTATCCCCTTAGAATAATTGCCTTTCTTTTATCTTTATATTCTTTTAGGGTTCATTGCTTCCATTTACTTTATACAAGAATTATAAATAGATTTCCCTCTTATTTACATCATCTAGTAAACCTTCATGATCTAGTTATGTTTCCATCTATTTGTGCCAACTTAGAAGTTGCATTCAATAAAGGAATAAAATATCAATTCCCTTCCTATCAGTTTCATTTGAGTTCAACTGAAATTATTCAAAACAGATAGGTTCACTAGAGAGTAATGACAAGTTTACAAAATTTCCTTTACAGTAACCCTAAAGTGAATAATACATCAAATACAAACAACAATCAATCCTTTTTCCCATTCCTCAAGTAAATTATACATTTTACAAGTCTAAACATTTAGACTTCATTCCTTCCAATCTACATTGATAAACTCAAACAAGAATACAAATTTTCCCTTTTTCAATTATATTACAATAAGAATAATAATTCCTCATAAAATATGCAGCCTTTAGGTAAACACAAGAGGCATCATAAAATAACTTGTCTTCTTTTTTCACTTACATAATCCATCTGTAAAAATTACTAGCACGGGTCAGTTCATCGAACTGAGCATGATAAGCACTAAACGTTAAAACGATGTGCTTTCAACTAATTGTCTCATAAAAAGAACTATTCTTTTATGAAACATTTAGCAATTCAGATAGATATCTCATAAAGGAATGAGGATCCTAACAAGAAGGTTAGAATAAGCAATCCAAAATACATTATGTAAAGTATCATGATCAAAGCAACACTCTTCAACCAGTAATTTCCGAAGAAGGATTACAACAGATAAGTGATAATACATCTCAATTACTTATCGAACTTGTACTATAGATGCATGTAATTCTTTCTTGATTCAAAACAAGTGTTCAAGAAGGGTACCACCCTACAGTTCTCAGAACTGAACTATTTTAAAGAAGCAATTAATCATAATCCACAACACTAACATAACTCTTCATACAATATCAGAAGCCAAATTCATTCTATCAAAAAGGATGGAATTAGGATGAACCAATTAATATTCTACACAAGAATTCCTTACTTTCCAACATTGAATCAATATCAATCCAATTCCAATTTATCGATTCAAGGAAATAAGAAGTGCAGAATCCTGCCTAATTACCCAGTACAACCTCAACATGGTTAATACAGAGGAAAGACAAAAACAGTTGAAAAGTAAACAACTTAAGTCATCCTTCAATGTTCAATGAAAAAAATGGTATTTAACAATTCAGATAAGAGAAAGAACTGAATGCAAATCCTTCTTACATTTTAAGAAAAATAAAGATGCATACCTAGCTCAAAAATAGAGATAAGATCCAAATAATCCATCCTATAAAAAGGTTAAACACATTCGACATCCCAAGGATACCAGACTGATCCTTACATAATAACATCTAGATCTAACAACCACTTCCACACGAACATCATAGTCAAAATTGAATCGATATAAGATAACAACATAATCAAACAAGATAGGGTCTAAGAGAGGGCTTCTCATTAAGTAAAGAGAACAGTCATAGTAGCACAAAACTGATACAAGTTTCCAAGGTAACAAGCTTAACAATTAATTCCTTAGCTTCATTTAAGTTAAGATAGCCTTGGTCCAGACGTTTCCTCATTTCCCAAATAGAGAGAAACCTACAAGGTATTCCTATGTACTCAAGAAAAATGAATACAAGATACAACCAGGCCATCCATGTACCCACTTAACAGGAATCAAATAAATAGTCCATACATAAGAAAGAAAGGGCTCCATCCCAGATTCAAACAAGATGAAGGCAATTCAAAGGGAGGTTCAACCCCAAGCCGGTTCTCAAAATCGAACCCTTCTAACTCATATACTTAAATTAACTAAAATAGAATTAATCCATTCTTTCAACAACTTCTACAGATGTACATCAAAAGATTATTCAAAAAATAATTCATACATGGAGTAGAGAGAGAAACATTAATATCCCTGCACATTCCCAAGAGAATAAGTTAAATCATAATTTACCAGATTTCAAGCAAGGAAGAATAAAACCAAACAAAATACTCTCTTAACAGTTCCAAAAAGTTCATAAATTTAAAACGTATTAAGCTCAGAAGGTGTCAAAAAATCACTGTTTCTTTAAAACAACTTTGAATCCACAAGAAAATAATGAATCCGAAGACCCATTTCAACATAACTTGACAACAATGATATAATTCGAAGCCACTTCAGATTTTAACTAAAACATCAATTTTTCTTACCTTCTCCTAACAAAGGAAGATATTCCTGATCAAATTTTTAAACCAATCATTATTTTTACTTAAACCATTTTAACACAAGAGTTCAGAATTCCACACGACTTAAGCAACCTTCTAGTTTCAAATAAACAAACACGATTTACTCAACATGCATCAAGAAAAATACCCATTTTGAATCTTGTCCAAAAAATAAACTCAAGCAGAAGATCTCAGAAAAAATACACCAAGAGGATATGCAAGAAGGTTTTCTCCTTTTTAGGTTTAATACCCAATAGGATATGCAGAAGCTTCTAGAAGAAGGACCTTGGTTTTGGGGAAAATCTGGTTGGTATCTTAGGAAGTGGGAACCTACTTTCAATCCGAAAAAGGAAAATTTGAACCAATTTCCTATTTGGATACACCTTCCTAAACT
Organism: Taxus chinensis; assembly: GCA_019776745.2. NCBI lineage: Eukaryota > Viridiplantae > Streptophyta > Pinopsida > Cupressales > Taxaceae > Taxus > Taxus chinensis. Next base: position 594,161,654 of record CM034154.1, on the reverse strand, counting down.
TCCTTTGGAATTTTGGCATGAATAAATTGTCAAAGGCATAGTGAACTCCTTGGGATCTTTGGTCATAATTTATAATGCAACCAGGCAAATGACTAGACTTATATGTGCTTGTGTTTGTATTTATACAATAGAAGATAAGGATATCCCAAATAGTATCAAAATCAAGTCACATCTAGGGATTTAGGAGTAAAATATTGAAATGGAAGGTTCCCCTATGAAATGCTCCAAGTGTAACGGTTGGGGTCACTCTTCCTAGAATTGTAAGTTCAAGGTATCCAAAATATATATTCTAGTGCCAGGAAATGAAGGTAAAGGGGAAAAAGGGAAAGACCTAATGAAAAGTGTTTCTGATCACAGGAAATATTTCTCCAAAGAACCTAAGAAAGGTTCTAATCTTTTTTGAATAAAGGAGAATGAGTTTAACAAAACACCAATTAAATCTGCCATAGAAATGGATGAGGATGGTTTCACCCTGGTGGTCAACAGAAGGAAATCAAATTTTTTGTCCTGGTCAGATTCTAAGGTAGGGGAAAAAATGGAAGAACCTATTAAGGATCTCATTAAGGGTAGGAAGATTGAGATTTTTACCTCAAGAGGGAATGAGGACACTCTCAAGGAACTGGCTAAGATTGATCAAAATTTAAAGGAAGAATGGAAGTTGGGGGACTATGTTTTGGAGGAAATTATAAAGGAACAAAGTAAGGGGGAAGAAACTCTAGGGTAGAAGGTAAGTTTGGATTCCCATGCGTGTGAGGGGATGATAGGGAGAAATTCAAGTAACCTCTTCATGGAGGAAATTATGAATGTTAATATGTCCCCAATCAAGATGATGGAAGAGAAGAAAGAATAAATAACGTTAGGAGACAAAGGAATCTCTAGGGAAAAATTCCCCTCAGGAAAAATAAAAGTGGATTCAAAAGGAAAAAAGGGGAATCCTCAATATCCTCCCCTCCTAAACCTCAGGATATTGAGAACCCTATAAATATGGAAGTTGTTAGTAGTAAGTAAGGCAGACCTAGCAAATTTAGATCAAGGAAAAAAACTATCCAAAAGGATATAGATTCAGGGAAACAAATGTGTTTAGACCAAAAGGTCTTTAAGAAAAATAACCAATCCTTGGAAATGAATTGCATCTCATGGAATAGTAGAGGGCTCAATAGCCCTGTGAAATGGAGGATTCTCAAAGACATGATTGAAAGACAGAAAATTGATGTGTTAGTTGTATAAGAAACTAAAATGAAAGAAGACCTTTTAAAAAGTTATTGCAAGTATTGTTGGAATAATTCAAAAGTTTTTGTTGTTAGTTTGAAAGGAACCTCTGGAGGTTTAGCTTTGGTGTGGAATCCAGCCTATTATGAAGGAACTCTTTTGGTCAAAAGAGATAATCATTTGGCGGTGATGATGAGAGATCTTGAAAACAGAAATATATGGGTTTTATCTAACATTTATGCTCCTACCCTTCATAAAGAAAGGAAAAATATTTGGCATCACCTTCTTTCGTTTAATCATTCTATCAAAGGTTTAGGATGGATTGTCATGGGGGATTTTAATACCCCCCAGGCTCCGGGGGAAAAAAAGGAGGATCTAAGGAGTTTACAGTAGGCATGGAGGATTTTAAATAATTTATTACTTACTCACAACTCCATGATATTGATCTTAAAGACAACAATTTCACTTGGTCTAATAGAAGAGTTGGAACCCGAAATATTCAAGTAATATTAAACAAGGTTTTGGTCTCGGAGGAGTGGTTAAACTAGGATATCTCTCTTTTCTCTCTTCCTCAGATAGGGTCTGATCATAACCCAATTCTCTTACAAATCAAGAGTCCATCTAGAAGAAGAACCCCATTCCGTTTTGAGAAGATGTGGCTCCAGAGTAAGGAACTGAATGCCCTCATTAATGACTGGTGGAAATTAAAGGTTAAAGGAATAATGATGTATAGACTTTCTAAAAAACTCCAGAATGTTAAATTTCACCTCAAAGCCTAGAATAAAAAAATCTTTGGAAACATTTTTAAGAAGAAAACAAAACTCAGATTTGAACTGTAGAATGTTCAAATACAAATAGAGAGATGGGATTCTGAGATGGATATAGAGGACCAAGAAAAGGAACGTTCCCTCCTGGCGGAATACCACAACATCTTGGGAAAAGAGGAAATCTTCTGGAGACAAAAATCTCGAATTATATAGCTAAAGGAAGGGGATAAAAATACAAGACTCGTTCACTTGTCTACTTTAAAATGTAGAAGCTTCAGTAGAATTAATAGAATTAGAAAAGAAGAGGGTGTTATGGTGGAAGAAAAAGAAGAAATAAGTAAAGAGGCTATCTCCTTCTTCCAAAACCTGCTTACTAATAATTGTGATCCAAATCTAATTAAAGAGCAAGACTTCTTAAAGTGCATTCCTTCTTTGGTTTCAGGTGAAGATAATTTTATGGTTTCAGTGATCCCTTCAATGGGGGAAGTGGAATTCACTGTAAAACACCTCAATCCTAACAAGGCTCCCGGTTCATATGGTTTCCAAACCTTCTTCTTTCAAAAATTATGGGACATAATTAAAAAAGAAGTCTTTGAGGCTGTGAAGGAATTTTTCAGACAGAAAGTTATGCTAAAAGACATGAACTGTACCTTTCTAAATTTGGTTCTGAAATGTGGTAATGCCATGGAATTAAAATATTTTAGACCTATAAGTCTCTACAATTAATCCTATAAAATTTGCACAAAACTTTTGGCTCTCTGTCTCCAACTGTTACTCCCCTCTATCATTTCTGATCAACAAGGGGGTTTTGTCATTAGACGCCAAATCTAGGATGGGATCATTACAATCAAAGAGACTATTCACTTGGCTAAGCTCAGTAAGCAGGCAACGTTGTTTTTAAAATTGGATATGGCCAAAGCTTATGACAGGGTTTTGTGGTGCTTTCTTGATAAAATCCTTGATAGGTTTGGCTTTGATGTATCCTTTATAAATCTAATTATAGCATGTATCTCTAATGTATGGTTTTCAATTCTCATTAATGGGCCCCCCTTTGGTTTTTTTCCTAGCTCTCAAGGTCTGAGGCAAGGGGATCCCATTTCTCCTTTCCTCTTCATTATTATGGCAGAATATTTAAGTAGAAGACTAAATGTTGAATCTAAAAGTGGCTTCATCAAAGGGATTTCCCCGGAAAGGGGAGATGGAAAAAGTGTCACACCCAGCATTTTGTTGACGACACTTTCTTGGTGGGGGAAGCATCAGTTCCCGAATCTAAGAAAATAAAATCTCTCCTAGATGACTATATGGAAATTTCTGGACAGATGGAAAACTTCAGAAAAATCTCTTTTCTTGTTGGCTAGATTTTCTGTATAGCTGAAAACCTAGGCATTCGTGAGATAAATCTCCCTCATTTACTGGTGAGGCTACCTGTGTAAGATTTGTCAATTAAATATGCTAGTATCTATTTGTGGGTATTACTTTAACCATGCAGCTCATGAACCATAGTTGTATAGTTTTGTAGCAAGTAAGCAACTGTTAAAGAAAGAAAATATTTAATGAAGAAGAAAATAGCAGAAAATAGGAAAGAAAGAGGGGAGATGTGCAACCCAATCAATAGATTACAGAGTTGATTGCATGCACATAAACATAACAGATAGATATTAACATACATAATTATAAGAAAAGGGAACTTTCACATCTAGATCTAGAATAACACAAATTTTATGAAGTAGATCTAAGACAGAAAGTTAAAAACAAAATGTATCGTGGACACAAAGTTCTCCAGGAAATCTGCTCCTTTCTATTCCTTTGCTTCAAATAGTTATCAGGGGTTTCAGCACAAATTCTGGAACACAATAATGCTGCTTACAAATTCTCATTCCTTTAACACATAGGTTCTTCCTCTACTTATAGCATGTAGAGGGGAAATTACAAATAGGAAGCCTTTAGCAAACTAGCATATGTGGAAGTCGGAAAGGAAACAACTGGAAATCTCCCTCCTATGAATTCCTCTTTGCATGACATGCATGATTTATAACTGAAAATAGAATCTTCTATTTTGCATGTATGCCACCTATTTCCAAGTAATTAACTTCTTCAAGTAATGGATTTGAAACCGATCACTTAATTTTTATAATTTAATTGATCGCTCAATTACTTTGTCAAAGAAAATAAGAGAAAGAAGAAGAAAGAGGAAAGTTGCAGTCTTGTTCTTTTTCCATATTCTACATGCAGTTGATTCTTTTGCCTTTGATTCTCACCAAAATGGATCTGGAAGCAGCTGGATCTGTAAGCAGCTGGATCTGGAAGCAAGTGGATCTGGAAGCAAGTGACTATGATTTTCTTGTGGGTATTTCCGCTGACATGTCTTCCCTCTTATCCTTGAAGCTTTTGTAGTTATTCTCTAGTACATGCATCAGTGCAATGTTTGTCGTAAATAACTTGTCATTTTTATTTTTAATTGCATATGAACAATTAAAAATTCTGGAAAGCACTCTGGGTGAATGCAAATTCAATGCAGGCTTCAATTGGAAGATTAGAAGCACATGCACAAGATCCTGGAAGGAAATTCTCCATGCTCTGACTTCTACAAGGGTTGCATTAGAAACAAGAGGATGAAGTTTTGTCGGAAGCCTTTACAATTGGATCTATTTGTGCAGATATGACAATCTAAATCAGTGATAGGTGCCTGGCTTCGTGTTTGTATCATTGACTTCAAAAAATCTAGAAGCTATGCATGATTCCGCATAGATCCTACCCTTTCATCCCGCTTAGCCATGGCTGAAGCAATCTTTTTCTGAGAAAATCTTTTTCTTTTAATTATGTCAGAATTCTTTGCAATTGGTGCAGATTTGGCAATTTCTTCAGATTCGGAGGACATATTCAATGTACCTGACATTGATTTTCACTCTCTTTCACTTATATGAGCACCTGTAATGAATACCTGCAATTAATTCAGACAAAGACAGATTCCAAAGCATGAACACTTGATTTTTATCATAAAAATCTACATATAAAGCCCACTACCCTAAAATTTGAGGCTTTTCTTACATGCAAAGCAAGCATAAATATTTTCAATTTCACTTGGGCACCTGTACCAATATGCAGATAATTACACAGGCATAAAACAAGCTCCTCCAAACCTAGGCGCCAAACCTTGAAGCTTCCCAACAGTGGAAAATAAACTTCAATGCAAAAATCCTCCTTCCTTGGGCACCAAAACTGTCTATGCTGCAATCCTTTGCAAAAAGAATTAATTACACCTTCACTTATGGCAGCCCATGCTTATATAACCCTTAGCATTCTATTTCTAATAATTTTCCATGTTATTCCTGGCAATTAATTAATAAACAAACATGTTTATTCCTCTAACTTGGGCGCCCAAATTTGCATGCTCATGGCTGCCATTAAATAAATAAATTTAATTTATTTTTAGCCCTCTACTTTCACTTAACATCATGCTTTGACCTCATGCACCAAAATTAGGAATTAAATCCATTAATAAATACTTCAAAAAGTATTATTTCTCCTCCAAATGGGTCACACTTTTTAGCATGCTTTGGGGCTGCATTAAATAAATTAAATTTATTTAGTTTTAACCTTCTTCTTCCAGCAGTTCCTTGACTTCTATTCATGAGTTGAATTTTCCTCATCCTTGGGTGCCAAAATTAGGAATAAAGACAATTAATAAATGTAATTAAAGTTATTCTTTAATGCCCAAATGGGTCGCAGTTTTTGACATGGCTGATTTCTATATTTAACAAGTCAATTTTGATGGCATTATTCACCTTACATGGTGGCTCCAAAAATCCCTTCATCCACTTAAGATGTTTGACTTCCATAATGGGATTTTTTACCCTGCAAGGAAGGTAAGAAATTGCCATCAATGCCTTAAGTGATTTTTCTTTATTTTATAATGGGAATTTTCACCCTGCAAGGTAGGTAAGAAATTCCCACCTGTCTGCTGCCTCTAATTTTCCCATCATAACTTAAGTGAATTTTCCTTCATGGGAAAAAGTACCCTGCAAGGCAGGTATAAAAATCCCACCTTCCTGCTGCGACCAAAAATCCCACTGCAGCTTAAATCCATCCATTCCCAAAAATGTGACTTTCCTAGAAGAGGCTTTTTATGCATGACTTTGTCTTTTTTAAAGAGAAGATGACTTCCTGAAGCTGATTCCTTCTAGCATGGAGGCCATAGATGTTCTCTAGATACTCTAGGAAAGAAAACAAAGTGTACTGGTGAATGAATTGACCTAGGGGAATTTCACAGAGAAAAAAATGGAGAAAATTGGAGAAAAATGCAAAAGAAATAAATAAAAGCGAAAAACGTTGCTAGAAGTTGCAGACAATGCCTTGAATTCATTCATGGTGAAAAACCTTATTGAGATGAGTGAATACTGGCATGCAAGACTTCAACATGATTCAACCGGAGCACAATTTACTTCAAGTGGGGCATTATTTATTCAATAAATAATTAAATAAAATTTTTGTGCAGACAAAACTTGGCGGAGGGATAAAATGAGTTTTGGTATCTGAGTATTTGTCGAAATTGGATCATATGATTCACTGGGAATATCCTAACATAATACATACATCTTCTGGCAATAAAACACAAAAAGACCCATTATTTTAAAAAAGAACAATTTTTTTTCAAATGGGTAGCCCTAGATTTCAGGGGTGAAATCTGGGGACACCACTTCTTCCTTAACACCATGGAAAACCATTGTAAGAAGATATCTAAAATTATGGGATGTGACTATAAATCAAGATCATTAAAATGTTGGACTATATCTAGGTTTATTTGTTTTAAATATTCATAGTCCCAAGAAAATACATAGGTGAACTTCTGGCACAAGGAGATAAAAGCTTGTTTTTCATCCTCATCACATGTCTTCCTAAGTAGAAGTTCTTTTCCTGGTGTAATTGTGAGTAGTTGGCAATATTCTTTTTTTTTTGCCATGTTCGTCTCCACACCTTTGAATTCATCATCTAGAATGAATATTTGTTCCAGAGTGACAAATTCCTTCAGTAATTTGTTCATTTTTAGTTGAACTATCTGATCACCATAGACTTATTGCAAATCAGATTGCATTTTTGAGGAGAACTCAACTTCAGTTTGTATAAATTTAAAAATTTGTTCATCACTGTTAAAAACTTACCCTTTGGTATAATTATATGGAATAGATGTCCTGACCACCATTTTGATATGTTACACATTTCCCTTAACAAGATATTCCATCGGTGAAAATTGAGAACCCAGACCCGCCATTTGATCAACATCCTTGTTTAATTTCCTAAGCACAAATTATAGGTTAAGAGCATCAAATATCTCTAAGATATCCTAGACTGTATGTTTGTAAGCCTTTAACATCTTGTTTTTTATGGCGCACTTCTCCTTGACTTGGTAAATAACTAGTTTAGTATCTCAAAAGACCTACAATTCCTTGATTTTTTCTCTTTTCAACGATTAAAATACCATACACCAATGCCTCGTACTTTGCTACATTGTTAGAGCATGCAAAATGTAATATGTTAAAAAAAGAAGAAATTCTCATTCATTGGAGAAATCAGTACAACACCCACCCCAACTTTGTTTCTGCTTCTAGAACCATAAAAAAATAGCTGCCATAGTCTAGAAGTATTTTCTCTTTCTTGCTTGAATGGGTGGTGGGGTATAACAAATCCTTTTTGGAGAATTCAGTAGAGTACCAAGACCAATCTCAAAGGTTTTAATCTCTTCATCATAGGGATCAAATTTATGATCTCTCTCAGCCCATTCATCTAATAACAAATCAGGTATTGAATGAGGGATAAGAGAATATCTCTCTCAGCTCATTTGAAACTGAACCTTTCTCAGTGGAGTCATATGACTCAATATGGTAAGAGAATATGGGTACAACTTGTATTGTAAATCTTGTACCATATCTAGTTCTTAAAAGCATGTGAGTCCAATCTGAAGACAAATAACTGCTTTCCTTGGCAGTGGAATTTCTAGAAAAGTAAATGGAAAACATGGGAGGAAAGTTAATTAATCCTATATCATGAGTTATGGTGAGATATGGGAAAACATGGAGGGCTAACTCAAGATTTTTTATTACTTCCAATACACCCACGGTTGACCTGACATCAATTTGAAAAACTCCCCTAAACACAGGATTGTATTTCAGACCTAGGATATTAGAAATTTTCTTAGGAATTACAGAGGTACTAGCCCCCAAATCAATCATATAGTTATGTAGCAAGTGTTTACCCACAATCAATGACATATAAAAAGGTGGGATTTTGACACTTTTACTTACTTGGTCTTCCTTTCCTTGACAGACATTTACTGCGGCATGAGATTTCTGCACCACTAGATCAACTTGAGGTAATTTCTTGAGGGTTTCACATAGGAGATCTCTCTGTGATGGAATAGCCAATACATCCCACATTGTTACATTAACATTGATCTTCTTCATTTTTTTAACTATAGTAAATGGAAGACATGCAAATTTCTGCAGCTCCGACACGTTATTATCCCCTTTTTTGTTGCAATGTTTGAATAGGTAGCTTTGATTGAACAACAATTTATTTGTCTAAGACAAAATTAATAGGCATTTTAGGAAAGTTTTTCTTGTCTAATCCATCATCTTTCTCCTTAATGGTGGCATTTCCCTGACTAGAGGAAGATGAAGGTTGTGATTCCAACATCCTTTTCTTGTATCTTGTATTATCAACAATACTGATTTGAGGTCTATTAGAGCTATCTACTACTTGATTGATCACACAAAAATCATCAGCTCCAAAGAACATGAGATTGACATCAGTATTTGTCTCTTGGAATCCCTCCACATTAGGATTGGGTGCTTTTAGAAGTGGCTCTTTCTGACGGGAAGAACCTTGAACCATGTAAGCTTGAAGATTCATTTCCCTTTCAAAACTAAGTTGGTTATGTGGAAAATGACATGGAAAACACCACTCAATTTCTTGAACCATATTGTTTTATACTGGAACCAAGGCTTGGCTTGAGCTAGGAGTAGGAAGTGATTGTGGAGGAGGAATTTTTTTCCAATGGGAGAGGAGCATTTTGGCCTTGCTATCTGTTACTTTGATGATTCTATGCATATCTTTGATTATATTGCTGATTTCTATATGGATGATATCCTTGGTTTGAATATTTCCTTTGGTGTTGGGGTTAGACACACACAAATGTTATACAAATATATATTAAATTGAAGTATACAAGCAATAAACATGGAAATTAAACCAGAAGAAAAATACATAAGATATAACGTGGTTCACCTAGTGTGGGCTACGTGCACCAAGAAACAACCAATCTATTATTCTTCACAGAGGAAATACAATGAAGATTTAAAATATTCCACACCTCTCCTAGATGTACAATACTTTTTCCTTCACAAGCTTATCTAAACTCTCTCCAAGAAAATTTTCTTACAACTCTCCCAATTCTTACCTTCTAACCTTATTTTTCTAGCTTATAAGCATATACAAACATTAGGGAAACTTAGCTATGCATTTACAACCCTCTGATCACCTTTATAACTAAGGGTTGAATCTAATCCATGTTTAATATAAAAGCATTAATGCATAGATAACTGACTCTAGTTACCAAACCAATGTTGGTTCCTTTAGGCTACCGATGCCAGTTACCCAACCGACATCGGTTACTGTGTAAACCAGTAAACCTGCAATGCATGCCATTTGTGAAGCAATTTAGCTCCACAACTCAACAATCTCCCACTTGGAGATAAATTGCTACACTGTACCATACAACTCCATTCAATGGCTCCTTTCCTTGGACTATTTCTTCCTCTTCAAGTCTCAAGCTTGAAGACCAACAGAAGTGGAGTGAAGCTCCAACTTCTCCTTTGCCAACGATTTTGTTAGCATATCCGCATGGTTCTCACTTGTATGAATTTTCTTCAAGTTTCAATTGCCCATCCTCCAACACCTAATCATATGAAGTGATATCTCATATGAATGTGTTTCGTTCTTGAATGAAATGTTGAGTTTTTTTCCAGATGAATCACACTTTGACTATCACTGTATAATCTGCAATCCTCTTGTTCCTTTCCCAACTCTTCCATGAACCTGCTCATCCATATCATCTCTTTGCTAGCCTCTATAGCTGCAAAATATTTGGTCCTTGTAGTAGACAAGGTCACAACCTTCTGTAATCTCCAAATACAGCTAACTGACGTGCCACCTACTGTGAATACATATCCAATGGTGTTTCTCCTACCATCCAAATATCCAGCCATATCCAAATCAATATAGCCACATAAAGAAGTATCTGACCCTCCATAGCATAAATGCATGTTGGATGTCCCTCTCAAATATTTGAGTATCCATTGAACTACTTTCCAATGCTCTTTACTTGGATTGGCCATAAATATACTCACAACTCCCACTGCCTGTGCAATGTATAGTCTGGTAAAAACCATTGCATACATAAGGCTTCCAATTGCTGAAGCATATGGAACTAGTGTCATGTACTCAACCTCCTCATGTGATGTAGGACACTGATATTTGCTTAATTTAAAGTGTTTAGCCATAGGTGTACTTACAGGTTTTGAATTCTACATTTTAAACCTTTCCAACACCTTATTGATATAATCTTCCTAAGACAAATACAATTTCCTATTCTTCCCATCTCTATGAATGTGCATGCCAAGGATTTTCTTTATAGCTCCTAAATCCTTCATTACAAATGTATGAGCTAAATTTTCTTTAAGCTCAATAATGTCCTACATACTAGATCCTACAATAAGCATATCATCTACATACAGTAACAAAATAATATAGCTTCCATTTTCAATCTTCTTGAAATAAACACAATGATCAGATTCACATCTCATATAACCATGCTCATGCATAAAACTATCGAAACCTCATATACCATTGCCTTGGATATTTCTTGAGCCCATACAAGCTCTTTTTAAACATGTAAACAAGTTTCTCCTTACCCTTGACTTCATAACAAAGTGACTTCTACATATATATCTCTTCCTCCAAATCATCGTGAAGGAAATCCATCTTAACATCAAGCTTTTCTAAGTGTAAATATTCTACTGCAACTAAACTCAAAACAATATGAATGGAAGTCATTTTTACTACAGGAGAAAAAATCTCACCAAAATCAATACCTGCTTTTTGTGCAAACCATTTTACCATAAGCCTTGCCTTGTATCTTTTCTGTCCACCTTCTTCATCCTTGATCTTGTAAACCCATTTTTTCTGTAATGTTCTCTTACCTGCTGGCAACTTAACCAAATCCCATGTCTGATTCTATTCCAAGGAGTCCATCTCCTCATCCATGCCATGCTCCCACTTCTTGTGGGTATCCTCTTGCATTGCTTCCTCAAAAATTTTGGTCTCACCACTATCAGTCAATAATAGATAAAATAAGGAAGTTGAAAATCTTTTTATGGAGGTCTACTTGCCCGTTATGACCTTCTCACAAAAATATGGGGAGCTTAAGGCTCATTCTCTTCATGTGCTGCAAATTTGTATCAACCTGTTGTAGTGACCAACATTGGTCACTTGCTACCGAAATCAGTTATAGCTACCAATGTAGGTCTTCTGCTGCCAACATCGGTCCTATCTCTACTGACGTCGGTTCAGGCTGCCGACACCAGTTTTTGTCACCAACACCAGTTCCTATAGGTGTCTATTTTAAATCTGAAAATGTATTTTCTTCCACAAACTCTTCAACTGGTTCATCCTTAGGCATAAAAATCTAATCCATGTACATTCTCTTTTCATTCCATTCAATATCACGACTCCTAACAATCTTAGCATCATCTAAATCCCAAAAATAGAATCTAAAATCACCAGAGCTATAACCAATAAAAGTGCATCTCTTGGATTTAGCATCCAACTTCTTTCTATTTTCTTTATCAATGTGTACAAAATGTTCTAAACCAAATACTCTAAGAAAAGAAAGATCTACCTCTTTTCCAGTCCAAACTTCTTTTGGTATTCCACCATCTAGTGCACTTGAAGGCCCATGGTTGATTAAATATATTGTCGTGTCTACTGTTTCTTCCCAAAACTGTAAGGGTAATCCAAGCATGTATTCTCATGCTTCTTGTATGTTCCATGATAGTTATGTTCATTCTTTCAGCCACACCATTCTCGTGTGGTGTTCTAGAGAACAATTCTTTCTCTACGTATTCCATTCACTGAATAATAATCATTGAAATCCTTACTGTAGTACTCACTCCCATTGTAAGATCTAAGGCATTTTAACTTTAAATTGGTTTCATTTTCCACAAGGGATTTCCATCTTTTAAAAGTCTCAAAAACATAATATTTACGCTTTATACAATAAACCCATACCTTTCTTGTGGAATCATCAATGAAAGTCATATATTATTAGGATCCTCCATGAGAAGCTACCTGGGAAGGTCCCCACACATCTGAGTGCACAAGCTATAATTTTTTACTCCTTCTTTGTTGCCTCAACTTTAAGAAATATCACTTTCTTTTGCTTTCCAAATATGCAATGCTCACAAAAATCAAGATCTACATGTTTCAAATCTGATAACTTACCCTTTTCCTTTAATATTTGCATTCCCTTTTTACTCATATGGCCTAGCCTATTATGCCACATGCTTGCATCTGAATATGAAGTAGATAGAATAGAAAATGAATCAGTAATACAAGTAGACAAATACAATGTTCCTACCTTCTTTCCTCTTGCCACAACAAGATATCCCTTGGTAAATTTCCAAGAGTCCAGCTGTGAATGTAACCATGCAACCAACTTCACCTAGTTGTCTTGCAGAAATTAGATTTCTCTTAAGGCTTGGCACATGCCTCACATATTTCAATACCCATGTATTTCCATTCTACAATTTTAAATGAAATTTCCCTTTACCAGTAATATTGCATGGTTCATCATCTCCTAAATAAACATGCCTAAAATTACCCTGGACATAATTTCTGAAATAACCCTTATTAGGGGTAGTATGGAAAGAAGGTCCTGAATCTAAAACCCAAGATTCAATTTTATTATCTAAGGAGAGAATAAGATAATCTTGCATTACATTAGTTGCAACATTTTCCTCTTTACCTTTATCTGGTATATTCTCTTTGTTTTCCTTGAACCAACAATCCTTCTTTGCATGTCCTTTCTTTCCACAATTCCAACAAGTTATTCCTCTACCTCTGGATTTAGATCTTCCCATCTTTGACTTTGATTTCCCATTATTATTGCTCTTGGATCTCTCCTTCTTCCTTCCCCTATACTTTCTACATTCACAGCATTTCTAGATGATGACTCTCCTATATTTTTTCTGCATATTTATTCATTCAGGATTATACTAACCACATCATCAAACTTCAAAATATTAGTAGCAGATGTTGTATTACTAACAACCATTACCAAGTTATCCCAACTATCTGGAAAAGAGCATAATAATAAAATTTCTTTCACTTTATCATCAAACAAAATATTAACCGATTTTAATTGATTTACAATGGAACAGAAATCATTCAATTGGCTTGATAAAGATCCATCTTATCACATTTTTGAATTAAATAATTTCTTCATCAAATAAACTTTATCTGAAGCACTTGGTTTTTCATATAAATTAGCTTAAGATTTCATTAACTCTACCGTGGTTGCTACTTTAATAATATTTGAAGCTACAGATGCTGTCAGGCTCAATCTTATAGATCCCAGAGCTTTTCTCTCAAGAATATTCCATTCTTCATCAGTCATTTTCATAGGCTTCACATTCACATCCAACAGTAAATATAAATATTTTAGATACATATAATCTTCCACCTGCATCTTCCATAATTGATAATTATGGCTGTCAAATTTCTCCACTTTGAATTTGCTATCTTTTTCCATTGTGCTCTCACTCAATTAGATATTCCTCTGTGAGTAAATCTGTCAACACACAAAACTCACAAACAAAAAATATTTGATACCAATTGTTGGGGTTAGACACACACCAATGTATAGATCTATATTCAATTGAAGCATACAAACAATAAACATGGAAATTAAACCAGAAGAAAAATAGACAAGATATAATGTGGTTCACCCAGTGTGGGCTACGTTTAACAAAAAATAACCAATCTATTATTCTTCTGAAATATAATAAATATTTGAAATATTCCACACCTCTCCCATATGTACAATAATTTTCCTTCACAAGCTTATATAAAATCTCTCTAAGAAAATCTTCTTAAAATTCTCCCACTTCTTACCTTCTAACCCTATTTTTCTAGCTTATAAGCATATACAAACATTAGGGAAACTTAGCTATGCATTTACAACCCTATGATTACCTTTATAACCAAGGGTTGGATCTAATCCACATTTAATGTAAAAATATTAACGCACATATGACTGATGCTGGTTACCAAACTGATGTCGGTTCCACTAGGCTACTGACGTCAGTTACCCAACTAATGCCGGTTACTGTGTAAACTAGTAAATTTACAATGCATGCCATTTGTGAAGAAATTTAGCTCCACAACTCAACACCTAGTTTTGATAATTTCTATAGGATTGGGCTTGCTTTTTCTCCAGGGATATATTTTGGTCAAATTCTATATTAATGCTTTCATATCCTCATTTTCCTTTTTCTATACAGAAGAATGAGATGTAGAGGCAACAATCTGGTTATTTTTTTCAGGGATAGGAGCAATAGAAGGTTGAGCAACCTGATGCATTTTAGGATAAAAGGGCATGGGTGGCCTAGGGGCTAATTTCTCAGCTTGTATTAAAATATTCTAATATCTAATTTCTCGTGTATAGGCTCTTGGAAATGTTATCCCTCCTATAGATTAGATCATAACAACTATATCAGAGTTTAAAGATTTTAAGAAATAGAGAAATACACCTTCAACTACTAGTCTTATAGGAATTGGAATTCTGTCCCACATTCTCTAGAACATGAAATTGAAGTCCACCATTTATTCCTTTAGAGCTCTCTTGATGGTGGTCAATGGTTCTAACAGAGATAGATTGTCTTCCCTCTCTCCAAAATGATTGCACATGATTGTGCATAATGTATTCCAATTTTGAATTGATCCTATTGTCAAACTCATGAACTGCTGTAAATCCTTCCCTTTGAATGAGGAAGCTAGATTTTTGACAAATATATCCATGTCAACAATTTCATGGATAACACAAACCTTTTCAATGTATTGGATATGATTAGTTGGAGTAGTGTGATTTTCTTCTGTAAAGAATGTAATATTCTTCAAAGTGGCTACTGGGATGGGATTTTGTACATTCAGGGTAAGTGGACTACTGCCCGTGAAATTTAAAAATGGAATTGGTGGTTTTTGAGCCATTATGATGGGTCTAAGAACACTTGTTGATTGCAATAAGGGCCTACTAGGAGGAGGTATTGAAATATTTCTATTTAGTGGAGATGGTGATGTCTGAAATTGTCTTCCTCTCCTTCCTCTACTTGGTGATAGTTGTAGGTATTCAAATGTTCCTTATTCTCTTTTCCTAGACCTTATTTGGATCCTTCTAATGAAATTAAACCACCAGTACTGCTGAAACCAATTGATTTTATGCTTGGAGTCACACGATCTGTTGCCGCAGAGCCTCCAAAGGCTATAATTTTACAAAGATACACATCCAAACTTGATAAAACTAGAAATATTAATTTATAATGTCCCACCAGGCATGCCAAAATTGTTGGAGCTCAAAATTGCACCCGTCCTAAATCACAAGAATCTAGGTATTTGAGGTAACATGGGGCTATCTCAAAGTTGTGAGAATTGAACCGAGACAGACCTTTGGAGAAGGCAGGCTCCCTCTGCTTATTTCTACTACTAAAACTACTCCTAGGAATTAAAATGCAACTATCTGACTATAATCTAACATTCCTAGGGATAAGGGTGAGAAGGAGATGCATATAATAGAAATCCTGAACTGGAGGGGTGATAACACCAAAAATAAGGGGAAAGATACTTCTAGAAGAGAGAAAATGGAAGAAAACGAAAATGAAAAAGGGTAGAAATGAAAGCCGCAGTTAAAAAACACATCCAAATTCCTATTTTCATGATGCACAATGGATATAGATTTTGGAACAACACACACAACATACCCATGAATGAATGAAGATGTAAGGAAGCATAATGAAACACCAGCTAAGGCAGAAACAAACCACAAAACCAGTAATTTTATTGCTTGAAAATCATGCACAGATCATTACAACAAAGGAAGAAGATGTAAAAATTTTACAGGTTTGTGATCCAAGGCATGGAAATATTCGAACACTTGTGCAACATTAAAATGATGCCCTCGCATTCCCAAGTATCAAACATTTTAACTAAGCATCAATTTACAATATATATAGTATATATATATATATATATATATATACTATATATATATATATATATATATAATGGGAGAAGAAGAAGAAGAGGAAAATAAAGGGAAATTCAAATTCCTCCTATCACCCACCAATAAATTCCATTAAGTTCTTTGAAAAGGTTTGAGCACCTCTGAAAATCCACTTCCCCACACCTTTTTCCTTATTGGATAAGAAATGGGTGCCCATACTGCACTAAATTCTGGTGGTTACGATGCCTAGAACTGTACTTTTGTGTGCTAGAGATGCTTTCATTTTCTCTGCCCTCATACCTCCATTTGAATTAATAAATACATATTTCATTACATAGAGGAGGTTGAGAATTCTCTAATGATATAATATTTGTAAATATCAGATCATCGGATCAAAAGTTATATCCATTTTTAGTTCCCCATAGAAAATTATCTTTTTCCTTTGATACGTGGATTTTGTTGACTTCTGCAACTTTTCCTTATGTGTCATGGCTTTAATTCCTCTTGACACAACTTTCTAGTTTTGTGTGGCTCCTTCAATATGCCTGTGGCTTTTGACTTCTTGTATTGCAGCCCGTTTAAAACCTCTGCGGCATGCTTAAAAACCTCTGCGGCCTTGTTCCTTTGGCTCATGACTCTTTTAATATTCTCCGCAACATTGTTCCTTTATCCTGCGACTTTCTCTTGACTTCAGTGGCATTGAATATTGATAAATTTCTCAAGTTCACACTTATCCAAATTGTTCAATTTTTGCAAGGGTGCAAAAATTGACAACAAGAACTTTAGGAGATGCAACTCCCGTTTTAGAAACTCCAAAGGAATATCTTGAACCGATGTAAATAAAAGAAATCTTGTGGGGTTTTGAAATGGGTTTGGGATTTTCCGTTTTCCCTTTAGAGGGGGTGGTATGGCCCACTGTTGGCTGTACTTGAACAAATTTTGCAGTGAGTTGTTATGATATTTTGGGAATAATTCCCAATAACATTAGCCATTGGTAGGTCAAATTTAGAATGGGAACCACCCTTTCCTTCGTACTACTGCATTCTTTGAGTGACCAATCGATCCATGATAATGGTTGGTTTCTAACATTATTCAGATCATAAGATGGATCCAAAACTTGTTCGTCATCATAGAGGCCTCCAAGGATGGATACAATTCCATACTAGGTTGCTTCCTGAAGAGTTATACTTTCAATATCCCTCTCCCTTATTACATTTTCATCCTTGCAATGGATCCAAATATCCTCCAATTGAGTTATGTAAATGATAGTTGACCCTGATTTACCGAACTTGTCCCGATAAACGAAACAAGTGCACGAGTGGAATGTCTTCAGAGTCATTTGTTGCATTTATCCTTCAAAATTATTTTCTTTGTATGTGGAAGCACACACATATATATTCCCACAGTTATAGGAAAGTAGGCTCACGCCTTATGTAGGTCATATTGAATCTTATGGTAGTGCAATAGCTGAAGAACCAAATCCATCAAAATCCACTTGTCCGTTGGGCACTTGGGTATCTTGATAGGAGCACCTATGAATCCAAGCACCCTGATGTATGTGAACGTTGGCAATTGTAAATAGACACCTCCCCATTCCCTAACTTCCTTCCAGGAATTGTCTGAGATTCTCTGGTTATATCGGTTCTTGTCAAAGAAGTATAAAATGATTGCGAAGAAAGCATCACTCACTCTTCAAAAATGTTTAGGCCCCTGTTTAATTTTGAGCTAAGGATAGTATTCAAAAATTTGAGACACATTCCTTGATCCCACTAGGGTAAACCTGGGTAATTTCTCATAGCTTCTGCTGCATATACAAGGTAAGAAGTCATAAAGAAGTTCCCAGAGGTCAAAAACATCTGACAATTGGAAACAAATAGAATTACTGATGTTCTCTGCCCATCAAATAAGATCACTTATTTTCTAGATGGTAGCAATATATAGATACATCCATTCCTAGAAGTCCCTAGGATAAGGAAGCCCTATGGCCCTACTCAACAATGTGATAATATCGTTCACTTCTTGAATAAAGTTTGATCGATGGACTGTTTAAGGAAACCTCGACAATGAACTCTTATATTTAACCAAATAACTCTTGTTGAAAATCTTTGTGCAAGTCTCAGTTTCTGTGGCCCAGTACTCAAGGGTTTGATTATGGGGAAATGGTAGCATACTCCTAAACATTAGGAATCTTTAATACGTATTCAAAAAAATAATTGTCTAGTTTTATTACTACCGTCCCATCATCATCTTTCACTCTATGCGAGTCTTTATCAAAGTGTGAAGTGGAAACAAGAACAAACTCTGGGAATTGCATTAATGGGGGAAGGTAGTAGCTAGTGAAATCCAAATTTTGAAGATTTCTTGTATCTATGGTTTATTTTTTGGAGCCTTGAATCTCTCCTATAATTTGGGGAGATCGATGCGCCTTAAGTTTGTGTTCCGGATATTGTCAACATCAGATGAAATGATTGAAGGGGGAGTCACCCCTTGAAAATTGTACTTCATTTTATCCTTCCCCTTAAAATAGGATCAAGACATCTTTCCATGTTGAAAACCCCAGAAAATATCACTAAAATTAGGATCGTAGGTTGGGGTGGACATGTAACCTTGCAAAGAAGCTCTGTGAACCCGATCTGTGTCTCCAATGTGAAACTCCAACCCAAAATCTTGAAATCAGAAATCTAACCCTACACTATAACTCCAAATTTACGAAATTAGAAGATAACCTATATTTTTGACTTGCAACATGTTTTTTGATCTCTAGCCTCCAAAAATCAGAATTTAAACTTTGCAAAACAACCTTTAATCTCCGAAAAAACTATCCCCTTCTTCATAATAAAAACAATAAGGGTAAAAGATCCATGAGTTGGAATTCAAATACAAAACTTCAAAAGACGTGAAGAAAGAAAATAGAAGGGTGCCCATGAGAGAGGTAAAAATATAACAGAATAAAACCCTAAAAGAGATCACAAGGAAATGTAAAAACAAACTTGTAAACTTACTAAAAAAATTGATGAGAAAAAATGAAAAAATGATTCAAGAATTACCTAAGGGGGTACAGTCAGAACTTAGAGGCATGTCAACATGCTAGTGTATCGATTTTTCAATTAAAAATGACAAGTAAAACTTTCCCATTTATAGGAAAGTGAAAATTAATTACCCAAGAATTGACACATGTGGGTGATTGGCATTTATTGACATTGGAAGTCAGAGATCAAAGGTCGATGTGCAGTTTACATGCAAACTGAACATCAAAATCCAAAGTCTAATTTTTTTTTGAAATGGTCGGGGTTCGGAGTCTGGAAGTCAACGTGCAGTTTGTATGCAAACTACACATCGGACTCCAAAATTTGAAATGTCAGTGGGGAATTGGACTTCGGAATCTGGTATGGAGTTTGCATGAAAATTGCACCCAAAGTTCTGACTTCTGGTTCTAAAATGTATTTGGGGCAAGTTTTTGGTTTCGGAACTCAACGTGCATTTTTCACGTAAAATGTATGTTGACTTCCAAAATTTGAAATCCAGTGAAAAAATGATACTTAGGCAATTTTGGAACAAATTTCCCGAAACATTTAAAAAATGGGTAAGGTAAAAATCTGCAAGAAAATTTTTAAAGCCCTCTTGGAAATGGAAACTTGTAAGGTTAACAAATTTTTTGGGTGATTTCATGCCGTGAACAAGTTTTTGAGTGATCTCACGCCAAGAGTGAGTTTTTTTGGCGGATCTCATGCCAATAGTGAGTTTTTTGCGTTATCTCATGCTAAGAGAAGAGTGTTGGGGAGAGATATCTAGCTTTTTTATCTTTCCATGATGCTTCTTGAATAAGCACCAATGCATATGGTATGTTCTTGATTCTTTCAAATTGTTTTGATTTGTTCCAATTATTCTTGATTTTTTTGATTGTTTTGATTGTAAGTAAAATGTACTAATAGATTGAATTCTATAACTAAAGGTAAGTGCCTGCTACTAGAGAACTATGATTTAAACTACTGAAGATTGTGGTGAACTGAGAATTTGACTATTTTTCACCAAGGACACAAGTGCCTAGAGGGGACACAAGCACCCATCGTTATTATCCAGGTCTAGGTGTTATTGTCTACTCTATGTTTTGGGCCCTAGTTTGATTATGAGCTAATATGAAACTGTGTTCTTGTTGTGTTGTACTATAGATCTTAGCTAATGTAGGGGTGATTTTTCCACCCAATAGATGCCCCCCTCATTTGGGGTACATGCAATGATTATAGGAGAATGCGGTCTAAAGGAGAGGTCCCAATTCATATCTGAAGTGGATTCTTACAGGTGTAAAGGATCTGCATGGTAGAAACCAAGGCACATACAAACAAGTTAAGCTAGTAACAAGTGTTAGTAGAAAATTTAAATGCGATATTAGGCAATGTAACAAGTAACTAGGAAGAAAAGATGGACCGCAAATAACATGTTTCATATATGGGGCATCGTTCACAATGTCACAAGACAATCAAAGCCAAAGTGGTTGTATTGATCCCATAATAAAAATGCTACACTTGAAGCACACACTAGAATTTTATAAAGATATAAAGTATGTCACGCTATGTATAAAGCAGTAACGAGTATAGTGATAATTACTGGAAATAGTAAGTACTAAAATGATAGAACCTGTTATTTGTAGAGTATGAGAGTAACAAAGGTAGATGCCCCGAGGAGCCTCGATGGGACTTGTAAAGAGTTGTTTCAAACATCATGCATCATGTATGAATCTGTGATAGGTCATGCATTCACCTCAAAATACTAAGTGAACACGTATGTGTATATAGAGAAATATAATGACACACTAAGAATCCGACTAGCATAGGAAACAAAGTGTAAAATGTTTAAGTAGTATAAGCTAATAAGAGTAAATGCAATAGGTATGTGAAAATGTTGTAAGAATGTGATGGTGTGTTGTGATGTGTAAGATGTGTAGATGGTGGGAACAACGTTTCCCAGCAGTAGATGTGTGCAAGATGAGGTTAATTTAGGAATGCTCCCTCAACAGTCAAGTATGAACCGTGGAACTAGAATGTGTCATCAGGTAATGAATGTGTTGTAGAAGAGTATATGCTAGGAAATATGTATCGTGAAGCACATAATGTGGAGTGTGTATAAAAAGTATAGGATGGGAGGTTTGTTTCAAAATTAGACCCCCAACTGTCTAGTGTGAACTGCAACACTAGAGCGTGTCATCAAGAAATGAGTGTATTGCGTGAGAGTAGATGCTAGAAAATATGTATCAAAAAGCAATAAATGTGAATCATAGATAATGCGAAGTTCATTTAGGAATTGGACCCTCAACAGTTGAGTATGAACCGTGGAACTAAAGTGCATCATCAGGTAATGAGGGAAAAGTATGTGAACCAATTTTGTGGTGATGCTCGACAAGATAGTCATAAAGCACAGAGTGAGAGATAATAATATATGTTATGAAAAATTTATCATGAAGCATTGATCTCGAAGGGTGTGGTTCATTGATGAAGTGTGCCCTCAATAGTCAAGTGTGAACCATAGCACTAAAGTGTGTGATTGGGTAATCAAGGTGTTTAAGATTGTAATCATGAAGTATCGAGTGTGAAGTGTAGCAAAAGAGCTAAGAGTAAACAATATAGACATCCAGTAGTGATGGAGAGAGGTGGAGAAAGTGTGATGCCCCCCAAGTGTGTATATCAGGAGTTGTTAGCAAATAGATGTGATCATTGTGAGAAAATGTAGCCAGAGTATGTATAGTGCATGAAAGAATGTATACCATAAATAGAGAGTAGTATGTGCATCATGAGTACAAGGATCCATAAGGATGAGTAGAAAAATTTGGATGGAGCAACATAGGGGCATATATAGTTGTCGCAAGGTGTGCACATAGCGTAGATGAGAGAAATTTCTGCTAGATATATTGATCTGAATTGCAAAACAAGAGTAATGTATAGATGTGTGTGAAAAATATGGGTAGGTAACGACTCTTTAGAACGTGTGACTATGAGGGGAGAAGTTTTCTAACCCCAAAGGTGGATGCCAAGACGATCCATGCAATGAGAGTAGTAGGAAAGGGCCTATGATATGCTAAAGAAGATGAATATATGTTGTGTAAAAGTACATGTATCATATCATGTGGAATAGGACTGTGTCATGCATGTGGAAAAAATAGAATAGGTAGAACATTGGTAAACACAAGAGATACCAAATGATACTTTCAACATGGTGAAGGGAAAACTCGATAGAGTCCAATATCCCAACTAGATGAATAAGAAGTGTATGAGCAATAAAAATGTACCCATTAGGAGAAAATAGAATAGGTGTAACTTTGTGTGTGTTGGAAATAGTAGAAAAATTAAGTGCAAAGATAAGGAACAGTATGTGAGTCAAAATATGTGTAACATATGTAATATTGGGATTCTCATCAATAGTAATAAAAAATAATAAGTGTAATTTGGGAATATTAGAAGTAATAAAGTGGTATGATCTAGCTCCTATGATCATAGATAAAAATGTAGGAAGAGAGAAATGGATGGTCCCCAAGAATGTAACAAAATAAGGTGTATCCATAGTAAATTAATCATGCATAGGATCTTGGAAATTGGGAGCATTAGGTCATTGTAAAAGCAATGTACAATTCTCTAACATGTGATGAGGAAAGTGCGGGGAGAGATGCAACATTGTAAGCACTAAACATGGGATCAATAGAAGTGCATCGAGAGTGACACATAATGGGAGGAGTATAATGGGTACCAATAGAAAATTTATAGTGTAAATCAATAGCACTAGGGTGCATCTCTATAGGAGAAAGATGTATAATGTAGGTAATTTCATGGGAATCACATGTAAGAGGAATATCACAAGGAGTAACAACATGAGGTGCGAAATATGCTATAATAATATCTATAAAAGAGGGTGTAGCAAGGGAATTGTGTGTTTTGGCATGGAAAAAAAGAAGTGTATGTATAATACGTAGCCAAGTATGTCATAGAAGGATAGTATAAGGAACATTATGAGGTATAACGTGACATAGAACATTAAGAGTGCAAGATCCCATAGTAAGGGGAAGAGAGATTGTGCCAAAAACTTGCTTAGGTATATTATTAAAGCCACAAATAAAAAGATTAGATGGATTGAGATGATTATTAGATATTCCTATTTGATGGAGAAAGGAAAGATTACATACATTAAGACCAAATTCAAAATTAACTAGGACATGCTTAATAAAAAGATGAAGAAGATGAACCTGGATATAAAATGGGGAAGAATTGGAATCAAAGGGATGTGAAGCCATGAAAGATCCAATAATGGGCATGTAAGGAACGAGTTCACCAAATGATTTAATATAAATGGAATTAAATCTATATTTCAGAGTAACTTTACTATACTAATGATATAAAACAAGTAGAATACAATAGTGCAAAAACAATAAACAAGAAATAATACAAAACCCTAAGCAAATAAGAATGAAAAGTGACTTAGC
This sequence comes from Taxus chinensis, assembly GCA_019776745.2. NCBI lineage: Eukaryota > Viridiplantae > Streptophyta > Pinopsida > Cupressales > Taxaceae > Taxus > Taxus chinensis. The sequence continues at coordinate 594,137,884 of CM034154.1, read as the reverse complement.
TTATTATGTGTGATCCAAAAGTGATTTGGATTGAGAATATGCTAGAATACACTAAAAACAACATTGTATAGGATCAATGAAGATTATGGAACTTAGAAGTATGTACGAAAAAAACTTCCACAAGAGGACACTAGCGATAGACGTTAGTGTCTGATTTTGGTGCTAGTGTCTGCTTATATGCTCAAGTTTTTTCTGGGTCAGAAGGTTTTTGCTCCAATATTCATTTTGTCACTTTGAATTCACTGTTAGGGTTTTTTCTCCAATATTCAATTTTGAACACTTTGAATGTGGAGTTGAATTGACCTTGATGGTCACTCGAAGAGTGATCTTACGACCCAGCGTTGCACTACATCTCAGACTCCATTTAGTTCCATTTGAGTGTGTGTGTAATGATGCCCTAGGATGTTCTTGTGAAAGTTTCACAATGATAACAAGCTAGATCTAGAATATAGAAAATGTATATAATGTGTGAGATGGAATAGAATAAAATTTCCCCTCCTATGCTATGTATGCAGAATGATGCAACCCTTGTCCGTTGACTGAATGTGCTAGATGGATGCTTTTTAATGCTATTTTTGCTTTTGGATGAAAGATTAAGTGATGGTAGATAATGATAATGCTTGGGCCTTTATTTGAGAGTGATAAATAAGTATATATATGATTCCCTTGTTCTAATTCAGTAATTGACAACTGGAAGGCCGACCTAAAGTATTAAAAGATTCTCAAGAGGTAAAAGAGACCTAAAAGAGTAAGAAAATGATAGAGAGGGTCAGGAGCACCCAGGAGGGATAGGAGTGCCTGGGTGTTTGTGTCCTAATTGAGCGCTAGTGTTCGAGGCCAAAAAAGATAAATAAGTCAAGTTTTGGTAGGGCTATAAGATGTGTAAGACCAAAAGAAGACAAGAGATAAAGAAAAAATGCCAAAAGGAGTTGTCAACCACTAGTTTTATTTCTTAGGAATCATGTATATATTAGTATGCTCTAAGACCTAGAAATGTACCCAAGTGCATAGATTTTTTTGTATAAACTTACTTCTATTCAACTAAGATCTGGAACTACATCTAAAAAAGCAGGGGTAACCATTGAACAATTTATTATAGGGTATCATCTATCCCCTTCACAACCAAATGCAAAGTACAATATCCAACAAGATAAACTTGGCCCATTAGAAAACCTCGTTTCTTCCCTATTATGATGAATTTGAGAACTAGAAAATGCCTTACCTTCTTAAAACATAGAAAAAAGGTCTAAGATATAATGTAAAGCCTAAAAAATAAGGCCATGTCCAACTGATGCAACAATGGTCACAATAAACCCCTCTTACCAAATACATAATGTAATGAAACCAAAGATACCATCTTATATGTTCTGACACATTACGCATGAGCATGGTTCATTTTAAGACCCCCCTCCAAAAAATAATTATCGAATGGGTGGTGAATTTGTCGAAAAATATATTCACATTGTTGACAAATATTGGAAAGGAGGGTTTCATGATAGTGGCAAATCTAGAGTTTTTCAATATTGTTACTGTATGGTAACAAATATTGGTCATCAACCAGTAAGCAATTTCTAGTTGTTGGTCGGTAATAATATTTGGTTGTCATCCAGTAACAATATTTAGTTGTCGGTTGGTAATAACCTTTGGATTTTGGTCAGTAACAACCTTTGATTGTCGATCGGTAACACATATTGGCTGTCACTCGGTAATAACAGAGAATTGGCGTACGTCAATTTCATAGGCACTATTTTCTGATAGCACATTTTTTTGGTGGTATGGTTTAGATAGAAAGAGTTGTTGGTGTACGAGATATTTTCCAATATGTCAGATGTCTACGGATTCATATTTCTAGATGGTAACAATTCAGGGATATCGACACTATCTGACAACATAGAGGGGATTTTAGGTGTCATTTACTTGTGTGACTGCATGGAAACCTGTTAGCGTTGCCACCCGGTGATAGTTCCTTATTACCATACATTCCCTATTCCATGTTCCCGTCCTCGTCCAATGGGATCCTCCCTTGCCTATATATATATACCCATCCCCATTCGTTTGGCCCCATTCACACTTGCAAGTTTTTCTAGACTAGAGTTTTTCTGAGCTTCCTCCACTTTTGTAAATGGTTTGCTTTATGTTCCTAATCCAATTCTAATATTAGCCACATGATTTTTTCTACGATCCTTGTATACAGGTATCTTCCAACACCTATATTTTCAAAGATTCAAAAGATCAAGATTAAAAAATTAGGGCACCAAGAAAAAAGTCAATTAACACTCCATCCTATGTTTATAGAAACTTATTATATCTGTAGTTACTACAACTACTAGAAGACCCACAAATTAAGAGTCAATTAAATTAGATTGGTAACTCAGGGTTCCATGGGATTCTTTACATGCCTCGGTATGAGACAGAAAATAAGTTGTTAAACAATTTAATGTAAATGTCTAATAACTTTGAAGGCTCTTTCACAATTGCATTACTATCCCACCAATTTGTTATTAGATTAACCCCTGATGATATTCATTGCCTAATAGGGTTACCCCATCAAAACACATTACATGTATATGAAAAAACCATTCTACCTAATGAGAAAAATAAAATTTTAGAGTCTCATTACCATCTTTCTATTGAGGCCGAGGTTAATAATCCCTCTAAAAGAGAGATTATAACACAATCAATCAAATACCCCTTTCTCCTGGACATGGTGGAATTTTTCCAGGCCCACATCATGTTACAGGGAGGATACATTGACTTTATTCAGTTAAAAGTGCATTACCTTATCGAAACCCTTTCTGGTGTTTGATTCGATGGGTGTACATTTCTTTCAACAAGGATTCACTCTAAACTTGACAAAGCCATTATGAATCCTAGTACAATTATTTATTCTTCTTGTTTTGTTATTTCTTTCTATTATGAGGGTTTTTAAGGACTCAAATGAACAACTATTCCAACTGATCTGTATGAGAAGATGGATAAATATGCAATGCCTATGGACCAATAATTGGTGAGTATTTTATTTTAAAAGCATTCTATCTTGATTCTTTTCATAAACAAAGTCATTTTAAAATCAATTCTTAATAATATATAATATGTTTTCAACAAGTCAAAGAAATCAAAATGATGGCCCAATGTAATGTGTCAATTTGTGCACAGAACCCTGCTAGGCTTGAGCGGTTTGGTGACAAAGTTTGAGTTGATCTCACCATGACCGATGAATCTATGGTTTCCACTAGCACCCAACAACATAGAGGTAGAATGGGAACCAAATGGGTGTGCAGTTATATGGAATCATCCCATAGCCAAGGCAGAACACATACTAAGTCCAATCCAGGTTTTAATTAATCCATAATGCACACTTATTTTAATGTTGATTAAATTTGTTCATAGACTAATGATAATCCGAGTCTTGATAATGACTTATGTAATTTTGCTAATGTGAAACCTTGTCCGACACATCACCGAGACCCATGGTGTCTACTTCTGTAGACACTACATACATATCTTAGCAAGAAGAGATTAAGTTTGCACCAGTTCTCCTCCCTTCAATTTTTGGTATGAATAAATAGTGATTTAAATTTTATTTATATTAGTCTTTATTTTAGGATTTTATCATTCTATTTAACTAATTTTCGTTAAATTCAGGTTTTGCAGTGCCACTACCCAGTGCCATAGTCTGTTGATTATTGACAACAACATTCACAGTGTAAGAAATATTTATTGATTTCATTATTTTTAAGTTCTTAACATTCACAGTGTAAGAAATATTTATTGATTTCATTATTTTTAAGTTCTTACTATTTTTTTGTTTGAATTTTTAAATACAATATATTGATATTGTTAAATTATTGATGCTAACAAAATTTTTGCAACCTCAATCTCATATTCAACCCATGGCCACCCCCACTACTCAACGCTTAAGGAGTACATCACACCCACCTACCCTTCCATCTTATGGTATGGGAAAGAGGATGGTGGCCCCTAGAACAAGTAGGGGGACACATAATTTTACAACATTAGAGTTCCCTAACTTTTCAATTGGCGACGTGTAAAGTACTAGAGGAACTTTTGTTTTAAATAATATCAATATGGATGAGGAGTATCCTGGTTTTGATAGCATTTATGACATTGCAACAACAAGGAAACATAGTGAAGATCTCATTCAGTTTGCACATAAGGAGGTGTCAATGCCACAACAACCATCCTCTTTAGAACCTCCTTCCCCAACTGGAAAGGAAAATTTGGATGATGATGGGAAAATAGAATTTTTAGTAGACATCATTATGGTGGATAATGTTACAACCCTTGTGATGGAAACTGTTATTCCTGATATTACGGAAATGAAGATATGGGAGATCATGCAAAACATCTTATCAAAGAAATTAATGAAAGATATCATAATTTTGAACATGGGGATTTTTTTTTCATTGATTAAAAATGAACCGGTGACGATTGATGCTTTACTTGCTCAAACACAATCTGGTAATTTTTTCACCAACAATATTTACAATAATGATAATGTTTTGACTATAATTCTTAAAAAATTAGCTAATTTGAATACCAAAGCATAGTCTTATTACAATAAGTGGAATAGAGACAAGAAACTTATCACTATTGCAAATGTAGATAAAGACTTGGCCGTGGTAAGTACTTAATATTTTGAAGATTATAATTTATGTTGTTATCTTTTATCTACTTTATAACTATGGGATTTTTTAACTACATTCCAAATACCAAACATTGAAGAAGGAGGTGCAGGTCTTAGATGAGCACCTGAAAAAAGAAAGAGAAAGTGTATGCAGTGTAATTGCCTTCAAAAAGAAACTTGTTCTGTTAATCAAGTAGAGAAATACATTGTGTGGGATTATAAAGGAGCATGAACTGGATTTGGATATTCTGTTGAAGAAAAAAACTGATGAGGATCCGTCTCTCCTTTAAGAAGGAGATGCAACTAATAAGGAAAAAAAATCTTGAATATATCAATGCAGCTACAAAAGAATTAGTCCAATCGAGTGTTATTAAAGATAGTTCAAATGTTGATGTTATAGAAGCTCCTCGAGAACAAAGATCCAAAGCAAGGAAAAATATTGATGTAAATCATTTTATTTTTCAAATGAAAACATTATCTTTTTTCCAAGCTTGTACAATTCATGAATAATAATACATGGATTATGGAATCGGGATTTACATTGTAAAATTTAGTTTCTATTGACTAGAAGAATTATTAATAAGTATCAAGAGCACATTTGATAGTGGCACGAAGGGAGTAGGCATGAAAGTTTGATAGAGTTTCACATTGTACTTTTGTGCCCAGGGAGATGGAATATGGGACTTAACTGATTTACATGTTATGAGCCAACAATAGACATGGAATGTTGAGCATGCATAGGATAAGGATGATAAGACTTGGAGGATACACCAAGATATTTTGTGAACAAAAGGATGGTGGAACATCATGCATAGTTCTAGCTAACAATATGATTAGAACTAGAGTTATAGGTGATCTATTATTAGGAAAAGCTTGCATGCTTCTTGATTACTTTTTGTAGCAGCACATGGCTATTATTATCATGAAACCTATTTTGAGAGTGCATGGGCGGTGAAGGGAAATTTTCCTACCCTTATATATGTATTGATTTACATGACTTAGAGATGATCATTATATACTATATTGTTATAGAGTTATGTTATTGGTATGGTTTTGCATGCATGACCCTATGATGATAACTTTGATGTATTCAGATATTGTGTTTTGATGGATTAATATAATGGATCGTTGTGAGTGGATATTGGTTGTTGATATATATGTTACTAGTTATTGCACAGTAAATTTGATCTTGATCCTTCTTTGATTCATTATGCATTATGGTTGTGATCTAATTCTTGTTGTGCTTTACCTTTAATTAATTTCTATAGATATGGAATGCTTTTATTATAATGCTAACACCTTGATAAGGTTGGTATAAAAGAGGGAAATTGTACCTTTGCGCACTTTGAGTGAACATTTATCCTTATTCTGGATGAGGTGTCAGTGCAACTAGGGTGTTAGTAAAGAAAGTGACTACATTTTGGTTATGTTTTTGGGACCTCTTTTCAAGCAGTTGAAAGGATGTTGCATGATGAAGATGTATCAGTTGACTTTAGCCAATATTGAGAGTTGGGTTGAGGATTTAGAAGAACTCTTTTCTCACAGATATAATATCAGACCTAATTTCGATGCTCGCACATGGGTTGAAGAACATCTATATCATGAACTCTATGAGATGTTATTTTGCTATTTTCCTATAGAGTTGTACGAGTGTTTGGTATCATATGAATCAAAGAAAATTTAGAGGTATAGAACAATTATTTGGACACAAAAAGATTACTAGACTCTGTATAATGCCGATTTGACTTGGACACGCATTGTAGATCATTGGTGGAGTGGTGTTTTACATAGTTATATGTTGGAGTACAATGTTTCTACTTATTCCTGTCTGGAGGTTGCTGAGTTTTAGTTCTTTCGCGAACCCAGAGTATCTTATTTGCTTGTGATTCAGAAGAATGTATCTTGTTACTATAAGATTTGTAAATCCCACACTCACGATAAAAATAATTATAGGTTAATTGATCATATTCATGAAACTATTGAAACTGGCATACGTTAGACCAACATTGCAAATAATTCAAAAGAACATGAAGGACAACATCATGAAGGGTGCTTTAACGGAGGTGGTAGAGGTAGAGGTTACCATGGAGGATACAAAGGCCACAGTTGCGGTGGTGGAAGAGGTGATTTCCCATGAGGAACCTGTTTTACATGTAGATCCCTTGATCATTATAAGAGTGAATTCCCTTAGAACATATTATGCTCATGGTGCGAGAAGAAACATAAGTTTGAATAATATCCTGAGTTATATGAGCACATGATTCAGAAGTATAAGAAGAATGATAAGGGCATGAGGATAATTAAAGTGCAAGGCACCGTAGAAGATAAGTGGATGCCTAGGACTGATCCTGAGATGTTTCTTATGTTAGTTACTACTCGCATTGAGGTTATGCGCACTCATGAGATCCTAAAGAAGAAGCCTACTATTATGAAGCAAGAGGTGATAAATGTGAAGTATCTAGATCCTGAACATTAGAAATAGGTATACTAAGAGACTATAGAGGTATTAGAAACTTATAGGGTGAAATTCAATGGTTGAAGGAGCAGTCACGGAAGTTGGAGCAAGTGAAGAAGGTTGATATTCCTTAGAAATATGTTGATGACTTGATGGAGGTTTGTAAGATGATGTGCCAAGAAAATATCATTCCTTTGTTAGGGGAATGGCTGAGGGATAATATTTTGTGCATTGGATTTGAGTGTGAGAGACAAATATTGCATGTGAACTTACCTCCTCACAGTCTTGAGTATAATAAAGAGATCACTCTAAATGGAGTTGTTGATGGCTGAATTTTGAGTAATATACTAATTGATACAGGTGCAGAAGTGAATGTACTCACTTTGGATGCCTGGAATCAGATGGGGAGACCACCTTTATAACCCTCTTTGAATGTGTTGTATATGACAAACAAGACTAGAGCCACATCCATTGGATTATTAAAGGATGCAACTATTATGATATAAGGGGAAAAGTTTACTGGGGACTTTGAGGTCTTAGCGCTTTCAGAAGCATATAGTTTCCCAACATTACTTGGGCACCCTTCGTGTTACGTGAATAATGTTGAACTACGCTATAATAAAGGTTATATAAATTGAGAACAAAGAGGAACACATGATTATTCCTTTGACAGATGGGAAGGATGTACCGTATATATAACCCTTGAGCAAAGAAGATCTTAACAGGATATATGCACATATAGTTAGGTATCCTGAAGTGACTAAGCCATCTAAGGAAGGTGTTATACAGTGGGATGATGCTCAATCTATGAGCAATACAACCAATACTTCCTATGATAATTGGGTGCATGAGACATATGATATGGCTGGGAAAGAGCTCAAGAACATAGTTACTTGTGTAATTAGGTCTTGCATGGTTAGGTGATTGGGTCATAGCTAGGTTTCTCGGTATATTGGTGAAGGAAATCCTGACGTATTTCTGTGTGTCATGGAAGCCCAATGGAGGGATGAGGGTAATAGAAGAAATATGTTGATCTATACCTTACACGGGATAGCAGTGTTTTGGTGGACTACACACAGAGATAACCTTTTGGAGTAGCAAGAGGCGAGAATCACCTTCTCTACTCGGTTTCTAATGAACAATGTACCTTCACATATATGTGAATTCCATGGGAAGGATTATGCTTTGCACCACGTTTCCAAAAGTGTGAGAAACTCTAGATGGAGGGGTATGAGGATTTTCCACCATCCCTCTAGGTACATAAGTTCTATGCCACTCTAAGAAGTTGTGCATGCATGGTATGTTCATGCAGAGTTAATAAGAGCAACAGTGAATTGACAAGAGATGACCTCAGGTATGATTCAAACCTTTGACTATTTTTCTACTAAACCTCCTGGTGAATGAATCATTACAGATTATAAAGCATATTATGATGGGGAATAGTGCAAAGGCTAAGGAAATCTTGTTAGATATGTTTGGGGAGTTCGATTTGGAGGCATGATTTAAAGAAGAAGAGACCGATGAAGAGCAGACTGGGGCGCACCTGCCTGGAAAAAAAAAGGGTAAGCTGGTTTATATGATTGATGATGAAGAAGTAGAGAATATTGATGGTGATCATACTGTAGGTATGCATGAGGTCTTATGGATAGTGTTGACGAGAAGTTGCGTGCTTATCATGATCCTATGAAAATGAATAAGGTCAACATTGGGATTAGAAAACCTAAACAGGCCATTATTGGTGACTATTGGTTTTAACAAGAGGTGGCTAAGATTATTGAAACTATTGTGTGACTTCTAAGACTTATTTCCATGAGGCTATCATGAGTTAAAAGGGGGTGCATCTACTCTTTGGATGAGTTATGAGGATCAAGTTAAAGGAAGGTGCGTACCTGATTAGGAAGAGGCCTTGTAAGGATAAATCCTAATCTACGCATCAAAGTTAAGGAAGAGATTGATGAGACATTGAAATCAAGGAATCATTGAACCCATTGAGGAGTCATAGTGGGTTAGCCCCATGGTGATAAGCATAAAGAAATATGGTAGGATAAGGATCTGTGTGGACTACAGAGAGTTAGAATGTTTCTTGTGTAATAGACTATTTTCCCACCCCATTTACTGAGGAGATCTTGGAAGGCGTTGTAGGGTGCGAGGTTTACTCTTTTGCATTGATGGATTCTCTGGTTATCATTAGGTGTGGATTGCTAAAGAAGACCAGCAGAAAGAAAAATTTCACCACTGAGTGGGGAAGTTTTACATACACAACTAATGACTTTTGGGTTAAAGAATGCACCTGTAGTCTTTTCACGTGCATTGTTGTACAAGCATTTGTAGGACTTTATACATAATTTTTAACAGGTTTACTTGGACAATTGGACTGTGTATGGGTTAGTGAAAGACCAATGTGACAATTTTAGACTTATGTTTGAGAGGTGTGGCTAGTTGAAGCATCTCTCTCAATATTAAGAAGTGTATCTTTCCTGACACCCTTTAGGAACTTTGTTGAGACACATTATATGCAAAGAAGGCTTATTGGTAGACCCTACTAAAGTTGCAGTTATCTTAGGTTTGGAGGAGCCTACTAATCAGAGTAATGTGTGCATGGGTTCTTAGGGACATACATAGTTACTACAAAAAGTTCATTAAGGGATATGATAAGATTTCTACACCGTTGGAAGAATTGCTGAAGAGTAAAGGAAAGTTCCATTGGAATGAGGCGCAACAACTAGATTTTGAGACATTAAAGGAAAGACTTACTTCTGTGCCCATTTTTTTCTTTCTTTCTTGGGATGAACCATTCCATGTACATAGTAATGCCTCTGACATGGCCATTGACATATGTTAGTACAAATTAGTGATGGGATTGTTGATCATCCTATCTATTTAATGAGCAAGAAGTTGACACCAGCTGAGTATAATTATATGAATATTGAGGGCAAGGATTTATCAATGATTTACACACACAAGTTTAGAAAATAATTTTGGGAAACTCCCTTTATATTTTATAAATATCACATGAAACTTTAGTACTTGGTTGATAAGTCCATTTTCTATGGGCTCATATGCAGGTGGATTATCCTATTTCAGGAATTTGACTTTATAGTGGTGGTAAAGCTAGGGAAGGAGTAATTCCAGACTGGATCATTTGTCAAGGATTAACTCTGGTGATGATTCAAAAATCATTGAGGACACAATGTCAAATGCATAGTTATTCAGATTGAATTGCGTGCCCTATGACTTAAAATATATTGCTTTGTTTTTACGTACCAGTGTGGCACTTAAAAGGATGAAGGGCTCAGAGAAGAAACAACTTGCCATATGCATCGTGCCTTACATGTTTATCAATGGAGATCTATATAAGTTAGGTTGTGATGAGATTTTTCAACAATGTGTATTGGAGCATGACCGTGCAACTATAATGGAGGAAGCTCATGGTGGAATTGTAGGATCACATTATGTGGGTAATGCCACCGCACGTAAAAATTTTGCTAGCTGGCCTTTGGTGGGAAACACTATATAAGGATTGTAAAGAGTATGCCAGGGTGTGTGATCATTTTTAATGCCTTGGGAAGCCAGGGCATAGGGATGAAATGCCTTTAAGACCAATAACAAGTGCAAAACCTTTTGAGAACTAGGAAATTGACTTTGTGGGTCCTATTTCAACACTACGCATACAAGAATGGGTGACACTACATTATAACTTGTACAAACAATCTGACTAGGTGGGAATAAGTAACACTTAAAAAGGATTGCACAAAAACCACATCGGCAAGGTTCTTATGGGAAAACGTTATCAACAGGCATGGATGTCTATTGAGATTGACAAGTGATAGAGGCCCACACTTTTTGAATGAGACTATCAGAATATTATTGCCTGAGTTTATGATGGCACATCAAAAGACAACCCTATATCATCCACAGCCCATGGTATTGTTAAGGATTTCAAAAAGATTTTAGGGAATACATTGACAAATATCTATGATGTTGGAAGGTAGGATTGGGATGATAAAGTATCTACTATACTTTGGGCATACAGGACAACTTACAAAAGATTAAACAAAACGACACCTTTTCAGTTGGTGTTTGGCACGGAGGATTTTTTAGCAGTAGAATTCATGTTACCCTCTTTCCATATTACACACATAGGAGGACTAGATGATGAGAAAGCACTTGAAGAGCATATAGATAAACTGATGCAGTTAGATGAGAGGCACACCATTGCACATTGGAGCTAGAAGATAAAAAAGGCCAGGCAAAAGGCCTGACATGATAAGAAAATTAATAATAAGGAGTTTGAGGTTAGGCAGATGGTTCTTCTTTATAACTCCATGTTTTCACGCCACCCTCAGAAATTAAAGGTGCATTGGTTGGGACCGTATGTGGTGAAATATATACTTGATTTCGACACTTATCAATTGCACACCGCTAGATGGAACACACTTACCCAGTTATTTTTACGAGAGTAGGTTGAATCCCTACTATAAATAAGTCTTCTTGGTGTTTGTAATAAAGAAATATTACCACTTAGATTAGGTTTCTCTTTCATGCATTTTCTTTGTATGTGTTTCCTTTCCTCGTTGCTATACTTTGTCAATTTAGTTCAATTTTGCTGTTGTAATAAATGCACTTGCACACCCTTAGATGATTACTATCTATTGAATTCATGCATCGAGGATTGCACATACTTTTAGTGTGGGGTGGATCGGAAAGAATAAGTGTTTAGTACCTTGATGTAGATTGGTGTGCATTATGAAATTACAGGTTCTCAGAGTAAAGATGGTTATGAAGAGAATTCCAAGAAATTTGCTTGTATTGAAGACCAAAAATAAATGGATGTGCAGTGTAATGTGAGGTGTGGTACAACATTGGAAACTACTTCGTATGAGGTACATTAGATAGGTACTTTGGTGCATATGAAGGCACACATAAAGAAATCTATGGTCGAGAAGTAGTGGGCGCACCAGAAGGTTATGACTGAGGTGCACGTAGAATAAGGTGCGGCACATAGAGGAGAGAATGAGCACACTTAATACCGCGTATGGTGGTGGTTGAGGAGAAATTAATTTGGGGAATTTTGAAAAACCTATAAGATTCAGGATTGCAACATTATTGTTAGCTTGTATCCTTTGTGCTCTCGAGTTGAGAAGTGTGACAAAGTGCGAAGTGTGACAAGAAAGCTATTGAATGGAAAAATAGGTAAATTCATGACATGAAATTGATAGAGCTCCATGTCCAGGTGTGTTTGAGCTTGTTATGTGGGTGAGGAAGGAATATTTACACATTTATGGTTTTATGGAGGCAAACTTGCGGCTAGGGCACACTAGGGATCATGAAATCGAAGAGACCAGTTAAGTTTGACGTATATAAAGGAAAGGTAGTGGAAAGGTTGTAGTTTTTCAAAGTGCATCTATTGATTGAGAAGAGTAATGGTACCAAAGAGAGCTCTGATCGTTGAGAGGGATACCGAGGAAGCACCACATGAGTGGTTTGTCGAGATGCAGTACCCAGAAGAAGTAATTGAAGGGAGGCCATGGACATATCAACTAACTAAATACAAGATCAGTAATTTTAATCACAGGACTGAGAAAACCCTGAAGGATCTTAAGGAAAAGACCATTTTGAAAACCAATAGGAGGATGGAAAATGGAAAGAGGGTTATGGACAATTTAGTTTATAAGTTACTGGAGAGTGTTGGAGTTATTCAGTTGTAAGAGCTGTCATAATTTGGAAAGCTTGAGCACCTCTACCAGTGGCTCATGTCCAACATACAAAAGACTTATTTTAATTTGTTGGGAGAAGAATGAGGATTACATCGAAATTGATTGGTAAAGTTACAGGTTTGTGCAACTTCTGGTCTGGAGATTGTAGGTAATTTGACAGATGATGATGCAGTAGAAACAATGGCTATCACCTTTAAGTATCAGAAGGGGGGTTGGGATTTTAATGTGGAGAACATAGAAAATTTATCTACCAGGGTAGCGACATATCTGGTCAATTGTAAGTTGGGAACCTTTGAGAGGTGGAAGGAAGTAAACAAGTATCGACTTCATGTAGTGCATAAAACGATGAACAAGACATACTGCAACATTGCAGGGTACATTGTTGAGATCTTGGTAGAAGAGGCACATGCGCGTATAAGCAGAAAAAGGTGAGAAAATAACTTGGGGCACCATCTTATTGTTAATTATGTTTAGTGAATTCAGTGTGCCTGATGGGTCAAAGGAGAATGTATGGGAGTATCCCATGGAAGAAAAATATCCTTGTGAAGAAGTTCGCCAAGTATATATGCAGGGTTAAATTTTGAATACATATAAGACAACCAAGAGAAGTGGTTCAAAAGGATGCGCCAGGAATTTGAGGGAGAGTGGAGCATACCATGAAAATTACCTAGTGTTTTGGAGGGAAAAGCAGAGTTCACAACATATCATCATTTATGTCTGGACATATTTTTCATGAAGATTGGTGAGAAGAGCCCATGGTATAAGTTGCCTTTTTCCTTTACAACTTGTTATTTTAAAGATTCAGAAAACATATTACATAACACATGGAAGTTATAGTTAGATGCTGATAAAGTAGATGTAAATATCCAAATTCTACGCAAAACATATGTCTATCTCAGTAAAGAGGCATATGTAGAGACAATGAAGTATGAAAACATTGACATTACTCTAGAGGTCATGGTGGTATTGGAAAATTAAGCCTACATACGTGCATGTATACCTTAGGCTGAGATTCAAAGAGGGACAAGTAATTGTAGGCAAGGACCCTGTCGCTGCCAAGTCCTCCTAAGGGTAAAAAAACTGTGGGCAAAAAGAGGCCTCTTGAAAATACAACCCCTAGATAAGAAGGGTAAGAACAAGAGGGCTTATAGAATGTTCTTGAGTAGGAAGAAGAAGAAAAATAAGATAGTACTCTCTTGATCATAGTAGAAGAATAATTCATAGAGGAAAAAATAATGTAGATGCAGGAACTGGAACCTCATAGCCTTTGAGATGATCACTGCACATTAAAACTGTAAAAGAAGGCTAAGGAAGAGATAAAGAAGAGTTGGAAGTATGTACATGTGAAGGAAAGTGATGAGGATAATTCCTCACATGGAAGTGCGCATGGTGATGTTTCCACTCCTATCCTAGAGGTACGATAATATGAAGAGATAAGTGGTGAGAAACCATTGTTCGATATAGACATTCCTGGTGTAAGTGTGCATGGGTCTAAAGATGAAAGCAACACTGGTGGAGATACAAAGATTGAAGACAATGTTATGCACCTGACCAGGGAACTTGAAGGTGAAGTTGGAGAAGAAAAGAAGGAGGGTGCTGAAACACATGAACATATAAGTGACACTAGTGAGAAAAGGGAAGAAGAGACGGTGCATACGTAGAACCTTGGGTACATCAATGACCCAACACAAATTATTCGTGCTAGGTTCCAGAGCACCATTGCAAAGGAGACATTGTATGGATGGGAGCTAATGGATACAAAAATGGAAAACACCCACACCAAAAAATAATTATCATGGAGTATCCAGAATCACATGGATGAGCCTATGTTTGCATGTGCGAGGAATCATGTGCATCGAGAAGAATGAAGAAGCCTCCACATTCTAGATATGTGACTATCAAACCAACTCAGTTCTTGAATGAGCAAGCGAGTAATGCTATAATGAAGATATCTACAGAGGTTGCACACAGGAATATAGATAAAGTGGATACTAGTCACACCCTATTGGAGGATAAGAAGGATAAAGAGGAGGAGATTCAGTGCTTGACAGAGGAAAAAGAGAGAGCTGAGGCAAAAGCGTGAACAATTTTAGATATGACAGAGAATATTGGTGATGAAATCTTGTAGGCAAGGTCGTAGTATGAAGAAAAGGTGTTTGAGATATTCCCATCTGCATTGCATTACTTACACACATTAGTTCACTTGGTATTGGATGAGGATACATCGCAGGCACCGAGTGAGGTAGAATTAGCTGCGAGAAGACAGAGAGACATTACGAAACAGAATGAAAGAAATAAGGCAACGATAGCACACCAAAAAGTTGAGTATGATGCCATACTTGATACTTTAAGGGATAAATTGAAGATGGAAAATTTGGCGTTTGAAATGTGTGAAGATCCGGAAAACATCATTAAGACAAGGACGCTGGAAGAAGAAAATGCAGTCCTTGTGGTAAAGAACAATGACACTTTAGGGTGTGAGGAGAGGTTGGCGTTACTAGTAGAGAAGCGTGACATGCTTAAAGTAGCCATGGACCCTCATGATGACATGATCAAGGAATTAGGGAAGTTAATGGAACTATTAGGAAATTAATGTGTTAGTGTGAACATTAATAATGTTTGTGGAATTATATTATCTAGATGATAATATAATATTGTAATAGTTAGGTGAGTGTGAGATATTATTATTATATTTTATGTGTACGTGAGTTATGAGAACAACTCACTATTAGATAACTATGAGAAAATAAAGGTGGAGAGAATCATGTTGGAGAGATAAGTGGGGATTGGGTAATTGATATGGTTTGACTCATTAGTCTAAGGATGTCATTTACCTATTTATATGTAATCTCTTCATAATGAAAATCATCCCGAATGAATACAATTTGAATATTATTATATTCGGTGTTAATTTTGCATTATTGTTCTAAATTTCATAAAGAAACTCTGAGAAAATATTTCAGGCGCGGCGTATGGATGTTATGGATGGAATGGTATCAGGGTTTGTGAATCTAATCAAGGTGTTCTATAACAAAGGCAAGGATATGAATTTAGATGAAATCAATGTTGTACTTGGTGACATCCCAACTAAATCTAAGAAGGGAGTCAATGATTAGGAGGAGTTGGAAGCAGATATCGAGAATGAGTACCCTGAGTTATTGATATCTATAGAAGATTAGTGCATCTGTTGATGAGTTAGTTTGTTATTATTTCTTTCTGTGTACAAGTATTTCATCAATTTAGCTAAGTTGAAAGTAAGAAACTACCACCTAAAAATAGCTTCCTAACCTAGCTAGAAATGAGAAATGTGCACCATCATGATGAAGAAATAAGCAATTCCTACCCTCAACATTATAACTTTGAAATAATCAAAACATAATGCAAATTAATGAACTCTATTCTTCTAATTGCCTAATTAAATTAAGTGGACCTATGTAGTCCAATGACAATCAACAATATTGCTTGCTTTGATCCTTCAATGGATACTTGGGTGTGAGGCTTAGCTCTTCAAGAATGGAGGATGGAGGGCTCAAGAATGACAAAAGGCTATTAGTATGAAACTATGTGCTTTCTTTTATCTCTTGAGAGATTTAGGTGTGAGTATAAAGGTAGAAGGATGGATCCTTATATATCCCAATGGATAGAGGAAACATTTCATCCATTTGCATGTGAGGTAAAGGTAAAACATGATTAAGAATGGATAAGGTTGCTTTATTAAAGGTAACCTTTCTTTAGAAGGGTTTAATTTATGCTTAGCAAGTCATGAGAGTTGGGGGTGATTTAATTAATTAAAGGTGATTAACTAATAGGTAGGTGTAAGCTTATAGACTCCAATTAGAGGTATATTAGTATGATTTAGGCTATTATGAAGGGATTAAATCAATTAAATATTGATTTACTAGTTAAATGAAGTGGAAGGCTAATTAATTAATAATACTTAATTAATCTAGATAGAAGAGGTGAAACAATTAATGAAAGGTCATTAATTAGGTTGTTAGCTAGATAGGTGACTTAATCAATTAGCGTATTATAATTAATTAATGAAAATAAGAGGGAATATGAGCACTTTTGATGATATGTCATCGATTTTCTAGAAAGGAGATAATTAGCGCAATTTAAGTATTTAAATTTCTTGGGCGTAATTATGGGTGTCTACATTTGCCCCTCTTTGGGGTGGCGTAAGTGACGCCACTTCAAAGATAGTAGATAGAAGAAATTTTGAAGGGATAGAAGAAAAATTAGTAAGAAGGAGAGATGCCCCCTCGAGTGTTGATAGGGTGATAGAAGAACTCGATCGACGATAAAAAAAGGTTAGAGATAGATAGAAGAATGGGAAGGGAATGGATGCCCTGATAAGATGGAAGATTAGGGGTGAGAGGAAAGTGATGCTGAAGAAATATGGAGGAGGGGAGAGAAGAGCTTAGCCTCTAGCCGCTATGTATTGGAACAATTTTGATGTCATCATATTACTATAAGAGCTATGTCATCGGTCCTTATGAAAAATATAAGCATACGACAAAAGTAGAATGACATGAAAAGCCATACTACGAACAATTGTCCATTGCTGAAATACTAACTCCATGCAACATACAAAATGTAAAGCAATATGAGAAAGTGAAATATTCCTAGCTCCATGCAACATACAAAATGCAATGCAATATGAGAAAGTAAACAAGCTAAACTAAAAGAGAAACATAATATAATGTTTTTATTATCGAGCTTTAGTTACGACTTGTGCAAATTAACGACAAGGGTTGATGATGGTGCCTCAAGCAAGGATACATGCAAAGGGAAAACAGAGGACACTTCGGTCCGATGAAAAAAAAATGTGCGCTACGAAATAGTACCAAGCAACTCGTTGTGCCCCAAAGTACAGACGAAGTAAGAAGCCTAAATTTTGTTGATGGAGGTAGATCAAGATGATCCACGAGTTTTGTCAGATGATTTTCAATTTTTAGAAGTTTTCTGAAACATATTTGAATGTTTTGATGATTTTTCTAACATATTTGAATATTTTTTATATTTTTCTAACATATTTGAATGTTTTTTTATGATTTTTCTAAAAAAATTCTGAAACTATGTATAGGGAAAATGAGGAAGCGCGGATGCCCCTAGCGATAGATGGGATGTACAAGGGCATAAGGCCACGTGCGTAATGAGAAAGGTGAAGATGCAAAAAAGCCCCAGCGATTAGGTGGGAGTATTCAAAAGTGAACTCTTCACAGGTAGAAGCGGGACTCAAGGCCATTATGGATAGGTTCAACATGATGATGAACATAAACCAATGGAAATGCTGGGAAGAAGCAAGGATGCCCCCAGCGTAAGTTGGCCTCAAAATCACATGATAGAAAGGAAAGAGAAGATTTTGTTTGTGAAAGGAGACAAAGGTGTCCACAAACATGGAAAACAAGTAATCTTATACACATAGATGTTCTAAACGAAGTAGAAGAACGATGTGAATTATATGAATGTAGCTTAGAAGCCTCGAGATGAAGAAGCGATTAGCCAAAGGCACAAATTGTGAGACGAGATATGGACTAGAGTAAGAGTCTGAAAAAGGTCCAAAAAATATAATTGGTAACATACTAATCCTGTTTACTCATAGAGATCTAATGTGTGCACGTGGAATTTATTACCTCTTGAAGGGAAGATCTAATAGACAACAAGTGAAGATACCCTAGCCAATGTGTAGGGAATGATTTATTTTGATAGGTGATTTTGTGGAATGGAGGGTGAAAGGATAGCCGTACAATTGCTCCGTTACTAGCCAAGCGTCCATAGCCCCGATGGAGATGCATTTATTCATAATCACAACGTTGCTCTACTGCCAATCAAGCATTCATAGCCACCGATAGAGATTAATGGAAATACCCCAAGAGAGAGTTATATATCAATTTACTTTTGCTTTGTAGCTTTTAGCTTTTGATTTTTGATTGATTTTGATTCTTTTGCTTTATAAAAACTTATTTCATATCTCTTGTTTGAAAAGGGCTTTAAGAACCATTGATGGCTTGATGGAAGGAGGTGGAAGTGATTGTGATTACGACATTGGTTAGTGTCAACAAATATGTCCAAAATTTCTTCGCAACAAGTTTATTAGATGGTAAATGTGATAGGATCTCTAAGAGGTTAGTCGTTCTTTAATTTACCAAGGTGATAAAAGACCAGGGTCAAATGGATACCATAGAAGATAAATGTCACAAAATGCGTGTGAATAAGATAACAAAAACATCACCAAAGGAATGAAAATGGTAGGGAGACTTGCAAAAAAATAGCACGGAAGGGAAGAAAAGAAACATCCATGTGTACAAAATACTTGATTGCAATGTTTTGATCTTTGTACCTTTGATTTTTGTTGTGTTTTCTCAATGTTTTTTGTATTTTTGAATTATTTTTTTATTTTTACATTTTTGACAGTTTTAAGAGGTTAGGACTAACAAAGTCACTCTATGTGGTAAGATCCAAAAACAATGTTTGCGACTTCCTTAATAAGGGAGACTAGGCGCATTTGTTTATCAAGAGTGATATTATCCCCGATCTCGATGATTGGGGTGAGTTCACACTCAATAATTGAATGTGCTTTGTTCTGAAACATGGATTTCATATGTGGGAGATTTAATTCCCCATCCAAAGGTTTACGCACATTTCGCCATACTTGATGGTTACGTTGGTGTGCATTCTTGAATTGTGATTGATTTAGAATTTTGAGATTGTTGGATTTGTTGGGAGCTATAGAGCTCTTTGCATTTTTGATCTGATCTTGATTAAGAAACTTGTTTGGGTTTCTTATAAGCTAATGTGTGACTGGTCTGATCCCGAGAAGGAGAAGAAAGTGAACGTGGAAGTTTAGAATTGATGCGAGAAATGACCGTGGGCTTTCCACCGTCTTTGGTAGAAGAATAATGTGATGGATGAAAAGGATACGGTCCAAGGATTGAAGAAGAGGGGCTATCGGGAGGCAAGCTTACTGATAGAAGGTGATGAAGGGATTCCAAGATGTGGCCCAAGAATAGAAGAAGAAGGGCTACTAGGATGTGACCCATAGATAGAAGATGAAGGGCTACTAGGATGTAGCCCAAGAATATAAGACGAAGGGCTACTAGGACGTGACCCATAGACGTAAGATAATGGGCTACTAGGATGTAGCCCAAGAATATAAGAAGAAGGGCTACTAGGACGTGGACCCATAGACGTAAGATAATGGGCTACTAGGATGTGGCCCAAGAATAGAAGATAATGGACTACCCAGGGGTGATCCATACCTAGAAGACAAGGGGCTAGCTAGGCATGCCACAAGAATAGAAGATAGTGGACTACTCGAAAATGTCCCACAAATAGCAGAGGAAGGGCTACTAGAAGGTGACCCACACCTAGACAAAGATTAAGGGCTACTTGGCGTTGACCCCATAAGAGATTGTGATTGAGGAATTATGATAGACAAGGAGTGATTGGGTGATGAGAAGATAGGCCATGGATCAATGTAAGACCTAGGAGTTTCCTCACTTAATGAAGAATGTGAAGATGGTAGAATAAGAGGAGGATCAAGTTGCATGATTTGAGGCTCTTCCTTTGTTTCTTGATAAAAGTAATCAACATTTTTCTTAGAATATGCGAGCGCATCAAAGTCTAAAGAGAATCCTTTCTTGTAATATTCTACAGGAATATCTTCATGTGCCCCTATAAATACCCTGATTTTTTCTTCATTATGAAAGAGGTCAATCAATATGAGTTGTTGATCGACCTCTAGGGGTTGATTGGAAGAAAGAGATCCAATTGGTGTGGAAGACTTAGATGTTTGATGATGTTTGATAGAAGAAAATGATGTGGGGGATGAAGAATATGTGTAGCTAGGTGTCTGAGGAGTAGAAGAAGGTGGTGTGGACCTACCTATACAATGGTATGTCGTATGAAAAATAGTGGTATTAAGTCCAAAGTCTGTAGATTGTGACGCATGGGTCGATTCAGACGTTTGTCTCAAAGGACTTTGGGTCACACAAATCTTCAAAGGAGGAAGACTTATTGGGGGTGATTGATGAAGAAGGTCCTATAAAGAACATGAGGACCGTGATTCAAGAATCACAATGGATGAATAATAACAAGGGTCCTACAAAGAAAGAGAGGACTGTGACTCAAGAATTGTATTAGATGTTTGATTGGAGGGATTTGGAGTCGCACGTATCTTCAAAGGAAGAAGACATCGTTGAGGTGACTGATAAAAGGGGTCCTGCGAAGAAAGGGAGGACTGCAACATAGGAGTCATATTAAATGTAGATGAAGAGGTTCCTACGAAGATAGGGAGGAACATGACATAGGAGTCGCATTAGATGACTTAGGAGTCAAATTAGATGAATCCGAATAGTAGTTTGGATCCAAATCATCAGAAGAATCAGAAGAAATGTTTGGATTGGAATCCTTAGAAGAAGAGGAAATGTTTGGATTAGAATCAGAAGAAGAGTGGGGGGAACCCGAATAATAATTTGGATCAGAAGTGTCCAAACTATACCACTGATTATGAGATGAAGGTGGGGAATGGGTTACCCGTATGGGCTCTCTAGCATGAAGAACCAAATGAGGTTTAGTTGTAATAGGAATATTTTGATTTGAATTACTAAACTAGGTTCCATATTTTTGTAAGTATGGGGAACCACGCAATAGTCAGTCATTGTGGCGTTGTTTTAAGCACAAATGTCTAGATCTAGATAGTGTGATGGAACTCCTTCAAAGGGAAGGAAGTGACATGTCAATTTTGGTAGCATAAGGACAACCAGCTAGACATTTCATATGTATTGATATACGTGCATGATTTTTCAAAGAAGGTCTAAGGAAAATAGACATCGTGATGATGCAATATTGATGAGATAAAAAGGGATTGTCTTGGAAATTAAGTTTTATGAATGAATAATCATAAGGAACAATCATGCAAGTGTGAAACACAAAGCCAATCAATAAGGAAATACACCATATGAAAATGTGCATGTGCAAAGTGATAGTCAGATGCAAAAATGATCAACTCAATGTCAATATTTACGTCAAGCTCAAAATGAACAAGGCGCAAATATTAAGAAAGGGTAGATGTGACTCCCAATCAAAGGATATCATGATAATTTCAACAACCAACAATACCTAAATGTTAAAGGGTGAGGTTTAAAAATGTAAGCCACGGAACCACACCAATTGGACACGTTAATCAAGCTTTACGAAGAAGTGAGATATTAGTGTCAAAGTGGTATCAAAACGACGCAAACAAAGTAAGAGACACTCTTCAATATTTTGGACAATGTTTGAATCCAAACCAAGTCAAGGTATACTGAGGACATGTTAAAATGTGTGCAGCGTAACGCCACAATGCGGATACTTAGATCACATTTACGAAAAACATGACATAAGTATCTTAATTGTGTCGAGACAATGCAAACAAGGTAACACATCAAAGGGAGATAAAATGATGAATTAATCTGAAACTATGATGATGATCTTGACGTGGGTATCAAGATCAAAAAGGCTACTAATGATATAAATACACCTCCACACACTTTAGACGTTTAAATTACCCAGCCGCAAACATGGATGGGCGTAAACAGACAAAAAAGTGGCAAAAGCAACCAATTGGTAACAAAAAGGTAGTCATCCTTCTTTTGATCAACAAAGTGTCAAAAGAATGTGAAGGACGTAGATCAAAAATTGGGATGAAACATGCTGGCTTCACTTCAGCAGAGTTTTTCCTCACCTTAAGGTAAGTAAAAACTAAGTGAAAGTAACGCGTCACACGTTTCGCAATAAAAGATGGTTCACAACTCATCACTATTTTTAGAATGGTCAAAGTGGGCTCCTTGCCAAAGTATATTTTCCTAGGTGGTTCTCTCATCCTAGGTGTTAAAAAGATTATCCACGAGCGAGACTATTTACCCAAAAAGTCACACTGATTAGTTTGGAAGTATCTCGACTTTTCCCCCTTCAAGCACAGTGGGTAGTAAATGCATCCATCATGTACTTAAAAGGGTCGCATAGGACAACTTGCAATGCTATCTCACAAAGGAATCACTAGTCAAGTAGGTAGTGAGGAGCACTTCCCATTTTTTCCACAAGGTTCTCTCTTGCGTGGATTACTTTGGGGTTCTTGGAACCACCCCCATTGTTGTAGCTTAAGGCGTTATGCCAAATGGGTTATGTTCCGGTTGAGCGGAGAGGGACGCACCCTTTTCCGAAACCTGTAATACAATGTTTTGAATATGTTCTTCATTTTATTTATTTTTAGTTAGGTTTGGTTTTCTCAAACACCGTTTGAAAACCTATATAAAAACTGTATTAGTAGTTTTTGACTTTGTTTTGATTCCTTCGTTCTTTGACAAGCGTGGTATTTTTTTCCTATACGACGATTTTTTAGTAGTTTTCCCTCAAAAGAGAAAACACCATTTCTGATTCTCCAGATCATCCAAGGATGCAAGAGAAGAGCATACGTGATGTTTCCAAAATCCGAAAAGATATCAAATGGAAAAACACTTTAATTCAAATACACCAAGTTAACCAATTCAATCTCAAATATTCCCAACAACCTCAAAGCATCAAAAAGGACTTAAGAATTATAAATTGACAAAGAAGCCAATATAATTACCATGAAAAAATAATACCAAGCTCTCAATTCCCCTCTGCAATCCCCTTCTGAAGTGAATAACAAAAAAATCCCTAAACTAGGGAATTATGATATTGTTACTGATCTTGCTAAGAACCCTGCATTTCCCCATTTTTCATTTCTAGACCTTTTGAAGAATTTTCCAGCCCATCAACTTGCACTCTTAAATTCAATGGGGCTTGGGCACTTTTCTTATGTCACACCTCCACTAAAAGCATAGGTTAATCACATTTACATGGATATGTTCCCTCTTGGTGACATAGTGAGAGAAAAAATGCAACTTATTTTACTTGAGTCAATTTCCCACAAACACATATTTTTTTCAAAAGAGTAGACCATACTCTCCACTTGTAGATTTGGATGTATGAAAACTTGGTAAAATGAGCTATCGTGGATGATGGATGACTGTTAATATTGTCTCTTTTTTCCTTTTACAAAATCTTGGGTATGGTGAGCCTAACTACTCTTCGACATGAATCACTCTTCATAGGTATGATAGTCTTAGGGAAACATCAATCGAAACCATAAATCTCCCCATAAATCTTGGTCCAAAAATGATCCTTACTGAATTTTAGATCGTAGACTAAGAAACCAACTATAACATTATCTTTGGATGACCATGGATCCATCAAATGAAGGCCATTCCTTCAATTATATTTCAAGAAATCTGATTTTTTCATTTAGGAAATTTTATTTTTTCCAAAGGAAACCCAAACCCATTTGATATAGTCCAATTCAGTACTAAGAGACTGCCAACTACCCACATTCATCATGAGTTACCTGCAAATGAATTACAAACATCCACATCCCTAGAAAAGGGTAAGAATTAGGTTGAAAATGTTGATGTTAAATCTAATCCCGCTCTCTTAGCTCTTGACCCTCCTAATTGAAAGAAATATACGAAATAAAGTCCTAAAGCTGTAAATAAAATCCCTCTACCAATTGATATTCCTAAATCAAAAATTGAGAGTGTATCTCTAAAAACCACCATGCAAATTATTAACATCCTAGAAAAGGATTCACCTCTTGTGATTCCATTTGACCCAAAATTTCCTTCAACATACTATTTCTACCTACCTAAGAGAAAAAAATACTAGCTCCTTTGCCCATGGTGATAAATGTGAATATGGTCAAAATCAGTGATAGTCAAGTCTCTCCAACCATATTATCTTATAATCCTCTACTTAAAAGCAATTTATGGACCATGTATTATGATAGAGCCAAGTGCACTCACTATAGGGAAAAGAGTTTGTGTGTTCCTAAATTATCTTAGGAGGATTTTTCCTTTTAATTTTCTTCTATATTTTGAATGCACTAACATGGCCACATATGAAGCCTTTTTGACTAGTCTTCTCTTAACTCGCAAACTCCCTATTCAAATACTAATAATATTTGGCAATTCACAACTTATTACTAAACAGGTAATATAAGTCTATCAGAAAAGTACGAACACTTGTAACTACACAATAATCGTGCCTAAACATTGGTTAAGGAATTCAATTTCATATATATTAAATATATTCCTAAGATTCAAAACTAGCAACCTAATGTTATTTCTACTGCTTCTGCACAATATTATCCTTTCCATGGTATTTCTGAAGTTGATGTTTTTGTCTCACTAAGAGGTAGTCCTATCCTCAAGAGGGGATCCCCACTCGAGGAGGTTGTAGTCAAAATAGATGGCATTGGATTGTTAAATATTTACATAGTAGAGAATGATGGAGCCATTATAGAATACCTACATGCCTACAAACACCTACCTCCATTGTATTAGAAGAATGGTTTTTCAATGAATTTACACACTTCATCCCCCCTAGGGAGTTAATACTATGATTCATATTGTAAGATTGAAGACTATAATTTGACCACCAAAGATCTTGATGTTTGTAAAACTGAAGAGTAAGCTTTGGATCTCCACCAACATCGCCTGAGTTTGAAGAAGGTAACACTTTTTTTATTGAAGATACCATTGACATAAATATAGGGATGGAGGAAGAAAAAGGATCATATAACTTGGTTCTTCACTCTCACCGCAAGAATTCGAAGATTATAAATCCTTTCTCACCGAATTATCTAATTTTTTAACCTTCTCCTACTGAAATATGACTGACATCCATATATACATTGTTGTACACAACTTAATTATGAAGATCGAGGCCAAGTTGTTCAAATAAAAGTATGACAAATGAAACCCAAGACAACACTAATGTGAAATATGAGATTATCAAACTCCTTAGATTTGGTTTCATTATATTGGTAAACAAAATTGTGACAATGAGATCTATTTTTCAAATTTCTATAATAACAGCTTCACATGTAGGCACACATGTATAAATAATGTCCAAACACATTCCATTTTCAGTAAAATACAAAATTAAACTTTGTAATCCCTCAAAAATGGAGTTTACAATAATTTTATTATATAAGATCTCAAGGAACATTTTCTCCACTCTCACAATATGATAGTGTATTGGTCAGATCGAAATGACCCTATAATGTACAAAAAGTAAACACAACGAAAAATATTTCAACAAAAATTAAGTTCCATTCAAAAATGCCTTATGACATCTACAATAGTTAGTCCTTGATGGGATAGTTACCAATCTACAGGGATACATGGGTGATAACTTCCAAAAAGTCCCAAAAGTACTCCCCAAAAATTTCCTGAAACATAATGTTAGCCATTTATTTATAGACCCCGTTCCCACTTATAAGGAATTTGAAATCCCTTCTATAATCCTCTCATAATCCCGCCCAAAATGGAATTTTAACTCCTTTACATTAGTAACGGCCAACCACTCCAGGATTGCTAATTGAGTGAATCTATCGAGCGATTCCACGTCATTGTTGAGTTGAAACCCTTCGTATACCTACCACTTGTAACTTGTCAAATATTCCACTTTGTTATCTTTCCAATGCTTATTCAAACTTCGAAATTGGGTTAGCGAGTCAAAATTTATGATCAAAACAAGGATTACTAAAAAGGTATAACCAAAACCGGATTAAACAGATATACCTGCGCCTGCTTTTATGTGTGTGCACCCCCCTTACAGAGACGCCTGCCCCACTAGAAAGGCGTGTGTGCCACCAAAAATATGTGTGCGCTACTCTGTGTGTTTCTGATTCACAGGGTGCACCTGTGCCACCCGAGAGGTGTGTGCGCCACGAAAACAATGCATGCGCCACTCTGTGGATTTTTTTGACTTACCATGCACCTGCGCCACCAGAGAGACGTGTGCACCACAAAAATAGCATATGCGCCACTCCCGAGAAAAATAGATAGAACAACTGCGTTACCAAAAAAATGTGTCTGTGCCACTAAAATAGAATGTGTACTCTGGTTAGGGCGTGTGCGCCGATTTGACAGGTTTTAGAATGTAGTGAAGGTATAATACGAAATGACGTCGGCACCTGGGTTAGTGCACCTGCGCCTTGGTTAGGGTGTGTGCGCCAGGGTTAGCGTGTATGCACCGGGGTTGGCAAATAGAGTAACAGGTTTTACCAGTGCGCCCGCGCCACCAGAGAGATGTGTGCGCCATGAAAACCGTGCTTGTGCCATGAAAACTGTGCTTGCACCATGAAAACTGTGCCTGTACCCCTAAAAACTGGGCCTATGCCAGACCTGCAACCAAAATATGGCAAAAAACACAAGAAAACTCACAATATCTCAAATTTTGACAAGTTAGCTTAAGAATGGCAATAACCCATTAAAATTATGGCTATGAACATGAGGTTACACATATCAAATGAGAATTTTTTTCAAGAAAATGGACATTAATTACTACATGTGTATATCAAAAGTTAGCCAAAACAATGAAACTTAAACTAAAATGCCATGGGACTAAGTGTCCCATCGGGCGTGCCAAATGTGTACAAGTATTTCATCAATTTAGCTAAATTGAAAGTAAGAAACTACCACCTAGAAATATCTTCCTAACCTAGCTAGAAATGAGAAATGTGCACCATCATTATGAAGAAATAAGAAAGTCCTACCCTCAACATTATAACTTTGAAATAATCAAAACATAATGCAAATTAATGAACTCTATTCTTCTAATTGCCTAATTAAATTAAGTGGACCTATGTAGTCCAAAGTGGCAATCAAAAATATTTCTTGCTTTGATCCTTCAATGGATACTTGGGTGTGAGGCTTAGCTCTTCAAGAATGGAGGATGGAGGGCTCAAGAACGACAAAAGGCTATTAGTATGAAACTATGTGCTTTCTTTTGTCTCTTGAGAGATTTAGGTGCGAGTATAAAGGTAGAAGGAGGGCTCCTTATATAGCCCAATGGATAGAGGAAACACTTCATCCCTCTACATGCGGGATAAAGGTAAAACATGATTAGGAATGGATAAGGTTGATTTATTAAAGGTAACCTTACTTTAGAAGGGTTTAATTTATGCTTAGCAAGTCATGGGAGTTGGGGGGTGCTTTAATTAATCAAAGGTGATTAACTAATAGGTAGGTGTAAGCTTATAGAAGCCAATTAGAGGAATATTAGTATAATTTAGGCTATTATGAAGGGATTAAATCAATTAAATATTGATTTACTAGTTAAATGAAGTGGAAGGCTAATTAATTAATAATAATTAATTAATCTAGATAGAAGAGGTGAAACAATTAACGGAAGGTCGTTAATTAGGTTGTTAGCTGGATAGGCGACTTAATCAATTAGCGTATTATAATTAATTAATGACAATAAGAGGGAATATGAGCGCTTTTGATGATATGCCATCAATTTGCTAGAAAAGAGATAATTAGCGCAATTTAAGTATTTAAATTGCTTGGGCGTAATTATGGGTGTCTACACTTTCTTTCTGTAAATTTTTTGTTATACTTCATTCTTTGTTCTTTGAAAATGGATGTTGGAATACCCATTGTTGGGGGGCGGAAATGAAGCTAGTGTGGGGTAATTTTGACTGGAAGAATTATTGCTAAGTATCAAGAGCACATTTGATAGTGGCACGAAGGGAGTAGGTGTGGAAGTTTGACAGAGTTTTGCTTCGTAGATTCGTGCCTAGGGAGATGGAATATGGGACTTAATCGATTTACATGTTATGATCCAAAATTAGACATGGAGTGCTAAGCACGCATGGGATAAGGATGAGAAGACTTGGAGGATACGCCAAGCTATTTTGGGAACAAAAGGAAGATGCAACGTCATGTAGAGCTCAAGCTAATAATAGGATTAGAACTATATTTAATTATGGGTGATCTATTATTATGCGAATCTAGAATGCTTCTTGGTTGCTTTTTGTAGCGGCACATGGCTATTCTTAGCATGTAACCTATTTTGAGAGTGCATGCACGGTGAAGGGAAAGTTCCCTACCCTTATATATATGTATTGATTTTCACGACTTATTGATCATTATATACCGGATTGTTATAAAGTTATGATGTTGGTATGGTTTTGCATGCATGACCCTATGATCATAACTTCGATGTATTCAGATATTGTGTTTTGATGGATTAATATAATGGATCATCGTGAGTGGATATTGGTTGTTGATATGCCTATTATTGGTTATTAAATGGTAAATCTAATCTTGATCCTTGTTTGATTCATTATGCATTATGGTTGTGATCTGATTCTTGTTATGCTTTACCTTTAATTATTTTCTACGGATATGGAATGCTTGTATGATCATGCTAACACCTTGACAAGGTTGGTATAAAAGAGGGGCCTGGTACGGTAGCGCGCTTCTGGTGAGCGTTCGGCCTTCTGCTGGATGAGGTGCTAGTGTGCCTAGGGTGTTGGTAAAGAAAGTGACTACAATTTCAAACATGTATGCACTCAATATTGAAAACTTAGATGCACATTTTGTTGTTAAATCTTGACAGTTGATTCTTCATGTATAGATATACTATAATTATAGTGTATTTTCAAATCTGCTGAATTAAATACACAAAACATTATCTCTAGACTGCTATGTTTTTTTATTAATCCCAATAATTATAATGGGATATATGGATTATAATATATTTGTGAATACGTATGGAATCGATATTGAGAAATAAAATATTGAACATAATTTCCTAGTAATTAAATTACATTTAATTACATCATCCAGTTTGCATTTTGTACAACTATTTAGTGTTTGTTATTTCCACACATTATAAAAACATAGAAGCGAGTTAAAATTTCCAAACATTATATACAAAATATATGTAAAGGAAAAATAAATAAATGAAGAGTCACAATATATATTTTAGAAAATGAATACGTTCAATTGTCTCGTAGCTGAAACAACCCTATCCTAAATGGTCCTCCATCACTTATTTTATCTGTTGCAATTTATGGTCCTTCAGAGTCCAAGTCAATTTTGTCATAATGTGAGTCTCCATTAGTTGTTATCTGATTAACAACGATATGCTCTACAAGGGATGTCCAAGTAGCTAATGATCTTTCATATAGAAATTATGTCCACTTCATATCTTGAAATATACATTCTCAAACAAGTTTCCATATTTTTGTCCAATCTTTTGCGAAGTTTTGATTTCACAAATTTTAATGCACTAAAAACCCTTTCATATTCAACAGACCCAAGAATCATTATCTATGTGAGTTCATACACTTTGAAGTATTCACTTAAAGTTTCTCTCAGAATGCTACTGTGATTCAACTTTCTCCACAATAGTGTGATAGCTCCAATTTTTGTTTATTCAACAAGAGTCTTATATTGATCACTTATTGTCATTACAAAATGTGATGACTTTGATATGAGTAATTTTATTTTCAATAGACCATTCAATTCTCATCTATTAAAATTTGAAGATTTGTAAAACTCATCAATTAGTGCAGATATGTATTTCCCGAAGAGTTGAGCTCTTTGTTCTTCACCAATCATTGGATTCAAGAAATTTCGATTTATAACTCCCATGGCCTCAAGAAGATCACTATTCTTAAAATGCTCTTTGATATCAAAAGATAATGTTTCAGATATCTTCATCAATTTTTTCCATGTATCAAAAACTCTAGCATAAAAAAGAAGGCTTGTGACTGGTAATTCCTCAATTTTAGAACCTAGGACATAAGGATTTATGTGGAAAGTGTGCATTGGAATATTTTTCCATCAACTGAGATATAAAGATGATCATTGATATTAAACTTAAAATAGTTGTTAGGATATTTTGTATCTGTCAAAACCTTTCATCTACTGAATATTGGCTTCTGAAACAAGGAATATACGTTATCCAAATTCATACATACTTGTTTCCTTAATTTTATAGAATCAACAATGTATATATATATCTTTCCTGAGCTTGTTTCACCAAGCTAGTTTTTCCTTCAGCATTGGAAAAATACTACATAAAGTTAATAATGTATCCAAATCTATCAAGTGATACAAAATATCTTTAGCCTTGTCAATTTGTCTACAATTCTTGAACATATACCTTGTTAATGACATGTATTCCTCAAAAATTCTGCAAGATGGATCATACAATGATATCCATCTTGTGTCAACATCTTTCAACAATTTTTTACCATTTTTTATTCCAACAGAAAATATTTGAAACTCCAAAAATATTTTAGGAATTTTTGACATGTATGAATGTAAGTCCCGTATAAGATCCTCCACTTTAGCAACATTTTCAATATTACTTACAATATTGTAAGCCAGATTCATTCTATGAGCCATGCAGTGAATAGGTGTCATGTACAAGTAAATAATTGTTTGAAGGAGAATACAAAGCCCAATTTTTTGACCTTGCATGACAGATGCCCCATCAGATCTAACATAAATCAACTTGTAGAGATTGAATGATCATCCATACCAGCTATTTCTTTCAATTTTTTAATAACAAGTTTGGAGAGGTTCACATAATTATAATTCTCCATCATTTTGTGCATATTTATTAGATGATTTTCTCTCAAATGGTTATTGAAATTAAAATTTCAGACATGCATGTATACCCAAGATGTATTGTCTACTGTTGTGACCTCATCAATTGACAATGTGATAAAATTCACATTTTTTACCTTCTCTCTCAAATAAATGATTTCAATTTCTACCATACACTTTTCCATTTCCCATACACTGGTATCTGAACTATGAGTTGTTGGAATGTTTGGAAACCCATTACATTGAAATAATATCTTATAATTAATGAGATCTAAAATTGGTATGCCCTTTTTAAAATGTGAAAGATTGTTCTGAATTGTATCAGTTTTGCTTGAATAATTACATCAGTAGCATTTGCAAATTTAGCGTTTATTGTTCCACCTTTCTCAACAAGGTCTTGAAGATGTTTATGTTGATTGTCATATTATACTGCATATCTCATACATAAATAATCTTCCTCGGTTTTCCATCTAGTTGTTTTTATTACTATTCCATCATCTTGCTTTTTAGACTCATATAATTTCCCAAAATGCTTCTCTATTATGTCCAACTTCAATTGCATTTTGTGGTATTTTCCTAGTTTCCAATTACATATAGTACATCTACATTATGTAGGAGTATCAGTACTATTTTCTGGTTCAACAAATTCAATGAATGGATATTTGGTTGACCATTCAAATTTATAAGTCCTTCCTAAAGTCCACTTCCCAATCTTACGTTTCTGATGTGTGTTTCTTTAATGTTTATCTAAATTTTGAGTTGTATGGCAACTGGAATTATATATACTATCAGTGTGAATTTAATTACTCTACTGATTGGGAATTTCATCTGGATTAAGGTCGTTGCTAGGGTTTTTTACATTTAAAATAAATTGGGTTGTTTACTGCATCCTTAAGTAAATCAACATATAAGTTGCTAGTAACATTAACATAATAAGAGTGGCCGGACCACTGCGTGTTTGCTGTTTGATCGCTGTCCAGCAGGTGTTTATTTGCTGTTGTGTTGCTGCTGGTTGTTTCTTTGCAGACTGCGTTCTGCAGTTGGTCCTTATTGTTATATCAGGATGTTGATCCTTTTTTTCGAGCTTTATTTTCCTATTCTGGCTCCTGAGCCTTGCTGTACAAGGGTATAGTCCCTTTCAAAAAACTATTTGCCAATAATAAAAAAAAAACATAATAAGAGTCAAAATTACCTCTTGGCACTGGTTTTACTATGGGATGATTGAAATATTTTAAATGTCCATGTCACATTTTTTCTCCTTGAGTTCCTTTCTCATTTGCAACAGGAGCAATCGTATGGGTGATTTTGAAGTTTGTACATGTGATAAAAATATAGAAGTTTCAAATAAGATCTATAAAAAATAAATGCAAGCCATTATGAAAAATAAATATCATGTTACATGATAATGCAGTAACATGGGTTAGGCTAGCAAACATGGTTATGCGAACATGATATTAGATCGTTGCACAGTTGCATACTTGCTTATTACCGAACGACAACACAAATTAAAGTTACTACATGGTAACACAATCTTATTACCATTCGACATTACATAATCACCTTACCAGGTAGCATCATGTATTTAGATTTTCTTCCGGTAACAATTATGCAAAAACAACCTTGACAGACAAACAGTTCAAAAAAATTCACTTACCTCTTTCGCTTATTCCCTCGACTTTTTGGCTTATACTTTCAGATTTTTCAGAGGCTTATTCGATTTTACCTTCAAATTATAATAGTATATTGTATTACTATATTATGGAAAATTAATCCTATATATAATAGAGTATTATAACATGAAGGCAAATATACTAACATTGATCAGCCCTTAGTGGAAACACTAAAGTGAAATTATGGTCAAATTTATTTAGGACCCGTAAAATTTTGGCGAACGCGCTATCGTATGGTAGTAAAAAATTCACCAATTTCAAAATTAAAAATCCTAACATTTTTCATTTCATGAAAATTTTCCCCTAAAATAAACCATGGGCACGAGTATACCCTCATTATACACTTTTCCAACGTACACACCATTGACAATAACACCGCTTCATACTTTGTGCTTGTGAGTGTAACAAACCATGCATATGACCCTGATAATCGTGTTCACATTTGCATCCCAGGGCTACGCTTAGCTACAACCCTATCTCTCAATAACCACAAGTCTATGCTCAACCGTTCTAGAATTTTCATCAACTCTTACAAACTTTTCCCCAACCCACTCAACAATTTGTTCGGTCCCTCTCCCACGGAGTCCTATGCACCACTTTACCTACACTAATACTCCAAATCCACCCAACCTAACATTTTATTTCCCTACCTCCCACACACCGAATGTTCCCACCTACATTGTTCAATTCCAAATCTCGCATTCATTGGTAACTATCAAGTTTCACAACCAACTGTAGATGCAACAAGTGTTCTTGCTACTGATTTTGGTGCATTAGGAACCTATGTGTAATATCTAAAAGAACCCCTTGATTCCAAAATCTCGTATGACACTCCTTCCTTACCCTCTTACTGAGTTACTAAAGTATAAGGGTGAAGGATACCCTAACGCCCACATAAAGGTGTATACCACAGTAATTCGTGAATTCATCCCATGGGAGGAGGTTGTCACAAAAATATTCCCCAAGACCCTTGAAGGCATAACATTCGATTGATATTATCACTTTCCTAAAGGCTCCATACATTTATTTAGGTAGCTTAAAGTTGAATTTTTCAAGGCTTTTGATATAAACAAGCTCTGTAAAGACTGACATTAAGGAGTTTCTCCACTTAAAAAATAACCCAAGGAATCTGCACACATTTCATTATGAGATGGTAACAAGTGATTTATTCCTCTATTAACACCACAAACATGGATCAAAGGGAGTTATGTTATATTTTCCTCCACACCCTCAATAGGGAAACTACAGAAGACATACAAAAGTTAGTGTATAAGTATTATAAAGAGGATTTAGAGAGCACATTAAGAATTAACTAGAAAACAATAGATAGTGGTCATAAGACCTACGGTTTAAATGGAAGACTTGTTGTCCCTAACCAAAAATCTCGTGGATACCAAAAATAACAACAATAATACACAAGCCTCCCAAAATGAATAGGGTTTCAAAGTGCTCAATTGTAATTTTAATGCCACTACAGACATGGTGTTACGAAACAACCAAAAAAGCTAAATTTACCTAACAATAATCAACCAACCCACAACGAAAAATAATAATAATCACAATGGAAACATCTACACCTATAACAATCAACCTATCATGAATGTGGTTAACTTTACCCAGGCTCAAAATACCAATCTAAATTATAATCCAAACCAAAACCAATCACCAGTTTAGAATATGAACCGAGAGGATCAATATAAAAACAAATTTGGTCATAATTGTGGTTATCCCAATAACTATGGCAATTTCCAACAAGTTATAGACCAAAAAATCCATCGACCCCAAAACGATGACCCTAAATTATTCTATTTTCTCCATAGGGTCAGAGGTCACAATACCACCACTTACAGGGAATATAACAAAGCTTATCAAATACCTCCCTAAAAACCAAAGACAAGACCTTTAACAAACAATTTCTTGGGGAAACAAACCTTAACAATCATCTAGTGGCTCATTTAGGTCTTGTTGCACCCTAAAACACCCACTTTGGCATCTATAAAAATCCTTTTCCAAACCATCAAAATAATTCCCTTCCAAATAATGTACAACCAAATAACATGCAATAACATCAAAGGAAACCACCTCCACCACCACAACAATAACAATAATAAATAGTAACCCTGATTGAAAACCATGATGTTGAGGCCTCAACTTCCAACACAGTTAATTATAATGTAGCCCCATGTTTAGGAACACCAGGGTAACCATGCATGATCAGTGTCATTGAAATAATAAATTGACAAAGAAGCCAATATAATTACCAAGATAAAAGAATATCAAGTTCTCTAATTCCCCTCTGCAATCCCCTTCTGAAGTGAATAATAAAAAAAATCCCTAAACAACTACGGAATTATGATATTGTTACTGATCTTGCTAAGACATTTCCCACATTTTTCATTTCTAGACCTTTTGAAGAATTCTCCAGCCCATCAACTTGCACTCTTAGATTCCATGGGGCTTGGGCACTTTTCTTATGTCACACCTCCACTAAAATCATAGGTTAACCACATTTACATGGATATGTTCCCTCTTGGGTGACATAACGAGAGAAAAATGCAACTTATTTTACCTGAGTCAATTTCCCACAAACACATAATTTTTTAAAAGAGGAGACCATGCTCTCCACTTGTAGATTTGGATGTACGATAACTTGGTAAAATGAGCTATGGTGGATGATGGACGACTGTTAATATTGTCTCTTTTTGCCTTTCACAAAATCTTGGGTATGATGAGCCTAACTGCTCTTCGACATGAATCACTCTTCATGGGTATGATAGTCTTAGGGAAACATCAATTGGGACCATCATTCTCCCCATAACTCTTGGCCCAAAAATGATCCTTACTGAATTTTACATCGTAAAACTAAGAAACCAACTATAAAATTATCTTTGGATGACCATGGATCCATCAAATGAAGCCCATTCCTTCAATTATATTTCAAGAAATCTGTTTTTTTCATTTAGGAAAATTTATTGTTTCCAAAGGAAACCTAAACCCATTTGATATAGTCCAATTCAGTACTAAGAGACTGCCGAGTAGACACATTCATCATGAGTTGCTTGCAAATGAATTACATGCATCCACATCTCTAGAAAAGGGTAAGAATCTAGTTCAAAATGTTTATGTTAAATCTAATCCCACTCTCTTAGCTCTTGACCCTCCTAATTGAAAGAAAGATACAAAATAAAGTCCTAAAGCTGTACAGAAAACCCCTTTGCTAATTAATAGTCCTAAATCAAAAATTGAGAGCGTGTCTCTAAAAACCACCATGCAGATTATTAACATCCTAGAAAAGGATTCACCTCTTATGATTCCATTTGACCCAAAATTTCCTTCAACATACTATTTATACCTACCTAAGAGAAAAAAAGACTAGCTCCTTTGACCATCATGGTAAATGTGAATATGGTAAAAATCAGTGATAGTCAAGTCTCTCCAACCATCTTATCTTATAATCCTCTCCTTAAAAGCAATTTATGGGCCATGTATTATGATAGAGCCAAGTGCACTCACTATAGGGGAAAGAGTTTGTGTGTTCCTAAATTATCTTAGGAGGAGGATTTTTCCTTTTAATTTTCTTCTAGATTTCGAATGCACTAACATGGCCAAATATGAAGCCTTTTTGACTAGTCTTCTCTTAACTCGCAAACTCCCTATTCAAATACTGTGAATATTTGGTGATTCACAACTTATTACTAAACAGGTAATATAAGTCTATCAAACAAGTACGAACACTTGTAACTACACAATAATGGTGCCTAAACATTGGTTAAGGAATTCAATTTCATATATATTAAATATATTCCTAAGATTCAAAACCAGCAAGCTAATGTTATTTCTACTGCTTCTACACAATATTATCCTTTCCATGGTATTTTTGAAGTTGATGTTTTTGTCTCACTAAGAGGCGGTCCTATCCTCAATAGGGGATCCCCACTCGAGGAGGTTGTAGTCAAAATAGATGGCATTGGATTGTTAAATCTTTACATAGTAGAGAATGATGAAGCCATTCTAGAATACCTACATGCCTACGAACACCTACCTCCATTGTATCAGAAGAATGGTTTTTCCATGAATCTACACACTTCATCCCCCCTAGGGAGTTAATACTATGATTCATATTGTAAGATTGAAGACTATAATTTGACCACCAAAGATCTTGATGTTTGTAAAAATGAAGAGTAAGCTTTGGATCTCCACCAACATCGCCTGAGTTTGAAGAAGGTAACACTTTTTTGATTGAAGATACCATTGACATAAAATATAGGGATGGAGGAAGAAAAATCATCACAGAACTTGGTTCTTCACTCTCACTGCAAGAATTCAAAGATTATAAATCCTTTCTCACCGAATTATCTAATTTTTTAACCTTCTCCTACTCAAATATGACTGACATCCATATAGACATTTTTGTACACAACTTAATTGTGAAGATCAAGGCCAAGTTGTTCAAAGAAAAGTATGATAAATGAAACCCAAGACAACACTAATGGTGAAATATGATGTTATCAAACTCCTTAGATTTGGTTTCATTATATTGGTAAAAAAATTTGTGACAATGAGATCTATTTTTCAAATTTCTATAATAACAGCTTCACATGCAGGCACACATGTATAAATAATGTCCAAACACATTCCATTTCCAGTAAAATACAAAATTAAAATTTTTAACCCCTCAAAAATGGAGTTTACAATAATTTTATTATATAATATCTCAAGGAACATTTTCTCCACTCTCACAATATGACGGTGTACTGGTCGGATCAAAATGACCCTATAATGTATGAAAAGTAAACACAACGAAAAATATTTCAACAGAAATTAAGTTCCATTCAAAAATGCCTTATGACATCTACAATAGTTAGTCCTTGATGGGATAGTTACGAATCTACAGAGATACATGGGTGATAACTTCCCAAAAGTCCCAAAAGTACTCCCCAAAAAGTTCCTGAAACATAATGTTAGCCATTTATTTATAGACCCCGTTCCCACTCATAAGGAATTTGAAATCCCTTCTATAATCCTCTCATAATCTCGTCCAAAATGGAATTTTAACTCCTTTACATTAGTGGCGGCCAACTACTTTAGGATTGGTAGTTGAGTGAATTTATTGAGTGATTCCATGTCATTGTTGAGTTGACACCCTTCGTATACCTACCACTTATAACTTGTTCAATATTCTACATATATCTTCCTTTTTCA
Source organism: Taxus chinensis (assembly GCA_019776745.2). Classification (NCBI taxonomy): domain Eukaryota; kingdom Viridiplantae; phylum Streptophyta; class Pinopsida; order Cupressales; family Taxaceae; genus Taxus; species Taxus chinensis. The sequence goes on along the minus strand of CM034154.1, from coordinate 594,099,716 downwards.
AAAATTTTATGCATTGTCGTGCACTACTCTTATGTACCCTATCCGTTTAGATAATATACTTCAATTCTCAAAATATATGTAGTTCTTGATTCTTATGTGAAGCTTCTCCATCACAACACAAACCCCACTACATGGAATTCATCCACACCACCAAAATAAGTGCCAAGGGGAAGGAAAAAGGCAATACTCAACTCCCAACCACTTAATGTAAAAATTGATCTCATGTATATTGCACCACAAGTTCCCTAACTCAAGAATTATTCGCATGATAACAACTAAAGGGATATTGAAGGAAAATACTATAGACACAACCCAAGAATCTTCCCAGAATAAAACCCACACACTTCAATATAATTTTTTTTCTTGGACATGGAAGAAAATTAAGGAAACAATTGAATCCTAAAAAAATCATTGTTAATCCCACACTTTATCTAAGTAATCAATTCAGGAGTAGCATAAGGAATTTTGAGAGAAAATAACTCAAGAGCATTTTTAAATCCTTGGTTTGAAACACTCACTTATGAAAAAGGTTAGGTTTAATATGTGGTGAGTACTTGTACTGTTAGGACCACTAATAGCTGACACATAAAGATATACTTAGAAGGCCAATACATTAGTCACATGCAACAAAATAAAAATATCCCACCACTAAGCATGGAAAAGATCCAAACACCTTCCCAGATAACTAGCATGTGGGACTTTAAGTAGTGGCGTCAAGGATCACAAAGGACTTTGAAATACCAATTAAGGATCTGTTACATAGATGATAGGAACATTTGAATGTGTAACCATGAGTTAACAAGTAGTTCATAAGAGGAGTGAAGTTTCCAACATGATAGGATCAACGAAAGGAACATTGCATGTGTTGAAGATAAGGATTGATATTATCTTGCATACACGCCGACTTGAGACTTTTAGTTCAAACATTGTAAACTGGTACTTGATGGATGGTTTAAAATGTTAGATAAATTGATGAAGGGAAATACCCCATCAACATATATACATTTTTGATGCATTAATCTAGGAGTTTGAATGATAAATTTTGTGATAGATAGAGATTGTAATCCATGGGTTTTTATGGTTATTGAACAAATGGCAATGATTTATTCATAATTATTGAGCACTACTATGTTTAGGTTCTTATGTTTTCTTAGTAGTTTCTCTATCAATGTTCTTACGCATCCACGTGTATGAATGCATTATTCTTGGTTGAAAGTTAAATAAGTGTGAAATTTAGCTTAGACATAATGACACAACTAAAACTGATGGAGAATTTTCTTCAATCACATCTTGGGTGAGTGTAAAATATGAACCCCTTGTCTGATATGTTGTTGTGAGGGTATTAATTCTAAAGGGTGCACATAATGTTGCATTAGGATTCATGTAAAATAAATAAATTTGGAATTAAAATATACTAGAACAACATGTTGGTTTCGTTGTTGGGACATTTTCAAATTTAGTTTCCATGATGATGTTAAGGATGATGTTTTGGCTTACTCAAGAGAATATTGAGATTTGGATGGAGAGGGTTGAAGAAGAGTTTTTCACAAGATATCCCATTTGTAGGATACATTTACCAAGAAAATGGGTAGAGAGGCATATGTATGATGTTCTATACATGAAATTTTCAGTGAACTTCTAACACACTTGCATGTTTAGTTAGTTTCATATACCACATGCCAAAGTTTGATTTTTGGTTGTAAGGATCCTTAGAATGAAGAATACATATGGCAACTTGTAGAGTTAGATGTTGCATGGAAACATGTTATGGATATCTAATGAAGTAGAGTGATTAAAAGTTCCATCTTGCAGTACAAATTTTCTAATGATTCTTTCCTAGAGGAAGCCTATTTTTCCTCCATGAACCTCATGGAAATTACTTGAAGAAAATTCCTCTTGAGATAAAAAAAATCTAATGGCATATCTTTGGGTTGAAAATTTTCATACATCCAACTAAATCTCTACACACATGAGCAACATGAAAGGTAAAAGGAAGGAGTGTTATTGATTATAAATATCAACATAGTCGTCTTATATGAGTGAGAACTTATGAAGGAATGTTACAAATAATCTTGGTGAAAGGATCTAGCAAAGAGGTCTTCAATAAAAGGATTAGTTAGATGTTGGAAGTGATGTAAAGGCTCAAGGTGAATGGGAATGAAACGAGGATGAACACCAAAAATAAAAATTCCTAATAAAATAAGATACATGCGTCGCTAGAGACGACTAAGTTATGGAGAATATTGAGCTGTAAAACAATGTTAATGGCCTCATTTCCCAACCCAACATGCATGCTCATGTGACAGGTCTTCTTGATCATGAATGTATCGTAAGCATCAAAAGTGTTAGTGATGAGGAGTTAGACAAGGGAAACAATGAGGAGGTTTGGTATGGTGCATATCCTTTTATAGTTCAAAAATTTGTAAACACTCAAATTTGTTAACTTATCCTTTAATAATGAAAATTTTAGCTATGTCCCCTTGAAAAATACTCACATTCTACATCCAATCAACACTTCTCTTTAGCTCTTTCTTGAATTTATCATCTCCACACTCTACTCTGTCATTAACTCAAGAATTAGTAATTAAGAAAAGTAGTAAAGTATCCTTGTGCATCATTTTGAAACCTTTGGTTTTACATCACAAACTACCTGGGAAAAAACATACAATTCGGGTAGGAAAGGATCCTAGATGATTTGTATGGTCTTTCTTCTTCTTATCTTAGAACTCTGCTTTTAATTTAAATATCTTAAGTGTGTCATTTCATCTTCCTAGGGTAAACCTTATCATAATTATTCACATACATAATGATATATAAGAAATTAAATATTCCTTCATTACTCACTTAACATTTTCATAAACTCATATTACAAATATCAAAACAAAAATTCTCAAGGCTCTCTTAAATATTCCTAAATTAGTTTCACATCATTTAGAGTAACCACTATTATAGGTTTGAATCACTCAACTAGGTCAAAGACTCTAACTTCATCCATTTAAAATAATACAAATGTATTAGAGCCATGTCTTAGGAAGAGGAAAGTCACTCCACGCATTTTTGAAAATTTTCAAGGGACAAAAGGGTTTAATCTAGTAGTTGAATCACACTACCACTGCATTGTGTACATTTTTTCTCTAAATTTATCTAACTAGATATGTGTGTCAAGAGTCACGAGGGTACTCAAAGTGGGATGGATTTGATCATATTTACACTTGTAATTACACCTTGGATAACTAAATGAGGCTTGATCCTGCTTGAGGGAATGTAGTGCAAAACTTGGATTATTTTGGAAGGGGTTGACCATTGATGGTAGTCCATCTTCATCACACACCAATTTCTCCTTGTGTTATCTAATACTTTGATGAAGGGTATTGCATGTATCTAAGGTTTTCTCTTTGTTCTAATTCGTTATAGGTTGTGCGAATAAGAGTGACATACAATGAAGCACATTTCCAAGTAAGTGAACCAAATATAAAGTTATAGATGTTAATTACAAAATGGTCCAAGACCATATTTTACTATTTAATACCATACAAAATTAGGGCAAGACTGTACAATAGTTGTACGGTCCTGAACCATGTGATTTTTTAGTTCTAGTCTTACAAACAAAGCATCTATAATTTTATATCAACCTATTTCACTTGTCTACACATCCAAATCTCCTTTGTTCTAATATTTATGGCTAATTATTCAACTCCTCTTGTGCCTTTGAGTTATCATTCTATCACTTATCATTGTTAAAAGTATTAATGCATTGTTTTGATTATGTAGGGGAAATTTTAAATTAATTAATTCATAAAAAAATCTTATACAAAACCCTTACATATTGTATATTTTCTTAAAACAAAACACACACACACACACACACACACACACACACACACACACACACACACACACACCACACACACACACACACACACACACACACACACACACACACACACACACACACACACACACACACACACACACACACACACACACACACACACACACACACACATGGTGTAAACATTTGGTGAACCTGACATTTTAATTGAATCTATTGTTCAAATCCTAGTGACCATAGGGTTTCTAATCCTATTCTTGGTGCCTACTATCTCTAGGCTGGGTATTTTTGTGTATCATCACAAATTATCATATATTTCACATTCTTTGTCTCAAATATAAGGGTTATTTCCCTTTCTCTAATATGAGATATTATCCCTTTATCAGGTCCATGATCATACTAAGTGTGAGTGAGGGACACTTATAATTCCACATCTCAATGAAAATATCTTCTTATAGGCCACCCGAGGGACAATATGATTGATGCTAAATCTATTTTTACCACAGTACCACAACCCAAAAATCTACAATTACAAGCTCCTCGGTGATAATTCACACATTTACGTTGTACATCACATGTTGCACTTCAACAATTACTTGAATGCAACCTTATATTTATCCCTCCACCACTTATGTTCGATGCACACACACCTCATATTCAAAAATTTGTATGCTAATACCCATTATGGTCATCATAGATGTGTGTTAGTTATACTACAATCAACGGCTTGAAATTTGTCATGTTATATAAAACCTTGTCAATGTTGTGGTATTGAATATGCAGTATTCAACAAATCTACTATCATTACTACTACATTACATGACCCACTATTGGATTCATCTTATCAATAAAACATTCGTAATAAAAAATCCTCATATATGGGTGTAACTTCCCTATATACTCAGAATTTATTATTGTCAAGATTTGTGTCCAATGATAGAGATGAATATATATGGTCAAAGATCCTCATGTTGTCATATTTGTATCCATGTTAGGAGTTAGATGTAGTAGTTACAAGTGTGATGAATTTACTCGTAATTTGAACCAAATGCACCACGTATACTAAATATTATGATTTGTTTTAGGTTTGTAATAATTATTTTGATTTTGTTGAGTTTTGATTACACCACAATGAATTAATTTTCAATATTTTAAATAAGTCAAGAAAATGTTTGAAATGAAAATATTTGCATTTGTGGCAAATATTTTTTCCTTTCTCATTCGTTATTAGTAAATAAATATTTTTTGTTCCAAGGTTTGAACTAAGAATAAGAAAACTTATCATTTTCTTTGTTGGGAGTAGGACTCAAGTGTAATGTCTCGATGTAGAAGTGGAATTACATGTTAAATCCCAAATTATAGATGATATAATTTGTGTGCCTCCTTTCTTGGTTAGGTATAGAGAAATTGCATCATTCTTGAAGATTAGCTTGCTTGTATATCAATGTATTGGATCTCCTTTTATAAATTTAGGTGAAGGGATGAGACAGAGGGGGGAAACTACATCGATAAAGGATGTAGAGGATTTGTGCGGAGAAATTAGATCACAATTAATAGAAGATTCAAGGGATGCGAGGAGATTTGTAATAACCCATGTCTGCAAGGCTTATATGACTCATGGTTGTTGGAAAAACTCTGGGAAGTAGAGAATTTTTTTCAATAGGTTGAAAAAGAGTAATAATATGAATGTTATGGGATTGGGCATCCATGAAAATAAAGGACTAGACAATGAGAGATAATATAGTAGTTGCAGTATAATACAAAAATGGAAGATGATTAAAAAAGAAGAATAGCATGTACTTTGATACCAAATTCATACTAGGAATCTCGATTGTAGAATGAATAAAAATTGAAAGGTAAAAGCCCAACATTGTACTAACCAAAATGAAATGTGATGTACATATTTAACAATGATGAATGACTATTCAATTCATCTCCATGATGATTGTTCAATTTATCAAGTCAGGATGATTGTTGAGATTTTACGTGGATTTTACAAGAAGACAAATATTACACATAGGAAAATGTACATTGTACATATGCTTACACATGCAACACTACCATTATTGTATGTGACTCCCATACATGTGAGCATGCAAGCCTCGTTTAAAAACATGTTCTTTTTTATTGAAAAATCTTTCTCCCCCAATATTGGTATTGCATTTTTCAACAATTATAATTGTGTTTTATTTAATGTATGATTGTTCATTTGTTTCCTTCCTCTTGTTATTACAGTTTTTAAAAATTCCAATCAAAAAAAAAATCCACATATAAGTGTTCATATATTTCCTCCATCTCCCTATCGACGTGCCCCGTACACCTTCAAAAAAAGTGCTAGTTATAATATAAATAAATGAATTACATTTAAACATTGAACATGTACACATATAACACACTAAATATAAATAAAAATGCATTTTGATCACATTTTAAATCATGTACTTTGAATAAATAGTTACAAAACTATCTCCTAAAGCTTCAAACATGTAGTTTAAGTGTTGTCGAACATGTCAAAACTTCATCTAAAAATCTATATTTTATGTTAGGAGTGTTAGTGGCACTTTTGATAATTTGGTACTTCCAATGTTTTGTTTCCTCACTAGATAATAACAAGCACATTGTGACTCCCTAATATCTGCAATATGCAATCCTATAATTTACTATGGAGTCTTAAGTATAACAAAGTGAGTTTCGGGGTTTGTGTTTAGTGTGTGGCTTCTATTTAATCATGGCCCTATATGAAAGACCAATATGGTGAAAATTAGTAAATTACATATTAAGAAAATTGCATAAATAGAAAGAAATGACTGTAATCATGGTTGCACTAATGCTCCACAATAGAATAATAGTGTAGGAAATGAAAAATGCTCTAAGGATTACTTGATTGTTCGTGTCGATAAATTTTTTTTAACGAGTGCCAAATATATTGTGTCAAACAAACTAGAATGCAAGTATATATTTATGAATTTAAGACCTTATTAGAGCCCAAATCAATCTTTAATGGTTAGAAGGGAAAAATATTATTAACGTCTCAACTAACCTTCAATGGTTAGAAGGGAAAAATATTGTTAATGTCTAAACCAACCTTCACTAGTTAGAAGTGAACAAGACACTATTAGTGTCTAAACCAAGATTTGATGGTTAGAAGGAAAAAAACAATGAAAAAGAGATAGGTATCCAACAAAATAGACATGGAAGATTAAGGAGAATAAAATTCCTAAATAGAATCTAAGCCCTAAATGCATGTAAGAACATAAAAATGACCTTCTGCATAAAGTGTGTGTACTTTAATTGAATATCGATAAATTATTTCAAGTCTTTCATCGAGTCAATCTTGACATAAACATGCTTGTTCGATCACGTTGCATAAAACTAATCAACTTCACCACAACTCACATGTTGCATGGGTCGGAAGATGTGAGATATGAAAGGTCGCAAAGGGATTGGGAGATCATGCAATATACTTCGAGGGATGCCTTCTTTGAGGGAAGGTAGCAAAAGAGAAGGTCCACTTGTAAAACCCTAACAAACATTCCAAAATTTTCGAGTATGTAAGCTTATCAAGCTGAATTTATAACATTAACTTACAATTCTAAGTCACTTCTCTCATACACACTAATTGCATGCAAGTCTACGACACTAGTTAATTATATAAACATTTGATAAAACTCAAATTCCTCCATAATTCCACCTTCTGTATTGTCCATATATAGCTAAATTATTAGAATGCATGTCTTTGAATATCAGTAACTAACATGTGTGTGAATAAAAATAAATTATGAACTTCAAAATATCATGTATACTAGTAGAGTGAACCTTACTCTACACTAAATCACAAATTTGAATCATGGATGTTGGATTCCTTTCAACAACAATAAATTGTTTAGAAGCCAAATTGAAAATAAATATATCACAAACACTAATAGCACATACGACACAAACCCAAAACCACAAGAAACAAGAAATATGGTTGAAAAGTTAGAGCGAAAAAGGGTGGAAACTTCTATATATGCTAATGAATATACTTATATGCCCTAGTATTCTATACAATTAAAAGAAAAACTAATAATCGATTATAAAATAAAATGGGTTTATTTTTAAATTCAAGCCATAAGATCTATTTGAAGGAATGTTTATCTTAATATTGGCTAAATGGCAAGACATAACATAGAAACATTTATAAGTTAATATAGTTTGTCTTTTCTGTTCATGATTAATGTCTCCAGCCGCTTTCCTACACTAGAGATACAAAGTTGAAAAATAGTAGCCATCAAACATTAATTAAATTAGATCTAGTATATTATCATTGAGTTAAGATATAAAAGATACAATAATTATATTAACGTCTAAAGTAAGTTACAAAGACTTTTAGAGCAATTCTAATGAGTCCAAAAACAAACATTATATGATATGTGAGTTTAATATGTAACATATTTTATTTTGGTAACTACATTTATTATTGTTTAAATACCACAAACATACTCACTTCAATGTCAATTAATGAATTACATTTAATGAGGCATTACATTCATGTATAATAGAATATACAAAAAAATATTACTATTTAATTATTATTTCTAAATTGATCATGACAATAAACATAGTTTATAGATGTTTATTGAAATATTTATTATTACAAAATGGTCATTTGAAAAAAAAATCCACCTATATCTGATTCTATAAAAATAGAAAGTATATTCATGAAAATGATTTTTACAGTTGTAATATTGATTTGTATCGTAATAGATAGATATTTATGTTGAAAGGTGTTTTATAATGACAACATGTTAAGAGTATAATGTAGTGAGTTGTTTATTTTTATGTTCGACCATAAATTTCAATTTAGATGTTCATTGAGTGTCGCATAAATTTTTTCGTTTTACTTGGAAAAATCAATCAAAAATTCATACTATGTTGGCCATATGGTAGAGTTTGGAGCCCTTTATTTTTTCCCAAGATTTTTTTCCGACCCTGAGACAATGGTGTAGCTAGATGGATGTCAATTATCGTTAGTGAGTGGAAAATCAATGTAAAAGTTAATGGAATTAATCAATGTTGTGTGTGAAAAATCCAAGATAAAGACCTTCAGATTGATATATCTCAACTTATTTCAGTTAGATGTGTTTAAGATATCTATACTAGTTTAAACAACAATAAATGTTCTAATGATTATTTTATTGCCCTTGTATCAATATAATTTCTTTGCGATCGCCAAATATATTCTATATCAAATGAACTACAAGGTTTGTATACTTAAAGAACATCAATTTAAATTAGGACCTCGTTGGTGTGCGCACTGACCTTTAATGATTAAAAGTGAAAAAACAAAAAGATGGAGACAAATCTATCTTAACTTAATGATGACTAACAAAAGAGACCAAAATTGTCACAATGCTTCTGACACATGTTGGGACACTTCCAGCACATGTTAGGACGTTTCCATTACATGTTGGGAATGCCGACAATACTTTTGATATATAAACTAAAACACGAAAAACAAAAAATATACAAAAATAAAATTAAAAAGGAAAACAAGTACATGAAATAAAATTGCATAAATGGCCCCCATGTGAAATTATATTGCCATCTTGTTCTGTAAAAGGGCTGCTACAATATTATACAATACATAGAATTTGTATTATTAAAAACAGTAACTAATGTCGCTAAAAATAAAACCGAACTAGGAATTGGTTGAAATCTCACCATATTTGTCCACGTCCACATGGAACCAAAGTGAATGCTTTGATTCCATGTGTACACATAAGAACAATAATACTTCTTTTTCAAAGAGTAGATGTGCATCACCACCCTACTGGATAAAATGACCTTTACAGAGTTTGAAAGGTTGCTTATTCCAGCTCAGGATGAAGACCCAGAGCCACATGAAAAGTTCAGTCCAATCTATTGTTAAAATAATATATACACCCACCAAAGGACAACAGAGTTGTCACCCTCGTTCAGGGCATTCAGATTTTTAAAAAAAACCAATTATTTGGTTATATAATCTGAAATCTATGGTGCAAATACTTGGCTTCTCAATAATATATGATAAAAAAAATAAGTTCTGAGTCTCTACTAGAGTCGGTTCGCCGCCAAAACTCCTTGTTTATATTTTGTCTGAGCTATAATGGCAGTGGAACCACACTTTGCTTGGACAGAATCTGGTTCTTGTGTTGAAAATTCAGAAGCAACGGAGGTTAAGGATTTAGAAGGAGAGAAAGTTGCAGACATTGAAAATGGGTTAAAGGAGCCTCTTCTCAAAAGACGAAGAGGAGCTGGTTTTGGATTGATTCCAAATTCTAGTTCACAGATGGCTTTGGTGGGATCCCAAGTTTCTCATCTGGAGAGCTTAGACTACGAGTAAGGATGAGCATACAATAATTTTTAATATGCTTTCTGCCATAGTGGTCTTCTCTCTAAAATGTGTATTTCTTTAAAAGATTGTGTCTAGGACTGACCGTTTACTTTTGAAATTTTTTAGCAGGGAAATTTTTAAGGAATTGGAATTTGAATCTTCCATATTTTAGGAAAAATTTAGTAACTTTGTGTATGGAGTATATTAAATTTAAAGTATGACTAAGCGATGCATTTTTCCAAGATTTTATGGTATAGGTAAGCCAGGTATTTAATAGAAGTTTTCTTTTTTTTGGATTGAATTTAAAGTTTGTATGGATTAGGTGTACAGGATTAAGGATTAAGAGGTATTCATTCCTTTAAATTCGTTTAAAAACAATTTGTCTTATCTTTTTATTGTTTGATATTTCTTAAAATTTGTTTTAGTAGATGGACATGCAACACCATCATACAAACCATTAAACTATAATTCATTTGATAGAAAAGACTGTTTTCAATCCCAACTTGAAAATTAAAAAAACTAAAAAAGGTTCATAAGTAAATTGAAAATTAGTCCATAGATCCAATAAAAATGCCCTGCTCCTTAGTCTGGATTTACCAATTTATATGTATTAGCGTTTGAAATACATTAATTGGGAATGAGTTTCGTCTTCTACTCCATTTAGATTACAATAAGGTCCATTTGTTCATTTCATTGCCATTTGAATATGTGGATTTACATGGCAATTTTCCTAATTGTTGTCTGTGTGTTACTATGCTTGCAGAATGATAGAAAATGATCTGTTCAAGCAGGACTGGAGATCAAGGACAAGGGTCGAAACATTTCACTACATAGTCCTCAAATGGGCACTGGCCTTTTTGATTGGCTTATTTGTTGTCTTTATTGCAGCCTTTATCAACCTAGCAGTAGAGAACATTGCAGGGATGAAGCTGCTTATTGCTTCCAAGTTGCTGGCATGGTTACCAAATACGGCCGTATTTTAGATTTTTACCGTACTTTTGCATTTTGCAGTGTCCACCGTATGGTATTCCGAAATTTTCGGGATTTGATTTTAAAAAATTAGAAAAAGCAGAAACTCAGGAAACCAAACCCGTAAAAGTCAAGAAGTGAGGAATTACAGGGAATTGAGGGCATTTGTTTAGAATTTTCTATTTTTATAAGTAGCCCACACCATATTAATTAAGGGCAGTTAGAGAGTGAAAGTGCATAGTGAGCACCATATTAATTATTTACCATATTTTTTATATATACAAATTACCATATTTTTTTCGGTATTTATCGTATTTTTTCTATGGACCGTTTTTTTATCCATAATTTTGTGTCCACCGTTTAATACTCTCCGTACGAAAGTTGCTACTATAGTTGCTGGTGCAGCAAAGGTAAACCAATTCATATCAAAACAGCCCACCTGCAGTTTATGAAGCAAAGTGCTTGGTTATGTTGATTACATTGGAATTGTTATTCCTAGCTAGTAGAATGAAGGTTTCCTTGATTCCGTCTTTAGGAGATGTGATGATATATTGAAGTAATCAAATGGTCCTTTATTCTGATCTAAATATGGAAGTAAAGAGTCAAGCATAAGACCTTTTCTTGTTTTTAGGTTTTATAGGCCACACTGGTCTTAGCGATGGTAAGAATATTGTCATGTTCATTAGTGGTTGGAAAATTCAATGCAGCATTGCATTATTTGTCTATGGAGTGCAAATGTTTTGAAGTGCAGGTATATGCTAACATTTGCAATGTTTATATGCATGAATCTAGCAATGGCTTTTTGTGCAGCAGCGCTCACTGCTTATATTGCACAAACAGCAGCAGGGGCAGGTGTGCCAGAGATCAAGGCTTATCTCAATGGTGTGGATCTCCCAGGATTCTTGGGCCCTAGTACCCTTTTTGTTAAGGTAATGTAGATGGTAAATTATGAATTGTGATAGCTGCCTGATAAAATGGTTACTTCAATTGATTTTGTGAAGGTGTTGAAGGATATTTTGATTTAATGATAAAATTGTGACTTGAAAAAAGTTTTATCTAATTGAAACCGTCCATAAATCCATAAATGTGGCTCATCGTATTCAAATTTTGGGTATAGATTGTAGGACCACGTCAATGGTACAAAATTTCTCAGTAGAAATGACTTCACAATTTTAAACCATTCATGTGGGGCATTTTTGAAGGCTGAGGAAGTAGATCCTAGATTGAATTGATTCATTGAGTAGAATTTTAAAGGAGATAGCTGCCCTGTAAAATGATCACTTTTTATTCAAGGATTTAAGGGATGTTAATTATGTGATGTGGGCAGGTGTTTGGTAGTATTTGTGCTGTGTCTGCTGGATTGGATCTAGGAAAGGAAGGGCCTCTGATACACACCGGGTCTTGCATAGCATCCTTGCTGGGACAGGGAGGCTCAAAACGTTATCATCTTACATGGAGATGGCTGAGGTACTTCAAAAATGACAGAGACAGAAGAGATATAATAACATGTGTTGCTGCTGCTGGTGTGGCTGCAGCCTTCCGTGCACCCATTGGTGGTGTGCTCTTTGCACTTGAGGAGATAGCAACATGGTATCCACCTCTATTAAATTTTTCAATTTTTCTGTATTGTATTATTTAAATCTTGAAAAATACATTGTGGTGGATTGAAAAAATCGCAAAAATGTGGAAAATTTCATGGAATCCACCGTATTTGATAGCTATGATAACAACCATAATCGTCTCGAAGGTGTTGGTATAGAACCTGAATTGATGAGTGTCTAGAAATTTTCAAAATGTTAGTACAAGCATGTTTTGAATAGACAAGGAGTAATATCACTATTTTTTTTTTCTGAAATTCCTATTCAGGTGGCGAAGTGCTCTTCTTTGGAGGACATTATTCACAACCGCAGTGGTTGCTGTAGTGCTGAGGGCATTCATAGATTATTGTGGAAGTGGAAACTGTGGGTTTTTTTGGAGGTGGGGAACTGATAATGTTTGATGTGAGTTCAGTAACTATAAAATATAGACTTATTGATCTACTTCCTGTGGTGATACTGGGAGTTATTGGAGGAGTTGTGGGAGCAGTATACAACTACCTTCTTGAGAAACACTCTGTGGGTATATGCCCCTCATCAATCAGTAAGTGCTCTTGGCTATTAGAAATATAATTTCTATTAGATTGTGGCTAATGCAACTTAAATTTACATTTTCCCGTGTTCATCCTTATTTTCTGTCTGGTATCTTCTTCCTTTGCATATTTCATGTGCATGAGATTGCCTAATCTGTTTTGGACTATTAGGTGGCCATACAGTCAAGAAGCCTCTATTTTCTAATAGGAGTTATTATACTATTGTGACATTGTCAAATAGTACTGTTTATCCCAATATACATGACATGGGTATATGTTGGTAATACAGGAGGGGGCCTATCTCCAAAATACTTCTTTCATGTGCTGTGGCTCTGTTTACATCCTGTTGCATATTTGGACTTCCATGGCTTGTAACATGTATACCTTGTCCAAAAGGGGAGATGTTCAACCAAGAATGTCCCAACATTAGCAGAACAGGGAACTTCAAGCAATTCCATTGTCCTGCAGGTCACTACAATGACCTGGCAAGCTTGCTTTTCAACACAAATGATGCTGCTGTTAGAAATATATTAAGCTCTGGCACAGGCAACGAGTTTCGTCTAACATCACTGATGCTCTACTTTGTTGCAATTTTAATTTTTTTATAATGGGCCTGGTAACATATGGACTTGCACTTCCATCAGGTCTCTTCATACCTGTAATTTTGATAGGCTCTGCATATGGTCGAGCGCTTGGAGAGCTGATGTGATCCTTTGCAGCATAGTAGCAACTTTTGTACAGAGAGTATTAAACTGTGGACACAAAATATGGAAAAAAAAGGATTCATAGAAAAAATACGATAACTACAAAAAAAAAAATACGGTAAATAGAATATATAAAAAAATATGGTAATTACGCCGAAGGTGTTCCCCCCTATGGTAAAGGACCTCCGGACGTTTCTGCGACTGTTTTAAAATTGACGGTTTGACGGCTGTCTGGACGTTTTCGTATTTTTAACAGTTATTTTGACCTGTGTTTCTTTTTTAGACAGATAAAGATTAGTGTTTTTGCCGCTGCTGTGAATTTCCCCCACTGCCACTGCCCTGAAAACAATAGTAGCACAAGCAATCACGTTTAGCACAAGCAATCACGTTGAGCGTAATATTGCTTTGTCTTGATCAATAACACATTTTTGCGGGTGGATATTGATCTCTAGCAGTGCTATCGTCGTCACATCAGATGGCAGCAGGCACTGACCCTAGCTCTACACTATCCGACATTGAAGGCCAGCTCAAGGATCATTTTTGCACTCTCTCGTATGCATTTTTTCCTTCTTTTCAGCAGTTTCAGTGCTTTAGGGTTTGTTGTTTCTTAGTTTTGTCCAATTGTTCCAATTTGGTTGACATCTGCGGTACTATTCTTTTTCTTTAGCCTGATAGTGTTTAATATGAAATATCTTTTCGTTTTGATCAATTGTTCTTTTCATGAAGTATGTGCTAACCTTGGGTTTAAGACATGCCGGATATCATCTAGCGAAGGATCGTTGACTTCATATCCATCTGGAAGGCAATATGCCTTTTCTGTGTGGAGATTGATATAGACATGGTGACCTGCTTCAAGGGTGTGAGTATAGGCATGGGATTTCCGACCTCTGCCTTGATAGTACTTTCCACACACAAGGCAAGCGTAGACATTCAGGTTTGAAAGAGATACTGAGCAAAACTTCTCGAAATCAAAATCTAAAACCTGCAAACATATAGTCACATAATAAACATGAGAACTGACATCACTCAAGCCAAATCTCTGAGTAGCTAATATAAAAAATATTGCCATCCATTTCCTCTACAAGATAAATAGGTAGAACATACACAACAAAAGACTTCTTACAAAAAATCCACCAGCATTTCAGAGAAAAACCTTCCTATATAAAGCCAAACATTTACAAAAGTTGTTTTCAAGTGTATTGTCTCTATTTTTCCTTTTTGAGATGAATTTGATCTTGAGGGGTTCACTGATACTTTTGAAACTATTAAAAAATTTCAGACCTCTGCAGCTTGTTTCTTTATGTAAGCTTTTTTTTGGGATAGTTGCAACCCCTTTAATTGTTTCTTTGTGTAAAGTTTCTTCTGGGATGGTTGCATCCAATTTTGACCAAAATTGACATTTCAAGACGTGATTCTTGTTAACTTCTTCTTAAGAATAAATCAGGAGTGTGTTGGATTATCATGGGTGAGAATAGAAATTACAGATAAGACATCTTGTCATCCTCAATATGATCTAATTATTTGAGGTTTTTAGATTGGCTTATACAATTTTGAGTGTCCTGCTAATTTGGGGTCGGTGGTTGATGCAGTGAATTTGGTTGAGTGCTTGATGACTAGGGATACAAGAAATGTCCCTGGATTATCATTTCACCATGGAACAATAAGTGGGCTCTTCTACTCATGCCTTCTTTGGCTTCAATGGTAAGTATACAGATATTGAAGAGTACTATTTTTTATATGACCTTCTTTTTTTAGCAGTTGAGGGGCCTAGGAGAATCTTTGACTCTACCCCTTCATTTCTGTTGCAGGGGCAGAGTCAAATGCATTCCTTATAAATTCTCAGTGATATTTTACAAGATTTTATGAGGTTTTCAGATTGGCTTCTGTAGTTTTGAGTGTCTGCTAATTTGGGTTGGTCGTTTATGTAGTGAATTCTGATGAGTGCTTGATGACTAGGATGCAAGGAAATGTCCCTAGAAATTGAGCATAATAAGAGTCTATATTTGGGTGGGAATAGCTTAACGAGGTATGGTCTTCCACAAATACTTCAAATAATTTGGCAGTCTTTGACATTTCTAGGAATGCATTGATAGGAGACATACCCATCTTTATGGCCTCCTACTAGATGTGCTCAATGACAAATTGTTGATTCGTAATATTCCTCTATAACAGGAGCAAGCAATGCCAAACTATTGATAACGATAATCTTGCACTTCAAATTATAATACAGTTGATCCAACAACAGAGTTATAATCCATATCTGTGGAATTGGTTGCCAACAGGTGGCATTCACATAAGTGAAACTGCACAATGTTTGGCTGGCTTGTAGCAACCCAACTGACCAAAAATATTCAAATTTCACAATCTATCAATAAATAAGATAGAATAAAGTTTGAAATTTCGTAGTATTCATAAAGAGGTAGGGAGCATTAATGTTTAAATGGGTTATCCAAAGAATGACTGTTTTAAGTTAATTACAATGATACATTTATTTTGGTAAAATGCTCTGCAAACTTCATTAATGAAGTTAACCACAATGCTCTTGGACTCTTCAATGTCTCAAATTTGTTCCAGTTGATGCTCTATTCCAATCACTTCTATAACTAGTTTAAATAATCCCCCCAGCCAATATTCCTTGTATCCTCATCTTATGAGTCTCCTTTCCTACCCCTTGTTGGTGACATGACAGAGAACATATATCACCTATACCATGACCTCAACGTTCAAGCATTAACTTGGCTACATCTTTAGTACTTTGCATGTAGTGGAGTGTTAAACACAGGCCAATCAATAGAAATATTCCTAAAATACTTTCAACAGTGACACAATGATGTAAAAGAGTAGGAGTATGAGAATAATTCATGATGAATAGGCACAGACAGTGCAACCATTTGATCCTGGAGAAAGCACCCACCAACCATATTTTTGGGATGTTTTTTCATTAATTGGTTGGTCATTCAACTTGACAAACATATGTGATATTTATGTGAGTGCCCCACTAAACCTAACAAGGAGGATGATCATTTTCTGCCAATTCAATATCCATTGTTGTTGTTTGGGTCATTGTTTCAAACTCCCCTACCTCGTTAATTAAGTACATGGATTCTAATTACCTATGTTAACTATCATCCTCCATCAAAATAAGGTCTCTGATATTCACTTCCAAGTTTCTATCTGATGAACTACCTTCAATTAAAAAATCTCCACGAATTGCAAACTATGTTGGAGAGGATAACAATGGTCAGTTTGTTTGCACCATCATCAGATGTTAAAGAAGCGCCACCAAATGCAATCAACACCAAGAAATATGATTGCAGATTCTCCACCTCGATACATTCTAGCAATGAGATTTTTACAAAATTGAGGCTTTGAAACAGTAATCTTAGTAGTTATAATTCTTAAACTATCAATCAAGAATACAGGAAAATTTCATCTTAAATGGGGTGTCATAGTTGAATTGGCAACTGGAGCCTACATTTTCAAGAACAAACAACATGCATACAAGGTGAGAAAGCGCAAAACATCAAGCTTAAAGATGCACAAATTACAAATTTTATACATATATCCATAAAGTATTTGCTATCTCGGCCATTGGGAAACATTGTCATAAGTTTGTTACAATAATTGTATGAAAAGAGATCGAAATATGAAATAAAGGAAATCTTTTTCAAAACATTCAAATACACATACAAATCTATCATGTGGGTAGTCAACATTCAAAAAATAAAATACATTTTTAATTCACCTCTTCAATCTTGGGGACCAGGGATCACCTCCACCATCATCAGCTTTTGAAGAAGCCGCATCCAATTGCATCAGCACCAAGAAATCTGGTTGCGGCTTCTCCTCCTCATACAACATAGAAAGGTGTAGTTTAATTCCCTTGAATATCTTGCAGTCTTGGTTAGTCCATAAAACCACACCTCTTTGAGACATTTTTTCAAGTAGTTAACGTGCATTCTGTATGCCTTCCACATTGTGAATGCATGTCTCTAATTGGGTTTTTCTAACTATATCTCTCCTTTTCTAAATCATCCATTTTCCATATTTTTGGGATGTTTTTTGATTAATTGGTTAGTCATTCAACATGACAAACATATGTGATCTTTATGTGAGTGCCCCACTAATCCTAACAAGGAGATGATCATTTTCTGCCAATTCAATATCCATTGTTTCCATTTGGGTGACTGTTTTAGACTCCCCTACCTCGTTAATTAAGTACCTGGATTCCAATTATCTGTCTTAACTATCATTCTCCATCAAATAAGGTCTCAGATATTCAGTGCCAAGTTTCTATCTGATGAACTGCCTTCAATTAAAAAATCTCCAGACATTGCAAACTATGTTGGAGAGGATAACAATGGTCAGTTTGTTTGCACCATCATCAGATGTTAAAGAAGCACCACCAAATGCATCAACACCAAGAAATATGACTGCAGCTTCTCCACCTCGATACATTCTAGCAATGATATTTTTACAAAATAGAGGCTCTGAAACAGTAATCTCAGTAGTTAGAATTCTTAAACTATCAATCAAGAATACAGGAAAATTTCATCTTAAATGGGTGTCTATAGTTGAATTGGCAACTGGAGCCTACATTGTCAAGAACAAACATCAGGCATACAAGGTGAAAGCGCAAAACATCAAGCTTAAAGATGCACAAATTACAAATTTTATACATATATCCATAAAGTATTTGCTATCTCGGTCATTGGGAAAACATTGTCATAAGTTTGTTACAATAATTGTATGAAAGAGATCGAAATATTGAAATAAAGGAAAGATTTTTCCAAAACATCAAATACACATACAAATCTATCATGTGGGTAGTAAAAATTCAAAAAATAAAATACATTTTTAATTCACCTCTTCAATCTTGGGACCAAGATCACCTCCACCATCATCAGCTTTTGAAGAAGCGCATCCAATTGCATCAGCACCAAGAAATCTAGCTGCGGCTTCTCCTCCTCATACAACATAGAAAGGTGTAGTCCAATTCCCTTGAATATCTTGCAATCTTGGTAGTCCATAAAACCACAGCTCTTTGAGGCATTTTTTCAAGTAGTTAACGTGCGTTCTGTATGCTTCCACATTGTGAATGCATGTCTAATTGGGGTTTTTTCTAACTATATCTCTCCTTTTCTAAATCGTCCATTTTTCCATATTTTTGGGATGTTTTTTAATTAATTGGTTAGTCATTCAACCTGACAAACATATGTGATCTTTATGTGAGTGCCCCGACTAATCCTAAACAAGGAGATGATCATTTTCTGCCAATTCAATATCCATTGTTTCCATTTGGGGTGATTGTTTTAGACTCCCCTACCTCGTTAATTAAGTACCTGGATTCCAATTATCTGTCTTAACTACCATTTCTCCATCAAATAAGGTCTCAGATATTCAGTGCCAAGTTTATATCTAATGAACTGCCTTCAATTTAAAAAATCTCCAGACATTGCAAATTATGTTGGAGAGGATAACAATGGTCAGTTTGTTTGCACCATCATCAGATGTTAAAGAAGCACCACCAAATGCATCAACACCAAGAAATATGATTGCAGCTTCTCCACCTTGATACATTCTAGCAATGATATTTTTACAAAATAGAGGCTCTGAAATAGTAATCTCAGTAGTTAGAATTCTTAAACTATCAATCAAGAATACAAGAAAATTTCATCTTAAATGGGTGTCATAGTTGAATTGGCAACTGGAGCCTACATTGTCAAGAACAAACATTAGGCATACAAGGTGAAAGCGCAAAACATCAAGCTTAAAGATGCACAAATTACAAATTTTATACATATATCCATAAAGTATTTGCTATCTAAAATCAAATAGACTTCCAAAGAATAAGTAATTGCAAAAGCTTCAAATAGGGAACATGAAGATGTTGTAAGACATGGACCAACTAAGATGAAAAAATTGGAGCTCTTGTTAGCACTAGTGGGTGCTCCACCCCTAAGTGACTAGCATTTCTTAGATTTAAACTTTTCTAGAGTGCGGATTGAGCCTCTAACATCACTCCTCAAGCCACATAAGGCGTGAGCACACCTGGATGCCTAGCTCCAACATCATGCTCTAAGAAGAGGACAAGCTAGAACTCAAACCTAGAACCTTCCATCAACAATATTAGGAACTCCGCCATGTAGGACCATTAATTGGTAAGGTATCCATCAACCTGTTACAAGGTTTCTTTAGTGTGGATTGGATCTTTGATACCTCTTCTCAAATCACAAAATGATTGAGCACACCTAATCTCCTAGGGCTAGCATTATGTTGTAAGGCACAAACCATCTAGGTCTCAGAACTATAACCTCCTATGTGTACTACTCGGTAATCTAACAATATGCGATGTTTAGACCTTGTTAGAGCGATTACTTTAAAGTAAACTTGGAAGCTTCATCCATTTTCAAGTATCAAAGATTAGTCATATCTGCACAACAAATCAGATTTAATAGTAGAATCCATACACAGTACAATATAATTTTTTAGCTGCCGCGAATTTCCCCCACTACCACTGCCTTGAAAACAATAGTAGCACAAGCAATCACGTTCATGTTCCTAAAAATAATGGTAGCATAACAAGAGACAAGTTTCTAGACATGCTTATCAAGTTTATACAGGGGAAATTAAATATTAGAGTGGTCACCAAGTTTTTGCAGGTGATATTAGAGACGAGAGTGTTTGTCAGGATTCAACAGACGAAATTAGATGTATCGCTGCCACAAATGGGAAGGAAAGAGAATTTTTCTCCCACCTTTTTATCATCGGGGGAGGCCTGCCTCGATTTTTTCTTCCAAGTCATGCCAGGCACTCCTCCTCAACGAATTATTCAACTGCTGGAAGCCGCTTGGTAGGAAAAACCCCTCGCCACTTTGAAGCTCGTCTGCCAATTGAGAGGCGTTCGAGAGCCTGGAAAATCTGATCGAGAGGGATTCTACGCCGCCGCATGTTAGATGCATTCTCACCACCATAAAACCCTAGCTGCTAATGTCACCATCTTCACCAAATTTGGTTACCTCAAAGATCTCCTAGAGATATTTTTCCGTCTCCTGCAAGGACCCAAACAAACTGAGAAAAGAATGGCCGATAGGGAGGCTCAAAAGGAGAAGATCCATCTTGCACAATTATTAAACCCTAAATTTAAACGGACAAAGCTCCCAGCCTGACACAGAAGATTTATAGTGTGTTTGTCGTCCTCTAGATATTTCGCGAGGAGCCATGGAGAGGCCACATCATCACCTTTAGCGAGAAGCCTCAACTGCACCTTGTTCAGGGTGAGTCTCTGGTTGAGAAATACAAATTTACAGAAAAAATGCAGTGGGATGTGAATACGAATTTTCAGAAAGTTTTTGATCTAATATTGGGAATGGCCTGCAAATGTAAGTTGGCGAGGGAGAAGATGATAAAATAGTTATTTGTTTTCAGTGACATGGAATTCGACCAGGCTTCTGCTAAACCGTGGAGAACAAATTATAGCATGATAAAAGGTAAGTATAAGAAGGCAGGATATGGGGATCCTCCACAGATTGTGTTTTGGAATCTTTGATTTTCACGGAGCACGCCGGTGGTGAAAGATGAAGTAGGCGTTGCCATGGTGAGTGGATATTCTGAGAATCTTCTCCAACTGCTTATGAATAACAATGTGGACATGACAGCATTGGTAGCACTAGGGGACATAATCCATGGGCAACTCTTTGACCAACTCCTTGTCGTTGACTAACATTTGGCTTGTATAATGCGTGCTGCTCTTTATCGGGTACTGCTGAGAATGAGTTTCCATCTCGTGAAGGGAAATTGTCTGATTCTTGACAGAAATTGCAGGGGTTGTTTCCTTTGGGGTAAACGACGTCCACCCCTTCTGCATCGCCTCTTTCAAAACCATGTATAAAACCATGTCCTCTGATTCGGATGAGAGATTTTGTTGCATTTGACGTGTTTTGGAGTTTCTGTTTCCTGTCGCCTCTCGTCTGCACAGTCTTCAACCAGTCGGCTCTCGATAAATTTTTCATCTTCCATAGTGCAGGATTTGTCATTAGAAGATGGGAAAATTCCCGTCCCAAATAGAGTCTTGTTACTAATGTAGGGCATTAGGATCGAACGCAGGCGGGACGATTCTATTTCTACTTGTACTAGGTACCTACACGCGTGGAGACTTCATTTTTGATCATTAGGAACAACACACACTTAATTCTAAAATACATAAAAATATATAGCACGATCTTCTCCACTATCCGCGAGTTCACATGTTGTCAACATGTGCAAATTTTTTCAAGTTCCACCCTGTATGAAAAGCCCAAAGATTTACAGGTAAACAAACATAAGTTATCACCCATCCCTACCTTCAAGGAAGCATTTTCAATTTACATTCAGGGCTTTAGGACACCAACCTTATTCTTCACCTCTATTTTCTTTCTTTCTTTTCTTTCTTTTCTTTGTAGTTTAAACAAAATCAACTAAAAAAAAAAAACTATCCCTCTAAATCAAATAACATATACTGTTCAGCGTTCACATTGCATTGTACACATGCGATTGTTAGTTTTAATAATTAAACGCATAACTATATAATAGATTAAAAATTATTAAACTGCAACCTTTTGTTTTGCATTTATTTAATATCAAACTACTATTATAAATATGATAGCATCACTAAACAAATTTTTTTATTACTTGTAATTT
This sequence comes from Taxus chinensis, assembly GCA_019776745.2. NCBI lineage: Eukaryota > Viridiplantae > Streptophyta > Pinopsida > Cupressales > Taxaceae > Taxus > Taxus chinensis. The sequence continues at coordinate 594,077,049 of CM034154.1, read as the reverse complement.
TCTAGCCTGAGTTTTTGGCTTTTTGAAAATAGATTTAGTAAATTTATTATTTTTTACAGCGACAGGTTTGGGTTTTTGATTTTTCTAAATTTTAAATTAGAGAATCCCGAAACTTACGGAGTTTGATATGGTGAAGGGAGAAAAACACAAAAATACGGTAAATCTGTGAAAAACGACCATACTTGGCAACTGTGCTTTGCAGACATTGATCAGGGAGTTTTTGCTGTGCTGGGTGCAGCCTCTCTTCTAGGGGGGCTCAATGAGGATGACAGTTTCACTTTGTGTCATCCTTCTGGAGCTAACAAACAACTTATCCTTGCTTCCTTTGATAATGATAGAACTGGTAATATCAAAGGCAATAGCCGATTGCTTCAACAGCAGTGTGTATGACAAAGTTGTGCACTTGAAGGGGCTTCCATTCTTGGAAGCACATGCTGAACCTTATATGAGTCAAGTCACTGCAGGGGATGTTGTCACAGGTCCATTGGTAACCCTTTATGGAATAGAGAAGGTTGGAAAAGTTGTACAGATTTTGAAGAACACTAAGCACAATGCCTTCCCAATCATAGACGAACCTCCTCACTCAAACATTGCAGTATTGCGGGGCCTTGTCCTTAGGTCACATCTTTTGGTTTTGCTGAAGAAAAAAGAGTTCCAAGCTTCTCAGGGAAATGCAGTTGTTTCTGCAGGGTTAAAGCAGAAGTACTCTTCTGAAGACTTTGTCAAACCAGGCTCAGGAAAAGGTCTTAAGATTGAAGAGATTGAGGTAAGTGCAGAGGAAGAGGAAATGTATGTGGATTTGCATCCAGTCATAAATAACTCGCCATACACTGTTGTGGAGACCATGTCATTGGAAAAAGCATTGATCCTATTTCGGCATATTGGCTTGCGCCATCTCTGTGTAGTACCCAAAGAAGCAGAGGTAAGTATCTGCCACTAAAATCTCTATGCATTCACACCACACTCACATTTTTCGTATGAGGCACTGGCCCGCACTACCCACCAAAAGCTTTTCCAACACTGGAATTTTCTCTGAACTTAGTTGTTAAATTTTCTGCATTTCATGATCAGATTTTGGGCGCTGATTGTTTACACGCTTTGCTTGCCTTTGCAGAGAGCTCCAATTGTTGGAATACTAACAAGGCATGATTTCATGCCTTCACATGTTCTTGGTCTCCATCCTCATCTGCAAGAAAGAAAAACAAAAAGGTTGGGAGATTAACCATCTTTGTTCAGGAAAGTGTAAGATGTAATTCTCATCGTCGAATGATTATTTTTCAGGTAGTTTAGCCATCTCTGTGGAAAAAGCAGTTAATTGCACCTTCCGAGCCCGATGAAAGTGTGAGATGTAATATTTAGATATTAAATTATTATTTTTCGATATTTGCTTTAAATAAATTCGAGTTCTGTTTTGGTTTTCTATTGGAGAACAAAAATTATACTGTTGAGACGGGGGATAAGTGCTGGATTTTGACGTTCAATGTTACACGTCACAATAAAATTATTTGATAGTTAAAATTTATATGGATGTTATATGGATGTCATTTGGCGCTCAAAATTTAAGATGCAAGCCAAATTTGTTTTTATAACAAATTATAAACTAGCAATCGCATGTGAGTTGTGTGATGGGGATGCTTGAAAGGGATACATTGAGGAAGTTAAATTGGATGGGGCACGTTAGAAGGGGAGCAGAAGGAATGATGAAGAAGGTGTTCAAGGGAGGTGAAGACCATGGGTGCTGAAACGTAGAGGGAAACGAAAGAGCCAAGTTGTTCAATAATGTTGAAACCTTGCTTCTACTTTTTTACCAAATCAAACATGTTCCTCAAAGAGTGTTTCCAAAGCGCATCAAATTTTTAGGAAGGCTATCATTAGGATTGTCATGTAGGCGTTGATGAAGGCCCCCTATAATTTCTAGAACGACATGATTGATATCTTGCCTCATGAAAATAGATGTTGTATCTTTGATGTGGTGTCACATGATGAGGTTAAGCAAGAAGTATTTGAACCTAGGATGTCCACCAAAGTAATTGTCATAGTATTGAATCAAATGCATTGCATATTCATGAAGCTGATGAAATTTACAACGAAAATGTCAAAGGGGATTTATTGAAGAATTCAAACTGGAGAGAGATAAACATTGGGAGAGGAAGAGGGTAAAAGAATAAGGGGTTTGAGGGTGGAGAAATGCAAGGGTGGGGAATGTGGAATGAGGAACCCATGTGAAACTCTACCCTTTAACAACCATACATGAAATTTATGTCAATCACATGAAGGAGATAAGGTGTTTTGTGTAAAACATCGAGGAAACTAGTTGTGGAGATATTTTTAAATGCACGTAAATGTAAGGGGAATTGGAATACACATTTCACAAGACACATCAATGAGAAGAAGATGTGGAGCAGGTGTTGCATCCCAAGGTAGTGATTTCATGCACAATTTAGATTAGGGTTTCTCTCTAGCTATCATGTCAACAATTAGGGTATCCCCCAACAACATTCCTGATGGGGTCGTCTAGAAAAAACTATTAGTGCATGAAGGATACAATAAAGTAAATGGAAACATTATGTAAATCCAAATACAACATATGGTGTTCCTTAGTTACAACCAAGGAAGAAATGACACATATATCCTCTGTGAGTGTTAAAAGGGAAGGGGTGAAGGAATGAAGAGTGGAGGAGAGAAGAAAACCCAACACTGTGTTGTTGTGGAAAATCAATTAGGGTTTCCCTCATCGAAAACCATGATGGTATCATTTAACGATCACCAGAAAAAGGGATATGCTATTTATACACACACATATTTGTAGGGCGTGGAGGATTCTGATTGGACGATGGAAATTAACAACCTATATGTCTGACACCTATCCCATAGTTAGGGTTAATCCTCCCCAAAAATGTATTTATTATATGTTTTCTACTTTAATTTTTTGATCTCCCTTAAACTATTCACATGAGTACAATTTGTGCTTTAAGGCTCCAAAATAAATAATTGGGGAATTCTCATAAATTGTCAACACAATCATCGAAATTGTCTATGACATTTCTATCTCCCCACTTGATGTCCAATCTTTTTGTTGTCACTTGGGTCCTCCTTCGATCCTATGGATCATCCAAGGTTATAAATAGGGAGTGTTTCATCTTGAAGATTATAATTTGGTTGATTTGTTTGAAGATTATAATTCATTTGCTCAGTGTGAAGATTATAATTTATTGGTGAGCCAACATATCTCAATAAATGGAATATATTGAATGCATGAATGTTGGTTGAGGATATTTTTAAACTCGGGTAATTATAGAAAATAATGTGATGCATAAAAATTCATTAATAATTGAGCCCCTCGAATGGATGGGCATACGATTGAAAGGAATATTTTATCTACCAAAATTGAGCTTTGCTATTTTTTTTATTCTAATTTTTTACGAGCATTAAAGTTTTTTAGTTATGTGATATTTAATATGTTAGATAAGGAAAATACATGAATGAAAAATTTTTTGAAATTAAAAGGTCATAATCAAAACATGGAATATCAAATGCACGTAGATGTAAGGGGAATTGGAATACACATTTCACGAGACACGTCAATGAGAAGAAGATGTGGAGTGGACGTAGAATCCCAAGGTAGTGATTTCATGCACAATTCAGATTAGGGTTTCTCTCTAGCTATCATGTCAATGATTAGGGTATTCCCCAACAACATTCCCGATGGGTCATCCAAAAAAAACCATTAGTGTGAAGGATACAATAACATAAATGGAAACATTCCGTAAGTCCAAATACAACATATGATGTTCCTTAGTTACAACCAAGGAAGAAATGACACCCATATCCTCTATGAATGCTAAAAGGGAAGGGCATGAAGGAATGAAGAGGGAGGAGAGAAAAAAGCAAGCAGTGTGTTGTTGTGGAAAATCAATCAGGGTTTCCCTCATCAAAAATCATGATGATATCATTTAATGATCACCGAAAAAGGGATATGCTATTTATACACACAAATATTTGTAGGGCGTCAAAGTTTCTGATTGGACAATGGAAATTAACTACCTATATGTCCAACACCTATCCCATGGTTAGGGTTAATCATCCCCAAAAATTATTTATTATATGTGCTCTACTTCAATTTTTTGATCTCCCTCGAATCTATTCACATGAGTACAATTTGTGCTTTAAGGCTCCAAAATAAGTAATTGGGGAATTCTCATAAATTGTCGACACAATCGTCGAAATTGCCTATGACATTTCCATCTCCCCACTTTATGTCCAATTTTTTTTTCACTTGGGTCCTCCTTCGATCCTATGGATCATCCAAGGTTATAACTAGGGAGTGTTTCAGCTTGAAGATTATAATTTGGTTGATTTGTTTGAATATTATAATTCATTTACTCAGTTTGAAGATTATAATTTATTGGTGAGCCAACATATCTCAATAAATGGAATATATTGAATGCATGAATGTTGGTTGAGGATAGTTTTAAACTCGAGTAATTATAGAAAAGAATGTGATGCATTAAAAATCATTGATAATTGAGCCCCTCCAATGGATGGACATACGATCGAAAGGAATATCTTATCTTCCAATTGAGCTTTGCTATTTTTTATTTTAATTTTTTATGGCATTAAATTTTTTTAGTTGTGTGATATTTAATATGTTAGATAAGGAAAATACATGAACGAAAAAACTTGGAAATAAAAAGGTCGTAATCAAAACATGGAATATCCCACACCTATTCCTTGACTCAGATTGTTCCTACACAAATACCATATGTTATATGTGCTCCACTGTATCATCTTGATCTTGTTCGTGTTATTCACATAAGCACAATTTGCACTTAGAGTGGTCAAAATAAAAAATGCCAAAAATCCAATAGATTTCATGGTCTAAACCAACCACAATGCTTGCTTCTTGTAGCATTTCGTAGCCCCCATTTTTAGTTAAAACCATGACATTTTTTACTAATCAAATTCAATATACTAAATTTGGTAGACTTGTTACTTTTACAGAAACAATTAGAGGTGACAAATTTGGGAATATATGTTTCTTTATTATAGCAATTTGTAACCTCCTTTTCAATTTGCAATCTCAAGTAATTGTAGGGAAATAAATAGTGCATGAATAATCATTGATAATTGAGCCACTCAAACTGACATGTAGATTTTATCTTCCAATCAAGCTTTGTTATCTTTTTATTTCATGACATCAAGGTTTTTGACTGAATAATGCTTAATTTGATAGAGAAGACACATGCATGAATGGGGTGTTGGAAATTAAAAGGTGTGAACTAAATATCATACATGTCCCACAACTATTCCACGAATCAAATTGTTCCAACTCAAATATTATTTTCTATTTGTACTCTACTAAATCATTTCAATCTCACAAAGAAGACAAAATTACAAAAAGGGAAACTTGAAAAGGTTTAGGGTTAGAAAGCTAACTGATATGCTTATATCTTATCACAATTTGTAGCCTTGCTTTCCATATGTAAGCTCAAGTAATTGTAGGAAAATAGGTGGTGTGTGAACCACCATTTATAATTGAGGCCCTCAATCGATGAAACATATCAGCAAAAGGTAGATTTTATTCAACAATCAAGCTTTTTTATTTCATGATATTAATGTTTTCGAATGGAGGACCATTTACTCTGATATGACTTGTAAGACAGATATGAATGGATTTTTGGAAATTAAAAGTTGGGAATTAAATGCCTGCATGTCCCACAACTTTCCATGAAGAAAAATGTTCCTAACCAAATAATAGCTACTAGTTTTTTTTTTGCACTTAATTGTTTCAATCTCCTTTATGCTCAAGTAACTATAAAAAAAGGCGATGCATGAAAAACATTTATAATTGAGTCCTTAAAGGAATTGGACATATGAATGAAAAGAAGATTTTATCTATCAATTGAGCTTTGTTTTTGTTTTTTTTAAAACTTTTTTATGGCATCAAGTTTGACGATTTCATGACATTTAATTTGTTAGATAAGGTGAAATGAAAAGTTAGAAATAAACAATAAAGAATTAAAATCCTACATGTCTCGCACCTATTTCACGGCTCATATTATTCCTACCATGATAACATCTGTTATATGTGCTCCACTATATTTTCTCAAATTTTAATATTAAAAAATATTGAGGGGTGACAAATTTAGGAAGATATTTTTGCATATGTAGGTCTTATTAGATGAAAATCTTTCTAGGTCAGATATGATTAAATAAGCATTGAGTAACATGTGCCCACTTAATTAAAAAGTGTAAGAATGAGTTGGAGGAGGAATGAACTATGATAGGTTGTTACCCTGACAACATTCTTTGATGGTCTGAAACGTCAATTTTCATGTTAACGATTAGGGTATTCCCCAACAACATTCCTGAATTATTTATAATTATATTTTAAATCTTGTGATCAATATAATTGTAATTTTTAAGGGAGATGCCAATTGCCAATAATTTTTTTTGCATTTTAAAAATAATTCACAACTTCAATTACTTTTAAAAATTAATGTGGATTATCACAACTAATTTTTACTAAACATTATAATCCACATTATTTATATATAAATAATATGTATCAATTTTATAAATTTTATAAATATTTTCTACAATATTTTAATATGTGAAAATAATTAAAAAATATTTTGTGAATAAATAGTTCATAAACAATAATATCATATTTACGCCAAAGGCGTTCCCCTTATGGTAAAGGACCTCCGGACGTTTCTGCGACTGTATTAAAGTTGACGGTTTGACGGCCATCTAGACATTTTTGCATTTTTAACAGTTTTTGAATGCCAAATGAGCGGATAATGGCTCGTACACCTAACAACACGGGGGTCGGGTACGATGCCCTTGAAATTGCCCAAGTTTTTTGCATGCTGTTTGACATGCCTACTGTGTATGAATTGGAGGAGGAATGCTGCAGGACGTCACTGATCGTCCCCTCCGCCCAGAATGTGCCTGAGGAGGAATGCATTGACAGGGGTTATCTCCAGAATGACTCGGCAGGAGGAATGTTGCCAGGGGTCTATTCTCAGTCGCCCCAGTCTAGTTCGAGCCCTACTAGATTTTTCAAATTTTCTCGAAACAATTTGGTGCGCATTGCAGGAGCTATACAATAAACTCCATATCACAATAGGATATAGGCAACGAAGAATTCATGGGGGCATTCCAAAACCAGGGAAATGAGATTAGCAAAAGCATTTTGGTTCCCCTTTCAAGATATAGATTTTGGTCAATTTTAATATTGCATAAATGATTGGCGGATTATTTATTTATGTTAGGTAAAGGTAGTAACGGCGCTATATTTATATGAATCTCAAATTTCCTTCCTTCACAAGCTTGTCACACACATATACTAATATTTTCTATTGAATTCATATGGGTGCACATATATACGGTAGATGAATACATATCCCTGAGAGTTAGGACTTTAATGGAGGCTTTTTAGAGTGGCAGTTGTCAAAGGGGAGTTCTATGTGAAAACTACTAAATCAGTAACATAAATAATAACTCCTATGATTATATATCTGGACATTTACCAACGTAATTATAAAAATGACTAAGGATTGTGAAATGGACATATTCGATCATTGTTACTGTGACAGGTGCCTTTAACTATTGTAAATTTAGTGGTCAAAAATCAAACAGTTCAATGTGCCAAAAATTGATAGATCTTTTGAGTATCCTTTACATGATTAAGATTAATAAGATGGATATGTTGAAATATCCTCGAAGATCTTCACAACATAAACATAAAGGCTAAGATTCAATGATATAAAAAAAATCATGCATAATGTACGTTTAATAACTAGTAATCGCATGTGTACAATGCAATGTGAACGTTCAAACGGTATAATAGCCCATATTTAATTTAAAGGGATAGGCTATTACTTTTGTTGTAAGATGTTGCATAAGGGGTGTGATATGTACGATTTTGATTTTCTATTAAAGCCAATTTGAAATGTTGCAAAGTAACATCTTTAGAAGGGAATGCTTAATATAATAGTCCTAGTTGTGTAATAATTGAATTACGACATGTAAGTCGAGATCATGTACAGTTTACTAACTACTCACTCTATGAGCAATGTAGTGAACATGATAGTGTTCGATGTTCAAAGTAGCATTGAAAGACATGACTAAGTGTTATAAGTGGATTATTATCTTATCCAAGAAACATAATGATTGTAGACAAAATATGCCCAGCATGGATTTGAAGAAGGAATCCTTAAATTTGTTTTGTGCAATGCTGCTTGCACGTATAACGCCAACCCATATCACCTTTGTTAGCATATTTTCACAATTGTGCTAGTTCTGGAGCACTACAAGAGGGAAAGAAAGTACATGCCCACATCATTAAGACATGATTTGAACTGCATACATTTGTACTGAATTTTGATTGTTACCTTGTATTCTAAGTGTGGAAGCATAAATGACACTCGTATTATGTTTGACAAAATGCTTGAACGAGACAAGATCACATGGACTGCAATGATTGCAACATATGCCCAAAACGATAATGGTAAGGAGGCTTTGAAACTTTTTGTTGAAATGTTGAACACTGGCATGAAGCTAGATGAGGTCACTTTAGCCACTGCCCTCAGTGCATGTAGCAGTCCAAAAACCCTGTAGCATGGCAAAGAGATCCATGCTCATATGATCAAATATATTCTTGAGCCAGGGATTTATGGTGAAAATTCTCTCGCTACTATGTATGGAAAAGATGGAAGATAGAGAGTACAAGGAAAGTTTTTGACAGAATGCACAATAGAGACAAAATCTCATGGAATGCAATGATTGAAAGGATATTGCCCAGACTGGAAATGACGAGGAAGCTATTAAATTGTTTCATCTAATGCCAAAAACTGGCATGGAACTCGACCACATTACCTTCACTTGTGTCTTTGGAGCATGTGCCAACCTAGAAGCCCTGGAATGGGGTACACTTGTCCATGCCACCATAGTAAAAGTTGGGCGTGTGTTGAATATATTTGCCAGTAATGCCATTGTTAGCATGTACGTAAAATGCAGAAGCATAGAGGTTGCCGAAAAAAATGTTTCAGAAGTTGAGTGTGCGAGATTTGGTCTCATGGAATGTAATGATTACGGGGTATGATCAGAATGGACATGGTCAAGAAGCCCTAAAATTCCTGTGCCAAATGCAGAGATCAGATATGAAGCCCAAAATTTTTACTTTTATTAGTATTTTAAGTTCATGTGCAAGTCTAGCAGCCCTAGAATAGGGGAAACAGGTTTGTGCCTGTATAATTAAAACTGTATTTGACTCAGAAGTTTCTGTGGGGAGTGCCTCGTTACCATGTATGCTAAATGTGGAAAAATTGTGGATTCACGCAAGGTTTTTGATAATATGGTTAACAAAAATGTGGTCAGATGGAATACAATAATTGCACGGTATGCCCAGCATGGGCATGGCATCGAAACCCTTCACCTTTTTGAAGAAATGCAGAGTCTATACATCAAACTGGACAAAATTACCTTTGTTGGTATTCTTTCGGCATGCAGCCATGTAGGTTAATTGTATGAAGGTTGATGGTACTTCAATGCAATGAAACATGACCATGGTATTCAACCAATAGTAGAGCACTATGGCTGTATGGTTGACCTCCTTGGTCGGGCTTGGATGCCTGGAAGAGGCAGAGGGGTTCATTCACAAAAATGCCATTTCCATCTGGTGCTTTAATGTGGCAGACCTTTGCTTGGAGCCTATCGAATTCATGACAACATGGAACTAGGAAAGCGGGGCAACAGAGTGTCTCCTAGAATTAGAACCACGAGATGCAGCAAGCTATGTGTTGTTAACAAACATTTATGCTTTTGCTGAGAGATGGGATGATAGAGAAAAATTTATAAAAATGATGAAAGACAGGGATTTGAAGAAGGAACCAGGGTGTAGCTGGATTGAAGTCAGAAATAGGGTACATTCATTTCTTGTAGAAGATAGATCACATCCACAAATGGTGTATATCTATGCAAAATTGGATGACTTAATGAGACAAATAAAGAAAGCAGGGTATTTTCCTGATATGAACTTTGTGCTACATGATGTTGAAGAAGAGAAGAAGTGCCATTCTCTTGGCCACCACAGTGAGAAGTTGGCTATTGCCTTTGGGCTAATCAACACACCCTTTAGGACATCTATTAGAATTATGAAAAACCTTCATGTATGTGGCGATTATCACACCGCGACCAAGTTCATTTCCTAGGTTGTTGGTCGAGAAATTATTTTGAGGGATTGCCAATCGATTCCATCATTTTAAGGATGGTCAATGTTCTTGCAGAGATTATTGGTGATACCAAGATCCAAGCTGAACAAGCCATATATATGAGTGCTTCTTCTTCCTAACTACCAGCAAAATTTTAGCATTAACTTAATGGATAGCTCTATTATGAGGTTTGATTCGTTTAGCATATCATGGGTGACACTATTGAAAGGAATGAACCAAAGTCCATACATTGCTGAAATAGGTGCTTATTGAGCGTTGATTTTGGCAGCATTGCCTATGGTTGAAGATTTAGAGTGACACAAATATAGCCCATTCTTTTTGTATCCTAGAAAACATCCACATAATTAAATGGAAGTATTTCATGCTATTAAATTTTGAGTATAATTGCATTTGGACAAACTGTTGTTAATGCAAGTTTTCCGATCTAGGATTAGAATTCAGACTATACTAATTAGCAAAAACGATTTGACTTCCCACAAGAACTTGAGCTTCGACGATCTACTTAAGTTTTATTCGGACTGCAGGTCGGAGGTGTATACGAAAGGCCTGCGAGAGAATAATCCAACTGTACAAAAGTTGTTCAGGTGAGTGCAATGTGTGGGGAAGGAAGGAAGGAAGGTACTCATCTCATCCGTCCATGAGGCCCACTAGGTTAGCAACCAGCCAACGGGCCGACTGAGACATTTTGACGATTGGGAGGGAAATTTTATTTTTGGTTTTTTTAGGGTTTGGGAACCACTCTTTTTGTGGGTTTCCTGATAAAGTGTATTTTCTTTGTATGTTTATACAGGGTTTTTAGTTGTACCTGGGCAAGCAATACCCCACACCTTGTTTTCTTGTGCTAAAGAGAATATATACAGATCTATTATTGTCACTCTCTTTTTTTTCCCAAAAAAATTTGTTTCTTTTTTTTTTACAATGCATACACTAAGGCAGTGGTCAGCATTTGAAATTTTGTGGAAAAAGTTCAAAACCGCCAAATTTAGAGGATATTTTAGCAGTTTCATGAAAATTTCATAAACATAATCTTCTCTTGAAAAAAGTGAAGCAAATGTATAAAAGACTCAGCTCCAGTGAGAGGGATGGGTGGGGGGCTGAAATATTTTCTTTTTGTATTCTACTCTTTTGAACCACCTGTCAACAAAACATTGCTTGGAGTAGCAGTATTAGTTCTGAGTGAACACTTCAAAAAAATCAAACCCTTCAAAACAAATAACACTTGTAATAAAAGGATGTGCATTGCCCCCCTGCATAGAACCATAGGCTAAGGGAGGGGTCTCGCATAGGTGGCTAGGTGCTTCCACCATTTAAAATTTAAAATTATTGATTTTTAAAAATAATTTTTGGATTACCTATGAATTGTGTGTTTTTTTTTCTTAAAATTCCATATGGCAACGATACACAAGTTTATTTTTCAAAATTACAACTCATAAAACCTGCATTGCATGAGACCCGCCAAATAAGGAGTCCTATTGCTTCCAGTTCCAGGTCACTTAGCTAAAAATAGTTTAAAATTGCTTTTAAAAGCAAAAAAGTTTAAAACAACTAACTGTTAGTAGTTACTAAATGTTATCATGATCATCTTATTAACTGTAAATCAAGTAGAAGTCACTTTTAAAGTACGAGTACTTAAAAAGTAACGGTTTCAGGAGAGGTAATTTTAATCTTTAAATTACTGTAGTGAGATCTTTAATTACGGTTAGTTTTAATTGTAGTTAGATATAGTGAGATATTTAATTATGGTTAGTTTTAATTTTAATTAGCTATAATGAGATCTTTAATTAGAGTTAGTTATTAATTATAGTTAGCTCTAATGAGATCTTTAATTACGGTTAGTTATTATGAGAAGTTGGGCAAGAACACAGGTAGCGTGAAATTTGATAGTTATGTGGAAAAATACTCCAAACAATTTTTTTAAAACCCTTTGAGTCTTCTTAATAAACACCTATATTGAATGGATAGCCGTCAGATTTAGAACCTACCTCTATTTGTACACACATTATTGCTTCTGTTTCTTTGAAAGGTCATATTCTTAAGTTGATGGCTACCAACTCTCAAATCTCATTTCTCTTTCCGTTTCTCTTGAGGCGCGTTAGGGGAAAAGTGGTTTTACATATTATTCTCACGGGCTTCCACCCGAGATGGAGATCCTTCTACAATGGGTAAGAATCGAAACTTCATTTAAGATCTTTCGTGGATTACTTGTTCAGAGGGGCATCTTGAAGAATCCTTTGTGTTTATGTACAAGCGTGGAGTTTACATGAGAAAAATGAGGCATTTGAGCTGGTAGACAAGAGAATTGCAAAAGGAGAATCTAAAATCAATAAGGAAGAGATAGTAAAGGTAATCCACATTGCTCATCTGTGCATGCAAAGCACTCCAGAGATGAGACCATCAATGTCGAATGTTGTGTCGATGTTAACTAGCAGTATAGAGATTCTGGTTTAGCCCACTCCACCACCTTTTATTTATGTCAGCTCCAATTTGGACTCCATTAATATCGAGTGGATGGATTCTTCGATGGTTACATCAACAGAACCCCCCTTTCTGTTTCTCTTGAGGCACGTTAAGGGAAAAGTGGTTTTACATATTATTCTTACGGGACATTTAGCACATGGTTTTAGTAATTTTATGGAGGCATCACTTTATGCATGCGTTATTAAGTAGACGTAACCTTTTACATGGAAGGCGTTCCTCCTATGGGAAAGCCCTGTTCAATCGTTTCGCCTAATATGTTAAATTTGATGGTTGTTTGAATGTTTTTAAACACGATTAAATTTCTTCTTGGAAAACCTTTTTTTTGTAATCTGTTCTGTAACGAGTTTAATGTCATTTATGGTAGTCGGTGGTCTCATGATAGTTGGCTTTAGGGAAACTATGGAATTTATATAAGTCGTTATAATCCTAAAAAAGAGGCAGACTTCCGCGAGCCTTTTGACACGGAGATGACTCTTGAGATAAAATTCAAACATTTTAGACAAATTTTCAATCAAAGCCACATAAAATTCAAACATTTCAGACGTATTTTCAATCAAAGCCATGGTAGTGGATCATTGGAATATTATTCATTGGAGGTGTCCATTGTCTACCATTTCTCATGTCCTCCATCACACAAAGTGGTGCCATGTGAATTGTTTGACTAAATGCCTAAAACAAATGTGACCTCGTGAACTTTATTTATCACATGAGATGAAACAATGGTTTTGTTTGAAAGGCCTTCACATCTTTCTAAAAAATGCAATCAGCAAGGGGACTCCACAATATTTTCCAGCATCCTCCCAGCTTCTGCTAGAATGGGAGATTTAGAACAGGGCACCCGACGTGTTTGATGAAATGCCTCCTTTTCACTAGCCATATTTAGTAGTTTTAAAATACAATCATAAAACAATTAAGAACTTTTGTTTCCCAACCTAATGGTAAAATAAAGCTTGTGTGAAACCTATACCAATGATAATAGCACCAGTTACTTATCACTATTTTGATGGACAACATTTTTTATATACAATAAACGGAGCATAAGTCACCTTGTTTTATAGTTCTATGTAATTGTCTGAGTTTCTCTTTTTATTTCGTATGCACTAACCAACGTATTGGTCTTGGTGTTTGAATAATCCTTTTTTTTCCTAATACTTCATTGGCAAATATGAAGAACTATTCTCAGCAAGTGTCATGATCTTTTTCAATGTTTTCTTCAAAATCAAGGCTTATCTTTCAAAAACAACTAGATACAATTATGATGGTAGTGTGCTAATTTGTAAGGGCAGGTTTCATAAGCACCCAAGGCCTAATTTGTTCTCTATTACATCTAAGAGGATTCCTCCATTTTCTAGATTCTTAGAAAATATCTAACAACTTGTTAACAATAGGCTCATCTACACTTCCCATTACCTACCAATACCCCTTGTAGAAATATTTTTTAACTATCTCTTTCAAGGTTTATTTGGGTACTAACCTTGTTGATGATCAGCTACCCTTCCTTATGAGACATTTCCCTCACTATATATTGAAATTCATGGATTGTAGTTACACTGGCTCAATGTATCACATATAACATCAAATTGTGCACATGAGAACCTCTTCTTTGGTACTTGAGTTCTAGATCTCTAGACTACCATTTTTATAAACTATTGTTTCTAACATGGCATTGTTGTATTAGTAAGTCTGAAAGATGTTTACATAACTTCCCTCTTGTGAGTAATTGATCTCAAGCAACAAAATCTCCTTGTAGCTATGTATATGCAAAGCGTTTATCCCTTCTAAAAGATTGGGTGTTGAATTATCCTACAAATGCATTGTCTTGATTAGTCTGTTTCTTGCTAACAAATATCATTGTTATGAGAACCTTCTATACAGTGACCCCTGATGAATTTTTATTTTAAAACTCAAGTTCACTACTGGGCTCATCTACTTATTTACAATAATATGGGGAAAGAATAGTGCCATATTTTCCGTCCACTTGCCCTTTCCTTGTGTTTAGGCCATGTTTTCTTGTTGTTAGATGTACAAAATGTTATCTAAATCTTCAGAGTTTGTTGTGTTCCCAAGGATGAAGAACTTGGAATAGTATTCTATTGAGTGTGAATGATATTCTAGATCACAATTTTAAAGAGACTAGGCACTCCAAAGGAATTCATCACTCTGGTTGAGCTTGGATTTTTTTGTCGTAATTGAAGTAGTAAGCCCTATTTAGGTTAAACCATCAACATGTTAACTCGTAAAATACAATACTCATTTATATTCATTTCTATCCACCCCTCAGTAATTTTCTATATTTTTTTGTAATTGTAAATATCTAGAGAAAAATCATACAAGCCAAACTATTTTATTATAATTTTTTCTATTTTTCATTATTTCTTTTGTTTCTTTGAATTTTCAGGCTTTAAATTCCATCTAAATACGCATTCCCAATAATATATCATCATCCACATGTCAGGTGTCTCTAATAATCATCATGCATCATAATCAAATCAAAAATCCATAATAATCCATAATCCAACGTCTAGCAGTATACTATATCAAAGTACAATAATGTTTATAATGAAATCAATAGTATTAGCATAAGCATCAAAAAGTGTAAAAGGGAAGTGGGCACTACATCCCCCTCCCCTTTAGACACGACTTCCCTCCTGGAATTCACTAGAAAAAAATGTGGAAACTCCATTCGTAATGAAGTAGCATTCCTCCCAGGTATCTGCAGTCTCATCATATCTATCCCACTGTACCCGAACTTGATCAATCTCTCTGCCTTGATGGCCTAGGGTCCTGTGATCTAGGATACAAATGGGCTCCACCATCACATGCCCTTTGATCCTACACCTGTAACAATGTCCAGTCTTGTACATGAGACAGATCTGTAATATATCTCCTAGGAACTAGAAACATGAAACAACATCATGTACTTTAGACAAGTTGGGTGGTAATGCTAGATGGTAGGCTAAAGGGCTAATACGCTCCAAGATCTCAAAATAACCAATGAAATATAGGAGATAACTTAGAACCTTTTCCATAATGGATAGGGATCTTGTGTCATCTGACATAAAGGAACACCTTCATGCCCACATCAAAACTACGATCAATCCTATGTTGATCCGCATACTTATTCTACCTGTCCTGTGCCTCCTGCAATCTCTTCCTAATCAACACTACCTACTGCTCCATGTCCTACAAATGAATTGGTATAATAGATACCGTATCCTCTAACCTGTCCCAGCTAAGAGGTGTCCTGCACTCTTTACCATACAAAAACATGAAAAGGATCCCATGCCTATGGAACTTTGGAAACTATTATTGTAGGCAAGGCTCCACTAAGTATAGGTACTCTCTCCTACTTAGACTATTGATCCATCACATACATCCTGAGCATATCCTCTAAAATCTAATTCACTCACTTGGTCTTTCTATATGTCTTAGGGTGCATATGTTTGTTATGAAGTTGATCCTCATCCCAAGGACATACTGCATGGGTAGTCCAGAAATGAGAAGTGTACAAAGGATCGTGGTCACAAATGATCTTCCATAGAATACCGTGCAACCTGAAAATATGATCCAAATATACTCATGTCACTGCTCTAGAGCTGTGTAAGTGGTCTTCACCAGAGAAAAAGTGAGACACTTTTTTCAATTTATCAATTGTTACCATAATTGGTGTCGTGGTGATATCTGAACATCAATAGCCCAACAATGAAATCCATGAAAATGGTGTCCCACTTCCATTCCGATATGGCATGAGGATAAAAAATGCTTGCTGGATGTTTATGCTCAGCCTTAACCCTCTGGCACTCTAAACGCTATGACACAAATTTGAGCCATGTCTCGACAATGTCCTCTCCAATTGTACAACTTTCGTAAAGGTGGCGTGTATCTTCTTCACCCCGAGATGCACTGAATAGGGTGCACGATGTGCCTCTACTAAGATGTCCTGCCTCAAGCCTCCATCCCTGGGAACATATAATCCTGCCTCTATGCCTGAGAAGAACCATCTAACCTCTAAGGTAAAACCATCAAACTTCCCCTCAAGGTGTCTCTGTGACTCGATCTCTGCTCATACTGCAATGTAGAAGCTATCAAGAAGAAGCTATTGAAGAATCCTGCTCCACAAATTTGTGCTCACTGTAGTGGCCATAGCCACATGTCTCCACCTGCTGAGAGTGTCCTGCTACCACATTCTCCTTCCCTTTCACATGCTCTATCTCCATGTCACACTAAAAAAGAACCTCCATCCAACACCCGCTGATGAGCATTGAGATTGGGCTATGTGAAGAGGTTGCAAAAACTCAAATGATCAGTCCTAAGTATGAATTCCATCCAAGAAGAAAATGTCTCCACCTAACCAAGGCATGCACAAATGCCGCAAGCTCAAGATCATGGGTTAGATAATTAATCTCGTGATCCTTGAGTTTGCAAGACTCAAAATCTATTTACTCTACCATCCTGCATCAACACACCTCCAAGTCTTGCTAACGAAGCATCTGTGTAAACAAAGAACCTCACCTTGTGGATATGGCACTGCAAGAATGGGTGTTGTAGTGAGGAACTCCTTTAGTGTCCTAAAGGCCTTCTCGCATCTGTCTGACAAAAAAAAAAATCTTCCCTTTCCTCTGAAGGGAAGTGATGGGGGTGTGCAATTCCGAGAGAAGTCTTGAACAAATCTCTAGTATGTAGCCTACTAATCCCATGAAGTTACGCACCTCATTCACTGTAGTGGGTGCTGGCCAATCCATAATGGCTCTAATCTTGGAAGGATATATGGCGATACCTTCTCCAGAAATAAATTGAGCCAAATATTTCACTTCTATCTGAAAGAAAGCACACTTCTCCAAGTTTCCATAAAGCTACTACTCACGAAGACACTGAAGAACCTTGGTGAAGGTGCCCCTCGTGCTTCTCACGTGTACGTGAGTATATAAAAAAATTTCATCAAGGAAGATGAGTGTGAAGCGATCTAGGAAGGTCCTGAATACCCCATTCATCAAATTCATAAACATTGCAGGGGCATTCGTCAAACCATAAGGCACCACTATGAACTCATAGTGCCCATTATCTCGTACAGAAGGTGGTCTTACGAATGTCCACCTCCAAAATCGTCAACTGATGGTAGCTTGACTTGAGATCAATCTTAGAGAAAACTATGGCTCCCTTCATTTGATCAAACAAGTCATCAATGCAAGGAAGTGGATACCGATTCTTGATTGTCACCTTATTCAAATGGCGGTAATCAATACACAACCGCAAGGATCCATCCTTCTTCATAAAATATCACCGGTGCACCCCAAGGGGGATACACTAGGGCATATAAGGCCCTTCTCTAAAAGGCCCTCAAGTTATAACTTGAGCTCACAAATCTCTGGGGTAGTCATCCGATAAGGTGCTCGTGAGATAGGCTCTACTCCAGGAACTAGGTCTATATGAAAATCAATCTCACGTGGGGGTGGTAACCCCCGGGGGGGTAGCTTCCCAAGGAAAGACATTGAAAAAACTCTCTCAAGATGGGATGATCATCTAGCGATGGTCCACTAGACCCATCCTCTAATCTGTCACTAACTATAAACAGCATACATCTGACAACCTTGTCGCAGACACCGCTTAAGCTGTATAGCAGGGATGGTGCAAATGGAAAATGGGTCTCCTGACCCCCAAGATCACCGAATCAACTCCCAAATCATCTACACAAGATATAGTCTTGTGATAAGAATCCATCCTGGCCCTATTTGCATATAACCAATCCATACCTAAGATGACTCCATATGAGCCTAAAGGAAGGATACAAAGATCTGAGGTAGTGGTGAAAGGTCTTAAATCCACTACACACTCCTTAACTAAGGAGTCCACAGAGATATTGGCTCCAGAATCCAACTTGAAATCCCAACTAAGACCGTACCTAACTGCCACTAGCTTGTATCACCGTACTAAAGATGGTGCAATGAAAGAATCGGAAGAACCAGAATCAAACAATACAGAGGTAGGAATACCATCAATGCTACATGTGGTCTCAATGATTGTGCTCTGATGATTTGCCTAGTGGTTCTCAACCACTACATAAATCCTATGGCTGTGTCCCATGTCACCTACAGTCAGCTCTGAAATTTGATCCTTACCCTTGTTGTTAGGGTTATGTGGGAAATCTCTCAAAAAGTGTCTAGTAACTCCATAACCAAAACATCCTCCTGATCCACCCCAACGAGTAGCACCTTTTGTAGGTGCCCTAGAAATCTGTGGTGTGGATCCTGATGATACGGCTGTGTTCTGCTTTGGCCTCTGCTGGTGAGCTCCTACTGACTGAGCTCTAGGTCCACCCTGTGTCTAGATGGGAGCCCTAGGAGGAGGCCCTATACTCCAACCTCTCTGTGCATCATCTCTCTATGGAGGTCTATGAGGTGGGTGGGACTGCTGCTACTAACTGCTGTGGCATAAAGGATGACTGTACTGTACCCTGGCCACCATGAGGAAGAGGTGTTGAACCTCTTGATCTACCGTCCTGCATTTGCTGTATACGGGTCCGGACTCAGTCTCTAGCCTGCTAGGTCTTACCCCGAGTCTCCTCTACAATATATGCCTTATTGATGGAATCTGCTAATGTCTAAGGACAATGGATTTGTACTTCACCTCTGAATCCACACCTACTCATCATGCATATAATCTACATACTGAAGTAGATCAAGAAATCTACTCTTATACTCTGCTACTGAAACAAAATCCTATCAGAGGTCGTGAAACTCATCAATCCTTTATTGTATGAACCTCTGTGATAAATATCTACTCATGAATCTCTCCTCAAATAGTTCCCAGGTCATTGTCTCTGAATCTACATTGAGCTTCTGCTCCTCTGTCCTCCACCATACTCCTACTCCATCCCTCAGTAGATGGATTGTAACACAAGCTTTCATGTTGCTAGAACAAGGACAAAGCTTGAAGCAACCACTCAAGCTCATTGATTTGATCCACTGTTGTGGTCTGTCAACCTCAAGGTCTCTTTGCACACTCATCCCTAACCCTAGGGCTCCGAGACCTCTCTCTATGCTCTGGAACTCTGTCACCCTGTCTCCTAGGTGGTGACTCTGTTTTGGTTGACTCCACATGGGATTTCTCTCCTCTATGCTCCTCGCTGAGTCGAGGAGATACTTGACCCTTGATAGAAGGAGATTTTTTCATGACTAGCTGCTTGTCTTCCACCTAATCCTCTGCATAGAGCGACATTGACATCCTAAAGGGTCTATAGAATTTGAGGTAGAATGGCTACCACACCCTGATTTGGTGGTGTTGGTGGTGGTGATTCTGAGTCTCTGAGAAGGTTCTTCTCCCTCCATCTGAGCCTCCTGTATAGACCAAAGTGAGAGTTAGTTCATTTTGCTAAGTTTTACACAACTTCCATGTTTACTAAAATATACAAATTATAACTAAGCTGTTTTCTAGATTTACATGTGTGCTGGATTTAAGTTCATGTGTCAAGTTTTTTTTTTTCTAGTGTGCCCAATGGTCTAAGCCTTTGAACCACCACTCTGATACTAAACTATGATGCCCGTTTAAACAACCACTTGAGACCCAGGAAACAACCTAGGGTTAGCTAGAAAAATTATGGGATAATTTGTTTTTGCGTTGAAGTGTCTACAACCAGGTTGCAAGACATCAGTTTTCACTAATAGGTTCCAGAACCAGACCAATGTACTATAACATATGTTTTACTTCAATAACTAATATTAAGTTCACAAGGTTCAAACTTTAGGGTTAGATGTTCTAGTAAGGTTCAGGGAGTAATTTACCCCCATACCCACTCTCTAGCAGGATCAGAGTTTCAACTAATTTTTTCTCATACTTAACACTTCTGAAATTTCCCTAAACCATTCCCATTAGATAGGAAATTTTCTCACCTTTTCGGTGATATAAAGAATTCCTCTTAACTCCTTGTAGAACTCGAGATATGACTGGGCAGAGTTCTTAGGTCAAATTTTCCCCAAGGGGACATGTGTCAAGAGGCAGGGAAAGCACCTTGAACAGGTTGGAGGGTCACGGGGTGGCTTAGGGAATTTTTCCCATTGCGGGGGTACAAAATCCAATTTTCATCTGCGCCTCCGTGGGTCCCCGGTGGACACGTGTCTAGGCTTGGTTCAAAGCAAGGGAGGGGAAGGGAAGGGTGGAGCAGCGGGGAACTTAGGGGCACTAAGCCAAAGGGGAAGCAGAGACAAAAAGGAACGTGCTGGTCTTCGTGTCCGCGAAAATAATAATCGCAAAATAAGACACTGGAGCAGGGCCACGGGGAAAAGTGGGAAATTTTTCCCAAAGGCAAAACCAAAAGAATGAAAGGGGGTCCTCCCTCCCCGCTGCCACCCCAAGGTGCCACGTGGCACTTCTCATTAGCTATGGGCTGGCGGGGCAAAAATGAAAATTTTTTCCCAAAATTTTCAAAAAAGGCTAAGGGTTAAAAAGGAAGCCATGCCTCCACCATAGCCCTAAGAGGACACGTGGTGCCCTCTGATTGGCTGCAGGCCGGAAGAGAAAAAAGTAAAAATTTTCCCAAGTCAAAATTTTTCAAAAAACATTTCTAAGGCCAAAATGATGGGATATTTTTGGGTTACGGGCCCACTAGGGAAAATTTTCCCGCCAAGGCACAAAAACATCAAAGTTCCATAACTTGAGCTAGAAAGCTTAGTTTTGGAAAAACGAGGACTTTTTGGAAATCTATCGATGCCATCTTTGCACAGAAAGAATAAATTTTACTTTTAGATAAGTTTTTAAGCATCAATTTGGCAAAAATGATCTACATGATTTTAATTAGTGCACTAGCAATTTTAAACTTCTCAATTTGGTTAAATTAGATTTCCTCCTTCACTCAACATGTCAAAAAGACATGCAGGATTTATCTAGGGAGGGTTTAGAGTGATTTAGGAAAGTTGATTTGAAATTCAAGTTTGGATTTTTCCAACAAAAGACAAAAAAACGACTCAGGAAGGGATTTGATTCGATTTTACTATGGTTAGATTATTCTCTTAAGTTTTTTTCGTGTCATTTTGAGTTCATTTGTGAACCAACATACTAAATTTTAACATTTCCAAGTTAATTAATGTATGCAGGCCTGAACTATTCATTTTTATTCAAATGAATTGCTAGTCTAAAGTTTATAACAGTGAACTATTTTTTTTTTAAATATGTATATCAATTTTATCATTTAAATGTGTATATAGTTTCTAAACTAGTCCAATACATTTGCTTGAATAAATCAACCATTCATTTCTAAGTTAAATTGCAGTTCTGATTTCAATTCTAATGTACATTTCAAAGGAGAAACAATACAATACAGTTCCCAATTACGTGTTTCTTCTTCTTGCAATTAAACAGAGATTATATTGACAATAGCAAATTCAATTTCCAATACAACCCTACAAGTGTGAGAACAATAGTGCATTCCTTTATTGATTTCCAACAAAAACTTATCTCTTCCTTTTCAACTTCAAAATAAAATATACAATACATATAACATTCTTCACATTTCCTTTCAAAACAGATAATGGAATATAACTCTTTACATTTCACAATTCAATTTCAATCTTTCCTCATCAATACAAGTAATCTCTCATTATAATTAATTATACAAATCAACCACTTCAAAGTGGAAAGGATTAAAATAAAATTTCTCACAAGAAAGGACTGTCAACTATACATTTCTTTGGCTCCAAAACAGGAACATGCTCCATTTCTTCTTCTCCAAATAGATCACAACAAAGAAGGGGAAAGACAACGCTCTCCACCCAACCAGGTCATCCAATGAAAGGAGAAACCTTCCTTCATCATTGGCCCTTGAGCCCCAACCAAGATATAATAAAATGTGTAATTCAACCACAGAAAACACTAGCTTCCACACACAAAATTCTTTCACATACACATTTCTTTTGAAACACCAATCAACACAAAAACAACAGTTCACAACTACATTTAAAACATTTAAAACAGAACTCAGGCTTGATCTTGTAAGGAAAAGGAGAAAGGCATATGGGGTAAGCTACTTATGGCTCCCAATTGGGAATTGGGCATCCACCAAATACAAACCACTAAGTAATTCATCACACACATTTCCTTATGCCCCCCAAAAAATCACTCCTTATGCCCCCCACAAAGTAAGAAATGCAAGCTATTTATTTTCCATGGTGGATCCCAAACCCAAAATTCATCCATAAAATTTTGATGCCAATGGCATTCCCTTATGCCCCCCCCACAAGAATTCCCATAGCCTTCTCCTACACCTTCCCTAAGGCAGTCTACCCAACCAAGCAACAAATAGAACAAAGCATGCATTTTCCACACAACACAACAAGAAAATAATAGAAATAAAAGAGAGTTAAATTCCTACCTCTCCATGGTTATTTGGCCTCCAAACAACAAGCTTCAAATTCCAAACATAGCCCAAAATAGCAAGCTCCCAAGCATGTAAATCTATCTCCAAAACTTTCTTCAAAAACAAGAGCTCTCTCAAGAAAAATGAACCCCAAGGAAGAGTGCAAAAAGGTTCAATAACCCAAAACAAGAACAAAGTTTCAAATATATAGGAGGGGGAAGGAAGAGGATGATGTGGATCCATGTAGGATACCACATCATACATCCTCACATTCAACAAAAAAGACAAACTCCAAAATGCAAGGCTCAATAAAGAGGTTGGTGAAGAATGACAAGTTACTTGCACACTCAAAAACAGCCCACACCTCAAGGAACAACCATTAAATTAAACTTTAAGAAAGTGCAATTAAAAACATGCACAAAAATGAATAAAATGCATTAAAAGGTCACAAATCACTTCCTCAACCATGAGTATGGTTGGTAACATAACTTTAGAGGCATGGGGCAAGTTTTACTTATCCCACAAGCTTCCAAAACAGCCCCCAAGGTCAAATTCAAATTTCCATGGAGGTAGAGTATTTCATACTCCAAAAACTGACTTACACCAACTCTTACACACCTTACACATCCCTTACAAATTAATTATAAATAGCCAACAACTCTAATAATTACTTTCCATATCCCAATTTTATTTAATTAAACTTTAAACATATGATCTCTCACATTAATCCATCACAATTAATTAATTAAAAGAAGAGAACATATTACAAATAAAATGCATACAACAATAAATAAACATTAACCATAAAAATTAAATACACAACCCATGGTCACATATAAAGATGATTCCCTCCCATGGGAATCTCTAACAAAACAACACACAACACAATAAATCGATTTGCCATGGTGACCGTGTTGAATTCACCGAGAATTCCATTTTGGTTGGTCTTCGATCCCTCAATGTTTTGTTGCGATATTTTCAACCTGCAAAATAAAAATACCTCCTTCGACCTTGTGGCCATATCAGAACATCCAATATGATACAAAAATCACAAAAATAAACTACGCAATGAATCACACCAACATCGAAGTCACCTATTACATCATTTGCATTTTTAATCAACAAATATATCCGCATGATAAAATATTCATTTTCCAGATCAAATCACAATATCCAAAAATTACATATCCGGCAACATCCATAAAATATCCATGTCCAATAATATATCATCATCCACATGTCAGGTGTCTCTAATAATCATCATGCATCATAATTAAATCAAAATCCACAATAATCCATAATCGAATGTCTAGAAGTATACTAAATTAAAATATAGTAATGTCTATAATGAAATCAATAGTATCAACATAAGCATCAAAAAGGTGTCAAAGGGAAGTGGGCACTACAATGGAACACAAGTCACCTACAGAATGCTTCAAGAAGTACTTGTGTGAGGGATCCATGACATAGAAGGTTAAGCAAAGGGTTGAGAAGTGGTATGATAGGCTCTGTATGGATTTTGAGGAAGAATGGTGCATCCCCAAGGACTTGCCTTTGGTGGTTGAAAAAGTAGTTCAGTTCGCTATATACCAGTATTTCTGTATAGTGTGGTTTTCCATGAAAGATGGGTCATGGATCCCTTGGTGTAAGTTTCCATATGCCTTCATATTAAGGTACTTCCAGGCATGAGTACATAGGTTCACATATGTGTGGTGACTGACATTCAACGTGGATAAGGTAGATTGTGACTACCACACACTAAGAAAGAAATATGTGTATCCAGGGTGAGGTGCATGTATTGAAAGGCTCATTTTAGATGTATTAAACATTAAACCAAAAAGTATGGTTGTGGGAGATATTGGAGCAACATTGGTGTATCTTCAACTGAAACCCAAGGTGGAGGATAAAAAGTATGTGGAAGATAAGTTTGCACTTCTAGCACCACCAAAGGGAAATAATACAATGGAGAATGTCCCCATGCCTAAGCCCACAAAACTAGAAGAAGTGGAGGATGAGGAGGATGAGTGAGAGGATAGTGGTGGTTTGGAGCATAGAGGTAGAATACATCCTACGAACAAGGATGAAGCTGAGCATGCCACTACACCATCTCAACCACAAGAAGGGGATGATGAGGACTTGTATGCAGTCCCAGGAGAGAACAGATTTAAGTGAGTATTCAGGGGAACAAGGACCCAAAGTGCTACTCCACAATACTACTCCGCAAACAGTGTGAAAATCACTCAGAATCTCTCTAGAGAAGGAGACAACCACACAAAGGAGAAGGAAATTGAAGTTGCATGAGGAGGTGGAAGATTCATAGGAAAGTGCACCTGCTTATCCTACACCTCTAGAGAATGCAGAACAAAAAGATGAAGAAATGAAGCAAGGAGAAGACGAGGAAAAGGGAACATATGAGATAGATACAGAGACTACTCAGGACATGGAGACACAAGTCCCAAATTTGGAAGCTAAATTTGTTAAGAAAAAATGGTCTAAAAGAACAAGTGGAGAGCACATTCCACCAGCCATGGGTTATGTAGAGGATGCATGTAAAATTGTCTGCGCCCGTTTCCAGCGCACGCTGACACAAAAATACTTATATGGCTAGGAGATCATGGATGAAGATATGGCCACAATGAACATGAGGAAGCAGTTGTCATGGTCCATGCACACACACATGGATGATCCATATTTTGATGTATGTGAGGAGTCGTGCATATCAAGGAGGTTGAAGAAAACACCTCAGACTAGACACATGACAATAAAGCCTATTGTCATGTTAGATGAACAAGTGAGTAATGCATTGGTCAAAGTCTCAATAGAGGTGGCAAGGTAGAATATGGAAAGGGTTTTCACAATTAGGGAAATCAGGGAAGAGATTAAAACTAAGAATTGAGAAATAGTGTGCCTAACGTAAGAGAGGGACTTAGCGTAGAAGAAGAATGTTGTATTTATCAGCATTTCATAGGAGATTGGTGATAATTTCATAAGAGCTAGGCCACACTTGGAGCCAAATGTACCACAGACATTTCCCTTAGCAATACATTATGTAGGAAATTTGGCGGATGTAGTACTTGAAGATGAACCTCTGCACATGCCAGCACCAAAGGATCCAACAAAAGAGGTAGAACAAGAGAAGGATTCAGTGATGTGGAAGATTGCATCCTATGAAGGTCTGATACAAGTGCTACAAGAATAATTGAAGAAAGAAAACTAGGCCTTAAACATCTACACAACTCCAGAGGCGCTTATCAACATAAAGACCCTAGAAGAGAACAATGAGGTCTAGAGAGCAATGAAGGACGAAATATTGGGCCATGCACAAATATTATCAATGGCTAAGCAGAAGCACGAGGCCTTTGTAACATCAAAAGAACCACACAAGAATCGGTTGGAAGAGCTTGGGAAGCTCATTGCGTAAAATATGGATTTACTAGAGGGAAGAATGACCTCAATCTCCAACATTGTGTTGGTCTAGAAAAATGAAAAAGGGGAAGATTGGGAGGGATGAATTGGAGTCCATTACTATGGACATTCCAGAAAAAATAGAGGAATCACTTACTAAATGGTAGACCTTGGAGGCTGAAATAAAATAAGAATATCCTGAATTAGTTGTTCAGGTTGAAAAAGAGACTGCAGAGTAAAATTATTCTTTCATACATTCTTTCCATTCTTTCCATTCTTCTATTCTTTACTTACATTTCTGGAGATAGCCATTGTTGGGGCGATAATGAAATTAGCGTGGGGTAATTTTGATCAAAGAAAAATTGATAGCGGAAGTACACAAGAAGTCCACATGGGAAAGCAAGTCATATTCAAAGGTGTGAATGGATAGGGAGAACGCATGTGTAAAACAGAAGTTTAGTTTTCAAGACTTAGCCATTTTCACTCATAAGGTCTATTTTTAGAGATGGCTGTAGAGCACACAAATGAGGTAGATGCTTGTGCACCATGCATTGGCTATTTTTGAGGATTCAATACTAAGTACTCTACATGGACACATGATTAAAATAGATCTGCTACTATTAGTTAGCTAGTAATAGTCTATTGTAAGCACACTTGCATGTATGGTTAGTTTTGTAAAGGCACATGGCTAAGAGTAGCATGCGACCTATTTTTGGAATGGATAAGTAGTGAAGGGAAAGTCCCCACCCTTATGTATATGTAGTAGACTGTGTAATAGAAGAGGATGAGATCATGACATAAAGAGACACACAGGGATCGAGACATACAGAGTTATGTCGTTATGCACATCCTATTGATATTATAATGAGGCTTCTGTAAACTTATTGAATTGAATATAATGGAGGATATTGGCTGAATCTAAGTGCTAGTTCTATGGGTATCTGAATCTAGTATGATTTTTTTCTTATCATGGTTAGTACTTAGTTCTGTTTTTACTTGGATATAGATCTAGTATGCTCTATAGAATGATGTGTTAGTAATGGAACTATATATGTTAAGTCTTTATCAAACTAACATCCCACAACAATTACCCTGAAGAGGGACCTGGTGCCTTTACACGCTTCGAGTGAGGGCTCAGTCTAGGCTGAGTGATGTGCTAGTGTGCATAGGTTTTCTTTGGGTTTTGTATCACTATATTCTAGGTTGTATCAATACTAACATGTTTCATGTGTGTAGTAGGTGTTTTTACCTGTCTAGGTGAGACACCACCATTTGGCAGCTTTACAAAATTTACTAGAAGGTGCTGATGTAGATGCAAAGGAGGAGGATGCATCATTGTTACATGTGATAGGATTGCCCCACATAGCGAGGATGCCAGTGATGCGTGTAGATCAGGCCTTGTTGATGGAATTAGAAAATTGGTGGCACTCAGAGACCAATACCTTCTGGTTGCTGACAGACAAGATGATGGTAACATTGGAGGATGTGTACCACATATATAAGTTTCCAGTAGAGTTTGAGTCTATAGTGTGATAGAGAGTGAGTGAAGCAGACTAGAATTTACCAGATAACACCCGAGACGCACTGACACATCACTCATCACTCAGCCTAGGATGTGTGCTCATTTGAAGCACACTAAGGTACCAGGTCCCTCTTTAGGATTGTTGTAGCAGGATGTTAGTGTGATGAAGGAAGAAACATATAGATTCATAACTAATCCATCATTCTACAATGCATGCTACATTCAAATCTATGAAAGAACAAGCTTTAAACAATAATCATGATTGAATCAATAACATGCACTACTCAATTACACACAGGAATGACACTTAGATTTAGCCAATATCTTCCATCTATTAATAAACATAGAAGCTCCTTACAATAATGTCAATCTATACCAATGCACATATGGGTCTGATACAGTAATTTAGTCATATGCATGTATCTCTATACCTTCATACATCCATCACACTCATCTCTATATTACCACTATGTACCTCACATCATATATATAGGGTGGGGACTTTCCCTTCATTGCTTATCTATTCCAGAAATAGGTTGTATGCTATTAATATCCATGTGCCATTCAAAGGCATAGCCACACATGCATAGTGTGCTATCTATAGGCCTATTATAGTTAACTGAAGTTTCAATCCTATTATTATCTCGTCTCCATGAAAAATGCTTCGATCTGATCCTCCAAAGATAGAAAATGCATGACGCGCACGTCTCTGCATCATTGGTGTGTTTCACATGCCATCTTCTAAAAATAGGTCATCATGCTCAAAATTGACTAAGTCTTGAATGTTGAACTTGCCTTCCACACGTGGGTCCTTCCTATCCTTCCACACCCTTTATCCTGCCCTTCTCTCCCGCATAGACTCCTTGTGTGTTCTCTAACAAGTATTCTCTTATCAACATTACCCCGCACTAATCTCATTGTCGTCTTGATAATGGGTATTCCTCAAAAAATATAAGTAAAGAATAGAATAATGGAAAGAATAAGAGTGAAAGAATGTAGACAAATAAATAATTTTTATGAGAAAACCTCCTCTGTATCAGTTTGAAGTATCAATTCTGGATGCTCCTTTATTTCGGCATCCAAAACTTGTCATTCAGTGAGTGCTTGTTCTGCTTTTTCTAGGATGTCCACATCAATGGATTCTAACTCATCTCTCACAATCTCTCCCTTTTCATTCTGCAGAACCAACACAATGCTAGACATTGATGTCATTCTTCCTTCTAAAAGATCCATCTTCTACACAATTAGCTTCCCAAGATCTTCCAGCCAAGTCTTCTGTGGCTCTTGTGTTGTTGCCAGGGCCTTGCAATTCTGCTTAACTATTGTCAATATTTCTATGAGGCTCAATGTCTCATCCTTCGTTGCTTTTTGGAACTCATTTTTTTTCTTCTAGGGTCTTTATATTGATAAGCACCTCTGGAGTTGTGTAGATATTCGAAGCTTGGTCTGCTTTCTTCAATACTTCTTGTAACAATTGCAGCAGCCCTTCATAAGATGCAATCTTTTACATCACTTGACACTTTCTCTCGTTCTCCATATTTCTCTAACTTCCTTGGCACTGTCATGCGCAAAGGTTCATCTTCAAGTACCAAGTCCACCAACTTTCCTACATAGTGTATCGCTGAAGGAAACATTTGTGGTACCTTGGCCTCCAAGTGTGGCCTTTCTCTAATGACATTGTCTGCAATATCCTCTACGATGCTGATAAATAATTTGTTCTTCTTCTACGCGAAGTCCCTCTCTTTTGTTAGCACTATCTTCACATCCTTTGTCTTTATCTCCTCACACAACACTCTGATTGTTGCAGATTTGTCCATATTTCTTCTAGCCACTTCAGTAGAAACATTCACAAATGCATTGCCAACCTACTCATCTGACATGATAGTAGACTTTACTGTTATGTGTCTAGCTTGGTGTGCCTTCTTCAGCCATCTCGAAATGCATGACTCTTCGCATACATAAAATTCAAGCTCATCCATATGGGTGTGCATTGACCATGATAATTGCTTTTGAGTGCGCACAATCACCATATCCTCATCCATTAGCTCCCACCTAAGTAAATCCTTCTGTGCTATCGTGCTTTGGAAGTTGGTGTGGACAATTTTACTTGTGTCTTCTACATACCCCATGGCTGGTGGAATGTGCTCTCCACTTGTTCTTCTAGACCGTTTCTGCTTAGGGAATTTAGCTTCCAAATTTGGCACTTGTGTCTTCATGTCCTAAACAATCTCTGCAGTTGTCTCCTATGGTCCCTTCTCGTCCTATTCTCTTCCCTTTAATTCCTTACCCTGTTCTTCTATGTTCTCTAGAAGTGTAGGAGAATCAGGTGCACTTTCCTCTGACTCTTCCGCCTCCTCATTTAACTTTAGTTTCCTCCTTTGCATGCTTACCTCCTTCTATGGAGAGAGTCTAGGTGATCTACACACCATGGTTGGGATAGCACCTTGGGTCCTTGTTATATTAAACACCCTCTTAAATCTATGCTCCCCTTGGAATGCATTCAAGTCCTCATCATCCCCATTTTGTGGATGAGGTGGTGTAATGGTGCGCTCAACTTCACCCTTATTTTTAGGATGTCTCCTACCTCTATGCTCTAAACCACCACTATTTTCACACTCCTCCTCATCCTCCACTTCAATTGGCTCTGTGGGCTTAGGTACTGGGATGTTCTCTATTGTATGATTTCCCTTTGGTGGTGTTGGAAGTGCGAACTCACCTTCCACATACTTGTTATTCTCCATCTTTGGCTTTAGATGAAGATATACCAATGCTGCCCCTACATCTGCTACAACTAGACTTATTGTCTTAATAATCAACACCTCTAAAATGATCCTCTCAGTGTAGGTACTTCTAGGATACACATACTTCTTTCTCAATGTGTGGTAGTCACAGTCTACCTTATCTTCATTGAATACTAGTCAGCATGTGTCTATAAATCTATGAAAAAATGCTTGGAAATACCTTGCAATGAATACGTAAGGAAATTTACACCAAGGGCTCCAGAATCCATCTTTCATTGGGAAGCATGTGATGTAGAAATGCTGATATACAACAAACTGGACTTGTTTCCCTAATACTGATGGTAGGTCCTTTGGGATGTGCCACTCTTCTCAAAATTCCGCGTAGATCCTGTCATACCATTTCTCTACCCTTTTCTCTATGTCGTCTATCATCATTTCTCTGCCCTTTTCTTTACATCATCATACATAGATACTTATTGAACCTTTCATTTGGTGACTTATTCTCCATGGGGTATTCCCATACTTTTTCCTTTGGCCCTTCTGGTACTTCAATCTCCATGAATACTAGTGATAGTAGAACAACCCCAAAGCTGATCTTCCCTCCTGTGTGCACTTCATCAACTATTTGTTCTGCAATATAGCCTACAATATTGTATATTTATCCTTCTAACATCTTACACACAATGTGTAACCACATAGTATTTACTTGTGACCACCACTCTTGATCATTCAACTTTGTGACAAGGTGTGTTGATGCTTACACAACCAGATAATTCTTCAATTTGTCTATATCCATACCACATGGACCCTTCAGGTACCCCAACTCCTGTCTGATCTTTAAGATCTCATCTTTATCTGTGAGATCATTCTTCATTTCCTCACCCGTGGCCTTCAAACATGTAACTAATGAGATACTCATAGATGAGATTCTAACTCTGTGTCCTACAAAGTAGAAGAAGTCCTTGTGCACTCCACTCATGAGCTACTGATACAAGGGCTCATACTTCCTGAAATATGGAAGCTCATATAATTGGTAGACCCCAATTATCTTCAGAATCTTCTCACCTACATCATCATAAACTGGCATGTCATCCATCGTACACTTGTTCATCCTAGCAGTGAGCAAGGAATCGAGCTCCTTCTTGTTCTTTGGGGTCCTGTTATTGTATTCACTCACTTTTCTCTTTCTGATGGGTGAATCCCACTCCTGGCCAATGATGATTCCTTATGGATATTGTATTTATAAAAAATGGCTTTCAGGTGCCATCTCTTCTTCCTCGATGACCACTTTCTTCTTTCCTTTTGTCTACTACTACAGACTGCCTTCTTGGGTGCCATTTTTACCTTGCAAATCGTCTCCTCTTTAACTCTACAACTTTGCAAATCAAACCCTAGCTCGATTCAATCGTGCCCTAGGTGGAAAATTTGTGCCCTAACTCCTCTCTACCTCCTTACTTCACTCAAACCCTTCACTACTGGGGACGCAAGCTTCTTTTCACACATCTATTTATAACACTTGGTTTCACACCCTTCACACCTTAACCTGATCACTCGACTCTTCGAAATTAGCTCTTTCCTCAAATTCTCTTAGTCACAATGGTGAAAATGAATCTACATCCCATCCTTATATAATTTTTTTCAAATTTTGATGCATTTATTAATCCTTCACCTACCAAATATCCAAATTTATTGACCAAATTTGTTCCTTCTGCACTGTACATCTTCACGCCCCAGCTATAACCTTCTAGCACGGCTTCCTACCCTCTGGTCACAGACTTCTCTTCAATGCACACCCTTGCACCTGAGTACCTCATCAATGTACCTTCTCCTGGTAGTTATCATTATCTCTATTTACCTCACATTATACTATCCTTTCATCCATCTCCATCCTTGGTCACTTTTGAGAAGCAATCTTCTTTTGACTTAAAGCACACCCATAGCTACTTATTCCTTTCACCTTTCAATTCCCATAGTCTTTTACTTGGATAACTACAACCACCCCACATGAAAGGTATGTACAGTCCTCTGCACATAAAAATTCTTCACATAGTAATTAGCTTCATACGCGTAAGCGTGCTTATTACACAAGAACAACAACTAAATTGACAAAGCATAATGACAATGAAAGAAATACATTAAGGAAATATAGAAGGGAAACCTAATCTAAATGGCAATACTACCTTATTAAAAACATCAAGAAGTCTTATTTATAGTAGGGCTTCATCCTACTCCCGTTAAAGTAACTAGGTAGTCGTGTTCCATCAAGTGCTTCTAACTGGAAAGCACCTGATTCAAGTATGTAAGTGATGACATACGACCCCAACCAATGTACTTTAAACTTTCCTGGATGGCGTAAGAACTTAGAGTCATAAAGAAGTACCATTTTCCCAATCTCAAACTTCATATCCCTTATGTTTTTGTCATGCCATGCCTTCTGCCTGGCCTTTTCCTTGCTTCTGACTCCATCGTGCTATGGGTTATCACTCACCCAGTTGAATCATCTTCTTGATACACTCTTCTAAATCTTGTTCATTAGCTAGACCTCTAGCACGCGCAATGCACAAAGAAGGTAACATAAATTCTATAGGGAGAATGGATTCTGCACCAAACACTAGCTGAAATGGTGTGGCTTTGTTCAATCTTTTGTAAGTTGTTCTATATGCCCAAATAACAGACTGACACTTTTTCATCCCAATCCTTTCTTCCAACATCACAAATTTTTGTCAAATTTCTGGCTCAAAATACTTGTTGAAAGCCTTAGCAATTCCATTTTCCTGAGGATGGTAGGGTGTAGTTTTATGGTGTGCAACCATAAACTCATCTAATAGGATCCTGATTGTCTCATTCAAAAAGTGTGTACCCCTATCACTTGTCAAGCTTAAAGGACATCCATATCTTGTAAGAACATTCTCCCATAGAAACCTAGCTATTGTAGCTATTGTACAGTCCTTTGTAGGTGCTGCTTCTTCCCACTGTGTGAGATAATATGTGTAAGTAATGATATAGCACAATCCAGTCCTATGCGCGGCTGGTGAAATAGGTCCTACAAAGTCAATGGCCCATTTCTCAAATGGTTCGGCACTAGTAATTGGTCTCAAAGGCATCTCATCTCTTTGCCCTAGTTTTCCTAGGTGCTGAAAATGATCACATGCCTTACAATATTCTTTACAGTCTTTATACAATGTCTCCCACCATAATCCAGTAAGTAGGATCTTCTGGGCAGTCGCATCACCTGCATAATGGCCTCCTACAATACCACCATGAGCTTCTTCCATAATATCCTTGCGCTCATGCTCTAATACACAACGACGTAATACTTCATCTCTTCCTAACTTGTAGAGGTCACCACTGATTAACATAAATGGTGCCACACGTATAGCAAGATGTTTCTTTTCTAATGCCTTCATTCCTTCTGGTGCTATACCAGTACGTAGAAAGATATCAATGTCTTCTAATTTCCATGGCGCGTGTTGTAACCTATATAAATGTGCATCTAGGACATGGTTCTTCAATTGTCCGTGCTTCCTCTCCTGAGTTGATTCTAGATAAATGGTCTGGTCCAGAATTGCTTTTCCTTGGCTTCACCACAAATGTGAAATCAAACTCTTGAAATAAGAGTACCCATCTACATATGCACCCCTGTAAGATGGGCTTGTTTACCAAGTACTTCAATGCCATGTGATCTGTATAAAACACAAATGGTGTTGCTAACAAGTACTGTTGAAACTTGTGCAATGCATAGATCATTGACAAAGCTTCACGCTCTGTAGTTGTATAATTTTGTTTAGTAGGAGTCAGCTTCCTACTAGCAAAAAAAATTGGATGATCTACAATACCTTCTCCAGGTTGAGCTAACATAGCATGCCAATGGCCATGCCAGAAGTGTCCACATGCACATGAAATGGTTTATCCCATGAGGGAAAGCATAGAAATGGGTGCACGATAGTAAGTTTCTCTTTTAATATCTCAAATGTGCATTGTTGCAGTTCTCCCCAATAAAATGTACCTTTCCCCTTCAGTAACTCTTCCAAGGGTGCAAAATTTTTGGCATACCCTTTGATGAATTTTCTATAATATCCTGTATGACCTAAAAATCCATGCACCTCACTTTGACTGGTAGGCACTTCCAGGCCTAAAATGACTGCAACCTTAGCTGGATCAACAAGCAAACCTTCCTTGCAGATTATATGTCCTAATAGTATTCCAAATGGTGTAGCAAATATGCACTTCTTGATGTTCAAAGAGATACTCAATTGTCTACATCATTCAAACATTAAGCGTAGATTGTCGCAATGATCTTTCACAAGCCCATATACTGTCCAATCATCGAGGTAGACCTATAAGAAGTTGTGAATAAAATATTTGAATGCCTGAACAACTATGCACAAGAATACAACAGGTGCACATTTTTCAATCCAAAAGGCATCACAATATAGGAAAAACTACCCCATTCAGTAGTAAATGTTGTCTTTTCTTGATCCTCCTGAGCAATCCTAACCTGATGATACCCAGAAAACCCATCCTGTGAAGGAATATATTTCACACCCTACAACACCTTCCAGTATTTCCTCAGTGAATGGCATAAGGAATGGATCTGTTACACATGCAACATTCAACTCCCTATAGTCCACACATATTCTAATTCATCCATCCTTCTTGATACTGATCACCATTGGGCTAACCCATTTTGACTCATCAAGGGGCTTGATAATTCTAGATTTTCAACATTTTATCAATTTCTTCTTTTACCTTTTCATGCAAATTAGGATTCATTCTGTAAGGCCTCTTTCTAACTGGGCGTGCACCATCCTTAAGATTTATCTTCATTTCCCCAAGTGATTTATGCACACCTTTAAGTTCATGATACCCTCGAGGGAATAAGTCCTTGATAATCCCTGAGTAACTCAATGATCTTTTCTACCTCTGAGTCTGACCAGTAGTCTCCAATTATGGCCTCCTTAGGCTCAGCCTCCGAACCTATATTCACCTTCTTTGTTTTCATGGGTTCATGATAGGCACATGTATCCTTGTCTACACCATCCAAGACCTCGTGCACCCCTTGTGAATGTTCAATATCCAAGTTCTCAACTTCCTCATCATCCACGATGTAAACCATCTTTCCCTTCTCTTTCTCAAGGCAAGTGTTCAAGTAGTATGGAGTCCATTTCTTCTTCCTTTTCAAAACACGCTCTGGACTCTATCTCACCAAATAATTCCTGAATATGCTCTTCTACTTTTGTACTATCTCCCATAGTTAAGTGCTTGATAAGATTTTAATGCCTCTTCTATTGGAGGTTGAGAAGAAAAGTAGTCAAAGGTCTGGATCATCCCTGCAGTCAAATTTTTCCAGTTTCCAGTCTCTCAATGTAGTTCTGCATATACATACTAGGCATGTGCACATCCTTGTAGCGTAGAGTACAATCTATGCACCCAGAGTGAAGGTGGTAATGCTTCCTATCCTACTGTCCATAGAGTCTCTCACACTACTGAATGTGATGTTGAACAGGTTGATCACCATGATAAGTGTAAATCTACATAGGTGCATTGTTCCTTACAAACCTAATAGATAGGGTGATTCCAATCTCTTCCCATTCTATAAGATTATATTCTGTGGACTACCCACCAGCGCGTTGTTGTCCCACACAAGGTATATACTAACATAGCTCTTCTCTTAATTTGATCTATCCACTATGTTTCCATGGCTTTCAAAAATGCAGGAAGATCTTCTGCCCCTGTATACCAAGGTACTATGTTACATATCCGTTAAACTGAACGAAGTCCATTCCTCCATGCAACCACACTTTTTACCTCACACCCTACTAATTCATATGTACCATGAGCCCAATTTTTGCAAGCAATACTCGTAGTATCACTAATAGAATGAGAATCCTCCCACTGTAGGATGCCTTCTTTTGATGGCTCATTGACCTCTGGGTCCTGAATAGTGTGTACATAAATTCTGTTTAAGTCCTCCTCACTTAGAGGCTCAACATATGGTGTAGACTTCCCATCTGTCAAAGGTATCACAACTCTTTCCTCCTTGTTCTCAAAGATGATATACCCCTTATTGAATCTCAAGTTAGCATTATTCGCATAACACCAAGGGCATCCAAGCAAGGCTGGAAAATTGTCTGCTTCTGCAAGTGCTAATACCTCAAAATCCCCAGTGAACTTGGCCCCTTGTATGGTTATAGATGCATCTTTCAAAACTCCTATGGGAGTGGCCTTAGTCTGGTTTTCCATAAACAACACATTAGATGATGGCTGCAATGGAGGCCTCCCCATTTTTACCCATGCATCTAATGTAAGCACATTTACTTCCGCACCTATATCAATCAATATGTTGCTCAACAACCACCCATCCACAACAACATTCAGAGTAATTTCCTTGTCATAGTCAATGCTATCAGGGGGAAGATTTGCATGTAGAATCTTTTTTCCAGTCTCAAGACTTAGCGCACAAAGTTTTCCCCTTTAACCAACTTCCTAATAGTGGGATAATGTTCTCTTGGCACAACATTTTGCACACTTCTCGCAGATCATCGATATCAGTTTGGACTGTCTCTGACATTTTTTTCTGATCCTTTAAGTACTATATTTCACCTTAAATATTCCTTAACACTTCCATAGTATCCTGGTAAACCTCCTTCTGATGAGCAAGGATATGGGTACCTTGCATGCAAAACCTCCTCCTTGGTGATCATAGGCTTATGGTGTAATGCTTCTCTCACACGTGCCACTTCAGTGCATGTAGTAATCTTCACTATCAATGCCTCAGGTCCTTCTGCTATCTTGGGCATCCACTGATCTCTCTACCGCACGTTGGATTCTAACCATCCTGACACCTTTGTTTTCTTGCTTATGCTGCTTACTCAGATGCTCATATAAGTCCGGGCACTCTTCATAGCTATGGTTCTTCCCACAAAAATAACATGCAATATTCTGAGGACATTCATGCCTATAGTGGTCAGGAGATCTGCATGTATAACATGTTACATGAGGGAACTCACCTCTTCCTCCACCACGGTCATCCCATATCCATCACGATATCCATGTCCCCTTCCACGACCTCCTTCAAAACCCCTCATTCCTATCATAGCATGTTTGATTATGATCCTGATCCTGGTGCTCATTCTTACCCTTAGAATTATCTGTTACACTTGTCTATCATACCCCAATGTCTATAACATCCTGGATCTGACCAATCAACTGAACAATCCTTAGTATCATGGGTCATGGACCTGTAAATTTTGTAAAAGAAGATACATTCTTCCTTATCACGCACTGTAACAAAGGACAATGACTAGCATCATGATTCAAATGACAGATATCACAATCCAATAGTAATGAGTGTACAGATCTGTGAGGGAAACTATCCTTGGTGTGACCTTCCACTTCACAATCTGTACACCAAATTCTTGAGCGCTTTTCATGGGATGAATTTGCTGATAGCTTCTCTAACTACTTTTCCATAACTGCAATCTATGCCTCTAAGAATGGACTAATGCCAATGTCAATGCTCCCAACTACCTCAGCATGCAAAGCTGCTTCCAGTACTTCGCGTGGATCAGTGTATGTCTTATGTGACAGTGCCCTTCTAAATGGTGTAATCAATCCTCTAACAAACCATTGTGTATGTTGGATAGCGTGAATATCATAAGATATCTTAGATAGAAGTGTCTTAAAATGAGCATCATACTCACGTACACTCTCAGTAGTGCCTTGTCCTGATATATCCTTGAGCGCACTAATACTCTTCTACTCAAACTCAGGGTTATGGAACTCTTTTAAGAAAGCATCCTTAAATGCTGCATAATCCACACAAGTTTGATCAGGGTCAAACTTCCTATACCAGCTGTGTGCACGTCCCTGTAATGTAGTAGAAAATTGACTTACCTTGTGCTCAACAGCCTTGATCCCTTTAGCACGCCATAAGATTTCACACATATGCACATGTTTGGAAACATCCTCTATACCTCTATACTCTGGAAGGTGAAGAGACATCTCCATATAAATATTCTGTGGTTGCTGCGGACCTTGACCACCTGATCCAGAACCTCCTTTGTTCACTCTACCTCCAGAACCACTAGATCCACCGGAACTAGAACCACTTATACCTCCTGATCCTCCACTTGTAGTGGGAATAGGACATGTAGATGTACTCCCATGTGCTTCGAAAGTAGTACTATACTGACCCCTACAGTCTGTGAGGTAGTTCCACTTCTAGAGGTGAATCCAACATTTTGCACACTCACATTCTGTGCAGATGATGCACCTAAGAATGTTCCTCCAAATATCATTGAAGTCATCTATCCTTCCATTGATGTACTTGCTCCTTGACTTACTCCTACTCTCCTACTTCCCAAATTAGCTTTTGGTTACTTATCGTACTAGATACTGGAAAACCAAGTGCAAGGGCTAGGTCACTAGGTGGATTAAGATGTGTGCCCGTGGTCTAGGTAGTCTCTGCTGGCAGACTTCTGTGTGAGGCCGAGGGGGATCTCTGTCATGTTTTCTAAGATGGGGGAGTTCCTGATGCTCTTGCTCCACGTACCCTACGTGAGCTATAAATACTTCAAAATCCATATCTCTCCTCAACGCCATACTTTCTGCAACATAACGCCGCTTCTCTATCTCCCTCTCGTACAACTCATTAAACTTAAGCCACCTTTCCTCTCTCTGCCTCTTTGTTGCTAGGTCTGCCATCTTTCACCAAACCTGTTCCTTGCCCTCACATGTGGTGAATTTTAGTT
Source organism: Taxus chinensis (assembly GCA_019776745.2). Lineage (NCBI taxonomy): Eukaryota > Viridiplantae > Streptophyta > Pinopsida > Cupressales > Taxaceae > Taxus > Taxus chinensis. Next base: position 594,037,567 of record CM034154.1, on the reverse strand, counting down.
AGCCATCAATTTACTCTCCAGGTTAAAAGTTACCATCAAGATCTTGATCGCCAGTAGAATACCTTGCAAATATGTTCCTCTTGGATACCAAAAAACTAGAATTTAGCTACCTCCGGGCAAGAGTACATCGAAATTGAATATTACAGAATATAACTATTTAAAACACCATGAAACCATGTATCCACAACGTGATTCTAGATCAAATAAACATCATAAAGGGCCTGAAATTCATTCTTGTGTCCAGAAAAGTGTGCAATACCTCCAATTGTGTTGAGATGCATAAGCAATAAGCCACTCATATAGTTCTACTAGAAAGATGGTGAAAAATCTCTCATATAAGTTGTCATATAGATTCTGTTCTACCCAAGTGTGTGCGTTAAACTCAGATCCACTACTGAACCGTCATGTATATTCTTCCTCCAGATCGTGTATCCATTCCTCAATACTTACTAGAGTTAACCAGTACATCTTCATCGCTGAACCATCCTGAAAACAACTGAAAAGAGGTCCTCGACAACGGAACTAATGATGCAGCCTAAAATTTACTAGATAACACCCTAGACATACTGGCACATCACTCATCCTAGAATGAGCACTCACCCGAAGCACACAAAGGTACCAGGTCCCTCTTTAGGGTTGCTGTAGCAAAAATGTTGTGTTATGAAGGAAGAAACATATAGATTCATAACTAATCCATCATTCTACAATGCATGCTACAATCAGATCTATGAAAGGAACAAGCTTTAAATAGTAATCATGATTGAATCAATAACATGCACTACTCAAATACACACAGGAATGACACTTAGATTCAGCCAATATCTTCCATCTATTAATAAACACAAAATCTCCTTACAATAATTTCAATCTATACCAATGCGTGTATGGATCTGATATAGTAATTCAGTCATATGCGTATATCTCTATACCTTCATACATCCGTCACGCACATTCTCTCATATATTACCACTATGTACCTCACATCATATATATAGGGTGGGGACTTTCCCTTCACCACTTATCTATTCTAGAAATAGGCCGCATGCTATTAATAGCCATGCACTTCACAGGCATAACCACACATGTAAGTGTGCTATCTATAGGCCTCTTACAGTTAACTGAAGTGTCAATCCTATTCTTAGCTTGTCTCCATGCAAAATGCTTCTATCCGATCCTCTAAAAATAGACAATGCATGACGTTTACGTCTCTACATCATTGGTGTGTTCCATACACTATATTCTAAAAATAGGTCATCATGCTCAAAATTATCTAAGTCCTGAATGATGAACTTGCCTTCCACACGCGGGTCCTTCCTGTCCTTCCACGCCCTTGATCCTGGCCTTTCTCTCCCACGTAGACTCCTTGTGTGTTCTCTAATAAGTATTCTCTAATCAACATTATTACTGTGTTCATTTATTAGCTATATATTATTTTTGGATGGTAGGGTTAGGTGGTTTAACATTGGTTTGGTGGGAGTGGTACATGCTATGTGGCAGGAAGAGACCATTGTTTCTTTGGCTGTAGAAATGTTGGCATGGTTATATGGTGATTTTCATAGAGTGTCTTATGGTGGAGGAGAAAATTGATGTGTAGGGACTTTATTACAAGTATGAATTTTTGACCACATAACTATTGGGATTCTAATTTGGATTAGAGAGTAGTGGTAGGTGGGGGAGCCATCTATTTATGGGTGGCAGATGAAGAGGGTAAGATAGGATCATTTGGGAGAGTTGGACTGGTATCAACATCAAATTGATGAGTTACATGTTGGAGATATCACACGGAGGCCATACCGACAATACGAGGTATAGGAGGGAGATCAACAAAATATAAGGAGGATCTGGTCACCGTATTATTTAGTTGATGGTTGTACCTATACAGTAGATCAGTATTGACCAGACATGGTAGTTGGACAGTTTGGCATTGATCAAGGTATACCAACGAGTCATCATTTGTTTTCTTGGATGACACAAGAGGTAGATGTTTAGGGGGCGGTGATTTCAGAGGAAGTGGCTAGGGCCAACTTGTATGAGGTAAATGCGGTTGTATGGGAACCATTACTAGTATTTGAGGACCCATAAGTAGCACCAGAGTATGTAGAGTGGTGGGTATAAATTAGGCCAGTATGATTGACATGGCCGCAGGGAGGGATGAGGTTTGTGCATGAATGACAACAAGTGTATAGAGGGTTTCCTTAGGGAAAGAAATTAGTTGTGCACTAGCCACAACCATAGGTATAGGGGGAGGAGGAGGCAAAAAGGGAACCACCTATTATTATTTTTGGTAGTTCACCATGACAACAACAAGTAGGGAAGTCTCCAGTACAGAGTCTAGAGGGGTAGGAGATAGAGGTGATGGATTTGGATGATACTATGATGCCACTACTTACAATGCTTCCTTTACAAACAGATGGAGCAGGGCCTTAGAGTGGTAGTGGATCAGGGTAAGAGGAGATGGAGGAGGATATGGAGTGGTATGAGGAGATGGAGTATTAGGATGAGATGGAGGGGGAGTTGGCATAGGAGGAGGATATGGGGGAGCAAGAGGAGATGGAGGAGATGCCAATCTATAGACATGTATAGAGATGTTGGATTCAAAGGTATGGGTGTGAACAATGAATATATTTTTCCTATCGGTATGAGATATAATGAGGATGTGATATATTCATGGGTTTGTAGTGGTGGTGGGAGAGAGAGAGAGTCAGAGATCTCTTAGATAGAGTAGGAGTTGGATCATGTGATATGGCATCATGATAGACATTATGCAGGCATAGAGGCATACAAGGTGAGATATGGCCCATTAGACAAAGGATAAGGAGGAACTGAGACACAAAGTGGTTCACAGGATGGGGAGATAGTGGCAGCTCAAAGCACCTCATGGAGATCAGGGAAGATGGGGCCACCCAGGACAGTGTCACTGTAGCAGTATCAGGAAGTGATAACAGAGGCATGGAATTATGAGGTTATGGTCATGCATGACTAGCTAGATTATGTGGCTAGACAGAGGAAAATTCATAGGCCGAGTCAATCCACAACTTTTGGGAGAACTTCCAGTATATGAAAACCTCCTCTAGCAGGGGAGGATACATGTAGTTCAGCATAATGTCAGTATATCATATCATATGTATATTTTATTTTGTTGATGGCCAATATGGTCACAATGTTGATGTATGTATAGAGGATCGATTATTTGGATGGTCAGTGATGATCTTATTTTTGATGTATTTATAGATGATAATTTATTTGAATGGTAAGTGATGATTATATTTTTGATTTATATGTGGATGATCAATTATTTTGATGATCAAGATGTCAAATTTTTGATGTATATATGGATGATTGATGATATACGAGTTCCTGTTTTGGATGTAGATGGATATTATCTAATATATTGTTATTTTTGAGATGTCGATGATGTTTTTTAGGGTGTTTGATGATATGATTTATCATGTTGTTATGATGTGGATGCCTGATTATGATGATGGTTTATTTGATGGATCATAGTTATAGATGATGTTTTTGTTATGGTTATACAATTTATGAGTATGGATTAGTTGTGTATGATGAAATGATGTAATCATATCTTTAATGTTTGATTGATTATTATGATGAGTTAGGATGATGTGATTTTTAACTTTATTATGGATGGTGTGTGAATGTGATGATGTATATTTAAAATGTTTGACTTTTACATGTTTATGTATGTGATGGAAATTTATTTTATTTTGGTTTATTATAATGATGATGATATGGTTTGATGAGAGATGAGATTAATTTATTTGATGTTTAAAATTCATTATTATTGTGATAGCGTGAAATATGTAGATGGTTTATTTATGATGTGATGCGTTCCTTTTAGAGATGGATATGTGTAATGGTGGTATATATGATTGATGAGATAATGAATTTGTTAGATATAGAGTAGGATGGTGATCATGCATTTCGATGCATGAATATAATTTGTGTATGTTATTAATGCAATGTATGGTATTTACAATGGAAATGGGTATTGAATGTGTTTGAATTTTGTATAAATATAATCATTACTTTAATCATGTTAGAATGGTAGAGAGAAAAGGAGAGTGATAGGGAACGAATAACAATGGATGGGAATAGGGGGATGGAGAGAAATGAAGGCCTCATGATCTTACAAGGGTTACATTTCTCAGTGATTAATTGAGACCCCTAAAATTTATTTCATATCTGTGATGGTAGACAATGTGAACTTTGTTAGAAGCAGGATAGATGCTCCTTAACCATGATAGATCCAATGCAGCGTAGATAGGATCATAAGAAGTCCGAATTTAGATAGTGGCTAAGGTAGATTAGGCTGAAAATCGTGGATAAGGATACAAGGGATGGAAGAGGGTAGTGTTCCCCTAATGTGCATGTGCTAGTGTCATAGATAGCTAGCAGAAGGATGATCAGATTTACCATAGCACCCGAAACTGGTTTTCACCATGGTACTTACCCAAGGCGCCACCAAATTGGTTTTCACCATTGGACATTTTTTTTATAGAGAGCATTAGGCACTTAAGCGTAGAAGCAATGAAGATGCATGATGTTCATTTTATCATCAAGCTCATATATGTCTGGAGTAGCAAACTTATAAGAACCAGATCCAAATTTAGCAATGACAACATAGGGTCTGAGCCCAATTGGTTCTAACTTTCCCTTCTTTTTGCAATCAAAATTGGTATTGCATTGATTTTATTTAAGGACTAGGTCACCTATTTAAAATTCTTAGTCCTTGATGCACTTACTATAATGATGGTGAAGGAAATTTTGATAGGATTTGAGGTGGTCCAGGTCCGGAGGCCTTTCTCATCAAGGAGCTCAAGTTCTCTAAGGTGATGGACATGGTAGTCCTCATCATGGATATGCTTAGATATGATTAATATATCTACACAACCAATGTGCTAACCCAAACACTGACTAGTGTGAGATGATTTAGAAAGCAAATATTTGAGTGGATTAACTTTATCTATGAGCTTAGTAGTATTATTAAGCATGTAATGTCATATAGTTTTAAATCAAAAAAATAAAACAAGACATGATTTTTCCATAGGGGTGTAGTCAAGCTCATATGTAATTAATGATCATCTTAAATAATAGATGGCATGTTCCTCTCCTTGACTATAATGTTGTGTTTGAAGGGATCCCAAGGCGTGTTGCATAGCTGATATATAAACTAGAAGAGGTACTCCTAGAGTAGGAGTTACCAAAACAAGAGGATGCATCAAATATTCCTTAAGCTTATCAAAAGAGGCTTGACATTTCTCGTTCTAGTGAAATTTTATTCCCTTTTTCAATAGATGGTGGAATGGATGAAATTTTTGTACCAATTATGAGATAAATATTTTGATGGCTTAAATATTTCCCTGTAGGCTTCATAACTACTTGATATTTTTAGGTAGAGGAATTTTAATCATAGATTTAACTTTTTCTAGATCAATTTTGATTCCACATCTGGAGACAATAAAACCTAGGAGCTTTTCAGATGTGACACCGAAAACACATTTCTTGGGATTTAGATGGACTTTGTATTCTCAAATTCTTTCAAATATTTGACAGAGGACTGTAGGATGTTCCTCATGAGTTTTATATTTTCCTAGAATGTCGTCGATGTAGTCTTCAATTATATCATACATCATATCATGAAAAATGATACTCATGGCATGTTGGTAAGTAGCTCTGGCGTTCTTGAGCCCAAATGACATGAATTGATAAAAATACATGCCCCAAGGCATAATGAAAGTTATTTTATGTTGATCTTCTTCATCGATTTTGATCTGATTATTGCTAGAGAATTTGTCCATGAGGGATAACATATCATGTCGAACTGTAGATTAGATGATCATATCAATATTTGGCAATGCGTAATCATCTTTTGGGAAATCTTTATTGATGTTGTAGAAATCAATACAGATATGAATGCCCCTAGTTTTCTTACCTACTGAGATAATATTAGAGATCAATTCAAAATAATCAATAGGTCAGATGAAACCAATGTCAATCCATCTTTGTATCTATTCTTTGACAAGCAATGCCAATTTTGGATGCATTTTTCAAAGTTTTTGTTTGATTGGCTTTACATATTTACACACTATAAGATTGTGGACCATGAGAGAAGGATCCAAACTAGAAATATCTGCATAGAACCATGTGAATATATCTGATAATTATTTGAGGAGTGTGGTAAAGATGTCCTATTTTTCTGTAGAAAAAGATGCCCCGAGTTTAAGAATCTCGGGTTCTTCTTCTGTGCTGATATTGATATCACTGGTTTCCTTAATTATAGATGTTGAACCATCTTGTAAGGGTTTAGAAACTGGAAGAACTTGATCGATGAATTGATCGTTTTCAAGATTTGGGGATTCTTGGAAGAATTCTTGGTGAGGGGATATTCCTTTTCAAGGTGATAAGATAATTTGGGACGAGGGATATTAGATTAGGATAGAAGGGAAAGGAAATTCTCCTAAGCCCCAAAGTAGGTGTCAGCATTTAGACATACTTGGAAACCCTTTTTATGATCCCCAATAGGTTAATTGTCATGAGTTCCCATGAACTCAAGAATTGCTTCATAATTTTGAAATGAGTCAAGAGGAGGATGTTATAATCATTGGTCCCATTCAATGAGTTGTGGATAGGTGAGGGTGATGTCAATGGAAAGAACAACGGTGTTGGGGAAGAGATGAGTGTTGGAGAGGTCTTCGTATTGGCTATAGATGAAACTTGTATAAATATTTTCAATGGCCTCCTTAGTGGTATTGGAAGTGTCACTAAAGTCATAATGGATTCTTTCACCAAGTGGTTGGTATCCTAGTCCATGTCCATCAAGGTTGGGGATAACATTGGGGGGTTCAGGGATGCCTTGTCTGTAGTGACATAGTCCTTGTCTAGAGTATCCCATCTGGGTCATTAGCCTTATAGGAAAGAGATACTTATTATCATAACAAGAAGAAGGTATAGAATCGTCAATAATCCATGAGGAATAATATGTCTTGAGGTACTGATGAGAAAGATACCTAAAATAAATAAAATTGGATGACCAAAACATGTATCTTTTCCATTTGTTTAGACAGACATCGGGCCTTCTGAGCCATTTGAGTGATGGCAGTAGATGGTCAATATTGAATGTTTGGTATTTTCCACACCCTGTCACTTTTAGTCTAAGTGGTAGAGTGGAGTAGATATGGGTGGAGTAAGAAAAAGAGGAGTGGATGAGGAGGAGGCATCATGGAATGAGGGTGGAAGACTATCTGGTTAGACATATGAAGTGGCAGATGATGGTGGGGATGTTACTATTGTAGGTTCAATAATAGGGCACTAGGGTTCCCGATAGCTTTAAGCTTCTAATGCTTGGAAATACTAGAAAGACTGAGGGTCACCATGAATAGTAATTTCTATACTGACATGTTCAAATTTAAGACATTGATGGAGTGTGGATGGTACAAGATTCATCTCATGAATCTAGGTTCGACCAAGTAAGACGTTATGCGGAAATTGTATATCGAGAATGTGGATGAGGCTGGGAAGCATGAAATGCATGACGTTGATAGGAAAATATATGTTGCTAGCTGATTTATGCTCTGTGTTATCATATGCTTTAATAGTGATTATATCTTGCTTGAAATCCAAGTCGTTTTACCCTAATCGATGAATGAGTTTCAAGGTACATAGATTTAGAGCCAATCCATTTTCTATTAGCACTCTTTTTACACAAACGTTGTCAATGTGGACTTCAATATAAAGGATAAGATTTTGGGTAGGGATGTGTGGTGGAAAGTATTTTTGGGTGAAGGTAAGTGGGAGCATTGGATACAGATAGAGATGGGAAATAAGGGCCTAAAATTATGTAGGATTAATATTAGTGGGGACACATGTCTCTTGGAGGGCACGATATAAAATGTATTTATGGACAGATGAAGTCTTGAGATGGTCCATGATGGATATTTTGTGGGATTCCTCTCAAGTTGCTCGATGATATTATATTATGATTGTCAGCGTTGGATTGGAGGATGATGGAGTGGCTCCTTAAACAACCACATGGTTCCTACGGGTAGTGACAACACACTGAGGGTTATGCGAAGGGCCCTTTACTTAAAAGGTGGCTACCTGATACGAAGAATGGTGGATATGACCAACAAGTGATGTATAAGGAGGGGGTACATGATGATAATTGATGTGATTAGAGTGATGAACAATGATTCAGGTTTAATTCCAAAATTTTGTTTTCCTTGGTTAGAGGCATTGTTCTATCCATGGTTAGGAAGGGGATTTTGATATATCCCGATCTTTTGGTTTTGGAAAGAAGTGAAAGAATTATCCTCTATTTAGATTTTTCCTTGGTCGATAAGGTATTGAATGTAATTATTTAATTTCATACATTGATGTTTGGTACAACCTCTGATTTTATGGAACTTGCAATATTCATTTTCTTTAAACCATGAAGGTTTGGCTTGGGATTCATTGATGGATTGACTTTGAGGAAAAAACCATGTTATCAGTAATTAACTTATCAAGGATTGCTTCCATAGATTCACCCAAAGGGGTGTATGTTCATCACCTCATATCTTGGGTAGTATGGGTTTTTCCTTTAGGGACAGATATGGCAGTTGCAGTATGGATGTGTTAGATATTTTTGGTATTTATTACTCCGTCATTGACAACATTATTATTCTTATTAAAGTATTTAGGTTTTTCATATGTAAAAGATTGGCTGGATTGGTTGTGATTGTCAAGGGAATATATTTTAATAAGGCCTTTTGCGAAAAGGTATTTCTCAATTTGCATTCCCTTTTCAATGATTTCATCAAATGTATTTACACAATGGACATGCAGATGAAAAGCTAATTCCTGATTAAGGTTAGATAGGAAGATGGTGACTATTTGTTTCTCAGGTATGTGTTATTAAATGTGGATAGAAATGGCTCATCATCGTTGTAGGAAGGACAAGAAACTTTCATCGTTTCATTGTTTGGTATTACACAAATCAATCATTGTGACATCATGCTCTACATTTTAGGAAAAGTGATTTACAATTTTTTTTGATAAGTCAATGAAAATTGTAACAGAGCCTTTGGGAAAACCGAGGAACCATTCTAAGGTGGGACCACCTAGAATTCTAGAGAACAACCTTAGAAAATAGGAGTCATTGTAAGCTACCTCTTGACAAAGCATATAGAACTCCTTAATTTTCTCATGGGGATATTTCTTTCCCTCATATTTTTCAAATTTAGGTGGCTTGAAATATGGGGGAAAAGGGACCCATAATATATCATGGTCAAAAGGATAAGGAAAAAGTTCTTCAAATTTTTATTGATGCCCTTGAGTGCAAAGTTACAACCCTTGAAGTGTTTCTTTTATAGAATTCACTTCTTTCTCCAAGGTTGGTTCCAGAGGATTGAGAGGTGGTGGATTAAATTTGGAATGAGAATGTTAGGAACCATGATCATTCGATGGTTGAGGGCCAATATGAGAGGTAAGTTAGGTGATCTAGTTGTTGATTTACTACAATTGGGATAATATAACTTCTTTGGATATATTAGTAGTGTTCTCTCTGTCATCCCATCCATGTACGATGCAACAGTGATCTAGATTAGGATGATGTGTGGAAGGTGGTATTTGGCCAATATTATCATTGTCATCTAGGAGAATACTGTGGAGTTGGTCATGAGTATAATCAGAAGGAAGTTTTGCCCCCATGTGATATAGTTAGAGCAAGAGGGAATCCTTATTATTTTCAACAAAGCAGTTTTAACATTTCTCTTCTTCTTCCTTCTTTAAAGTAATTACTAGAGTCATTGCCACTACTAGTGCTAACCATGGTCTCCATTTCTTCTCCTTTAGGTCAATTTTCTTTGTTATTGGCATCATAAGATTTGTGGTTGAAGAGATCATTTTATATGTTGTGGTTTATGTTTTCATTGTCATTTCCAAATTGGGATCAGGTTCTTATTCACCTAGGTTGTATTATATTGTTATGTTGGCGAGATTTGGGAGATGAAAGTGTCTTTAAGTGAAGGATATGTGGATGAAGAGGAAGATTAAGATTCCTTTAATGAACTTGACGTATAACCATAATAATCTAGTGTCCCTTATAGGATGGAAGAAACTCAAGGAGATAATGGAAGAAGGATGTTCCTCGTTAGTATAGGGATTAGGATGTGCCTTGTTACAAGGGATTAGAAGAATATGATAGGCGATGAGGATATTTTTTCTATTAGCAAGATGTTGATTAATAATATTAAGTTGATCATATCAAAAGGGGATCACAAAAGGGATGTTTAGGATGTGTATGATGATATCAGGTTATGACAAGTTTTTAAGATGGGAGGATTATGTGAATGGTATGGATTTCAAAGTCTTATAGGCCTAGATTGATTAGGATGCCAATAGGAAATGTCAAAACGTTTTAGTAGGATACGTATTATGTGGTTTATGATAATGTGTTTTGTTTTAAAAGTGGAAAAAGGTGTGGTTGTGGTTAGTGAAGGATGAATGAATGTGGGATTATGAATTTTATTTAATGAGATGGGAGTTTTGCTTTTTTTTAATCAAAATTTTTTGGCGTTTTGTTTTTGTATTAATGTAAGAGGTTTAATAAGAAAATATTTAATGTATGTCTAAGGCCTATGTTGATAAAAATTTGATTTATTAGTTAAAAAATGGGTTTAATGTTAAGGGAATAATTTATGGTAGAAATTTGGATGGTATATAGAGAAAATGATAATTTGAGTGAGTGCAATTAATGGTATGTTATGGGGGGATTATGATTTTTTTTTTGAAAAATCGGGGTCAAAAGATTATGGTCAAAAATTGATGGGTGATAGATATATGGTTTATTTATGAGGATTGGTGTGAGGCTTATTTCATTGGTTTCAACAAAACACCCAAACAAGTACACTCATGCATGCACAATCCTAACTAGTCAAGTGGGTGTGCAACACAAGTTATAACCCACTTTTAATACCACACACAATAGTGGCACTCACTGAGCTAGCCCACATTTACGTCGATGTGTGATCAACTAGTGAGAAATATTCTATGGTTACTTCCCCTACATTATAGCTTGATTACGGCCAAAGGATACCTATGATAGGATAAACAAGCTCTCTAAGGGTGTCCCCTATATACCTTGTGGTACGTGGGGCCCAATTCTATGTTGCAAGGATGTTTTCTAAGGTCTAGAAATCAGTATGTGGAAACCCCTCACTTCACGTCATGCTTAAAAAATGTAGAGTCTTATCCAATAAAGATAACTCTCTAAGAATTTATATACCCCACTCAGAACACTAGGTGTGTCTACGTGCGTGGAGGTGAAGTCCATTGTCATGAGACCCCTAGGTTTATGGTAAGTGCATGGATATCACTTGCATGTCACACTACCTACAAAAATAGGGAATGAAGGCTAACCAATTTTTATCCTCAAGATCCTCCTAAGACGTGAGAGGAGAGCATACATGGGTTTTCCTTTGGGTTTAAATAAACAAAAACACAAAGTACAAAAAGGAAAACACATAAATTTAATCAAAAATAAGTTATTCGAATGGGGGTATTTGACAAATGAACCTGTAAGTCAAAAAGATTAGTAGTTTTAATGAGAACCCCAATATTCTTAGACCGTTCAGGCTACAAAACAAGGGTTAATAGTTTAGATATAATTGGTATTCTGAAACCACAAATGTTAGATTAAGTGTAAAATGAATACCAAATCCGATAGATTTTCCCCCTTGTTTCTGTAATTTCTCTGAAAATAAATAATGTTAGTCTTTAGAAAACATGGAAAAAAATCAAAATATATAAGTTGTTAATTAGTATGAAGCCAAAATATACTATTCTGGTGCATGCACTACTACATGTTAAATGAGCTAAAATAGGCTATGAATGTGCTACAACATGATATAAGCGTTGAAGTATGAAAACTTGCACATATAGTGTTAGGGATTAAACATGCTATTTCAAAAACTATATGCTCTAAATGTTTATAAATGCGTAGATAATCAGGATGAGCACACCAAACCATGCAAAGACATAATATCAATATAAACACACTACAACAGGAGATACACATGCTAATAGTATTATAAATGCAACAAATGTTGATAATTTGACAAACACACTAAACCCTGTAAAAATAGAGTGTCAGGGATAGACATGCTAAAATAGGAGGTAAGAGTGCCAAAGTATGATAAATGTGTTGATACTATTCTAGTGGCTACAAACCTGCACAGATAGAGTATTAGAAGAAAAACGTGCTGATACAGGGTACAAATGCGATGTAATCACACAAACGTGCTGAAAATTTTTCCTGCACAAATAAAGCCAAAATTTGATAGGTAAATGCATTGCTATAAGTGATGAGTGCGTTATTTTTAGGGCGTATGCACTGATAAAACACAGGGACACAAAAAATCAAAATTTTGAGCTTAAATTTCACTGAAAAATTCAAAAATTTTGGGAATTTGTTCTTGGTCCATAATGTGAACAATTCCAATGATAAATTAGGGGGGTAAGCCCCATGGTGGGCACCAAAATGTAGATGAAAGTATTATGTTAGCATACAAAAATGAGATGATTATGAAACCAAACCAATTACAAAATATAACACAGCTAATCAACTACCTCTGATTGAGCAAGATGAATAGAAGAAGAAAGCAATTTACCTGTACTTACCTACAAGTAGAATTCTCCTCCTTTGATGCTTTGGATTTTCTCCTTTGATTTTATTTATTGAATGGATACAAAGATGCTTTAGATCTTGGAAAAATTCCAGAAGAACCTCCCCTTGATTAATTTCTTGATTGAGATTGATAGATTGCTATGAAGATTGCTTGGAATGGCTTGAAGAATTGGGCAACATTTACTTACAAATTTCTAAGGTTACTTGCCATGGAGGGTGGAACCTATATTTATAGTTGGAAGAGGTAGAAATACAATGGCTAAGATCTTTCCATGGTGGATTAAATCAATGGTTGAGAATGGATGAGTGGAGAGGATTGTAGAAAATTCTAGATTTCATGAGAATTCTCCATTGAATTAAAAATTCAATGGAATAGTGTATTTTTTTGAATTTTGAAAAGGGAGGGAAGAGATGGAGAGGATTCTAAAATTAGAAGCCTCTATATTTAGAGGGTAATTTAATTTATGATTAGGTGAGATTAATTACACTTATTGAGGGTGATTAGATGGAAAGGCTAGGCATAGGATAGGTATAGGGTAGGTGGTAGGTGGGTGAGTATTTTTAAATTTGTGGAAATTAGTTAATGAGGGTTATTTAGTGTAATAAGTGAAATATTAATGATGTATTAATATTTCTAAGGGTATGAATGGGGCTAATGTAATATAAAATAATTGAAGCATGGTTATATATATGATATAATAAGTAATTAAATTTATAATTAATTATTATAAGGTCGATGGTGGGGATGAATGGATATTATATGAAAGGTGAATTATTTGTTAGATGGCCATGTCAACATTTTACATGTCTACAGTGGCCATGCTTTTCCCCACTCGGGACATATTTTGTTTTCCATTTTTCCTTCATGGCCATACTTTCCCTTCAGGCATATTATTTCGGCACTCCCTTTTTCATTTGCCTGTTGGGCCACATTTGTGTCCCCTTTGGGTACCATAATTTTCATCCTCATCCTTTGTGGACGCATACATTTTTACTCGATTCCTCGTATATGAAGGATTTCACATAATTTTCACATATAGTTGTGCATATTTTGATGACTTTCCTATGACCTGTTGGTCATCACATCTTACATCCATACTGCAGTGATCTTCACCCACTCACTGTTCCATATAACGTTGTATCATGTCTCCATTGAGACCAGCAATTGTCCCCTAACGATGTGATATTGGAGTCACCCGCCATATTTTTCATTATTATTATGAGCCTTTTTACCTGGAGCATCTTTCCTTTGTAGTTATTTCACCCATATTTTCTTCACCCACCCATCCTTCATCAACTATATTTTTTTAAATACGTCTTTCATTTCCCTTGGCATCATCGATCCCCCATTTGAGGGGGTGATCATTATATACCTTTCATCAATCATCATCCAAATCTAAAAACTTTTGTTTTGCATCTTGCTGTCGCAAACTACTTAACAAAAAGGGGAAAAATGTAGACACCTAAAATGGGTATCCATACCTTGATTTCCCGCGTGCACATAATTAATTTTAAATTAGCCTATCCTCCTTAATTTAATTAAATTCTCATCCAAGTCCTATTAATTAATTAAGTTACATTAATTAATTTATCAATCCATTAATATCTTACATTCTCGATTATCCAATCCATATTAATCTTCATTCCTATTAATTAATTAATCCCTATCAATTAATTAATACCCTTTATCTTGCCAACCTTCTATTTAGGATGTTTTAATCCTAAATCCACCCCCTTGATATTCTAATCTTTTCTCCTATCTATTTTATGCCCTAACCATGCATATCTCATACGCTTCCTACCTATATGCTTTAAATCATTTGACCAAGTCTTAAAAAGCCAAAATCACAAAATTTAGTCCCATTGGGGAATTTTTCCTTGCAGTTGGTGGTGAGCTAGCCTAGTCACCATCGAACCTATTAATCTATTATTATCTTTCCAAAGCAGGAGAGAAAATAATATGCATGTGAAAATCTGAGCTCTCTTGTGACTTGTGAACTCTACTTCTCATTCCTAAACATCTTTATAACATTTAGAGATCTCCCAAACATCCCTTTTGCATGCTCGCATCACTCACAATTATCCTTTGTGAGATTTTCCATCATAACTATTTTGATTTTGAAACACATATCATATCATCATATGATTTTTGTTCCTAACCTTTGTTAGGTACATAACAACTCCTGCAACATCCAAGGAACACTCAACAGCCTTCTCCTACACCCCTTTTCCCTGTAGATTATCATATTTATCCCCTTATCCTCAACTTCATACTTATATGATACAGTCTTTGTCAATCCCTCATGATCACTATCGACCAAGGCCTTGTTCATCAAATAATCCATCCCCATCCATCCTTTTCTATTCTTATTTCCTCTTCTATCTTTGGATACCTTTTTCAGACCATCTTACAACACTTATAAACCTTTATACACTTTCAAGTTGTATTCAGACCTTGTAAGTCTGTATATTTTATCTACTGGTTTAGATCCATCCTCCCAGGTCATTTTTGACCTATCTCTGCACAATCTGAGTTGTCGTCAACCTAGACCAGGTAACACTTAATTTACATTTATTGCAATCTAATCAGCTTTAGATCAATTCCTTTCATTTTCTCTGATTCAGTAACACTTTATTTCTACAAGCTTTTACTTTCGTATATTTTATTTTGCTTTATCTAAATAATAGGGGTTGACATCTAAGAAAGGAAGCCAAAATATTCTTGGATCTGACATTATCTGGGCAAGCCCACATAAATCTATCTAGTCAATATCATTTTCAATATTATTTACAGACTTCATCTAATTTGTAGCAGTAGGAATCCAACATCTCTCTTGTGCCCATATCACATCGCATCCGAGGTAACATAAACCCTCCAACATTTTTGATTTTTCTAGTTTCTTTAGTAGCTAGTGCATTAACTTCATTAGGAACAATAAAATTGATAAACACAATTACCCTATGTAAAAAACATTACAATTAAAGCAATATCCATCTAACTTGCTTACATATCTTTTAGTGTTTGATTGTCCATTATTACAATACTTTGCAAGATGTTCCTTTTCATGAAAAAGGTAACATTCTATACCATATCTTTGACCAACCTTTTTATTCTTCTTTCCTTAACAATATTTTTCATTAGCTCCTTCACAATGATGCCTATGAACTTTTCCAATGCAGACATCCTTATTCTCAAACTTAGGACTACACATACTAGCTTTATGTCCATAAACATCACCCTTATAGTAGTTACCATGAAAAAATTCACACATATATGCATTAATTTGTCTGGTAGATGATCTTTCATGAGATGGAAGCTTTGAATTCTATTCCATGCTTGGTTATTTTCTATTATTAGATCCTTAACTTGATTCTTCCTCATTTTTATTTGCTATGAATGAACCCTATTTTAATCCTAGACATGTTTCTAATGCCATATGCTTTTAATTTTCCTAACATATTGTACAAATTATATGAACTTTCATGAAAAAGATGATACCTTGCTTGTCATGGTAGTTAAATATTTCTTCAATTCTTCTTTCTCAACCTCATGTTCGACACACTCTTCTCTCTTGATCTTCAACTCAGCTAGAGCCTCCTAAAGTTGATTCTTTAAAACCTTTATTATTTCCTCATGAGATACACACAATGTGTTCAAATTCTCTTTGTAAAAAACTACTTCCCACCTTAAAGATCCCCCATTTTTGTCACCAAATATCTCCCTCTAGAATGTTAGGCTGCCCTCTAAGGGACCACTTTGATACCAATTGTTGGAAGTGACAATGACTGGGGGTGAATCAGTCACTAATAAAACCTTTACCTTATAATTTATACTTCAAACAACAAACATACACCCTCATAGAACACATATATCAATGCTTGATCAAAATAAAATATAGTTCACCATAAAACATACTCAAAGAAAAGATTCATGCATACATGCCAATAAGAACACAAGATAAAATAAAAATATTTATTTATTGATATTCAAATAAGATCACAAGAAATGATGCCCTTCAGTAATAAAACAACAAGACATAATCAAGTGATATCAATGCAATCAACTATGCCTCTTGAATACATAAGAGTATATTACTCTTTTGTAAAAGACTTCAACTGTTAATCAGACATGCAAATACTTTAGAAAACTGGTAATGAAATCAACATACTCTAAAATTGACAATCAACACATGGCACTAACTCTTACCTCCTTCATCAACTTGCTGTCAGGGAAGCGTCACCATCATTTTCTTTGCTCAAATTCACTGTAAGAAAACACCCGCCAACTACTAACATTTAATGTAAATTTTAGGGTTTTTTGGCTAGGACCAAGGAGTTTTTCTTTGCAACAATATTTCTTCAAAAGAAGATAAAAGGTTTTCCAAAGGTTCACTACATTGTACCCAAAACATCACTTTATAGCCAATCCTTCATTAAAATTAAAAATATTTCAGTTTCCCTCATTTATCTCGATCACACCATCCCACAAAAAATAGCATTATAATCACTAGAATATTAAAAATTTACCCATGTAGGTCAGCCATGCCAAAAACCTTCATCCATGCTCCAAAAAATCCTCAAAACCCCACTAATAGAATGAGAAAAATCCCCTCGTTCCAAAAATATTTTTATTCAAGCTCTAAAAATCCACAAATGAGTAATATGACATTTAAACATCATCCATGGTTACAATTTACTTGAACCAATTATATTATTTCATTTAATGGGCCCGATGGCTCATTTCCTTCTTAAAATAGTTGTTTCCAACAACCTAAATCTACTTTTGTGCCTCAAGAACCCTCAAGACGAACTCAACTATGGCATATAACAACTTAATGGAAATAAAAAACATTTATAATACTTATAAGCAAGTTATACCTCTTGAAACATCCACTGGTTCAAACCACAACAATGTTTTCCTTTAAAAAAACAAGATGAAAAAAACATAGTTTTACAAATGCAACTAGTTAACACCCTTCCTAAAAATTTAAATACCTAAAAATTAATTAAATGGATGAAAAATACATCACTCTTCACTTTCCATGTGATATAGAGCATCACCCAATCCATTTCATGCACTAACCAAATGAATCTCATAGAAAAACAAGTTATATCCAAAAAGTAAGATAATTCATTGTTCAAAAATTTACTTGGAAACCTTAGAAAATCAATTAATCATGACACAAATTTACCATTGGAAATATCTCTGAATTACCTTTCCAAAACATATTGAAAATCCTTCCAAATCCTAGTGGAAGGCCTTTAACCAAGTTGATCTCTGCAAACTACTTGAAACTGCCCCAAAACTCTCATTTGACTAATCAACGCAAATGAAGCATATTTGACCATTTAACAACACAAAAATGACATAAAAAACATCATGGGAATTAATAAAAAACTCACATACATCACATAATGATCATTTATTTTTCAACACCTTTGGACAACCTTGTCCCAAAGTGAACTTAAAAAATTTACCTAATTGAGTGGGGTCCACTCATTATCACAACCTATATCACACCTTTCTAGAAAATTGGAGGATTTATCTACATTATCCAATCATAATCCATGTACTATTAATAATTTATGGCTACTTAGAAGCATTTTATCTCAAATCCCTTTTCAGTTAGTGTTCAAACTCATAAAACGTTGTTTACAATATTAACATGCATTCATAAAAATGTGAAACTGAAATGACATATTTATTTTTGTGAAACATTATAGAATAGATTTATAAACATCCTTGAAATCCACAAGTTCCTATTAAAATCACATAATTTAGGGTGAGCATCAGAAGACCCAATTCGAGCTGGAAATGACCTTGTTCATGACCCTGTTTCACCAAAACTTACCTAACATGCAAAATAATCATCATGGTAACCTAAATTGTTTCCAGAAACACCATGAAACACCCTACATACATATACAATAATCAAAATGTCACGAAAAAAAAATCCATATTTATAAACATTGAGAATTACATAGCTAGCCCTTAGTGTTTTGCATTGTAATGGCTAGGATCAACTAAAATAACACTATAAATCATCATAGAAACACTCAAAAAGGTCCTAACATACTTTTTAAATGATGAATAAAATAACTACATGAATCAATGATCTTATATATTTCCATAACTCAACCTCGTGCATCCTAACAGCCATACCTGGTCCAAATGAGCACCTGAAACATAGTCACCAACCTGTGTCTACACCCTAAAGCTCATACAAGAGACAAATAACTCCCAAATAATGCTCTCCATCATGCCAACATGTTTCTCAAGTCATCAAGAATCCCATACCACTAAGTACAGTCACCTAAGCTAGCTAGATCACCTGATTAGGTTTGCTAGAATAATCAACTATGACTAAATCAACATGTGCACCTGAGAACATACCTAAAACACTGTAACATCATCATACTAAGCCACTTATGACACTTCACCATCATACACTTTTTAATTAATGGGGTTTTTCATCAATGACAAAACCTATACAACAACATGCCAGTACAAAACCCTAAATAACAGGTATATAAAGAATAACTTAGCCGATTAACTCTTAATTGAGAAGTGATAAGGACCGGGAAAACTACTAAATAGGATGTGAAAAGTTTCTTCAATGATCAGGATAAATTATCAAATAAAGGAATAAGGTTAGACATGTGTACCCATAACTAGATAGGGGTACCTATGACTATGTAGATGATTTGAATTTGATTTTTACATTATCGCAAAAGTGTCACAAATATTCCCTATTGATCACCTATGTGTGGCTCTTTGATCATTGAGGGTACATATAACATATAAAATAGATATCACTTGCAAAACCAAAAATAGCACATCAAATCCAAATCATAAAGATGCAATATGGGGAGTCAGACTGACCTAGACGATCACCCCAAGAGTGAACTTACGACCGAGCGCTACACTACATTTCAGAATCCATGTATTTCTTGTGAGTTTGTGTAATAATTGTGCCCTAGGATGCCCTTGTGTAAGTGCACTTGATATAAGGTTGTAGCTATATGTAGTAATGTGTGCATGGAAAAATGAGACTGCCCTTCCTATGCAGTGTATGCAGTCCCTTGTCCCTTGATTGAATGCCAAATGGATTATTTGAATTTCTTTATATGCCTTTTGAGTGCAAGATTAGGTGATAGAAATAATGCTTAGAGATTGGGTTCTTTATTTTGAAGACATGAATATGTATTTATATGGTTCCCTTGTTTGAATTTTGTAACTAAAAAATTATAGGCCGACCCATAAGTGAAAAATATGCCCAAAAGATAAAAGAGACCCAAAAGAAGCGAGTAAGGTGGAAATGGGTCAGGGGTGCCTAGACACTCTTATCCTATTTAGGTGTTGGTTTTTAGCCATAAGAGCTAAATAAGTAAAATACTAATTGGGATATAGGGTGTGCAAGACAAAATAGAAAATAAGAAACACACAAAAGAGGCCAAGGACAGTCGTTAATTACTAGTTTTCTTGCTTAGGTATCATATGAATGATAATATGTATTTAGGACCCCTAAATGTACCCAAGTGTGTGATTTAGTGTCTATAACATGCATAGATTGATACACAATTACATGTTCTAGTCTAATCCATTCCAAGTGAAGTTTATCATTTGGGGGCATCTCCCACTATATATATTTTATTTTATTTCATTTAAGTTATTTCCACTTCTTCGTTATTATGTGTTACTTTTTAATATGTATATGCTATATTTTAGACTATTATGACTAATATGTGCCTTAGGAAATGTTAATATATATTTCTCTATGTAAATTTTCACTACTATTTACTATACTGGATAGTTAGATTTCTTTCTTACAGTTTGATTACTTGACTACTTGTTGTATGTAAACCAAGTGTTTTGTTTATCATGTGACACTATGGGTGTCCTATTTTTTTTTGTTTTATTCCTCTCTTTTATACACACACTTACTTATTTCTATCAATCTATGTGCCTCTATTGTGATTATCTTCTAACATCGTTTGTGTCCCATATTTTTGGCTCTATGCCTTGATATGACTCTTTTACACACTATTATTTACTTTATCTTGATTGAATACTTATTTTCCTCTATGATTTATAATTTAACACATGAATAATATTGCTACTCTTTCTTATTGCATGTTGCATATTGTTTTCTTTATGGGTGAGGCTCTCCACCATGTATAACCCTCTTATAGGAAAATAATCCTAACAGTGGCTACCAATACAATTTTACACGTGATCCTATATATATTATTAGAATTATTTTACATGGTTGCAAGTAATTTATTTTTATCCACGTAATCAAAATAGTTATCACATGTTCTTTAAAGGATGGGACATTCATCGAGATATATTCTACATGTATAGATGGTGCAAGAATATTATATGATGTATGCATAGGTTTCTACAAAGGTAAATATCCTCAGAAACAATTATAAATGAAAAAGTGAAAAAAATCACATTGATGTAGAACTATACAATTAGGTCAAGACCGTACTACAATGTAGACCTTGACTAGATGTTCTTGACCTGGGGAAAATTATCAAAAAAATACTACAATTATAGATTCTTAAACTCATTTATAGAATTATGGTAAAAATTTATACATAGATGTTAAATTTAGAAAAAAATACAAGGGTCATGTGGGTAAGTGCATGGAAATAGGGGGCCAAAAGGTGGTCTTAAGTGGACACTTTTTTCTCAAAAATAAAAAACTTCAACTTGTATGAGTTATTAGAGATAGTTACACTCAAATTTTGAAGATGTTATAAGAACATGAATTGTAGCATTTCGAGTCTAGTTTCTAAAAAAATAATTTATTTTTTAAAAATGGTTGAGTGTAAGTGGGTTAAAAATATAAAATGTCAATAGGTGCTCCTATTTTTGTAAATAAAAAATATAGTAGACAGTTGATTGTGCACCCCCCACCCCCAAATTTTGAGCACTATTTAGTATTTTTGAAAAAACTTCAGTAGAAAGATAGATATGAAAATTTAGTTTGTGATGTAATTTTTAAAATATTTTTTAATAAGTATATATTTTTTAGAAGATTTTTCGAGTTCAAATATTTTGAAAATAAAAAATAATGGATAGATGACTGTGCCCCCCTAACTGCCTCAAAAATATTGAAACTTAGATTTTTTTTAATATATATAGAGTTAGTCCTAGTTTGTGACTGTATAATTTTTTTTCAATTTAGAGACGTGAAACAAAATATACATGACAAAATATAAGCGTTTACAATCACTAAAAATAGAGTTATAAAATATATAGTTTAAAATAAATATAAATAGAAACCTTAGAATAGTAAGAAAAAAATATATATTTAGAAATAGGATAGTTTTATTAATGTTGTAAGAATTTTTTAAAGAAAAATAAAAATATTTTTTTTTAGGATTTGTTATGGTGAAAGATGAGATTTTTCATATTTTGTCAAAAACACATATGTTGTTGTGTTGTTATAGGTCCAAGGCGCAGGTTTGGCAAACCAAAACAATTATAAGCCTGTAAAATATTGGTTTGGGTACATAATTAAGGGAATTCATATGCATTAAAACGTGTACGCGCTATACTGCATACACATTCCTTAGAGTTTAAAAATTATTTGTGTTTGTGGCAGACTTATATGTATAAAAATAAATATATGTACAAGCATAAGTTTTTTATTTATTATTAAGCTTATAGTTTATTATTTCTTATACTTTAAATATATTTTTGTAAATATAAGAAATTAGGGTCACTCTGCACCTTATGGAACTAGTCTCACAGCTCCATGAGTCATGATTTAGGAGATAATTTTTTTTAATCTAATATGGTCATTACATAGGTAATTTTCGAGATTTCAGCATTCAGCCTAAGTTTTTAACTTGTTTAAATGCTAAAATTGATGCCTATTTTGGGAAATAATATAGTCATTATTTAGGTATTGAGGCCTTTTGGATTGTTTACTGCCATTTGTAGGAGTATTAGATGTGTCAAAATTATATTTTACAAACCTCACAACTCTCAAAGGAAACAAAAACTACTCAAAGATATGCACTCATGAAATGCTTTATAATTTACATTACAAATAAAAACACATGTACATGTTTTTATTCATTTGAAAATCCTTGATAACATCTATAAATGTTACTCCCCATTATTGGGGTTATTACAAAAATCAACAAAAACCCTAAAGCATTTATAATGGTGTTTCTTCATAATCCTTGAAAAGTTTCACTTGTTCCATGTGACTCAACTTATCTCTCTACTCCTTGTCACTCTATCCATTAAAATGGTATACTTGAATCACTTCATGTACACATTGTGCTCTTTCACTTTTGTAATCAATACACATTATACAATTTAACTATTGCACAAAATCATTCATGAAATCCCTACGTAATCATCACTATCACCAAATGTTTGTGTTGTAGTTTCATTTCTCCATTTCACCATCCTTGTGTGTGCCCATATACTTAACTAATATTGTAAAAATCATGTAAGAAATTCAATTCCCCCATGATACTTTTGCATCAAAAATTGTATCTTCAATTTCAATCGAATTGACTAATTAATTCATGCATATATTTATTAATTAATCCTAGATGAAGTAAAAATCAAATCATACAGTTCCAATGAACTTCACATGGCTCAATTTAATCAACATTTCTTATATTATTAAAAAATTTAAGTAACTATGTAATGCATGATATAATTAGGGGGTACTTCTAAGTCCAAATTCATTGTTGTGATGTAAAAAACTAGCATGAAAAATTAAAAATATTAAGCATGAAAACTAATCCACAAATTGAAAATTAGGCTTCCCAGTCAATGTACGTCCTTCCTCAAGCCCACCTACCTTCATTTCAACCATCACATCTTATTAGAGACAATTCCTAAGGTTTTCAAGTTTATTTTAGCGTTCAGGGATGATTACCTAAGGTGATGAATCTATTATGTAAGATTCAGTAAAAGAAAAATTCATTTGGACACCCAAAAAGAGAAATCATGGGATCACACTATGACAATGAACATATCAAGTTGTCGATGTGTACAAAAGACAGTCACTTGTACAACTATTGCAATTAAGAGAATCGCGAGGTTTTTGAAGGATTTGAAACATCAAGGACCTCATTGAAATTCAAGTCATCAATGGAATGATCATCATGAGAATGATGAGAAATGATAACCATGAGTGGTGACGACAGTTATCTCAGGCTAAAAAAATGGTGCATATCTCTTGAGAGTTTTTGTAAACACTTAATCAATTATTGACAATTTGCTCACATATTGTAATTCAAGGAGTAGATTTCGCATTGCTTTAATGCATTTGAAGGTAAAGAACATGGATCTCACCCTCAAAAGTTCCATCAAGTATCATTTAGGGATCAATCATTCCATTTGGAGGAAGAAACCTATTTCCATGAGGATAAATAGAGTAAAGAGGTGTCCCAGATACTATAAGCATGTTTCCACTCAGATGACATCTTGGTTAGCGAAGTGAATTGTGAAGCTAAAAATATTTATGTCACTTAATTCATTACTTGAGGTGTTAGAAATATGCTTTCAACTCATGGTAACTAATTTTTTACCACTTTTTTCATGATGAATGGACCCATGATGACCTATTCGAGGTATAATTCCTCCTTGTCCTTTTTTCTAATAGCTAGAGGATAAGGGGACACAGAAATGTGCCCCCTTGTGGAGGAGAAGTTTTCTCACTACAAAAATATCTTATCTAGTGTTAGGAAGGTGTTTTATGCTACAATAATTGTCCATTGATGTCAAAGGAAATTGAAGGATATAATAGATTGATTATATTCATTGATGTGAAAAGATATTGTGTAGTATTTAATAGCGTAGAGAGTTGTCTATTGCTTCGGAGAATCATACTGTGGCGGGCTATTGTTTCAAGTTCTCATAAAGTACAAAAGGATCAAAAATTCATGGAAGTTTTTCATGGATTGGTTCAACTGAAAGAGGGCATTCTTCATTGACCTCAATGATCCATTCATAGAGTGCTTCTAACTTCTTCTCTCAGTGTACCTTACATGGATAAAAAAAATCATCATTGTAGGAGGGATTCTTCACTCATATAACTAATTATTTTAGATAATGATGTAGTTATGGTACATAAAACCCAAAAAAAATCATACATTCACAATTTATTTACTGTGTATGATGTTATTGAGACCAAATAATCCCTAAATATCATCACATCATCGTAATTAAATTGATATGACTCAAATAAGGTAAACTATCTCTCTACTGAGCCAATGTGTGGATGATTTTTAAGAAGATCTGAAGAATACATACATTAATTTTTGAATACTCCAACACTCTAATTTTTATATAAAACCTTATTTTGAATATCTTTTGTACCATAAGGCTTAGTCCTAGAAATGTATTGTGCAGAAGTTTTAGTGTTCCCATGTAGAATGGAATTTTTTATGACGAGAATGGTTTTTAAACCTTTAGTAGAGAGGAAAAAAGAAACTAAGTTTTAATATGTGTGTAAAATTATCCTTTGATTATTTATCATTCCATCATATATGATGGTCCTGCATGCCTTCGTTACTTGGACTAGTCAGGATATGGAGATCATCAACTCACTCCTTGAATCTCAAATTTCACTCAATTTCCTAACCACATATGTAAAAATCATAATATCAATGAAAAAGAAAATTAGAATATCAATTGAAAAACTTTAAATACTTGATTATTCTTGAACCTAAATAATTTACATCCAATTAGTTTTGAACCAAAAGGGGTAGTTGCACTATTTTGAAATTCTTCATGAAACAGTCAAGCCTTAGAGAAAAATGAATGTCTCCAATATGTAGAGGATTCAAATAGATTTCAAATTCCTATTTTTGTTCCTCCTAACTCCTTATAAAGATCTTAGAATCTTCTGGAGAATTCAAGTTTCACCATTAGATTGTTTGTTCCCTGCACCTAGATAACCTGTTGTTGAGGAGATAGTCATTGAATGAGAAAAAAATTACTAAATCTTCCTAAATTACCTCTAATGATTCCAAGATTCCCCAAAATCACCTTTGGATGCTTAATATCTTTCCTAAACTCTCCTAGAGGGTGTTTGATTAGCTCTTGGATGGCCAAAATAACTTGCATGAAAATTGAATATTTTAAAACATGACAACTAACCCCTTAATTCAAAATAAATCTTCTCAGTGACTTTCAATCCTTCCTCTTACCAACCTACCATTAGTTTAAATTTTACCTTGGCACAAAGAAAATTCCTAAGAATATCATTCAGTGTGTTTCAATGTGTAGGGAATAGTTATTGTCACCAAATCAATGCACCCTCCGAATGGCCAGAATGTGAACAGGATGTTCAGTGTGATTGGGGCACATGGGATCACCTCTCAACCTATGGGACTTGGGCTCGAGGTGAACCTCTAGAGAAGGCTGGCTTCCTCTTCCTAAACTAAGTGTCGTACTACTCCTAGTTTGATAAAAAGGCTATCTAGTTCTATGCTAACATTTTCATGGAGTTTTAGGGAAAGATATTTACTCAAATGAAACTATACTAGGGATGGTGATGCCCCAAATAAAGGGTGTTTCCAGACTCATATGGGGTTAATTTGAAGGTGTGTGTACCACAGATCAAATTCACCTACTGCAACTTAGAGAGGGTATAGACTACCACATAATAAGAAACATGCATTCCCTTTGTTAAACTTGATCAAACAGAGAAATATATCAATTTCTCAGTGAAGAAGGATGAACTTAAGAAGGGTGAACAGATACCACAACTCAACTGCATGCAATACTCGACCACTCGATAAGCACAAAAATCCAAGAACCTGCAATAGAAACGTGAACTTGCACAATGTACTTGCAAGCATGAGAAAAGGCACAAGGAAGTATATAAGGATGAAAGGACCGAGATCAGTCACAAAACACACACTTTTATTACATCAATAACATGCACAATGCATCATACATTCAGAAGAGGAAATGGTTACCATTAGAGTCTTGAAGAGGAGGCTTGAAAGTTATCTCAACACACAAGGACAACTTGCAAAAGAGAGAGGACTCTTGAAAATTGCACTTGCCTAAGACATCTAACTTTCCAACCTACTTGACTTGTTAGAACCCTTTGGAATGAGCTTCTAAATTACATTTATAGAATAATCTATGAGAGAGAAGAGGAAAGGTCATAATTACATTCCTAAACTGAAGGCACATGATGGTTCATTTATTACAGTTGGTTGAACCACTTTAGAAAGTTCCATCCTGTGTCATTAATGCCCGATTTGACTTATTCTTTACACTTAATTAAAATACTATTTAAATAATAATAATAATAAATATTATTATTTAAAATATTTAAATAATAATAATAATAAATATTATTATTTAAAATATTTAAATAAAAATATTAAATCAATTTAATTATTGGTGGGCCCCATATTGACTAGTTTGCACTGAAGGGGAAATAATGGGAAAAGGCCAAAAAAATAGCACAACTCGGTGGTTGGCTCACCGAGCCATCTTACCGAGTTGGGTCCAAGTTTCTCCATGCTGTGTACCGGTCGAGTTCATCATTAGTGAGATCCCTGCATCGAGCTCCTCAAAACACGCTTTCCACCACTCAATGTAACCAAGATCACTGTGTAACTGCACCGCCCCTTTTCACCAAACTGAGCAGCCTCAGACCAACCAAGCTCCATCACCAACTTGACGAGCTATATGCATCAATGTCAAGCTTCTCACTGAGCTCCCCATGAAATCACCGAGCTCGTACTCAAATACCTGGTTGAACTGTTCCTTTGTGTGTCGATTCATGTTTGAAATGTCTTGGCTCGAGCTCACCATCACTGAATTCGAAGTTATTTAATTGCATGCCTTTCCATGACTCATTCATTGCAATCCCTATGAATCTGAGTTCTCCTATCACACCATGTACAAACATTGACTCTATGATATTTAATTCATGTCGGCCTCATGACTGTTTCTCCTTTAGTAATCCTCTTACGAGCTTGGTGAGTTCTATATTTTGCCTAAGCCACCTATTTGTTCATTCATGCAAGCTCTCAATCCATTTATCAATTGCAACGTTTCTTCCGGTCGACAAGATTTGCCAATCGAACTCATCCTCCCCGTCATTCGAGTTTTATGTTATTTCCATAGGCATTTTCAACGTATGTAGATTCACACTCAGTTTTATCTTGAATGAGCTCCCTTTCCCACACTTGATGATTGCCCTCCACTTCGACTAGGTTTCTTGCTATGCAAAGTTGAGTTCTTCTGTAGATCACAATGAGCCGAGCTCCTCTATTTTTGCGACCATCACCGAGTTCCGAGCACCCTACCGAAGTAACCAAGCTCCAAAATGAGATCTTCATCAAGCAAGTCGAAGTTACCTTCCTCGAGCTCCACTTCGATGCCAAGCTAAGTTTTACAGAGACAATGGCTTCATATAGTTCTATTACCATGATTGCATCCTACATCGATCAGGTCATATTCTCCACCAAAATGAGAGATTTCCTTGCCTTAACAAGCCTTCAACCCTGAATGAGCTCAACATTGAATCAATTCACCATTTCACCGAGCTCTCTACCGACAAGTCTCACGTTGAACACACCACCGACTTTCCTAGTCCTTGGTGAGCTCCTTCTCGAAACGAGTCTCATGGATATGCTCTCCCTCTTGTTTCCGTCGTAGTGTAGAACCACCTGTTACACTATCATCATGCATGCAACCACACGAGCCTACACACGAGCTTACCATGTAATTGAACACCTCTGCAACTTGCTCAATCATCAAGCTCTCTTTGCTTTCATTTCAACAGAGTTCGACCTGAAATAGACCACCCCGTGCCATGCTCATTGACGAGCTCTCCATCAATTAATGATCTGATTTCATCACATCTTGAAAAACACGTCTCAGCTATCAGAAATTTCTTACGAGCTCATCACTCCAAACGCGTCGATATTTCACCATTTCTTCTCACACAAACACATGATAAGCCTGAAATGTCTCATTCCTATATTCTCTAATGAAGGTGATGAATTATCCATAAGCCAAATTTTACTTGCATCCGACTTGGAAGGTAACCGTTGTCCTATCAACTCAGCGACCAACTCAGTCATTCATCGTGTTAGTTCCCTTGATTCCACCATACCTCCTCTTGTGTTCCCAATCATATCAGACTCTCTCATGACTCACTCCAATGTGCTCCGACTCACCCGGTGACTCACCTAATAACTCTGCCACTGACTCGGACTCCTCCTGTACATGGAACTATTTTGTTGGGTTGTCATTTTGATATCGCTGCATGATAATGTCCTTCCAAATTTCCACAGCGAAGACAAAAGTGCAGGAGTTCGGAACCATTTTACCAACTCGATCGGGCTATGGACCCACAGTTTCCTAAATTTCCCATGCCATGTCTAAATGCGGAATTAGCCATCACCGTTTCCCACCTAATCAGTAATGGAGCAAGAATCTTTCGAATTGTGGAACATTTCCCTTGGCTTATCATTGCCAAAGTCTCACTTGGCCATTTGGTTGTCGATCTCCCCTGCACAGAGTAAATAGCTTGGCCTGTCATCTTGACATTTCCACCATGGAAATGCTCACCATTATTTCCCTGTTCATGCCTTAGCATAGGCCCAACACTCCCTAGAACCCAATGCCTTATTATCCATGTGTCGATCTGACAAGTTAAGTTCTGATCTCCCATGCATGGAATCGGCCTCTGTCTGAGCAAACATTGCTCTTCCTGTAACTATTATCAACTCTCGGTGGTGTGACATTTGAATTCCAATTCGCCAAGCGATTTGGTCTCCTTCCGTGAGCTGGCTCGACACTCTTCGCATATGAGTTCATCCCAGGCTTTCATCAAAAACATTTTCCTCCATTTATCTTTGTATTATGAGTCGGTCCATGCTTCCACAATTCAACTCAAGCTAACTGTGTATTCACCTGCAAACCCATGTAGTTTGAGAACTCACCGATCACTTTAGCATAGGATGTCAAGATCAGTTAAGGCTCGCTAATTGATTTGCTTCGTCCCTTTGTATTACACATCCTTACACGAGCCTAGTAATTTCTTCCAAAGTCGATTGAGCTCCCTTTGAGTAAATACACATTCGCCTGATGAGATCGATGTTGAGCTCATTTTGATTACATTTCTCTCTGATCTATGTTTTACCCGGCTCAAACATACTGTTCATTCAACTGTCGACCAAGCTCCCGTCAGTGAAAATCCACGCTCTCAACTCTCATCTCAAAATTATCAAGCTTCCCTTCAACTCACGTGAGCTCCGAGCTACTCGTGAATTTTTTATAGGCTGAGCTTCTTACTTCGTGGCTTGGTTCATCCAACCTGTGTTGTGCCAACTCGCCACTAATGTCCCGTGCTAAGTAGTTGACTATAAGTTAATCCTCTGTCAAGGATATCCCACTCGAGTCACCCCAATCACAACCTCAACTCATCGAGTCAATATGTCACCGGGCTCCAGTGTGTTTCACCGGCTGAGTTATCTCTTAGCTCGGCTTGTTATAATTTACAATGCTCTCAATCTTGGCTTGAATTCCTCTACACACTTGCATTCATTCGGGCCGATTTGATGTGCTCAAGCTTCATCACTAGCTCAACTCATCGATTTGTCTCTTAGCTTGGCTTCAAGTCGACATCAATTCCATGACCTTACACATGGTTCAAACGTCAATGAAATGATTTCAGCCTTCTCACTCCAAATGAACCTCCAACTAGACTTGTCGTTTAGCTCGCCCTTCACCGGTCTCAAGGCTCTTGTCTAACTCGTTCGGCCTAAACCATTTCCTTTACATCATTGTATTGAGTGGACCACGGAGTTACTTGGCATAATATGGCATTAATTGATTTCAACTAACTAGACATAGCTCTTGTTAGAAAAAAATCCTTCAATGTACCACGAGCTTGCCGAACTGTTTGATGAGTAGCTCGATGAGCTATTTTTTGCTAAAATCTACTCTTTTCTTCTCAACTCGGTGCCTTCCACTTTTTTCTTGACCTTCTACCCTTTTAAAATTTCTTCTAGCACATGGGCCTTATGGAGATGTGTTAAGATCCTTGAGCATTTTATACACTAATTTTGGTCTTATGCCTAAATTAGATGAATGTGATCCCCTTAATGGTAATTTCTTGTTTTGAATAAACCATGAGCTTCACAAAAAAAAAAAAAATTCCTCAGTACCAAGGTCTAATAGGCCCTCATTATCTAATTTCACTAAGTGTGCAAAATTTGATAACATTTTTTGGCGACCTCTCATGGATGATTGCCCGCTAAGAATGATTCCAGTAGCCTTAAGTAATTTATTGGGCATGGAGTCTATATTGGAATCCTGAAAGAGATTTGATCTTCTGTGATACATCCCAGAATCTCCTTGAGCATTCCCAATCTCGGACCTCCCTGGAATGCTAAGCATGAAGTATATTGAAACTGTCAAATTCTTGATTTCTATGGAACACTGAATCATTTTGAATGAGGTAGGTCATGAAACTCTTATGGAAACCTTGAACTTCCTTCCTTTAAAACCTCCAATGATGAAACAATGTGCAATAACAAGACAAAAACACAATAACAAGGAAAGCAAAATAGCAGCAACACACACAACAATGTGCATAAGCACTTGGAGGAAAACACCTAACTAAACTATACAGGGGTGGAACGCTTCTCAAAAATAAGCTTTAAGATCTATCCCATTCACATGAATGAGCAGTTCTTCTTTGTTGATCCTAGATAGACAAAATGAATTCACCTCTTTGCAACTCGTGATGATGTATGGCCCACTCCAGAGAGCATCAAACTTGGCGTGCTTTCCTTGATTAACCATATCTTCATCCCATGTAAGGACTAGATCTCCCTCTTGAAAATGTTTGTCGAACGCCTTCTTGTCAAAAGATTTCTTAACCTGAACCTGATGTTGCTCCAAAGTCTTTATAGCCTTGTTTCGTACTTCCTCTAACTCCATGAGTTTAGCAAATCTTACTGTCAGAGGATCACTTTCCATAACTTCAAGTTGATGAGCTAACTCCAAAGAAGGTAACTCCTAGGAGAGTGGAATTTTTTCTTCCCTTCCATATACAAGCATGAAAGGAGAATTCCCTATGGCCCTTTTAGGTGTGATTTGATCTTCCCATAGGGTGGTATTAAGATGTGTATGCCAAGTCCTCTTGTTAGTTTCCATCGTGCGCTTAATAATCCTTATGAGGTTGTTGTTACTAGACTCATCCAATTTTTGTTGTTGTGGATAGTAATTGGATGAAGTCTTGAGGTAGACCCCATTTTTAACAGCCCATTAACTCAACTTCATACAAAGAAAATCCATCGCGTTGTCTGAAATGAATGTAAAAGGAACACCGAACCTTGTCATTATACCTTCCAAAAAATCTAGAACTACCTTTTCATTTCTCTCTTTCAATGCTACCACATCTCTCCATCAAGTAAATTAATCCATTGCAGTAAGGACCTATTTATGTCCGTCACTGGATGGAGGATTAATCATTCCGATGAAGTCCAACCCCCATTGAAAAAAGGGTTGATCCATTTTAATTAGATGCAGTGGAAGAGCTACCAACTTCTACTTTCCTGTGCAAAAAGCACACTTTTTACATTTCCTTACCCATATTTGGGCATCTTTGAACAAATCCGTCCAATAGTAACCGGCTCTCATGATCTTTGTATCAATTGTTCATGCAGATTCATTTCCTCCAGATAGTCTATTATGAGACTCTTCTAGTATCTTACTCACCTATTCCGGTCTTACGCACCGAAGGAGGACACAATTCAAATCCTTTTGAAAGAGAATGTTATCTATAAAAACATATGGAATAGATTGAAGAAAAAAAGTCTATCTTTGATTTTTATCCATGTTCACAAGATATACTCCTGAGAAGAGGAAATTATTCATTTTGGATAATTAGTTGACTTGATCATCACTCTCATTAAGTTTTAGGAGCATCGTATCTTCATCAGCTTTTGATTCCATGCCAGCAGCAAGTTGTTGACATAAACCTTTACCTCTAACAAGTTTGGTAACCTTGATATGTACATCATACTCCATCACCTTCATGATCCATCTAGCCTGCTTCTGGTTCATCTCTTTGTTTAACAAAAACTCCTTGACGCCTGGATGAGACACCATCAAATGAATTTTGTTGTTGGACAACATGTGCTTGAATTTCTTCAAATCTCGAATAACCACAAAGACCTGTTTTTCAATGAATGAGTATTTGAGCTTGTATTCTTTGAGGGATTGACTGAATAAAGTAATTGGCTGCTCCATCAGATCATCATTTTGCTGGGTGAGGATCCCTAAAATGCTCTCTTGACCTACAAAAACATAAAGGATAAAGTCTTTATCAAACCTGGGGTTCACTAGCGTGGGAGCTTGAGAAATTACCATTTTGATGGCTTTGAAGATCTCTCATCCTTCCTTTTTCCATGAGAATGGCATGTTTTTCTTCAGCATGGCTATCAATGGTTTAGCCAATGTCGTGAATTGAGGGATGAATCCCAGCACAAATTTTATGGTTCCCAGAAAACTCTGGGGACACTTCTTATGAATTAGGAGAGATAAGGAAATAATCAAAAAATCCTGGATGGATTGATTGACATTCCTTCTACTTAAACAACATGCCCCAACAACTTTCCCTCATGCACTGCAAAAATACACTTCTTGGGATTAAATGAAATCCCAAAGTCCCTACACCTTTAGAAAACCTTCCTTAGATGTGCGATGTGATCATCTGCATGCTTAGAATATATAGTTATGTCATCCAGGTAAACCAAGATGATATCATTGATTAGTCCTTTAAATTCCATGTCCATGGCTCTTTGGAATGTAGCCCCGGCGTTAGACAATCCAAACGACATTTTTTTGTAGGCATACATGCCCTACTTGGTAGAGTCATTTTGAATTGGTTAGATTCTTGGACTAGGATTTGATCGCTACCCAAATATCCATCGAGCAAAGAAAATATTTGAGCTCCTGCCACCATTTGAAGGATCTACTCCATTGATGGAAGAGGATAATGGCATTTCAATGACGTATGATTCAAATCCTTGAAATCTACACACAACCAAATCTCTCCATTCTTCTTCCTTACGGGAACCAAATTGGCTACCCAAGAGGAGTGCTTGATGGGGAAAATAATACAGGCCTCGATGAGTTTGGTTATCTCCTTTCTCATTAGTGGCTCAATTTTGGGATTAATTGGCCTCTATTTCTGGCAAAGTGGCTTGACATTAGAATCCATTTCGATGGTATGTTGTGCTAGACCTGGATCAAAACCATGCAGGTCTTTATAGCTCCATGTAAATATGTCGTGATACTCTTGAAATTTTTTGATGAAAGATTCTTTCTCTTTGGAAGTACACACTTTTCCAATCTTCATAAACTTCTCATGCAGTACCTCGACTTCCTCAAAATCTTCTTCTTTGACCACCATGTCAGAGCTTTGTCTTTTGGCTTAATCATCTGAATTGAAAATGGATTCCAGAGTGACCAAGGATTTTGGTAGTTTCTTACTTTTTAATTATATAATTTGATCACCATATGACTCTTTCAACTTATCCTAATTTCTTGTAGCAAACTCTGCCTCTTCTTGTAGGAAAAGGACAATTTGTTTGTCCCTATTGAACACTTGCCACCTACTCACATTATCAGGGACTACAGGTCAAACCACCATTTATAGGACTAGTGCAACTGAATTGCAACTGGAAAGATGAGAATTACTTATCTCCCTCTGAAGAAATTAACATAACACTAGCATTAGATCCATTCTTACTTCTCGATCCATCAAAGAAAAATTTCCACAGTCCTTCTGAATCACTTGGTGTTTTGACGAGTTGCGGTATGATTGTATCTTCTTCATGAATGCAGTATCTACCCAATCTTGTTTCTTCCAAAATTAGCAAACCAACTTATTCTTCCACCAATACATCAGCGTAGGGATCGTACTGATGATCTCTACTTACTTCATCTAACACAGTATCGGGGACCTCTTCAACGAGAGTGGTCGCTTCATGGTAAAAATAATTCTTCTTCTGGATCTCCGATAGTGTAATTCCCATTTATAGGACTAGTAATATAGGGTTCTACATGATTGTGGCAGATTGGTTCCACCCTTATAGTGACTTTGGTTCCGTATCTATTCCTAAAAATCATGTGTGACCAATCGGCTAATAGATAACTACCCATCTTGGCAGTGAAATATCGTGATAGCCAGATGGTGAAGAGAGGAGAAAGATCAATGACTGATATGTATTGGGTGAATGAAAAACTTGGGCATGCATGGATGGTAAGTTGAAGTCCTTTGATAACTCCAACAGTCTTAAAAGTTTTTCCATCTAACTAAACAAATCCTCTCATAATTGGCACATATTGTATGCCTAGTACATCTACAATTTGTTTAGGCATGACTGAGCTACTGGCACCAAAATCGATCATGCAATTAAGCACCAGGTGGTTTCCAATGATCAGGGAAATATAAAATGGTGGAGGTTTTTTTTCCTTTAGGAATACATTTCCCTTTTGGTTGACACAACATCGTAGCAGTTATTGTTGCATGATTTGATGATCTTCTGGTTGTACCAAAACTGTTCAGAGCCTATTGCAACAAGTTTCTTTGAGAAGGAATCGAGAGTGTGTCCCACATAGTAACGCTTAGGTTGGCTTTCTTCATCTATTCCACTATGCTGAATGGAATTGCTCCTACTTTTTTGACACTTCTTTGAGCGTTGGGATCCTCCATTGGAAAATGCTTGTTAGGTACCGTGATGCATGATGAACTTTCTTTTCTTGCGTCTTAGCTAAGAGGTATTTCTAGCGGTTTCTTTCCCACATATTTATCAACATCTACTTTATGTATGAGGATGTGAAGTGGATGTATGATAAGCTTTGAAGGTTTGAGGTTTCATTACTTTTCTTCTTGGAAGGAGTTTTTGTTGCCACTGATGAGGGATCTGTATTCAACCCACAAAAATCTTCTACTTTCCAGTTTAGCAAAGTGGTTTCTTTAGGTGCCTATGGTTGATCTTATTTTTCTTTGTGAATATGTGTTCTCTATTTTATTGGAAGGGGAAGATACACTTTGAACCATAAGGGCCTAGCCAAGAAGTCCATTGGGACAGAGATTTTGATTGTGGGGTTGAGAAAAAGGGTAGCACCATTCGTAGTCCTGAACTAGATTATTCTGGATAGGTACAATGGCTCTAGATGAACTAGCAGCAAGAGGGTTCTGAAAGTTCAAAGGTCTGACATTCGTAGCTTGATTTGTAGCTTGATTTTACGGTTGATTGTTCCCTTGAAAACAAGGATGGTTATCCTGATACTGCTAATTTTCTGGCTGATATGGATGATTGTATTGAAATTTTTGCATCTTGAGTGCAAAAATCTCATTTCCAGTAGTGACTTGACTTCAAATAGATCATTTGAAGAGGAAGGGGAAGACTAAACTAGTTGATTAGAGGCTGCTAGAATAGGAGCAATGATAGGATGATTGTTCGTAAGATCTGGAGACAATGACATTGGTAGTCGTGGAGCTATCTTTCTAGCCTGAATCAAGGAATTTTCCACTCTTATGGAAACATCGTAGGCATCAAGTAATGTAACCCCTCCCATGGACTGAATCATGACTGCTACATCACTATTCAAGGCTTACAAATAATACAAGAATGAATTATGTGTAGAAGGCTTTACAAGTGTTGGAATCCTATTCCAGGTCTTGTGGAATCGGAAGTTGAAGTCACTCATGTATTCTTGAGGAGCTCTCTTCATGGTAGTGAGCTGTTCCAAAAGTGAAATATTATCACTCTTGTCTTCAAACTGTTTACAAATCTTTTCTCCTAATTTTTCCTAAGTGGTTATGCTGCCAACATTTAACCCTTGAAACCATTGAAGTGCTTTTCCCTTAAAATAGGTAGCAAGAAGTCTAACCGCAACATTGTACTCCATGACATTATGTATGGCACAAATTTTGGATACATCAAGTATATGTTCCACTAGAGTAACATGAGTTTCCCCTGTGTAAAAGGGAAAAATTTTGAGTGCCGCAATAGGTATAGGGTCACGTTGAGCCAACAGAAGAGGAATGCTTGCATTGAAAGGGGGAAAACTTAGTTTTGTGCCATAGTAGCAAGAGGTTGATTGTTCCTTGGTGGAGTGAACCTTCTGTATGGAGGAGTTGAATGACCCCTACAAGGGTAGAGCTGTAACTAGTGATGTTGAAATGCCTCTTTGTCTTCTCTTTGGAGGAGATAAGGAAAATTTCAATATGCTGATAATTTCCTTGCTTTGAAGAAGCTCTTATCTGAATTCTTCACATAAGGTTAATGCCACCAAGATTTGGAATTTAGAGATATAGAGTCACCAGGTACTTTGACTTGTGTAAGCGAGAAGAGAAGTACCAACTCTTTGTCCTAATGGGCATGCCAAACACGGTTGTCACCAAATCACCACACCCTTCGAATGGCCAGAATGTGAACAAGACGTTTTGGTGTGATTTGGACACATGGGATCACCTCTCAAGCTGTGGGAATTGGGATCGAGGTGAACCTCTAGAGAAGGCTATATTCCTCTTCCTAAACTAAGTTTTTGTACTACTCCTAGTGTGATAAAAAGGCTATCTAGTCCTATGCTAACATTTTCATGGGGTTTTAGGGAAATAGATTTACATAAATTAAACTATAATAGGGGATGGTGATGCACCAAATAAAGGGTTTTTTCTAGACTCAGGAAGGGGTTAATTTGAAGAGGGGTGTGTGCACCACAGATAAAATTCACCTATTGTAACTTAGAGAGGGTATATAAGTACCACATAATAAGAAACATGCATTCCCCTTTGTTAAAATTTATCAGACAGAGAAATATATTAGTTTCCTAGTGAAGAAGGATGAAATTAAGAAGGGTGAATGGAAACCACAACTCAACTGCATGCAATAATCTACCACTCGATAAGCACAGAACTCTAAGTAAATGCAGGAAGTTCATGGACAAATATAGGGTCATCCATGGACGCCATATTGTAAAATAAAACGAAATCTCAACTTGTAGGGATTATTAGCTATACATGCAATCTAAATTAGAAAAATTTCTATAAATATCAATCATAGCATTCAGAATCTAGTTTCTGAAATACTAATTTTTGTAAAAAACAGACAAGTTTAGCTATATTAAACACTTAAAATTATGACTTAGTTTTTTTTTTTGAAAAAACTTATAAGATTATAGTCCGTTTGCCCCCATTTTGGATGACCAAATCTTGTTATTTTTTTTTTTCCCTTTGTTGAAACATTAGATGTAGTTGTCTATCTTGGGATGGATTTTATTTCGTATTTTTTTTAGCAATATTTTTTTTTATGATTTTTTCCGTGAAAGTGGTCTGAAAATATTTAGAAAATGGAGCGCTTTCCGTTTGCCCGCCATAACTATATCAAAAAAATATCGAAATCAAATTTATTTTTTTAACATGTATAGAATTTTTCCATGCTTGGGATGGTATAAGTTGCATCATATTTTGATAAGCGAAACAAAAGTTACAGTCTTAAACGTAGACATGAATATTCATAGGAAAAAATGTCTTAAAGACCTATTGTTAGTAAAAAATTATAAAATGATATTTATCTTATTCTATTTACTTTAAAAATAATATTTCTACGAAGCTAAGAGTCTCCCCTACATGATGGCACCATTTTTGTGAAATTTTTTCAGTTTTTTAGCATGGTTCAAGTCTTTGGAAGAGAAGATTTGAGGTTTTTTGACCTTTTACACTTCATAATGACCTTCCATAGCTTTGGTTGGGGAAAAACAAAGATTTTCCGAGGCTTAGGTTCGGCAGACAGATCCACGATCATGGTTTATAAAGCGCGCTTGCGGTTCATAAATCATATTTACACACATCCCAATGTTCAAATTACCATGTGATTTTTACTCTCTGACCTTACCGTACGAATTACTATGAAATTCTATCTTTTTCTGCACATTTTTCTTATCACCGGAAGCAAAACATCATGGGAGACAAAAAATGAAGTCATTAAGTAAAAAAACACCAAACGAATTAGAGGCCAACAAAATTCAAAATGCTGAGTGAATGCAGAAACTTCGTGAATCTAGAAGAGGTTCATCTTCAATCCCAACTATTGTAAGCAATGAAGAACTAGGTAATGTTTCTACTGTCAATGTTGAAGTTGAATTAGATACACGTGATGAAGAAGTTTTAACTTTCAATGTTGAAGAAGAATTAAATAATCATGATGTAGCAAATATTGAAATTGAAGGAGACAATGAAAATGTGAATAAGGAAATTCATGTTGAAACTGTAGACAAGCAAAATTTGACAAAAACACCTCCTAGGATTTTACGTAAGAAACCTAATTTTTTTATTGAAATTGATGAAAACATTTTGAAACTAATGCCTGAAAAACTTTCTGAATGACAAATCAGAAGAAAAGCCACTGAAATTTGGGATAATCATTTTAAAATTTTAAATGATTCCCAATGATGTCAGTTGTTGGTTAGTTTGATGAAATTGATTAAAATGAGACCTACATTAAACACCTTAGGATTGACAACATCTAATATACGTGGTCAAAAATCTACAATTGTTGAAAACCTTCATGATGCATATCACACTGTTGGTGTCAAGAGACGCAGTAGGGATAGTAATATTGTGCGTCATGTACTTGCTACTAGTGTTGTAAGTGAATCAATAAAGAAACTCTAATGAAAGAAATTGAAAGAAGTAATATCCTTCAATCACTCAATAATGCCGATTTTTGGGCATTTTTTACTAGAGCACCACGTAAGGACAAAAATAATTTTGATGCTATAAGAGAAGTTGTTATTAAATTTTGGCATGATAACACTAGAGTTTCACCTAATACAAGAGATGTTATAAAATAGAGAGTTGGTTCTACTAATCGTGAACCACATCCAAATCATTTCTTAGATATGACTCAAACTCAATTTTTTCGTAAGTTTGAACAAGAGAATCTGGAAATTAAAATTAGTCAACAATTTTTTGAAATGTTGAAACCATTCTATGTGAAAATCAACCATGCTCGCACCACTTGTTGTTGTAGGAAACATGTTGAATTTGCGATGCATTATGCTAAATATTTACGTATTCGTTCTAATTTTTATTCTGAAACTATGTTATCTGAATGTGGTGTTCAAGTTCTACCAATATCTTCCAGGGATTTCATTCCTACTATATTTTGTGAAAAAGAAGTTGGACAATTTTTTTATAGTCAGGATTGTTTAGATGGAAGTTGTAGTACATGCGGCGGATTACCTAAATTGGAAAGTTGCATCCATGAGAAAATTGAAGGTACAATAGGACATAATTTAGTTGAGTTTGATAAATATAAATTAGTTGCATACCAGTTGAAAGCATGGAAAAGAGTCGAAATGGTGTGAGCTAGTTATAGAATAAATGCCCATTTTCCAATTTATGAGAAAATTTAAGGATGAAATTGTTTATGAGTATGCGAGGCATACACATAGAGCTCGATGATTGGGATGAACAATTCAAGCTATGCAAAGACACATTTCCTATTGGTACTATTGTTTCAGTGGTCGATTTTGCAGAGAATTACACATTGTAACCACAAATGGAGGTTAATCGCAATATTACAACTCAGTACAAGTTGCCATTTTTGTGCATATAGCATTTCTACATTCTCCTGACAGTACAGAGAATGATCGAATTTTTTTAAGAGAGTACCACTTTTATATCAGTGATGATCGTAATCATTCTATTGAACTTGTGCAAGGGTGTTTCCAGTTATTTTATGGAAACTTGTCTGATAGGGACATCCACTTCAAACAACATTATATATGGTCAGATAATTGCACGTCTCAATTTAAGAATGCACGAATGTTTTATTGGATGAGCAGAATGCATGTCAAGATGGGTGTGCAACATATTTGGAGTTTCACTAAGGCTAGACATGGAAAAGGAGAGCATGACGGTGCAGGGGCATGTGTGAAAAGAGATCTTGCAAGAGAAGAGTTGAAGTAGAAAGATGGTGCTAAATTTAAAGATGCAAAGAGCATAGTGGAATGGTGTACTAACAACATGGCCCGAGGTTTTCAAGAAAATTCCACAGTTTGCAGATATTTTTGGTTGATAGAGGAAAAACATATTGCTAACTACGAGGATTGTATGAAACTCACTAAGTCCAGTGATATGCACTCATTTTGTAGCTCAGACGCTACTTTGTGGGCCGTATGGACAAGAAAGTTGACATGTTTTTATGCATCTTGTATCGATTTTGTCACTGCTGAGTGTGATTCACAAGAATGGGTGGAAGGATGGATTTGTAGGCCTCTAACTCCGCTTACTAGTTATCAACCTCCACAAGCATTACGAATTGTTTCTGTAGATGAAGTTACAACATCCAAGGACTTTGACGAAATTTTGATTTTGGTGCGACAAGGTATTTATGGTTATTTATTTAATTTTTGTATTGAGTTATGTCCATTGAAATTTTTAATATATGTACAATTTAAATTTGAGTTGTTCAACCTGGTTATTTTTTTGTAGGACATGTATTTGTAGTAATTGCTACAGAAGACAATGAAGAAGGAACAAACTATTTCTTATGTCATTGCATCGAGGAAAGAAAGAAGTTGACTTCTCCTATTATAGATGGCAAAGATATTGAGTATCCTACAGGGTCAGTGGTAGTTACTGGAACTTGGCTTTGACGGTATCCATTAAAAAACTCCTCTGTTTGGGTGTTTGAAGACTTTGAAACACACAGGAAAGTACTCTTATATTCACATCTAGTTCTAGCGGACAAATATTCAGCTGTATAGATATCGAGGAAGGCCCTAATAACAAGATTCTTTGGAAGGTTCGAGAGTCAGATCATGAAGCAATCTTGTTTGCTATTCAGAGTAGATCCGATCCTGATGGTTCATTGGAATGAATTTACAATGCTTGAATGTCTGGTATATATATAATTTCTTTTCACAATATATATATATATATATATATATATATATATTAGTTTAAAGATCTAGATTTAAGTTTGAATATATTTTATTTTAAATTTGTGTATTTTGTACATATATAGATAGTATATGGTTTTGATTTTCAAACTTAAATTTCTTTGAATAACACTTTTATGTTTAGGTTAGTGGTGCCAGAAAAGCTTCCACCTTCACGTGGTTGGCACTGTTAGTAGAGAATTTTAAATTCTCGAAGCTAAGAGAAGCTTTCATTGTTTGAAAAAGTTGTAAATTTTGAAAATGTTGTAAATTTTGAAAAAGTCAAGTAAATTTTGAAAAAGTCAAGTAAATTTTGAAAAATGTTTGTAAATTTTTCAGAAAAAGTTGTAAATTTTGAAAAAGTTGTAAATTTTGGAAAATTTGTAAATTTTTCAGAAAAAGTTGCAAATTTTGAAAATGTCCGTAAATTTTGAAAAAGTTGTAAATTTTGAAAATGTTGTAAATTTTGAAAATGACTCCTCCCTAAGTGTTTACAAGACCATACCTACGCGTGTGCACCGAAATGAGAAGAAAAAAACTGAGAGAGGCTATTGTAGAGGGTCCCTCTACCGACGTTTCGGATCAGACGAGGCCTCTCTAGGTGCCACGGAGTCTGAGTAGTCACCCGTCGAAGTTGAACGATATTTTGGTCTTAGGGCCTCTTAAGGGACTACGCCCGAACGAAGTAGCCCGGAAGCAACAACCCTTTTGCGCACCAAAACACCACCTCCTCTAGCGTTCACCTGACCACCTGGACGTGTCGGCGTAGTCGGTTCGGTGCCACGACCCACCGTTTGCAAAATATAGCATTTGACAACCTTCCACTGGCTCTAACTGCACTATTTCACGCGTTTGTAAATAGTAGGACAGTGAGAGCACCGAAATGAGAAGGAAAAATCTGAGAGAGGCTATTGTAGAGGGTCCCTACACTGAGGTGTTGGATCAGACGAGGCATCTCTAGGTGCCACGGAGTATGAGTAGTCACCTGTCGAAGTTGAACGATATTCTGGTCTCAGGGCTCTTAAGGGACTACGCCTGAACGAAGTTAGCCCGGTAGCAATGACCCTTTCGCGCACCGAAACAACGCCTCCTCTAGTGTTAACCTAGCCACCCGGAGGTTCTGGTGTAGTCGGTTCGGTGCCATGACCCACCGTTTACAAAATATAGCATTTGATAACCTTACACTGGCTCCAACTACACTATTTTGCGCGTTTGCAAACAGTAGGACAGCGAGAGCACTGAAATGAGATGGAAAAAACTGAGGGATGCTATTGTAGAGGGTACCTACGCCAAGGTTTTTGATCAGACGAGGCCTCTCTAGGTGCCATGGAGTCTGAGTAGTCACCCGTCGAAGTTGAACGATATTTTGGTCTCAGGGCTCTTAAGGGACTATGCCCAAACGAAGTAGCCCGGAAGCAACGACCCTTTTGCACACTAAAAAACAACCTCCTCTAGTGTTCACCTGGCCACCCAGATGTGCCGGTGTAGTCGGTTTGGTGCCACGACCCACTGTTTGCAAAATATAGCATTTGACAACCTTACAATGGCTCCAATTGCACTATTTCGCGTGTTTGCAAATAGTAGGACATTGAGAGCACCAAAATGAGAAGGAAAAAACTGAGAGAAGCTATTGTAGAGGGTCCCTACGCCGAGGTTTTGGATCAGACGAGGCCTCTCTAGGTGCCATGGAGTCTGAGTAGTCACCCGTCAAAGTTGAACGATATTTT
Organism: Taxus chinensis; assembly: GCA_019776745.2. Lineage (NCBI taxonomy): Eukaryota > Viridiplantae > Streptophyta > Pinopsida > Cupressales > Taxaceae > Taxus > Taxus chinensis. Next base: position 593,994,162 of record CM034154.1, on the reverse strand, counting down.
TGTCTCAGGGCTCTTAAGGGACTACACCCAAATGAAGTAGCCCGGAAGCAACGAACCTTTCACGCACCGAAACACCACCTCCTCTAGAATTCACCTAGCCACCTAGACATGCTGGCACAGTTGGTTTGGTGCCATGACCCACCGTTTGTAAAATATAGCATTTGACAACCTTACACTGGCTCCAACTACACTATTTCGCGCATTTGCAAACAGTAGGACAATGAGAGCACTGAAATGAGAAGGAAAAAACCGAGAGAGGATATTGTAGAGGGTCCCTACACTAAGGTTTTGGATTAGAGGAGGCCTCTTTAGGTGCCATGGAGTCTGAGTAGTCACCCGTTGAAGTTGAACGATATTTTGGTCTCAGGGCTCTTAAGGGACTACGCCTGAACGAAGTAGCCCGGAAGCAATGACCCTTTCACGCACTGAAACACCACCTCCTATAGCATTCACCTGGCCACCTGGACATGCTGGCATAGTCATTTCAGTTCCACGACCCACCATTTCTAAAATATAGCATTTGACAACCTTACACTGGCTCCAACTGCACTATTTCACACATTTGCAAACAGTAGGACAGCGAGAGCACCGAAATGAGAAGGAAAAAATATGAGAGAGGATATTGTAGAGGGTCCCTACACTGAGGTGTTGGATCAGACGAGGCCTCTCTAGGTGCCACAGAGTACGAGTAGTCACCTGTCGAAGTTGAACAATATTTTGGTCTCAGGGCTCTTAAGGGACTACGCTCGAACGAAGTAGCCTGGAAGCAACGACCCTTCAACGCACCAAAACACCGCCTCCTCTAGTGTTCACCTAGACACCTAGATGTTCCGGTGTAGTCGGTTTGGTGCCATGACCTACTGTTTGCAAAATATAACGTTTGACAACCTTACACTTATAAAATATAAAATATAGCGTTTGACAACCTTAAATATGAAATTACATGCCAACAATCTCCCCCTTTTTCATTGATGAAAATCCAGTTATGCTTATCCCCATTTTTGACATTAATGAAAAAGGCATACATTTAACAACATGTTCTTCATCTTTCTCCTCCTGATAGGATCACCTCTTCATTAGAAACATCAACCAAATGTCTTAAATAAGCTCAAAATCTTGAAATTTCACTCAAAAACTGATTTTATCCTCTTTTCAAGCATAGAGACACTAAGCTCCCCTGGGAATAACATAAGCAAATGATCTGAACATGTTGATAATCAATGATAAATCATCATCATAAATTTTTATTTGAGTAAGAGCACCATCATTCGCCTTGTAGGGTATGCAAAAAATTTCATTCCTCACAAAAGCTTTTTTTTCACGTTCAAGAATCCACCATACCAGACCTGTACCTAAAACAATCATCTAGATATAACATGCCAAAGACATGATGCATAATAGAAAAATGATCCTTCTTACCTTCATCTTTGGGCCAACTCTACTTGTTAGGCCTGGACCAAAACTTGATTTAGTCACATGTTTGTAGCCTTCATATTGGGATGTTCAATAATGCATGAACATGACTCATACCTTATTTGTTCTTGGAGAATACACTCATCACAGGTCCCTCAAAAGCCTTTAAATAAACAATGTCCCCCCTGAGTGTTTTGTATCATACAAAATTTGGCATGTCCGGTGGGACCAGACCCAAGATCTGGTCATTTTTTTTGTTACTTTACTCATCTTGAGGAGGTTTTGTAAGTATATCAATTATCTCGATTCATAGTTGTCATCTATTTAGATATATTTTGTGAATATTTCATTTTTAGACACGTTTGCACAAGGTTTTAGTATTATTTCCACCAGTTTGGTGTGTTACAAGTGCATTTGGTAGTCTTTATCCACCTTGAGGTAAGCAGTTTTATTGTTTTCACAAGTTTTGTTATTGGGTTGCTTATAATTGATATAATGTTTTATTGTTATTGTTATTAAAAAGATAATAATAATAAATTTTTTTATAGTAAATGAGTATAATAAATAAATAAAATCTAAAAAAATAAATTATTATTATTGTCCTAAAACTACCCCCTCACCTATCCCCTACTTCCCTTTGGCCAACTCTAGGCCAAGCTATTCCCTACATAGCTCATCCCAACTTACTTCCCACAACTTAGACCCGCTAAATTTCAAATACGTGCTCCCCTTTCATAACCAAATCCACCTTATTTTCCTTCACCTCATTCCACATACTCATCGAGACCTTATCCTACATGCCGAGTTACTCTCTCAGCCACTCGGTCGTTCCTGTCCCAACAACCCCATTGTCTCATCCCTAGATTAAAATCCCAAGCCACTCGACCACTGTCTCCATCCCAACACCACAACCCCTCACCCTCAACACTGACTCGGCATAGTACCAACCCCTCCCATACCTAGAAATCTCCACTACAGCCTGCCTAAGCTCCCATATCTGTCACCACGTTCCCACCTCCTCACCCCTTAGCTAACCATCGACACTCACAGGTCACCTCTCTATCCTATAATGTAGTCTCCACAGTCTCTTACCTCACAAGCTCTTCCAATCAACTCCCACTACCTACGGTTTTTCCAAGCTATCATACTCCCACCACGAGCTATCCCGTATTAGATAATCAGTGTATGAATTTATGGCATGAAGGTTAGATAATCACCATCCCAAGTGATCCAGAACCATTCACACATTGTAGAGAATTGCACATTTTTTTTCGTGAAAATTATGAATGTCCTTCTGTGGATCATATTGTTGTCCCATTATTAAAAAAAAGTTATCAAAGAACATTTGGTTCCAAATGTACTCACTCAGTTGTAATAAGAAATTTCCATCATTGGTTGAAATCCCTTAACATTGTTGGAGGCAACATATCAAAAGAATGGTCTAGATGATAAATTAAGTCCTCAACATGTGCCTTATTAATATAAGATCTCTCAGTGTCTCTCATAACATGTGGAAAACCATGCTTCCAATTCAAAATCACTCTAGAGATAGATGCCCTAAACCATTGGAGAAGTTTATTTCCAGTGGTCTCCTATCTGAGGAGAATATGATAAAAGATCCCACTAGGAGGGTACCTTAGGGTACCATGGCATGATGTCATCATGTCATCAAGATCCACAGTATATTAAAATCCACTGCATGGTATATATCATGAACCTTATAATGGATTCAAGGATGCAAAATAAACGCACAAAGAAGGTTACAGAACCTATTCCCATTCCTTATTTTAAATTGAACTTGAACATGGCCTTGGAATCAGGCCCCATAATGATCCACCTTATGAGATAGACACAACCTATTCAAAAAATGAGGATGGCTCATCTCATTTTGACAACGATCTGCATATTCCCAATGGAGACTATATGAGGATCTTTAGTCAAGTAACATATTTCCTAATTGAGTTCTTTTTACCTTGTCATAATTATATATTAGACATCCAATTGAAAATTTTCCCTACTATATCCTGAACCGATAGATTGGAATAAAAAATTTCACATGCCAATTTATTTCTTTGATAATGATGAGACATTTACAGAATTCATGGGAATCAGGGATTCTATTTTGAAGGGGGATCATAAGAAATATTTTCCAATCAACCTCTAGATGATTGTGCATACTTTGGATAAAAATTACAGATGTGTGAACACTTGAATAAAAAGAGTATAAGAAAAATCAAGACTACTTCTGAAAATCCAAGTGTAAGAAAAACAAATGTATAAGTCTCATAGTGAAATCCTCTTTGAGTCATTAGTAAAAAAACAAGACAAAGAACATATAGAAAAACTTGTATACCCATTCAAAGATGATGATTAACCACATTACATTGCTTGTTTTAAAGAAGAACTGAAAAAGTCATAAATATGATTTAACCAACACACATGGATATATATAAGAATCAAACAAAGTGTGCTCCAGATGCATGTCTCTGAAAATATATATGTACATAAGTTCATAATGTATGTGTACATCTCGAACTAAGCACATGTCATAATGTACATATGCCCGACCACATGCGGTCGCAAAAGGCTATATATATACAATGGACTATGAATCTACTCATGACCACATATGTACATCCAGGTGGACTATAAATCTACTCATGAAACATCTTCCCTCTCTTCGCCCTACTAGAAGTAGCACATCCACGACCTGGGGATGTAGTGGAGGGAGATGCCACTATGGATTTCATCTGTGTGGTCCTAGGTGTCTCTAAGCTTGCCTGCAACCTAACTTGCACATTCATAAACAACAAGTTTTTAACACCCAAAATTTTAAAATACATTCAAAATTTAGAAACTTGTACAATTTAGTTAAAATACATGTGAAATCTTACCGCAATGTCATGATCCCTATCAATTTGTTATTGACACGTCGCAGGGACAACAATAGACTCACGAGGGGTAAGCTGCATACAAATAATTAATTTTCAAATTAAATATTTCACATATACCTACAAAATTTGATATTGTAGATTTAAGTTTAATAAGAAATAATGAACCTCCAAAATTTAACAAATTTAAAAAATTGTACCTCAGTTAGTGGATCTGCGGATGCTATGGCAGTATCTACAGCAGCCTCCACAGTCTGCATATATGGAGGAGTCTCTCTAGCAGTCATAAGCTATACAAAAAAAAACATGTACAAATCAATATTAAAATCTACATGATAGAGGTCCAAAGCATGTAATCCACGTGAACTTCCAGTAATTAGAAACAAAGTGTAAAGAGATTTACTAACCTATGTAAAAATCATGTGAGGCGTGCCAGTAGCCTCAGTTCCCTGAGCAGATGATGACTCGTCAGGCTCCTATGTATAAAAGAGAAAAATATTAATACATGTACAACATACACGTGAAACAAATTATAATAATAATCTAGTGCAATCAAATGAAATTAAAAATGTAAGTTTGTACAACTTGAAACTTATGTTTGAAACACGTTAGGCAGCCGCAATAGCTAGCATGTCGATGCCGGATGTTTCCTTTACCCGGCTCTTGCTATTTAAAAATAAAATAAAAAATTAGTTTTTTACATGTATGTACATGACGTACAATCAAATATATATATATATATATATATATATATATATATATATATATATATATATATATATATATATATATATATATCTCAAACATGTGATTTAAACTATTGTATATATATATATATATATATATATATTATTTAAATTTATTTGAAATTTACCTGTGAAAGACCAATATCAGTGGCACCAGTTCCAAAAACATTCCCCAACATCTCATATATAGAAAAGAAATTATGTGAACCAACAAATGATGTCTCGCCTGCAGTGCATACGTCACCACATGATCCACAGTGGTGTGGTGTGCTAGAATTGGCACCTCCACCAACATCACACAGATGTAAATTTGGTCACTATGCTGGGCGGAGAGTGTCAGTGAGCTCCCTCAATGCATGCAATGTATCAATCTCCACAACCTCCTTCACTGTAGAAGGGATAACTGAACACAGTGGGGGTTTTTGGGGCATGGGGGATCTTAGGCTGACCTACATGCATGCACCAGGTCTGCTCTGTGCAGAGCCACCTCCTCGACCAAAAAGTTCAGAAAAGTCAAAATAATTCAGGACCTCATTAAGCACGAACTCGCAATATAATTTCTTCAAAAAATAAAGAGGAACCTCATTGTTGTTGCATGGTGGATAATAAAAAACCAGCCACTATCGGTCCCAAAAATTGTTTTTGATTCTATCATCGTGGCACCAATGGATTGGGAAACCGTTTGCAAGTAATTGCAGGGGGGGCATTGGTTCTAGGGTCGGTAAATAATGTAAAAAATGAGGTCTTTTCCATTTTTTTTTTGTGTTTTAACGGCCGCATGGGATAGTTTATCCGCATACCCACCCGCCTATAGTCACTTCTAAAGGTGTTCCATCTATGTATTTGGTTGGTTGCATACTCGACTTCGCCAATCAATGTTTGCAACGTATTGGTTAAAGTCATGCGGGATGGATTTGTAGCATGATTTTGTCTTATAGTTTGAATTAGGTTCTCAATGACAATTTTATTTTCTCGGATTCTTCCAATGATATTATCTTGCATTCTTGCTGGCTCAGTGGGGACAAAAAGAGCCACAGGAGGCGGATCTATGTTTGGAGGAGGGTTTTGAGGAATGTTCGGAGGGTTTTAAGGAATGTTCGGTGGGTTTTGAGGAATGTTTTGATGGTTTACAACGATTTCGAGCTTGTTGACCAATTGATAAAACAAGAAAATTGTATACATAAACAAACATTTCAAAAAACCCATGAAAATGCAAAAGAAAAAAACCTAAAATGCAAAAAAATGATTACAATTGGGGACTTACCCTCCTCATCTTGGTGGCATGGTTGAATCTATCGCTATCCAGAAGTCCGATGAGCAATTTTGAGGTGGTATTCAAAGTGGCGAGTGAAAAACGTTTAGGAAAAATCACGGTTTGAAATGAAAAATGATGAAAATAAGGAGTAGCGGGATTGCTAATTTTTGTCTCAGAGTTCTGCGATCGCGGTTTTAGGTTCGGTAATTACCGAACTTGGAATTCAGGAACCGCGATTGCAGTTTAAAAACCGCGATTGCGGTATGTAAACCGCGATCGTGGTTCCTTTATTTCGGGTTTTTATGTCCACAGAAATTGTCCACCAACTTCGTGCACTTACCCCTCTAGTGAGATTTGTAATAGTATCGTCTCCTTTGCAAACTATAAAATTTACGGTTGAGAAAAGGCACAAGGAAGTATATAAGGTCTCCGTAAGGACCATGATCTTGTCACAAAACATACATTGGTTTATTTTTTCAATAGACATGCACTATGCATCTATACATTTTTAAAAGACTATGAAGATTGAAACCATAAGGAGTATGGGTGAAGAGTTGGCATTGAAATCCTTGAAGTAGCTTAACAAACCATAGAGAACTTGCAAGTAGCAGAGTAACACTATTCTGAATAATTGCACTTGATTAAAACGATGTAACTTTCCAATCTAAAATGACCTAATCTGAAACCATTTAGGAATGAGCTTCCAACTTGGATGAATAGAATAATCTGTGATAAAGTAGAGGAAAGGTCATAACTTACATTGCCTAATTTATTGAAGGCACATGATGGTTCAATAACTCCTAGTTAATTGATCCACTATTAATGGTAAGTTCCATTGGTTGTCATTTCTGCTTGAGTTTGACTATATATCTTTGAACCTTAATGTAGAAGAAGACTTTTCCTAATGATATTAAATCTTAGAGAGTCTAAATGATAGGTCTGGAAAGTAAATTAATTGGACTTGTAATCTACCTTATGTCAACTTGTTTGAACTAAAGGGGAACATATATGTTTAAAAAGGAATTACTTGGTACTCGAACTGCAGTGGTAATGGCTCGTTGAGTCATAATAACCGAGTTGGCTCTGAATATATGCAAGTGTTGATGATACCTGGCTTGATTTCATCATCAATAAGATCAAATCATTTCGATTTACTTGAAACACGCTTGTAAACCGATCATTTTAACCGATTATCATTAAGTGTAAACACTAGGACCATTTACTTATTCACGTAACTGAAATCACCTCAGACCAACTGAGAGTCAAAGACTAATCCAAGCTCAATTTTATTGAGTTGACCATGAGCTATATGCATTATTATGTAGATTGCAAGTTCTGGGAATGAGCTATCCATGAAATGGTTAAGAGATCTAGATTACTGGCATACTTGATTGATATTATACGTTATTTATATGATGTCAATAAATCATATTTGTATTTGATAAAAGGTCGAAAGTATTACTTCACAAATGAATAAGGCATTAAAAGGCCTGTTGTAATTATATGTCTATCCATGACTTGGTAATATCATTATGTACTTTGAATCCAGTGAGGTTCTCCTAACGCTCCATGTATATGACATTTAATCTATTGTTGTTTAATTACATGTTGGTACTCATGATTGTTTCTACGAAAATGTTATGCAATCCTAAAATTATGAGCCTGATTATGAATTCAATATTGCAAGTACAATATGCCACCGATTTGTTCCTTTGTGCGAGCTCTCAATCCATTTATGATTTAAAACAAGTGTTTTATCGTTATTTGACAACAAGATTGTTCTATTGTGAATTCATGTTTTATGTAAGATAAGTACAACTGTTATTTCCATAGGATGATCGTTAATGATCAATTGAATGAATCACAAAAACAATAAAATAAATAGGGAAATGATGAAAAGTATACTAAACTCGATGATAACCCTCCACTTATGACTGGGTAATTCTTTCAACACAAATTAATGTTAGTACAAATTTTAGTTTGTATGATAACAAGCCGAGATACTCCATTTTCATGACCATCTCCAATTTTTGAGTACCCCTAACGAACTTATCGAGCTTTTATAATTGAGTTCTATCATCAAGTAAGATCAAACTTACCTTCCCCAAGATGCCACTGTACTTTACGTCGAGAAAAATAGTTCAAAGACGATATGGAGTTATCGAAGGTACATTTTGAACACAATTGAAATATTACATCGATGTTCATATCTGACTTAGGAAAATTAACCAAGGTACCAAGTGTCTATTAATGAGCATTAATAACATTTACGAGCCCTCAATGCCATGAAATGGTTTAAACCTTGTACTTGACTAAACCTAATTAACTGAGCTCATAGATCGATATAGTTTGACGTTAATCATGCGTCTAAGAGGTACATACTTCCTTGGTGAGTTACTTCCTGGAATGAGATCTATTAGCTATACTCTCCCTAACATGAATTGAATAACGTAATGTAGAACCACCTGGTTACACCTATCCTTAGGCAGGAAAACACCCGAGCCTTTACATGAGCTCACCATGAATAAATTAAACACCTATGTTAACTATAAACTTAATCATTAAGACTGAAAAGTATTCACAATACTATGTTGAGATGGACTATGACGGTGAATAGACCACCCCATGCCATGCTCACTGATGAGCTCTCCATCAATCAATGATCTGATTTCCTCACATCTTGAAAAACACGTCTCAGCTATCTAAACTTTCTTACGATTTATTCACTCCAAACGCGTTGAGATTTCACCATTTCTTCTCACACAAACACATGATAAGCCTGCAATGTCTCATTCCTATCTTCTTTAATGAAGGTGATGAATGATCCATAAGCCAAATTTTACTTGCATCCGACTCAGAAGGCAACCCTTGCCCTATCAACTTAGCTACCAACTCAGTCATTCATCATGTTAGTTACCTTGATTCCACCATACCTCCTCTTATTTTTTTGAGCATATTAGACTCTCGAATGACTCACTCAAATGTGCTTCGACTCACTCGGTGACTCACCGGATAACTCTGCCACTGACTCAGACTCCTCCTTTACATGGAACTAATTTTTTGGGTTGTCATTTTGATATCCCTGCATGGCAATGTCCTTCCAAATTTCTGCAATGAAGAAAAAAGTGCAGGATTTAGGAACCATTTTACTGACTCGATCGGGCTATGGAACCAAAGTTTCCAGAATTTCCCATGCCATGTCTAAATTCGCTATTAGGCATCACTGTTTCCCACCTAATTGGTAATGGATTAAGAATCTTTTGAATTGTGGAACATTTCCCTTGGCTTGTCATTGCAAAATTCTCACTTGGCCATTTGGTTGCTGATCTCCCCTGCACCAAGTAAATAGATTGTCCTGTCATCTTGAAATTTCCACCATTGAAATGCTCACCTTAATTTCCATGTTCATTCCTTTGCATAGGCCCAATGCTCCCTAGAACCCAATGCCTTATTCTCCACGCGTCGACCCGATAAGTTAACTTCTGATCTCCCATGCATGGAATCGGCCTTTGCCTGAGAAAACATTTTCCTCCATTTAGATCTATATTGTGAGTTGGTTCGTGTTTCCACAATTCAGCTCAAGGTAACTATGCATTCACTTACACACTCATATAGTTTGAGAACTCACCGATCACTTTAGTATAGGATGCCTAGATCAGTTAAGGCTTGTTGATTCATTTTCTTCAGCCCTCTGTATTACATGTCTGTACACGAGCCTAGTCATTTCTTCCAAAGTTGATTGTGATCGCTTTGAATAACTACACATTTTCTTAATGAGATAGATATTGATCTCATTGTGATTACATTTCTCTCTGAGCTATGTTTCACCCGGCTCAAACATACTCTTCATTCAAATTTTGATCAAGCTCCCGTTGGTGAAAATGCATGTTCTCAACCTCAACTTTGAATTATCAAGCTTCCCTTAAACTCACGCGAGCTTTGAGCTACTCATAAATGTTTTACAGGCTAAGATTCTTACTTTGCAGCGTGATCCATCCAACCTACACCGTGTTGTAGTGCCCACATTTTCTAGCCTCTATTATCTTCTGAATTCTTAAAACACTGTTATGACTTAACATGGATGTTAACATACTTTGGACATTATGGTATGTTGGTTTGACTTCTTGGACATGCATAGTGATTTGGGGCACGTAGCGCCAATTTGACTAAATTAGTAGATTGACACATTTTATTTGAGATTGTGGATGCTAACACATTCTATGTGATTTGGGCCTAATGGTTACATGTTGGATACTTAGTTTAGTCACATATCTTGATTTTATAAAGTGTTCAATTTGCTGATGAGGAATACGTGATAGCATGGTGAAAAGACATTTTATGTATTACAATACCTAACGTATGATGAATTTTTGTGAGATTGAAAAATCCACGTTGATGTTGTGATATCCATAATTTACATGTTTGAACTGATTTCACGTAGTGAGTAGTTAGTTTACTATTGCATTGGATAGATATGTTTAATGTGTGTGCAGGCAACAGGTCACAAGAGAACGTGGGTTTCAAGGCAGCTACACAAACTATGCACAAGTGCCCACGGGGCTAAATCCTATCCGTGTTAATTGTTTGAGGCTGTATAGTTAGATTGTGTTTTGGGCACCATGAGTGACCCTCTTATGAGATGTAATATGTCATGTAAATTTTATTTGTGTAGAATGTTTTATTTTTGTTTTGTAAATTAGGTTTGGGGGCTAAATGGTCCCCTCTTGAATTAAATTTTGAGTTTGGTCTATTTTGTTTTAGTTACAGGGGATTAGGGGTCACATGTGCACCCTTGAAGGGGTCCCCACACCCTCTACCCTTATGCCCAAAAGTTGCAAACTCGAATTTGGGTTTATCATCACTTTTCATGTGACCTCCCTTAAGTTTAGGGAGTCACTTTGCATGAAAATTGGTCCACTGAACCTACCTATAGAGTAGGGGTGGCTTAAATTCAAGGAAAATGTGGTTTTCCCCTCACATTTTTATTGGAATGTGTGTGTGGTGGAAGTTTGCATGAGTTTGTCTCCCATTTCCTTTAAGAAATTTGGGGATAAAAGGAATTTATATGTTTTTTATATTTTTATTTATTTTAGAGGAATCTTTGACTTAGTGAGGAGATGGGTGACACATGTCACCCCCTCATTGGAGAGGAAATTGTTTTGATTCCTCTTCAAATTCTCCCTCATGGAGGAGAGAAGGGGACTTTTGGTTCATTTTTTTTGGAGCTTTGGCGTTATGCTTGAGGATTTTGGAGCTAGAGAATTGCTCGAGGAAGAAAGATGTAAATCTTGTTTTGGAGAGATCTTGGAGGTATAATATTGAGCTCATGTTATGTTGTAAGCTTTTGCTATTTCTTAGCTTGGTTATAGTTGGATTGTTGTTTAGTTTCTTGTATGGTTTGTTTCTTAAGTATGTTTGTTGTATTGCTTTGCTCCATCCATCATATGGTTTGATTGATGTTTGAGTTCTTTGGGGGAAGAGAGAGGGATTTTTCCCTCTCAACCCTAATGGCTTGATGGGAAACCCAGTAGTTTTCTTTACTCCCCTCATATGGTTTGAGGTGGGTAAAGGGGTTCATATGGTTTCAACCCCTTTTCCATTCTTGGAGAGGAAACCCAATGGGTTTAAAAATCCTCCAAAGAAGGATTTTGGTGTTTGGGTGGAGCAATAAGGTGGGTATGGTTGATTCAGAGGAAACAGGAGGGTCAGAAGAATCTTGTTGTGTGCTTCCTATGGTTGGATCAAACCTTATGACATTTTTGGGTATATCATCTACTCTTCCCCAAATTTAGAGGATGAATATGGTTTTCTCCTCTTTTCTGTTATTTGTTAAATGTGGTGTTGTTCTTAGTGCATGGTTTGGTCTTGGTTGTGAGTGTATTGTGGTGATTGTCTCCCTAAAAATCTTGTGGTCAAGTTATGTAAGTTAGCTCTCTCTCCCATGGGCTTTAGGGAGGCTAGCATGTCTTTTAACCTTGGAAATGCATGTAATGATGCCTAAAGGTTGGGTGCTTAACAAGCCTTGTTCTCTTGGAGTTAGATCCTTGTAAAGCATACAAAGTTGGAGCCTTGAGCTTGGGGTTTGCTGGAGTATCTTTGGAGGTGTGGTTGTTTATGACCCTCTTCTTGTTTTGGAAATTTTTAGCTTCTTGATAAGCATGTGTTCTTTGTAAAAATATTGAACTGCTCCTTTTAAAGCCTTCCTTATGGGACATATGTATAGCTCGTGCAAACATTTATTCCTCTCTTTGATTATAGTTAAATTTGTATGTAATTTGTAAAACTTTCTACTCCCCATGAGCGGAAGAGTCTTGTTGCATTAAGAAGCTATGCCCTTCATTGTTGGTTTGAAAAGAAAATTTATGTGCATATTTTAGTTTAAAAATGTGTAATGGAGTAATTAGTTTTCTTTTTATTAAAATGAAAGCATTCCTTCATAAAGTAGATCTTTCCTTTCTAAAGAGCTAGTGTGATGGAGAGGGCTCTCCAAGAATCGAAGGCTAGAAACTATGTGAAAGTGTTTATCCATTAAAAGAGTCAAATGAAATGTTGGAATTCTTAAATGAAAATGTAGAATATTTGGATGAAAATAAATTGTCATTCTAAAATACATCTTCTTGAAAATTGTTGCAAACATAGCAATTAGAATAAAATCCGTATTACTCTATTTCTTGTTAACTTAACATAATGGCCTTATTAGAGAATCATGTGAGTGTATACCTCCTCCCTCCCTCAGTTTTAAATTTGTTTTCCAAAACTCTATTATCATCTGAAAAGGCCTTGCTAGATTTCTTCTTATCTCAAAATTATATTAAAACATTTTATCTCAACTAGATATTGATAAATTATTAAGTTTCCATACCTTACCAAGAACACAAATGAAATCTGTTGGTAATATAAATATATTAGAAATATATTTAATATAATTATATGTTATAATATAATTATATTATGTTGAAAAGAAGTTACGTATTATTTATTTTATTAATATAAGAATACATTAAATTGAGTGCATCTGATATAGTTATATTTCAAAATATAACTATATAATTTTATTTTTAAAAAAGAAAAGTAATTACACATTAATTATTTTAGTAATGTAAATAGATATTATAAAACAATATATTGAAAACTGCATTTTTAATATATGTTATATTACAATATATATATATATATATATATATATATATATATATATATATATATATATAAAACAAAGTGTAATTAATAAAAAAAAAGAAAAAAAAGAAAAACAAAGTTCTTTGTCTTTTTTAAAGTCTATGAATGTGGTTGTGGGGAGGGATCGGACCCTCCCCCAAACCCATGCCATCTTTACGCCTCCCCACCCACTTCCCACGGCCTACCCCCATAGCCATTCCACTCTCCACACTGCACATCCCCCTCCAACCTATGTAAATCTTCCTCCACCCTTCCATGCGGCCTCCCTCCCTCTCGCTCAAAACCTTACCCACGCTATCCCTCCTCCCTATCTCCTTCCACTGTGGATCTCACTCCTCCACACATCTGCTTAGTCGCATGGTTTTTGTACACTCTTGCGCCATTTTGTGGGTCTCTCCTCTCATGCCTCCTTACCTTGATTTTGCAGCTAGCACCATACCGTTGCCCTCAACCCCTCAGGCCATGCCCTCCATCCATAAAACAAAGTTTTATTTTAAACCGAGTCCTTCCTTCTATGTATTACACATGATTTCATCTACATGTTTACATATATAATTGCACTTGTATTCCAAATGGTATAATATTCATACCCACAACCAGATATTCATCTGGTAGAATAATTTTAACTAAATAAAAGAAAAATAAACAAGATTAAAACCCTAGGCTCTCCAAAAATCTATGCACGGATGAAACAATCCTTGAGAAGAATCTCGTCCATCTTAACCTGTAATGCAAATAGAAAAGATCAAGAAGAAAATAAAAGAGAATCTCAGAATCGCTTCATGACTATTCATAGCCTCTCCCAAAATTGTAAATTACAAAATGAAGAAATGAAAGAGAAAAGAAAATAAAAAAATAATTTCATAAAGATGGGCTAGGGCAAGTTTAGGGCAAAATTAGATCTAGGGATGAGATCTATTTGATCCTAAAGTCCAAAATTAATCCTACATATTCTTAGTCATGGGTTTTTTTTAAAATGTGTATGGGAAATAAATCTTAAGTGGTGTGTGGGTAAATAAATTAAAAGGGGGGAAATCTGAATAACGTAATAAGGGGTGCAGTTCTTATTAGGGTGTCCCGAGTATGTTTAATAGGAAATAAATACATAAATTATTGGGTTAGGGCTAATGATTGAGGAATTGGGTAAATCGAATTAGTTTAATTATATAATAGTGGGAATCATATTTGTTTGGTCAGTATCTTCTTTCAAAAAAAACATTTATCCAAAATTTTAGTGCCTTTTTGATCTGGGTTCCGGTGTCTCGGGGTGGGGCACTACAGTTGGTATCAAAGTGATGGTTTACACACGCGGATGCTCTGAGTAAAACATTTAAATTTATTATTAATGTTTTCATAATATTAAAATTAAAACAATTAAAATTATTTCCGCTAAACTATTCCATGGGTTAAGTGTCTCTCGAGTAACCGCATGGAGTAATATGTTTGCTAACACAATAGTTGATAGACACATTTTGATCACCTAATTTGTTCAAAACATTTAGTAAAAACTTAAGAAAATGTCATGTTTAGATAACATGCAAAATGGCTTCTTGGTCTCCATAGTGGTGATGGATTTGGATAATCTTGTTCCCTAGTGACATGGGAAGCCGCATCAGCTTTTAAAATAAACTTTTAAAATCGTTTGATCATATAGATAAAATCATTTTTGAGCTCTTTTAAATGCATTTTTGTTTGGGAACTACTTAAATTTAAGTAAAACCGTTTCGTTTTGGATCTGTAAAGTGGAGAGCGTTAGTAGGAAATTGAAAATTTTGACTTCTAACTTGTAGTATTCCTCCATGTCCATTATCTGCAATGATTAGATTCGAGAAAAAAATAAATAGAGAGTTATTTTTCCAAGTGTGTTCAGGAGGTCTCTAGATGTTTTGGTACAAAATACAAACTTGTAAATTACATTAATTAGCTCGAGAAAGAAGGTCATAACTAGAGTTTTAGTCATCATCTTTTCATTTTGTAAGTTGCGTCAGTTTCTCTATATATAGGAGAATTGATGTAAGTTATCAAAACTCATTTTCAAGTTGAGATCATTTTTTTTCAAGACCCATTTTGTAGCCAATTTTCACTAGAAATATGTTGTAATGCAATAGTAAAACTCTATTAGTTGGCTCCGAGAAGGTGCTTCCTTTTTGAAACTTATTCACCAGTTTTGAGAAATGCACACCTTGTTTGACTCTCTGATAGTAGCGAATTGACTAGAAGTTTTGTTTTGCCATTTGGGTGTTGGATACTTGTTTTGGTAGGCTCTTTTTGTATCCATTTTCTCTAGATCATAGAACAAGAAAATTAGGTCTTAATAAACAAATAGATTTCTTAGGACACCTTTGGAAGGTGAAACATGTTATAATATGGATTATTGTTTTAAGCTATGTGTTTCTAGGTTGAATGATAAGACCCAAAATAAATTTTGTGCAAAAAGTCTTTTTTTTTTAATGCTAATGGCCTTGTTCTAGGTAGGTCTTTTGGACTACCAAAAAGGGCTAGTTGTTGGTGTTGTAAATAAGTAGTAGGTCAAATATGAGATTGTGGAATTTTTTACCTTGGTATAAGGAATAGGTTTATGGCATTTGGTTGATTGTTTTTTTTTTTTGCCTAGTAATCCTTTGTTTCTTAGAAATATCAACTGTCGTGTTAGAGGCACCACCTTATATCCAATAAAACCTTGTTTGGTAAGGTGGCATAATAAATAATTGTATCTTGTAAGAATCACCCAATATGAATAAAATAATCTTCCACATCTTGAAATTTTATTGCTAGGAAGCTTGAAATAATTTCTTCTCTTCTTGTTTCATTGCTAATCTTAGTCTTATAACCCTTTTACAAAGAAATTTACCAAATGAACTTTTTATCCTGTTGTTACCTTTTCAAAATTGTAGCTTGGAATTAATTATAATTGGATGAAAATAATTGCTAACTTCTCTCTAAACAATAAATGATAAAGGGAAAGAAAGTTAGTGCCTCTTTTTTTTGGTGGTGTTGCTCGAAGTGATATCTCTTAGCTAATTTATCCTCTTCACGTAACCTAGGAATACATTGTGCTATGATTAAATGAATCTAGTTTTTCACAAAACTTCAAATTTTCATCAAAACTCTTGGTATAACTCTTAGAGTTAACTTCAGAAATGATCTAGTTATTTTTCTTAATCCTTGAGGAGCTTGATAAAACATATTTTCATACTATAACCACTTACTAAGTTTTGTTGCTTTGTGACTTGGTTAAAACCTTCATACCTTATTTAGTATACATGTGATTATAAAACTCCTCAATTTGATTTGAAGTGTTCTTAGTTATTCATGTTTATAACACTATTGCTTACATGTAGAAATAAGCGAATCTCCCTCTTTCTAACCTCAAAATCATGGACTTAGAAGAACAATGGTCATGCAAAAATTTTATATATATAATAAATATAAACAACGATATTTTATTCTCTCTCTTGGAAAGAAAATAAAATGAAATGAATTAGTGTTGAACACCTTCTTGGTTAGGCATTATGTTATAACGATGATGTTGTTGACTGTGAAAGAACTATTCATGTGGTCCTATAAGGGTGAATGCAATATTTCGTAATTCACAAATATATATATATATCTAGAATCACAATGGTGTATATTTACCTTGTAAACAATAATAGAATATTGTAATTATTTGTATTTTGGAAAACTCGTCATATATATAATTAGACAAAGTTGGTTGAATAAACTATGTTATCATTGTTACCCCCCTTAAAAATTTAAAATTGAGGTGATCCTAAAACTATTGCTTCAAATGGGATAGGTGATGTTTTCTAATCATCGTCTTGTGATATTCATTTGGATTACACACTAAATGGTTGGAATTTTGTAAGTAACTTAGGTATGATGTAGCCTTCCTAAATTTTTAGGTGAGAAAGTTAATAGAAATGATTGAATGATTGCGATGATCTTGCAAATAAGATATGTCTTTGGCTATTGGACTCTTAGGAAACTATTTTATAAGATTTCATTCACATAGAAGAACTCTTAGTATGATAAATGATGTAACCCATTATTGAAAGGACAAACTATAATGACTAACTAGTCTTTCCACCTACCGTGGGTAGAAGCGTCCTTTGTAATCAGTATAGACACTAGTTAGTCATTATAGTTTGTCCTTGCAATAATGGGTTACATCATTTATCATACTAAGAGTTCTTCTATGTGAATGAAATCTTATAAAAGAGTTTCCTAAGAGTCCAATAGCCAAAGGCATATCTTATTTGCAAGATCATCGCAATCATTCAATCATTTCTATTAAATTTCTCACCTATATATATATATATATATATATATATATATATATATATATATATATATACATAAATAAATTGGAATTGTTTTGGGGGTACTCTTTAAAACATGATTCCATCTACTGTTCAATAGAGTGGTGAAATTCAAATTTATTTAAGTAAAATGATTCAATCCCTAGTGAATAAGTATATTTTTTTATATATTCTTCTCTTACAATCTAATGGGCCAAATTATGACCAAGTAATGGTTAAGTAAAATTTAACATAAGTCCCATATCTTGAGAAGAATTAGACCATACCTTTCCTTAAAGGAGAATGTGTGTTGATCTCTTGTACACTTGAAGAAAGTATGAATGGAAAGGTTGGTGCATTCCATCGTGCTGGTATATTGTAATTTTTGATAAGTATGTTGATAAGATTTGGGAAATCTTCTTTTAAATGGATTTTGTTTTGCGTAACTTATTCATGTTCTCTTTTGATTATAGTAATTAAGAAACGATAAAATTTAAATAAAACTTTTCTTATATATTATTGAACTGGAAATTTTTGGCTTGTTGTTTCATTAAGGAATTATGGCTTGTTTGGAGGAATAGAAATGTCCTTTAAAATGACACATACCATGAAACTTTGGAAACCGAACTAGGAAACTGATCCTAACCTAGCAGTTGACTATATATGTTTTTCACCAATAATTTTTTTTTTAAACAATCTTTTAGTGAACAAAAAAAAATGGCCAAATTAAGTTAACTCCTTTAACTATGCTTAGTATCATGTGAATCTTCATCCTTGGACTTAGTGAATAATGTCAATGATTGAACTAATTTAAAAGGACTTGTGAGCCTTTATTTTGGTAAAAATTAGAGTAATGATGAGTTAGTAGATGAAACCACACCGAACTTGGAGACTTTTTCTCCCTTATTGTGTGATATCTGTGACACCTTGAATAGTTCCCTTGAGCGGGTTCGTACGAAATTTATATACAAAACTTTTTAATTCCTTGTAAAACAACATGTTTGTTCTCTTTTCCCAACCATCATTATTTTTCATTTAATCTTAGACCTTAGGTTGTACATACTCTTATTTGAATCTTTATAGCAAAGTTAGTGTTATCCAAAATTCACCCCTCAAGGTAATTTTGATAACATGCATCAAATTCTTTAGTCCCAAGCAATTATATTGAGTCCGGGAAAAAAGTCATGTTTCTAGGGTCCCCTCAAATTTTTTCTAACTCCCCTGTCCAAGAAGAAGAGAGCAAGTTCTGAGGAAATGTGAAAAAATTGCAAAAAACAAGCTCGGGCCAGAAAAAATCATGAAAAAATGGCTAAGTCCTAGTCCTTGCAATAGTCGGGACATGTGGGACATCTGGACGCGAACCGGCCGAAAGGCCGCCAGGCGGTCCGCGCAGCATTTGGGACATTTGGGACAAAGGGACGCGCGGGACGCAGAAATCCGAACTGGCCGAAAAATGAGAAAATTGACTAACTGTTGAAACAGGCAGTCTGGGACATCCAGGCAATTAGTATGCAGAGGACGCAAGTCGGCCGAAAAGACTTAAGGCAGCATGGAACAGTTGGGCCGAAAGTATGCGAAGTACGCGAACCGGCCGAACCAGTCCAATCGGGAAAATTTGTCCGAAACAGTTCGGGACAAGTGGGACAAGTGGGACAAGTGTACGCGAACCGGCCGGTTCGGCCGAAACAGGGAACTTCAGCACTGGGACAAGTGGGACAAAGGGACGCGCGGGACGTGGATAGCCGAAGGAGCCGAAAGCCAATCAGATCACGCCACGTGTCACCGGCAGAAAAGAGACATGGAAGCCCATTTCGGGCGGTTCGGAAGAATTTTTCCCATGCAGTATTGGGACAAGTGGGACAAAGGGACGCGTGGGACACAAAAAGTCGAAGCGGCCGAAGGCAGAGAAGAAAAGTCAACGTTTGGCTCGTGGAACTTCAAACGGCCATAACTTTTGACTCCGAGCTCCGATTTTCACAAAATTGGACTTTCTGGAACGAGCACGACGTCCTCTATGCCACAAAAATTGGATTTCTTATTTTTAATGAGGGTAGATATACTTAAATAAAGAAAATGTGTTCAGCTTCCGTCAGTTAATGCTCATTCCCGTCAAATGACAGAAAACGCCTACCAGACCCAAAATAGCTGCCCGCACTCAGAAGGCCATAACTTTTGCATTTCTCAACAAAATCGCACAAAATTGGTACCGTTGGAATCATGGTTCCGAGACCGATGCATAGCAATCAAGAAATTCCATATTTGATCAGAAATTGATTGAGTTTTTTAAGAAAACGTGGCCGGGTTCATAACAGTGTTTTATTT
Organism: Taxus chinensis; assembly: GCA_019776745.2. Classification (NCBI taxonomy): domain Eukaryota; kingdom Viridiplantae; phylum Streptophyta; class Pinopsida; order Cupressales; family Taxaceae; genus Taxus; species Taxus chinensis. Next base: position 593,974,058 of record CM034154.1, on the reverse strand, counting down.
GGTAGCTGGGAGTGCAATTAAGAGGCATGGTCATCATTCTTTCTCTGCTGCAGCACATGGGACAGTATGGGGAGCCTTTTGCAAGTAATATACAATTATTTAACTCAATTTAATGTCTCTTACAGGTGGTTGAAGGACAGATTTCAGGATTTCCATTTTCCCCTCTCTCTCTCTTCTCATTTTTTCTATAAATTGGAGTGTTGGGCTCATTGTAAAAAAAGGGAGTTTTTGGGTAGCAAAGCTCTGCCAAAATTGCTTTGTGAAGCCAGTATGTTGCAGGCCCTTGTAGTGGACTCCTTGCATGATGATCCAGGCCCTTATCTTGTAATAGATTGAACTGTGCACATCATGAAGCAATAAAATACCAGTTTGTGGATGTATCTTCCCCTGCTGTGTTTTCTTGCATTCTTCTTGCCCCTTTAATCTTTCTATAAGAATATTGTGTCTATTTATTATGTTCTTGCAGGGATTCATTAACATTGTGTATGCTTGGAATATTGTTGTGAATGCATTTTGCTAGATTATGGTGAACTGTCATCACCTCTTCTAGTGTGCACTTTGCCTCTGTATTTCACACATTTGGAGATTACTCTCACACCCTCCTTTTCTAGTGTATCACCGCTTTAGTGTAGGCTTTCATTTTATGTATTCTCTCTCCCTGGTCCCTTGGAAATTTAGATTAGAACATTTATCTTATCCTGTATTAGAGTAGATTGTGGCAGGTAGTTTAGGAGCAAGAACCAGCTTTCTCTGGAGGTCTATCTCAAGTAGCAAGTCCCACAACTTGGAGATAGTACCCATGTTATCCAATCACACCATGAGTTCAAGTATATACCAGGGGTGCTGTGATTCGGCGATAACAGTTAGATGATGAGGCAGATGAATTTCGTTTATACAATTCTCCTTAGTCAATGTTATCCTATTTGAAGTATACTTGTTCTTGGACCATGTTGTGTTTTTAGAGATACGTTGTTAAGACAATTTTTAAAATAAAATATTTTAGTTCCTTTGAAATGACCTTAATGTTGGACTGATACTACAGGTGATCTTGTAGATGTTTTAGACAATGAGGATTGGTAATAATTCCTTGGAAGAAATAAGTTCCTTTTATTAAAATTAATAGTTGACCAAGTTTGAATTGGTGGGACATGCTTGTTGTGTCCAACAATCACATGATATGATGTGATACCTCATAAAATATTATCCCTATCTCTTCCAGTGACTTCCAGGAGGAAGTCTAATTTTAGAAGAGGGGGATGTAGTGCCCACATTTTCTAGCCTCTATTATCTGTTGAATTCTTAAACCACTGTTATGACTTAACATGGATGTTAACATACTTTGGACATTATGGTATGTTGGTTTGACTTCTTGGACATGTATAGTGATTTGGGGTGCATAGCGCCAATTTGACTAGATTAGTAGATTGACACATTTTATTTGAGATTGTGGATACTAACACATTCTATGTGATTTGGGCCTAATGGTTACATGTTGGATACTTAGTTTAGTCACATATCTTGATTTTATAAAGTGTTCAATTTGCTGATGAGGAATACGTGATAGCATGGTGATAAGACATTTTATGTATTACAATACCTAACGTATGATGAATTTTTGTGAGATTGAAAAATCCACGTTGATGTTGTGATATCCATAATTTACATGTTTGAACTGATTTCACTTAGTGAGTAGTTAGTTTACTATTGCATTGGACATATGCGTTTAATGTGTGCAATGAGTGTGCAGGTGATAGGTCATAGGAGAACGTGGGTTTCAGGGAGGCTATACAAACTATGCACAAGTAGCCCACGGGGCTAAATCCTAGCCATGTTAATTATTTGAGGCCATATAGTTAAATTGTGTTTTGCTCACCATGAGTGACCCTCTTATGAGATGTAATATGTCATGTAAATTTTATTTGTGTAGAATTTTTTATTTTTGTTTTGTAAATTAGGTTTGGGGGCTAAATGGTCCCCACTTAATTAAATTTTGAGTTTGGTATATTTTTTTTTGATTAGAGGGGATTAGGGATCACATGTGCACCCTTGAAGAGGGGCCCACACTCTCTACCCTTCTACCCAAAACTTGCAAACTCGAATTTGGGCTTATCATGACTTTTCATGTGACCTTCCTTAAGTTTAGGGAGTCGCTTTGTATGAAAATTGGTCCACGGACCCTACCTATGGGGTAGGGGTGGCTTAATTTCAAGGAAAATGTGGTTTCCCTTCCCATTTTCCCTCCTTTTCTCCCCACTTTAATTGGAATTTGTGTGTGGTGGGAATTTGCATGAGTTTGTCTCCCATTTCCTTTGAGAGATTTGGGGATAAAAGGATTTTATATGTTTTTATATTTTTATTTATTTTAGAGGAATCTTTGACTTAGTGAGGAGAGGGGTGACACATGTCACCCCCTCATTGGAGAGGAAATTTTTTTGATTCCTCTTTAAATTCTCCCTCATGGAGAAGAGAAGGGGACTTTTGGTTCATTTTTTTTGGAGCTTTGACTTTATGCTTGAGGATTTTGGAGCTAGAGAATTGCTCGAGGAAGAAAGATGAAAATCTTGTTTTGGAGAGTTCTTGGAGGTATACTCTTGAGCTCATGTTATGTTGTAAGCTTTTGATAGTTATTAGCTTGCTCATAGTTGGATTGTTGTTTAGCTACTTGTATGGTTTGTTTTCTTAAGTATGTTTGTTGTATTATTTTCCTCCATCCATCATATGGTTTGATTGATGTTTGAGTTCTTTGGGGGAAGAGAGCGGGATTTTCCCTCTAAACCCTAATGGCTTGATGGGCAAGCCATGTAGGTTTCTTTACTCCCCTCATATGGTTTGACATGGGTAAAGGGGTTCATATGGTTTGAACCCCTTTCCCATTCTTGGAGAGGAAACCCAATGGGTTTGAAAAATCCTCCCAAGAAGGATTTTGATGTTTGAGTGGAGAAATAAGGCGAGTATACTTGATTCGGAGGAATAAGGAGGGTTAGAAGAATCTTGTTGTGTGCATCCTATGGTTGGATCACACCTTATGACATTTTTGTGTATCTCATCTACTCTTCCCCAAATTTAGAGGATGAATATGGTTTTCTCCTCTTTTCTGTTATTTGTTAAATGTGGTGTTGTTCTTAGTGCATGGTTTGGTCTTGGTTGTGAGTGTATTGTGGTGATTGTCTCCCTAAAAATCTTGTGGTCAAGTTATGTAAGTTAGCTCTCTCTCCCATGGGCTTTAGGGAGGCTAGCATGTCTTTTAACCTTGGAAATGCATGTAATGATGCCTAAAGGTTGGGTGCTTAACAAGCCTTGTTCTCTTGGAGTTAGATCCTTGTAAATCATACTAATTTGGAGCCTTGAGCTCAAGGTTTGCTGGAGTATCTTTAGAGGCATGATATTTTATGACCCTCTTCTTGTTTTGGAAATTTTTAGCTTCTTGATAAGCATGTGTTCTTTGTAAAAATATTGAAGTCCTCCTTTGAAAGCCTTCCTTATGGGACATATGTATAGCTCATGGAAACATTTTTTCCTCTCTTTGATTATAGTTAAAGTTGTATGTAATTTGTACAACTTACTACTCCCCATGAGCGGAAGAGTCTTGTTGCATTAAGAAGCTATGCCCTTCATTGTTGGTTTGAAAAGAAAATTTATGTGCAGATTTTAGTTTTAAAATGTGTAATGGAGTAATTAGTTTTCTTTTTATTAAAATGAAAGAATTCTTTCATAAAGTAGATCTTTCCTTGCCAAAGAGCTAGTGTGATGGAGAGGACTCTCCAAGAATCGAAGGCTAGAAACTATGTGAAAGTGTTTATCCATTAAAAGAGTAAAATGAAATGTAGAATATTTGGATGAAAATAAATTGTCATTCTAAATACATCTTCTTGAAAATTGTTGCAAACATAGCAATTAGAATAAAATCCGTATTACTCTATTTCTTGTTAACTTAACCTAATGGCCTTATTAGAGAATCATGCGAGTGTATACCTCCTCCCTCCCTCAGTTTTAAATTTTTTTAAAAGGCCTTGCTAGATTTCTTCTTATCTCAAAAATTATATTAAAACATTTTATCTCAACTAGATATTGATAAATTATTAAGTTTCCATACCTTACCAAGAACACAAATGAAATCTGTTGGTTAATATAAATATATTTAATATAATTATGTTGAAAAGAAGTTACGTATTATTTATTTTATTAATATAAGAATATATTAAATTGAGTGCCCTCTGATATAGTTATATTTCAGAATATAACTATATAATTTTATTTTAAAAAAAGAAAAGTAATTACACATTAATTATTTTAGTAATGTAAATAAATATTATAAAACAATATATTGAAAACTATTTTTAACGTATGATATATATATATATATATATATATATATATATATATAACAAAGTTTAATTAATAAAAGAAAAATAGAAAAAAAGAAAAACAAAGTTCTTTGTCTTTTTTTAAAGTCTGTGAATGTGGTTGTGGGGAGGGATCAGACCCTCCCCAAACCCGTGCCATCTTTGCGCCTCCCCACCCACTTCCCACGGCCTGCCCAATTCCACTCTCCACACTACACATCCCCCTCCAACGTACGCAAATCTCCCTCCAACCCTTCCACGTGGCCTCCCTCCCTCTCCACGCACCTCTCCCTCTCGCTCAAAACCTTACCCATGATCTCCTTCCACCATGGATTTCACTCCTCCACGCATCCGCTTGTACACTCCTATGCCATTCCGTGGGCCTCTCCTCTCAGGCCTCCTTACCCTGATTCTGCGGCCAGCACCAAACCACTGCCCTCAACCCCTCAGGTCATGCCTCCATCCATAAAACAACGTTTTATTTTAAACCGAGTCCTTCCTTCTGTGTATTACACATGATTTCTTCTACATGTTTACATATATAATTTCACTTGTATCCCAAATGGTATAATATTCATACCCACAGCCAGATCTTCATCTGGTAGAAGAATTTTAACTAAATAAAAGAAAAATAAACAAGATTAAAACCTTGGGCTCTCCCAAAATCTATGCACGGATGAAACAATCCTTGATTAGAATCTCCTCCATCTTAACCTGCAATGCAAATAGACAAGATCAAGAAGAAAATACAAGAGAAACTCGGAATCTCTTCATGACTATTCATAGCCTCTCCCAAAACTGCAAATTACAAAATGAAGAAATGAAAGAGAAAAGAAAGAAAAGAAGAATTTCTTAAAGATGGGCTAGGTTAAGTTTAGGGCAAAATTAGATCTAGGGCTGAGATCTATTTGATCCTAGAGTCCAAAATTAATCCTACATATTCTTAGTCATGGGTTTTTTTTTAAATATGTATGGGAAATAAAGCTTAAGCGGTGTGTGGGTAAATAATTTAAACGGGGGGAAATCTGAATAACTTAATAAGGGGTGCAGTTCTTATTAGGGTGTCCCGAGTATGCTTAATAGTAAATAAATACATAAATTTTTGGGTTGGGGCTAATGATTGAGGAATTGGGTAAATCGAATTAGTTTAATTGTATAATAGTGGGAATCGTATTTGTTTGGTCAGTATCTTCTTTCAAAAAAAAATTATCCAAATTTTTAGTGCCTTTTTGGTCTGGGTTACGGTGTCTTGGGGCGGGGCACTACACGTGCTGACTCACCGCTAATTCCCCATGCTAACTTGTTGACTACAAGTTACTCCATCGTCGATCATCTCCCACTCAAGTCATCCCGATCATAACCTCAACTCATCGAGTCAATATGTCGTCGGGATCCAGTGTGTTTCACCGGTTGAGTTATCTCTTATCTCGGCTCGTTATAATTTGCAATGTTCTCATTCTTGGCTTGAATTCCTCTGCACAGCTCGCATTCATTCGGGCCAATTTGATATGCTCAAGCTTCACCACTAGCTCAACTCATCGATCTATCTCTTAGCTTGGATTCAAATCAAAATCAATCCCATGACCTTAAACATGGTTCAAATGTTAATGAAATGATTTTATCCTACTCACTCTAAATGAACCTCCAACTAGACTTGTCATTTAGCTTGCCCTTCATCGGTCTCAAGGCTCTGTTTTTACTCATTCAGCGTGAAACATTTCCTTTACATCATTGTATTGAGTGAACCACCGATTTACTTGGCATAATATTCCATGCCTTTATTTCAACTAACTAGACATAGCTCTTTTTAGCAAAATCCTTTAATGTACCACGAGCTTGTCGAACTAATTGATGAGCTTTTTTTGCTCAAATCTACTCTTTTCTTCTCAACTCGGTGCCTTCCACTTTTGTCTTGACCTTTCACACTTTTAAATTTTCTTCTAGCACCTGGGCCTTATGGAGACATGTTAAGATCCTTGAGCATTTTATACACTAATTTTGGTCTCATGCCTAAATTAGATGAATTTGAGCCCCTTAATGGTAATTTCTTGTTTTGAATGAACCATGAGTTTCAAAATAAAATAATTCCTCAGTCCCAGGGTCTAATAGGCCCTCATTATCTAATTTTGCCAAGTATGCAAAATTTGATAAAAATAGTGTCTAAGGTTATTGATCAAGTCATTTAGTTTTGATAAGAGACTACTTCCTTCGAAGGCCTAAAAAGGCCATTTTAGCCATTTTGTAGCTAATTGAAAACCATACAGAAGTGTTTATAGAAAATTTAAAGAATATAAAAGTGATTTCAAATAGAATTGAATATTTCTAAGTAAATTTAGGAAATTTTATCAAATAAAATCTCATTCAGGATCAATATGTTTAAGACTGTGTTTTTCAGGTGTGAGGAATAAAGCTAAAAAAATGAAAGTTGACTTCTCTTGATGATTCTAGGATTTCCAAAAAGAGTTAGGATGAAAAAAATAGGCATTTTAAAGCTATTAAAATACTATTCAAGGTGGAATAATCAAAATTGATTCAAGGATCAAATACTTCTTGAGGTAATTTAAAACTTTGCAGTTTCCCCTCTTAGTTTAAAATGAAATAGGACCTAAATTTTGATCTGCAAACAAAATTATATTTTTATAATAGTTTCATTGATCCTAAAATTTGATTTTTAGTGTTTTAATGAAATATGAATGTCAAGAACATGTAACTCATCCTGAAATTTCATTCAATGATTCATCCCCTATCTTGAGGAGGAAATCTATTTCCATGAGGAACAACTTAAGAAAGAAGGTGTCTAGGTACCATAAGCATGCTTCCACCTAGGTTTCATCTTAGTTAAGAAATTGAATCATGAAGGAGTCATCACATTCAAATGAGAAATTTGGAGCTCAAAGAGTGACTTGATGATCATAATATCTTGACTGTATCATTATACCCAAATCTCTCCAAAGAACAAGCTAAAATGAATTAATCATGCCACCGCGGTATCTAAGACCATCATTTGTGAAGTATTGAGGCATCATCTATTTCATTAGATAAATATGAGAAAAGACGTGTATGATAATCATGAAGTTGATTCCATGAAAGGATGATTTTAGAGATAGGGAAGGTGAGGAGACGAACTTCATATGGAGCACCTTGTTTCCAAGAATGATCAACCATCCTAGTTCACTTGATACAATTCACTTGGTATTGTTATAAAAACTCTTTCAACACTTACTAGTGTGATCACACCTTAAGGATGAGTCACATTACAATCACCTCATTTTGTTCATAGGAAAAGAATACCATTCAGGGAGAAATGCTCTATCTACAAAGTGATGATATCATTTCACCAAGAAGTAGACAATAATGATAAATTTTATTTGTAGTCACTAAAGTGAATTGTTGAACAAATTTAAAATTTGGTACCAATTCAACTAGTGGTACGGAAAAAATATAATTTCGAAGGTAAAAAAAACTACAAAATGACTATATCTTTTTTAGAAGCACAATGGAATGAGAGGGGGGGTTGAATCAGTCCTAAAAAACTTTAACTTCTTTTATTATGACAATTATTCAACATTCATTTAACCGTTCATCATTCATAACCACATTTTAGCTTATTAGATGTCCATTAACCATTCACAAGAGCATGCAATAAGAGAGAGAACACATAAACACAAGATGATAGTGGGAAACCATCATGGGGAAGAAAACCCACTGAAAACAATTGATTATATTACTCAAAGAAAGGATTTGTAATAATATTACACATCCTACAATACGTTTTTAGCGAGGAACCAAATCCACAAGGATCACCCACCCCTAAACCCTTGTTGATATGAATGACAAAAAAATGACTCCTATGAATATAAATTGTCAAAATATATTTTGATAAAATAATGACCAAAGAAAACATGTTGATATCATAGATGATTTTTATCCAAATGCAGCTCTAAACACATCAAACTCTCATCCAAACAATCTCTCTCCAAACTCGTTCAGGCTCTCTTCTTCATGTGCTGAATTTATCAATATTCCTTACATATATGATATTCAATATTATTTAGGTATTCATGTCTCTTCTTATCTTTTTTCTTACACCTTTAACACTCTCCTTACTTCCTCTTTGGTTCTCTCATAACCCATTAGGTTGTACTACTCACAAATGACCCTATACACATGTTTCTTCTTTACTCAAATTCTTCATGTCCTTCAAGTTGATCTCATACCTATCATATATCTCCATTACCTGATCTCAAAATGGAATATTTAAAAATAAAATTATCCTCTTCATGATTTTCACTAATACTCCTTCAAGATCCAAACAATTCCCTCAAGGTCACACCTTTTCACTATCCTAACAACTAGTCACAAATGACCATTAAAACATGCTTATATAGTAATATCAACTCCAAAACACACTTGGGTCGCCCATGAAAAATTAGGTTGGCCACACCAACTCAAAAATATATTAATAACATCATATAAAACATCTACAAAGGACCAAAAGGGTCAGAAAATGTCAAATCATCATGAACAAGCACGAAGATGCACACACAAGCTCAAAACAATTTCTCCAAGCACTAACGAGTCCTCAAACAACTCCAAGGTATTAAAAAAACAATTTCAAGACTCCATCAGCTCCAAACAAGTCATAAACATGTTCTAAGAATAATAAGCCTAAATAATCACTAAAACATCCATCTATATAATCAAAATCAACAAGAAGCATGTAAACCCCACTAGGTCTTTAAAGCCCATAATTTCATTCTTGAAGAACGACCAACTTGAAATATCAAAACTAATCATAAATAATCAAGTAATATACCATTAGAAACATCTCCAAGTATACTATCCATAGTAACTCACTTTTTCATTCAACTCTAAGTGAAAGACCTCCGAACAGCTCAAGCTTTGCAAGTATTCCAAACTAGCTTTAAGAGCCCAAAATTAGGTCTTCCAAACTGATCTTGTTCACATATCAGAAATCTTGAAAAATACACAAACCATATACCATTGGAAATTTATATGAATCCTATTTCCATAACATATCATTTTATCTTCCAGCTCATAGTGGAAGGCCTTCAACTAGGTCCATCTCTGAAACTTCTCATTTATGCTCTTAAGGACTCAAGAACAAGTCTTGAGAGGAACATGTAAAAATACCTCCAAATAAAATTTTGATCTAAAAACACTTGGAACACTTCAAGGAAACTTTTACCAACATTTACAAGCACTAACATGCATATCTCACATTGATAAATATTACCCAACACACATGTTCCTTCACACCTTCTTGAGAAGTCAATAAGGGATTACAAGGCCAATAGGTTTTGAACTAAAAAACCACCTCTTTAGATAAAAGAAAACACTTCAAAACACCATATCAGGTTTCTAACAACTTCCCATGACCAAAAACAACATATCTATTAATCAATTTCATCAAACTCACCTCCAACCAAGAGATTGTCATTTTAGCCCTTAAGACCAAAATTAGTAGGCTGACTTTGAGCACATGTACCTTCCATTTTCTCCAATGTACCTACCTGAAAATTTTCATGTAAACATATATAGTCTCCCAAGGATTATAGAAAGGTTTGGTTTTCATCATGAAGCTTACATCTTATCCCTAAAACTGTAAAAACCCATTAAACAAGTGTTTTTATCTCCCTACAAAAAACAACTCGAATAACAAACCACCACCAAAATGAGATTTGATGAATTATCTACGAGCTCAAATAATCAAATTTGAATTTTCAGGTCATTTTCATGCCAATCTAACTAAATATTTCAAGTTTCTCTTTGGATAGGGTTTTAGGAGGGTTTAGCCAACGTATCTTCTTAAACTTTTCTCATAAAAGTATGACAATTAAACCACCTCATTGTTTTTGTAAAACACTCTTATCTCAGTGAAAAAAAATCCCAAAATATCTTTGTATCCCATGAAAATCACATAGTTCACAATGATCATCTGAAGTTCATAATTCAGGCTAGTTTTGACTTCTTATAAACCCTATTTTACCAAAAACGACATTTCTCATAAAATACTCTTCATAATAATATGAAAATTGTCATGAAGCATCATGAAAACATCCTTTGACTACTAAAAATCACAACCATTCTTAAATATTCCTATAAATCTCCAAACACAATGATATACATGTGTCTTACTATCTTGTCTTTATTGTTTTACTTCCCAAGGACCATGAAACATCACCATACAGCTGAGAAATAACCTAAAAATCAGCATACACCTAATATGTAACATCAAAACACCTTTCCCATGCTTAAATATGACTGCATTCTCCAAAAACATTGCTACCATACCATACACCATGCCCTAGGACTAGGATAGGTCTAGAATGACAACTAGAGCCCATGACAACAAATAACTTGACATTAATGAATCAATGTAGACACTTGTACACTGTTTAAAACATCATATGGACCATTTAATAACTCAAAAAAACTTCAACCAACTTAGGAGGATTCATACAATTACCATACACTAAACACACCTGATCACCATGTTACTTCACCTAAGCACCACTCACCAATGCAATACATCATGTTTGACCTTAACTAACACCTCATGGGGAGTGATATGGCACCTCCACACCCTTTTCCATCAATGGATTTGACATCAATGAAAACTACTAGACACAATGACCAACAATGTTTTCCTAAAACAAATAATGACTATAATATATACCCCCTGAAAGCTTTAGGTCCTTGCTGAAATTCTTAAAATGAGTAAGTACAAACCAAATTAGATTTTAAAAAACTATTTTCTAGATTATAATTGTTGGAGTTATGGGACCACTTCCATCAGGTGCAGAGTGGCCCTAATTTCCTATATTTACTAAAACAAATTTGAAAAAATAATTAAAGTATTAAACAAATAATAAAATAAATCTTATACTTAACATTTATTTTAGTAAATATGCCCTTTTCCACCTTCCAGAATTCAAAAAATTAAAAAAGTGTACACATTTCATATCACTAGAAATGCATACGCATTACAATGTATATGCATTTATTAGTAGTAAAAATTTGTACTCATTATAATGTCTATTTATTTTATATTGGAAAATTACCAAACATGTCACAAATATAACACACAGTTTTTGAAAATGCATATGTGTTTTAGCTATTTTTGATTTTTTGCCTACATTTTAGCCCCCCATTTTGGCACAGTTACCCATGAGTACTCCATTCCTTTTCCATCAAACAACTCAAATACAATAACATATACTACATTAGAATTACAAAGGCTGGGGGGGGAGTCATTCCTACAAAACTTTTATTTCATTTTCCATTCATCATTTAATCATTCATTCAATATCCATAAGCCATGTAAGATTATTAAGTGTATATCAAACATTTACAAGTGCATGAAATAAGAGAGAGAGCACAAGACACTAGATATAAGTGGGAAAACCTCAAGGGGAATAAAAACCACTAAACCTATACTAATATCACTCATAAAAAATAACTCATGTGAATATTACACATCACACAAGATATCTTTGGTGAGATAACAACCCCACAAGGAGCACCAACCCCTAGTTTAGTAGAGCACCAATCCTACAAGGAGGATATAACCCCCTCAGATGACCAAGAACCAAATCATGTGCTAAAAATGGATGATCACTGGAGATATATTTATGCAACAATTGATGGTGATTAAAAATTCACATCCTCTCTCTCAAAACCCACTCAAACAAGCTCTTGTCCTTCTTTTCTCAAATCTACTACCTGTCCTAGCTCCATAATATTATCTCTCTCCAGAAAAAAAAAATCATGCACTCATTTCCATTTTCACAAGGTCATAAGGACCTTCATCACAAGCCTCAATAAGCATCCTATGTCACACTTTTCATCCACACCAAAAACTAGCACAAATGAAATTTCTAACTGTAAAGTTATACCTATTTATTTTCACCAAATCATCTAGGTCGGCCTTCATATAGTAAAATTAATTTCCACATCATAAGAGTATCATAAAAATATCACACAAAGGACCGTGTAGTTCGCCACAAAAACCTAAAACCTCCAAGACCACTTTTGGGAATAACAAGTATTGAAACCCCAAAATAAGAAACTCATCAACCAAGGAGTGAACTAGAGAAAAAAACTTTATCAAGGCATGTAACACCCTTATAAATGTTTTTTAAACACTAAAAACCTCGAGAAAACATTAAACAAGTCAAAAAATCAATAATCCTCATGAAGTAACTCAATATCATGCACAACCAAGCACCCTCAAAATTAACCTTCAAATAACATGTCATAACTTTCTCATCCCTCAGAAAAAACTCAAGTGTGATATATCACTTGAAATATCTTGGAGTCAAACATGAAAAATATCAAACCAAGTCATAAAATGACATGTAGCACCTCCAAATCTACTTTGTTATCAAACTATTCAAAAATGTCCCAAAACTGCCTAAAACTCAGTCCTGATAAATATAAATAGGGCACACTTTACACTTTATAGGATCAACCAAGATCCAAGACTATAATGGACATTTAGTAAAAATAACATTCTTCTATAAATGCTGATTTAATTAATAGGTTCAATGAGAAGCTTTTCAATAACTGAAACTTTCCATAAACTTATATTTTTGGGTGGGGCCCACATACTATATGTTGTCTAAATTTATCATTTGATAATGAAATTAATGCACTAGCTACTAAATAAATTAGTCAACTCAGAAATGTTGGAGGGTTTATGTTACCTCAGATATACGATGATACAGGCGTATGATGGATGATGGATCTTTACTGCTGCAAGTAAGGATGAAAATGATTTTGATTAGATGATTTAGGTGGTGGTTACCTAACAAAGAAGACCTCAAAATCACTAGCTTCCTTAATGGATGTCAACCCCTATTGCTAAACAAAAACAATCTAAATAAGGAGACGTATACTGATAATATGTAGAGACTGAAAGAATACATAATTTGAAAGAACTATTATTTGATTTAAGTATTGATCTGATTAAAACACATGAAAGAAAAATATACCTAGTCTTGGTTGATAGTGACCCAAACTATGTAGAGGTAGGTCAACGGTGACTTGGGGGCTAGATAATAAATGTGGGAGAAGTATGTAGTCTATGCAAGATTTAAACGTAATTTGGGAGCTGCAGTAGTTTGAGGATTATGAAACAAACATACAAAAGTATGTTCATGTTTTTGGGAGTCAAGAGAGAAGGGGAAGTTAAAGAAGGTATGTCCATGTCTCCAAGCATGTCCAGATCCTCAAAGGTTTGAAAAGGTGAAGAAGGAAGAGGAGGTGTGTTCACGTCTTTGAAATTCAGAGGTGGATAAGGCATTTCCATGAGTATCTCAGATGGTGGAACAAGATCAGGGGACCGCTCTTTGTAGCCTAACCCAAAATTTTCATTAGGTTTTCAAAAGTGAGTGGAAATAAGGCCATGTGGGCTGTTCTCATAATGACCTAGACTGAATCCGTTCCATGCACAATGATGAATATAAGTATATGCAAAAGATGTGTTGCCAAGAAAGCTAAAGTCACGACGTATAAAATGTGGCATGTGGAACATCATAGATGTGTGAAGAGGGGATATCAAAACCTCCATAAATAAGATTGGTGAAAATATGTGGGGGACTGAAAGGAGTGATATCTCCGATGTCTGGTTGGTACATAGGTGCCTTATCGGGTCTACTGATGCGGTGAGGAGTGGGAAGAGTATTAAGTGTAAGAAAGTGATATTATCCCATCGTAATTTTATCTATTATGTTATCTAGGGAGTCATTATTAGGAAGTATAGAAGAAGGGATGGGATTGCTAGTGGATTGTGCAGATGGATTGTTCTTGGGAACTAGTACATCATTTGGTCTACAGGTCATGTTACACGCTTGAAAGGGGGGAGTATTGCCAAGAAGTTTCAACACTTTTCCCTTATATTTGTAATTAAGGGAATGATTGAGCATGGAGGGGACGTAACACATGACACGGGTCCACAGTCATCCAAGGAGAACATTGTATTGAAATTCCCCATCAATAATATTGTAGTCACTAAAATTAGGTCACAATCCCCTTTTGTCGCTCGACCAATAAACACCCTTTATTACATTTACCTAGCCATGACCCCCCTTCCCCCCACTAATATTAATTTAATTAAATTAATTCATTATCCTCACTATATTTATTATTTAAATATCTTATTAAAATAATATCGACACATACAGTTCACTTAGACACCTCATCAAGCTAACTCAACCTAAGAGTTATTCTTAGCAAGTTGCTGTAACTAACTAAGACATACTCAAACCCTAAATATCAATGCGTACATTCCCTCTAACAAACATTCCCTCTTGCTCACAAGAAACTCCCAGTCTAATCCATAGGACAATGACACGAAATCCAAGGAAATTAGGAGGATGTCCCTAATTTAGTAAACCTAGGAAATCCCACCTTGACCGATGTCGGTTACCCCTAACCATCGCCAGTTAATCTGGACTGCCATCGGTTACCCCTTTTAACCCCAAAACAACCTTACTCTTGAGGTTGGAAGTTGGAAGTTGGAAGAAAGTTGGCAAAATTTGGGATAAAGTTGATGAACAAGAACTCATATCAGAGAGATAACGCATCTTTAGAGAGCCAATTCCAGCGAAAACTCACATCCAAGGAGGGAGATTGAGCATCTTCTCCTGCACAACCATCCTAGCCATGATCTGATCTATCCAAGAAAAGAGGAGTGCACATACAGCCCATGCAAAATCATTTCTTTAGTTGGTGATCACTTGCAACCTTCAAACTCATCATCAGCACCTCCATCCTTCACACACAGAAACTCAGGAACTAAGCCCAAGTAAGTACAACATCATACTTTCCTAGTTAATTCATTTCTTCATCATTTTATCATCCATTGTTTATCTTGCTCCCTATTTACCTTATCAACATTTTCACCTCCATATACCCATTAAAACCTCTAAAAATCCTACTCCAGTCACCCAATACCTCATCATGACCAACCAAAGTCTTTTGTGTAATCACAAAGGAGACCCCAGCCTGTTCTATGACATTTTTAGATCTGACAGTAACCGACATCAATTACATCTAAACACCATCGTTCACCCCTGACTGACATCGGTCTCTATGTTTTCCCACATATCCCTTAACAGAGACCTACCCACCTAATTTTATCTCACCCTCTTTCACCTATGATCTACCCGTGACCTCTGCCAAACCTACAAAACTCAGAACCAATCATTTGATCTTTGGATTCTATTCTAGCTTAGCATGTTAGATTAGATCTATTTATTATTGTGTTTTTAAGTGAGATACCTAAATCATTTCAAAATAACAATAAAATTTAATTTTTTTACAGCATTGAATTGTTTAAAACAGTGGATTGACAGGCATCTAAGAAGTATCACACTTCCCGGATGTAGCATATGCTAGGCAATTCACTGCCCATATTGTTTAATTCCTTCTGGTGGTCTTGTTTTCATTATAGGTAGTTCCTCCTAACCAAAATGAATCTCTCATGATAAGCATGTGGATTTTGAAGTCATACGCACGCAACAACCCATCAAACGAGTGATAACATCATTGAAAGCATGAAGAACTGCAAGTGTTTAAGTGACCAATTCCTTATGGATTTTGATTTGATCAAAATTATACAATGAAATAATATTAATTACCACCCCACTAATGTTCATGGATCATCAAATGAATATATCATTGATCTTGACCATAATAAAGAGGGGAAGATCATGCTCTTCCAGCAGGATATCTGAAATTTTAGCATTGTTAAATGATATGGTAGCAGTAGAATATGTAAGTACTCCTACAAGAGATACGGAGGGTTGAGATTTGTTAATGGATGTTGAAATAGGTATTAATGCTTCAATAAGAGCTTCTTTATGGTTCGATGAGCTTTGGATAAGCTCATAAAGTGACATATTGACTGGGGTGTCTCGCGTGGTTTTTACCTTGGTTGTCTTGATAGTTTCAAGAGGTAATAACAAAAATTGACCTCGATATGACAAGGTTTCTAGGATAACTGTAGATGTGGATTATGTTTTTGTGCACCCTATTAAGAAACAAGCAAAACAAGTATTTTCTATAAATAAGACTCATGCAATCAAAGCTGCAATGTTATGTTAAAACAAATGTTATTGATCACGATAAACACACTGATATTTATTTAACACATATAGTTGTGTGTATGTAAAATATTACAAAACAACATGTGCTTATCACTTATTTAAATACACATATGATTTGAGAATAATAAATGATTAAATCCACAAGTAAGATTCTCTATTAGTGAAGATATTTTTAGAGACAGGGGAATGAGATTCAGCAGAATTAGTAGTTTCCTCCTCTTCTTTAGTCAGGTCTGAGTCAAGGATGGAAATGTAATCCTTAGCGAATAAGTATGAATCTTCTTCCTATGTTTTGTATTGGTTGGGAGACGGTAGATTATGAGTTGGAGATACTGATGTGACTGATAGAATTGGATTCATAAGTAGTATGTTAATCTTCCTCCAAATGTTCAAGACCGGTTTTGTAGCGGCATTCAAATTGGGAAATCTCTCCTTGTAACCTCAACATCTCATCAATAAGAATTCCAAAAGGCATCAATAACTTCATAGATGCATTGTGTGGAAGCAAATATGGCTTCAAGATGATCAAGTAGAGCAACCTGAATGGCACATAGTTCCAAATCGTTGATCAAATCGTATTGTTCCCAATAGAAAGGGTGGTGGATGCGAGGGAATGAATCATCTATAGGAAAATTAGAACCTCCTAATGCTATTTGAGAATACGAAACTTGACAACATATTAGTAGATAACAAGAAATATTTCCCCATTTTGATAAGATTGAGTGGAAAAATAGTAAAAAGACAAAAATAGCAAGAATAGCTAGTAATTCAAGGGAATCACATGCGATTAAGGTAATCGTTAGCGATTACTGTAACAATCTAAGAAAAAAGGTGTACACATTTTGGCACACCCGGTGGGACCCATCTGGGGTTCCTTGCATTTCATTCATTCCTAGGAAAAAATTGTGTGTTTGTTGCCCTTCTAAAAAACATTCACACTAATTTTCTTCTTTGGTAATCCACTTCTCCTTTCTATTTTCTCTAAACGAAACTTTTCTTTCAAGGTGTAATTAAAAAGAATCATTTCTTCATGTTTTCTGCATTGTAGTGAAAGAGCATCCCTCTTCCTCTTCATCTTATTGTGTCATCCAGTTTCACATTTTCGAATTGGGTTTAAAAACAAGTGCATTCCATTCTGATTTATTGCACTAGCTCACATTAATTGAGGGCAACCTATACGCTGGAAGTCATGACTAGTTAATGGTTGACAAATGAATCGTAGAAAATCACTTCTATCCTTTTCTCTTTCTCTCTCTGAGTCTTACCAAACCACACAAAAATTCAAAATACATACATTCTTAAACAACATCCTACCTGGAAGAAGCTGTAGGTGATCACACGATCATGGCATAGTGGGCACCCAGCTCGTTACTCTATCGAGTCATACTTCAGAGTGAAGCCCGGCCTCACCATAACATACCTAAAACCTCACCTTTTAGATCTACTTCTTTGTAGGTAGCCATCCTCACCAAAAAATCTATTTCACAATTCATGTGTCAGTCCCTAAATAACATAAGCTACACAAACATAATAGAAAAGGCACTCCTAGGATCACATTTTCTTAGTGTTTTTTCTTGGCTTGCGTTTTAGGTGAGAGATCATGTTCATCACTTTTTCTTGTTCATCCTTGCATGCTCCTCATCATAGCTAGTGTATTCCAACTTCACCTGAGTGTTCCTGGGCCATATCATCATCATCATTCCCAGAATTCTGGGTCTGATTCTACATCAGATTTTAATTCACAACCACTTTCTTTCATCACTGTTTCAATTTCACAGTAACCGTCGTCGGTTACCTCTAACGGCCATCGGTTATACCCAACCGACGTCGATTCCAAGTCCTTTTGTTAACCTACTCAAAAGGACACTTTTACTTCACTTTCTTCTAATTTTCATAGTCTCTGTCACTGTCATCATTCCCATTGATGTTTTAAACATCCTCAGATTTGGCATACCTGTCAAATTTTACCTTCTGCCTCGCTATTTACTCACTATCCATTTTCTACAGTGACCAACACCAGTTATCCCTTACTGGTGTCAGTTTTCCCTAACCGTCATCGGTTAGCCTATTTCACATTCCAACCATGATTTGGTCCTTTATCCACTTTTTATCACCAGATTCACCTGTTCATGCTGTTCTTTGTACCATTTACAAAAAAGTAGCCCTACCTGATCAGTACTGGTTCACATGGTGCTGACTCAAAGACAAGCAAACGCCCTCGTATTCCATGCCAGTTGTCAACCACTCCCACCTAGTCCTTCACCACCTTCTATTTTATCACCAGCCATGGATCCCATCCAACCTACTACTATCACTACTGGAGATGAGGAGTATGCATGACTCCTTGACCAGAACCCTTCCGCCTTGCAGTTTTACCTTTCCCACTCATCCACTTGAGATGCCTTGGGTTAGTTGATATACGACATGCCCGTATCTATCCCCCTGACTCTCGCACCCACTTCCGCATCAGCCCCATCTGGCTCCATGCTTCCCGCATCCACCTTACCCCCAGTCGTTTCACAATTAGGTTCTATACCTGCTATGACTGCTCGCGTCTGTTACCTCTGTGGCACCCATTACATCCACCGTACCCTCGATGACTACCCTAAACACAACCTCATCTGCCCCTAATGTCTCATACATACCTATAGCTACATTCCCACCTCCAGTGTTGGTGACCCCTACCCCATTTCAAAATGTGGTTCTTTTCATTCCACAATCATTAGCCCCTATTTCCACTAGGGTTACCTCGACCCTTCCACCCCCATATACATACTACCAACAACCTCCTGTTTCATCCATTATTCATTCTAGGTACGTACCCCCTATTTCACTACCTTCTTCTCCACCACCCTACATGCCAACCCCATACACTGGAGTGCCACCCCTATTATACGCCCAAAACCAACCTCCTCACACTACAGGAGGCATCCAATCATCACAACCCACCAATGACTTAATTAAATTAATGTTGGACAAGATGCAAACATTGGAGGCATTGGTTTCCAGCTCCCACAACACTCTCACCTACGACAATATTTGCAATGAGCCTATTCACCCATCCATTCCCATCCGTTCATACCCTGTGCATTAGGAAATGCCTAAATTCAATCATTTCAATAGCAAAGAAGACCCCCAACAACATTTACGGTCGCTCAAACACGGGTGTTATCTGATCGCTCATGATGATGCCTTGCTTTTGAGAACTTTTCCCATGTCCCTCACTAGACCTGCATTAGATTGGTATAGTGGGTTACCTAAACACTCTATATTCTCATTCAATCAGGTAGCCCAAGCCTTCTTGGATCATTTCTCTATCAATATCGTCAATAAGGTTACCATGACCAATCTATATTCCACACACTAGTATGAGGATGAATCCATCACAGATTTTGTCACTCGCTGGCGCAGCCTGATCAATCAACTTACCTTCCAACTGCCACAAACTAAACTCATCGAGCTCTTCACACGAGCTTGCACTAGACATATCTTCCCAACCTTGCAGGTCCAAACCTTCCGAACATTCAACGAGGCATTTACTATGGCATGAAAGTTAGAGATTCGGGCCATCAAAGAGAATAAAATTCAATTATGCAATAAGAATTCGACATTCAAGTTGAATGATACCTCTTCCTCTTCTAAACCACAAACCACTTATTCAAAGTCTAAGGGCATTGCTAATGCAGTGGTACTCAAGGCCGGCCCAACTCATCCGTCGATTCAGGCTACACCCTCATCTAATCTCTCACCTGTCCAAGATTTTAAATTCAGATGAGAGAAGTGAAAATATACCCCAATTGGGGAACCTTACTCTTCTATCTTAGAAAAGCTTATCAAATCTAGAGCCATCACCCTTCCACCCAAAAAACCACACACTAGTTTTGACCCTACTCGCCCCATGCCCGCATGGTATAAAGAACATGATTTCTGTAATTATCATCGAGTAAAGGGTCATAGTGATGGCAACTGCATCACTTTCAAGAATATTGTCCAAGAAATGCTTGAGAAAGGTGAGTTAACTATGGATAATCCCAATGTCACCCCCAACCAAAATCTACAAATCTTCAAAAAACCGTTCCCCAACCATGCCCCTTCATCCAATCAAACTAGTGAGACATCAACTCACGATACCCATACCCGTGAGGTTCACGCTATCTTTAACGAGGTACCTATCACCTCTCAATTACCTCACATCCCTTCCATAGAGGAGATTCTATCCCGAAATCCTCCTTCCACATTGGAACCTACCTCCCCTATTCCTTCACCAACAGAGGAACACTTTTCATCTCCTTCATCACCTACAGAGGGGTCTTCCGCTAACATTGAGACCATCTCACCCCTGGCTTATCCACTTAGAGAACCTTTACCTACAGTACCTCCTCCACCCGTAGAGGAGCTCCCATTACCTCCTCCACCCATAGAGGAGCACCCATTACCTCCTCCACCCATAGCAGAACACCTATCCGTTCCTACATTTATAGAGGAGCCCCCATCATCTCCTCCACCCATCATGGACCCGGTTGAGATACCTTTTCCTCTCGGTGAGCATTCTCCATCTGCAACCCAAAATCCAATAGACCTACTTTCAGCTCTCTTACCCACGGAAGCTGAAGTTGTCCAATTCCCCGTCTCTAAGATGCATTTTATGAGAATTCCTATTAGGTACTCACCAACTCCACCCACAGACGTGCCATTCTCACATTTGGCCAATCACTTAGATTATGTGGATAGGGCTTTACTATGGGGGTGCCTCTTACTCCCTGTCTCAACATAGATGTAGAGATCCCTTGTTGATACCTCCACTATCTACCCAAACACATTTCAACCCATCAAACCAAATACAACCACTACTATCGTAACCCCTCCCATGATACCTGTTAACGCTCAAACCACACCCTTACCCATAACCCAACCTACATCTAAACCCAAACCCACACCCACAACATTTGCCTCAACTAAACCCATTACCACTTTAGGGGTCACCCCGACCACCAGCCTTACTCATCCACCAATTAAACTAGATTTAGCTACATCCTCCAACGTCAAAACCACACCTAATCTGACACCTAAACCAAAGAAACAAACTCATCAACCTCATACCCTGACTGCACCAATCACGCCCACACTTGTCTCGTTTGCCTTAAAACCTCAGCTGCCCAACATGGTCGAGCATCCTTCACCCATCCATAAACCAATAACACAAAAATCCATTCCTTCCTCACAAACCTCTAACCTACCTAGGCACACAACACAACTTACACCTGCACCTGCAGTCTCTTTACCACCAATACCTCCAATACCTTTAGCTATTGCTTCACTACCCACTACACTTCAGTCATTATCCCTCACACCCCAAGTACGACCTATGTCATCTACCTTCACAGCACCCCCGTTATCCCCGTGGGTAACTTTCCCTCTTCCTCCATATTTTTTTCCTTCTAGACATTGTACACCCACATCACCTTTACCAAAGAAGGTGCAACCCAAAAACAAAACCTCACTACCCCACAATAAGGTAGTCAAAACAACCACACACCCTCCTACCTGTGCATCTACTATACCCCTACCCAAAAAAACATGACCGATACCTAAAACCACATCGGCACATAAAACCGTAACTCGATCCATTCCTACTCTTCCAAAAATAGTTCCTCGACAATCAACCACACCTACACCCAAACCCACGTTCACTTCCCATTGTGATCCACTAGCAGGGTCCTATGCCAAAATTTTAACCAACCTCCTTGAGACTTCTGTTATCACATTACCGCCACTCCGACCTTACGACCCCCTCAAACCCAAGCCAAAAGGGTTTGATGATACTAAATTTTTTGCATACCATCGTGTGCCAGGGCATGATGTGGAGAGCTGCAAGGCCTTGAAAACCATGCTTATCCAATTGTGTCCACTAGAACCAACTTTGACGATGACGACCTTCTTGACAAGGATATTTCTTCACCAACACCCATCCCCACACTGCCCACTCAAAAACCACAACCTCCACCATCACAGCTTCTAGAGCCACACCCAAGATTTGAAATTAACATGGTTTACATCAGAGAACTTGCCATGCCACCACCCAAATGTCGTTGTGCCTAGCTGACCTCACAGGGTTTTTCTCCTCCGGTAGGTTTTTGACCGTCGTGTCATTATACCACTCACCCTATACCTTCTCCATTTTCCAACTTCCCTCAAATCAACATGATACATGTCACTAGACGTGTGCAGAAGGGAAAAGAAAAGGCAGCTGACCCACCAACCAATCCTATACCCAACATACCATCTACACCCATACCTAAAATAACTATCTGTGGCCCCACGTACCCCATTTCTAATGGCTTCACACATTACACCATGCTCAAAAAATTATACCAGTATCCTCTCAAAATGTCCTTATATGACCTCATCCAAACCTTGGAATCCCATCGTCAAGCCCTCATGGAGGTTCTTCAATCTATTGAGGTTTTACCAAATGACCCTACACTTATAGCCTCCATTATCACACCTCATAATATAGCCTCTCTCACCAAATTACCACCTTCATCCTCACCTCACCTTGTTCACCAAGTGGCCTCCCTTAGCTTCTCAGAGGAGGAGATCACGCCATATCAAAATGATGACCCTGACCTAGCCCTCTTCATCTCTGTCCACATTGATGACATACAGGTATGTCGTGTGATGATTGATGGAGGTGCTAGCATTAACATTATTTCATCCCATGCATTTTCTCAAATGTGCATACTTGACAATTACATGCATAAACATCCGGTCATGTTGTGTTCATTCAACGATGCTATCACTTCCACACTAGGCACTTTCATCCTTCATGTTTGCGTGGGCCCCTGCACTATTACAGAATTGTTTTATGTTTTGGAGGGGGAATTCCAATATAACTTGTTGCTTAGTAGACCCTGGATCCATGTCATGGGTTGCGTTCCTTCCACTTTTCATCATTGTGTAAAGTTTGAACATGAAGGACACACTTATACCATTCCAGCTGGCCCATCACCTTTCAAAACATGTAACATGCTATACCAACCCAATGATGTGCTCATACCTATCAAGCCATCTACCTCCACAACCAATACTGCTTCACCTACACCTCCGCTTACCAGTACAACTGCTACTTTCACCACACATACCACCTCCATTCCTACCGACTGCTATAACCTCCATTAATTAGCTTCCTAATCCGTCAACTCCACCTCCGCATCGACCTCTGACACATTATCTATACCAGCTACCTACATACCAACCACTGATCCCTTGGAAGGTGTTTTTCAATGCCTCACTCTGGGGGAGTACCGCCCATATAGTGTCAACACATTCCTTACTCCACACGAGTATGGAAGCCTTCACCAACACCGTCACTATGATCGTCTGTATAGGAGAATGCCTCCTTTATGGTCCTCCTCGTCTTCATACTAGTCTCACCTATGGGGGACTTGATACTACTACTTATACACCTAAACCACCATCACAACCCCACCCATTTTCTGCTAACTTCCAATCACTTACCAATCACCATTTTTCCCACACCTTCCTGCACCACTATGCATGGAAGGGTTTTGGTTTTGGCTTTTACGAGCAAGGCCACCATACCTTTATTCCTTGTACCACCCACAAACATAATGACCATAGTGGTATCAGCTTCCCCGAACCTCCTACCAAACAGACCCACATTGAACTCATTGAAGACCTTATCTCCCCTCCACCTTCATCTTTATCACTACCTTCATCTGCTCCACCTTCATCACCACCTTCATTGACGGAGTCGATGGATCCTGAATCTATCCCTCCTAACTTTTTTTTTTTCATAAACACCATTTCCTTAGGGTCTTTGACTTATCAACATGAAGGCGAGGCCCCTTCCACTCTTCCATTCCTATATCCTAAGATGATCAATGATGACACACCTACAATTAATGTCATTCAATGTCAGGATGATGAATCCATACTCACCTACCTTGGTGCAGAAGACTCATATATTCATCAATCGTTACCATCTGAGACGTAAACCATGTTGAATGAATCGACTATCGAGATCAAAATTCATACTCAGGATGACCTGCACATCCTAAAGATCATACAATATTTAGATGTTACTGAACAAGAAGCCATCACTTCTTTTCTCTGAGATCATAACCATGCTTTTGCTTGGTCTTACATAGACATGCCCAGTATTGACCCCACCATAGTGGTCCACAATATCATAACCATTCCTGATGCCAAACCTATCAAACAAAAGATGAGGAAAATGCACCCTCACATTTCTCTTCTCGTCAAAGAAGAACTTCAGTTCCTTCTTTTTGTTTCCTTCATGTTACCCATTGATTATCCTCATTGGATTTCTAACATTGTCCCTGTTACTAAAGAAATAGGGCGACTCCGTATTTACACAACTTCCGTGACCTCAACCTTGCGTACCCTAAAGATGACTTTCCCTTGCCTGGTATCAATCAACTGGTTGACCTCACCACTGGTCACGAGATGCTCTCACTCATGGATGGCTTCTTGGGTTATAACCAAAATTTTCTTTCCCCAAAAGATCAGCACAAGACCACATTCATTACCCCTTGGGGAACCTTTTACTATTGAGTTATTCCTTTTGGCCTTAAACATGCTAGTGCTACATATCAGGGTGCTATGAATTACATCTTCCATGATATCATGCATCGCATATTGGAAGATTACGTGGATGATCTCTTAGCCAAATCTAAACGTCGTGTCGAACACCTCTCCGTCCTTGAAACCATCTTTGACTTCCTCATTAAATATTGCATTCCACCTTCAACCTAAAAAGTGCGTCTTTGTGGTTCTCTCAGGAAAGCTCCCAGGATTTATTGTTTCCCTCCATGGTATAGAAGTTGACTCTGCTGAATTCAAGGCCATTCTGGAAATGCCTCTGCCCACTAAAGTTACACAACTCCGCAGCCTGCAAGGTAAATTACAGTCCATTCGCTTTTTCATCTCACAATTATCTGATTGGTGTTAACCATTTCATCATCTGCTTAGGAAGGGTGTCTCATTTAAATGGGATGATGACTGTCACAAATATTTTGAGGTCTTAAAACAATACCTTTTCCAACCACCCGTACTCATTCCACCTAAATACGATCAACATTTTTACCTATACATATCAGCTACCAATCATTCCTTGGGAGGCATGCTCGCTCATCATGATGAACAACATAGGGAGAAGGTGGTTTATTACATAATCCGTACTCTTTTTGACTATGAAACCTGATACAACCATCCAATTTTTTTTTGCTTAGCCTTAGTTTTCATTGCCACCAAACTCCGCTATTACCTACTCAACCACAAAACCTATGTCGTGACCAACACCGATCCATTACACTTCATGTACGCCAAACCTTATCAAAATCAGTGCACCGCACGATGGCTTATGCTTTTAGTTGATCTTGACCTTGAATTCATTAACCAAAAGTCCATCAAGGACCAAGCTATAGCCGACCAACTGGCTGATGCACCCATTTTTGGGGATCAACCCTCTAATTTTTAATTTCCCGATGAGTCAATTGCTACTCTTTCCCTAGATGAACCCCCTTACCTAATGACATTGTTCTTCGACGGTTCCAAGTGTCAGTGCGGGGGCAGGGCCAATGTTATCCTCATTCCTCTGGATGGAGAACCTATGATTTTTTCTTTCAAACTAGACTTTGAATGCACTAACAATATTACTGAGTACGAAGCACTCATAATAGGTCTCCAAGCCGCATATGCCCTAGATGTCAAATCAATTAGCATCTTTGGTGATTCACAATTGGTCGTGAACCAAGTCAATGGTATGTACCAATGTTGTAATGAGATACTTCAAAAGTATAAACATAATGTAGACATACTTTTGACCACCTTTGATCGTTACACCCTTCAAACCATCCCACGTTCAACCAACAAATTTACAGATACCATGGCCTGCTTAGCTTCCCAAATACCTGCTTCCCCTGCCAATTCCAAAATATTTTTCACCATACAATGCCTCCATTCACCTTCTTATTTTCCTCACAATGTTTACTCAATTGGAAATGACACCCTTGACCTGAGTGACCTTTGGTACAAACAATACTCCAACTACCTTGACCCGAGTGACCTTTGGTACAAACAATACTCCGACTACCTTTCCCTCTCCATCTTACCTCCTGATCTCACCCGTAATGGACAACACACCTTCCTTAAAAGAGTCTCACATTTTTTCATTCTAGGGGGATCCTCTATAAGCGTGGCTTTGATGGTATTATCTTACGATGCCTAACAAGTTCTGAAATTCCTTATACCATTAAGGAGGTTCATGATGGAATATGTGGAGGTCACTTTAGTGGCCTTGTTGTTGCTAAGTGCATTCTTCACCTAGGCTATTACTGGTTGACCCTTAACCATGATTGTTTCTAATATGTCAAATGTTGTGTGAAATGCTAACAACATTCCAACCTTCATCATACACCCAGTCATGCCTTACAGGTCGCTCGTGACCTATGGACCTTATCTTAATGGGGTTTGGATCTTATTGGAGAAATCAATCCTCATTCGTCCCAACACCATCAATGGATCATAACTACTACCGAATACTATAGAAAATGGGTGGAAGCCATACCACTCATCTCCACGAAATCTGAGAAGATATTTTAGTTCATTAACCATCAAATCATTTGTTTTTTTGGTGTTCCTCATTGCCTCATCACTGACAATGGAAAACAATTCAAAAACAAAACATTGCAAAAAATTTGCGATGCCTTTGGCATTCAGCTTAGTTTCTCATCACCTTATTACCCACAAACCAATAGCCAAGCTGAATCCACTAACAAAACCCTCAACAAAATTCTCATGAAAGTGGTTGATGATACTAGAAAGGATTGGCATACACACATTCCTTTTTCCCTATGGGCATACCGTACTAGTATTCACACTTCCATTGCGGCCACACCCTTTTCACTGGTCTACGGTACAAAGACTATTCTGCCTCTCAAAGTATAGATCCCCTCACTCTGAATTTCTCTCCAGGATATGCTTACTGACGATGAATTTCATCAGGACCACTTAGCACAACTAGAGTTATTAGATGAATGTCATCTTAACGCTCTGGATCACCTTCAAGTTTACCAATAACGTATCAAACCTGCTTATGAAAAATGTATTCATGAACGAACCTTCCAAGTCGGTGACCTTGTCTTGAAAGAAAATCAACACGTAACCAAAGAAAAATAAAGTAAACTGGGAAAATTTACTCCTAATTAGCTGGGACCATACATCGTAACTCATACTTATGGATCAGGTGCCTATCGTTTATACTCACTTGATGGTAAACCCGAACCTGAGCCCCTTAATGAATTGCATCTTCGACCATTCTATTGTTGAATTTTTGTCCTACCTCACCCTTTTTCTCTTTACAGGATCATCCCTTGAGTGCTACCCACTCCATACACCTCCCCAACGATTAAATAAGAATCATGTGAGTACTCATCACTAGTTATCTTCTCTTGAATATGTGTACCATGGTGCTGCACATAACATGATTCTCATGGATACTTTTTGTCTACCTTTAGATGAGATCCCATGGTCGTTCCACCTTGCCTTTTGAACAAGAGTCCTATCTTCCATCTTGGTCTTGTCCATGATTTCAAAGAACCTCACATGGGACCAAACTCCTTGAGTCAAACTTCTAATAAAAATATGACTCCCTTAAAAGGACATCTTCCTCTCGATAAAATTGCTACTATAAATAGACTACTCCCTCGAAGGAAAACTATGTGGAGCTAAAAAAAACAAAGAAAAATGATAGAAACCGAAGCTTCCCGCATCAATCAGCTTCACGAAGACCTCAAGGAGTACCATATTATTTATCCCATATAGACTTCCTGCATTGATCAGTCTATCACAACAAAGATATTTTTAGTCACGGACTTTCCCATTGTGACCTCAGACCTCTTGCCTAAAAGCCCTATCACTCAAAGCATATAAAATTAATTACCTTTCACCCACCTTACCATTTCCACTCCCATTTCCTCAAATATCCTCAAGGGACATCTTGGAATTTCAACATTTGGTGATCCTGTGACTACCTTCATTATAGAACAGTTATCATCCAATGCCTTTCGGGACCTATGTTCATCACCCCTCCAAGGTATTCTCTACTTGGTATGATCCTACCCAATCAAGTGGCTTTTATTGCCCCCCCTCTTATCTTTTAACCATATTTGTTTATGTTTGATTACCTTATATAGGATTGGGTGCTCGACGCTTACCCTTGGGGTAATCCTCCCCTTTTCACCATAATCACCTTCACCTAAATCATTTTACCTATAATCTACCCACACTTATTAAACCTAAACCCATAACATTCCCACAAACCTACCAACTCATTTTCATATTCTTCCGTAGCTCATGGGAGAACTACATTGGCTTGAGGTCCCTTTTCACCGGGACTATGTAGGCATCACTCTAAGGGCATGGGGCCCTTGAAGGTTAGCTCGGCCATTCTCTACCCTAAACCAATTCATCAACCATGCCTAACTCACCATTTACATCACATATCACTTAGTTCCCCTTTTATAACAAAATTGGAAATTAAGCCACATACATAACAAGTTTCTTACTACAACATACATTTATTACACCCACCTTTTCTCTATCATCACTATGCATAGATTATACAAAATTTCACATATGACCCATAGTATCATTCATTTCCAAAATAATGAATCATAAACCAACCTAACTCAACCATGCCATTAACATGACTCAACCATGCCTATAACCTGACCTAGCGATGCCTATAACCTGACTCAACCATGCCTATAACCTGACTCAATCCATGCTTATAACATAACTCATCCATGCCTATAATCTAACTCAACCATGCCTATAACCTGTCTCGATCCATGCCTAACTCACCTAATTTCCATTCATATCAAAGTAACAAATCCATATCTCATCTAACATGAGCCATACATCCAATATCTCATAAACATATTAACACATCAAAAAATACCATGAATCTCATAAATCAATAAATGTATATCTCAAAATACATGCCTATCTCATCATGGCCATCATCTCAAAAATATCAGCACGTAGGCTGATATACAATACCAAGTGTCATCAGCACGTAGGCCGGTCTCATATGCACACAAAAGAAGGAATCCATACAAAAAATATTTGTCATGCAGGCCGATATATGCTCACAATATACAAAAATCACTCGTACATCCTCACTATCTTTGGCATGCAAGCTGGTATATGCTCACAATATACAAAAATCACTCGTACATCCTCACTATCTTTGGCACACAGACTGACATATATATAAAAAAAAGTCACTCGTATACATCAAAAATTAGGTGGCCGCATATCAGACATCTCACCGGATGTCCTCCATCTCTGTGTCACATACACCCTCAGCCTCCTATGGCCTTGGTGGCACATCACCTCACTCTAGTCACCGTGTGCTGGTGGCCTCTCCCTAATTAGGCCTTGGAGCTCGCCACCCTCCTTGGTTCTCCACACTATGTGTGTGGGATCTTGTCAACTCACTGGACACCTGTTGTGCCATGTACTCTCCGTAAGAGAGGAATTCTATCCCAGCTACCATAAGCTGGTCCTGATAATATCTCACCTCACCTAGGGAATCCAATGACCTAGATATAGGCATGGTCTGTGGTGGTCCCATAGGTCTCGGCCTCTGTACCTGCCCTGTGCCATCCTATGAACTGGGACCAGATCCTTGCACCTGTGGTGGTGCCCCATACCCCTGTGCCTGTAAGGCCCCAATCTATGTCTGGGATGTGGCCAATTGGCCATGTAAACCTGCCACTTAAGCCAGTAAGGTTGCCACTTGACCATCTCTATCTCCATATCCTCCATCACCTCCACCCTCTACCCTTGCCATCTGGGCCTGCAAACTGGCCGCCTATATTCATAGCTCTACTACCTCTGCCTCTGACCCCTCCAGCTGTGTCTGTAATATACCTATTTGTGTGATCAGCGTCGCTACCTGCCCTTGTAGGGTGTCTCTCTGCACTATAATGGTAGCTAAGTCAGGCTGCCCCAGTCTCGGTGGTATGGCTCGTAACTGAGCCACCCACCATTGCCTATACCTATCTGTGCATTTGGCATCGTCAATCAACTAATCCAATAGCTTCTCCTCCTCTCCTATAGGCACTGAAGGCTGTGGTAGAGGTAAGGGCCTCTCCATGTCATCTCTCTGATACTGTGGGAAGGGAAGAGGAATATCTTGTACAAGCCCGAACTATCGTTAGAACCTTTCTACCGGGATCATCTCATCCTTCCTGACACGGTGACCTTGTATCCATCTCTCTAGCTGGAGCTCAGCTAGCTCCTCATGCATGTGCCTATATGAGGGGAATCCCACATATGGCTTCCAGATAATATCCACTCTTGACCACCCCTTCAAAAACTACCAAAAATGGGCCACATCATATGTCGGCCTATCCGACCTCCACTCTCTTGCAACCGGAACCCATCTCCTATATCCCAACTATACACATCTTGGTGGGAATACATCTACTCAGGGCATACCTATAGGTCAAACATAGACTATGTTCTCGTAGGCCCAATAGTGTAGTATAAATATACAGCACAGGATGAACCTGCGTAACCACCTGTACGCCCACAACTCTCTGTATAGTTGCACCAAGAATGTTAGTGCCCAAGCGAAGCACGTCTCATGCACCATCATATCATGGAGCACCCCATCAATGATCGAGGAAAGTGTCCACCCTCTACATCAGGTAGTGCATAGCAACACACTACCTCCATCAATAAAACCACTAGCCTCGTATCATTCAGACGGGCTAGGTACATCTCGCCATAGCTCAAACTAGTGCTATAGAATCTCATCTCTGCCGCCCCATCACCAAACACTGTCCCAATCAGCTCCTCTAAGGTCTCAGAGGAGATAGAGTACACCTAGGCCCCTAATATGGGTAACCGTAAAATCAAGAACACGTCCTCCAAGGTGATAGTCATCTCACCTGTCGGAAGGTGGAACATGTTGGTCTCGGAGTCCCATCTATCGATGAGCGCGACCATCAAACTGGGCTACCAAACAACATGTTGGTAGTGCCGAATCCCACTAAAGCCAACTGCCTCCATATGCTGCAGCTCCAAATGGGTCACTAAGCTGCGCAATGTCACTAGTAGCGACAAAACCTTGTTTCGCATATGTAACTGTGATCTCACATGCATCCAATTCAAGCATAACATTAATCTACATTTACTATGACCATATTCACAAATTATCATTACCCTGCACCCTATTTTTACCCTACCCATCTCAACCACCTAACCTACATCATTTGTTTCCCCCTTGTGCCCAAAGCCCAACCGATGCCGGTTCATCCTAACCGACTCAAGTCACCCTTTAAATGACATCAGTCACCTATTGGTAACCGATACCGGTTCCTCTTTACCGACCATGATTTTCACCTAACCAGCATCGGTCACTTGTTTGGTGACCGATCTCGGTTCTACCCAACTAATGCCAGCCAAGCTTGACCGACGTCGGTCACTGTCGTGGAAAAGTCTGCGACTTCCCAAACCCCCTTTTTTTATAACCCCCCCTGCCCCTTTTACCCCACCTATAATGACCTAAACTCCCCTTAGACCCTTACTCATCCCACTTATACAATTTTCTACCCTCCGCACCCTATTTTTGGCCCATTATTCCCCCCATACCTGATTTACCTTTTTCCCACCCACAAAATACAAAAAACCCATAAACACCCTCCACATAACAATTATCAAAACCTCTACACAAGCTAATTACCACTATAGAGTTAGGTGCTTACCTCGTCGCACTAACACCGTCTCGGTGACATGTCTGGCCACTGTGTTAGTGGTCCACCCGATCCCTCTCTAGCCTCTGCCATCCTCTAACCAATCACCTCTCTCGCCCTGATCTCATGGACCCACTACTCACCAACCCAATCCTCGTCAAATCACACTACCAGCTCACTATTCCGTTCCGTCCGGACACTTTTGTCACTTTTTTCTCCCTTCAACCAATAATAAATGAATAATAAAAACATGCAATTTTTTTTGTTTTTATACAAAACCCGACCTAACCGATGTTGGTTCCCATAGACTGGCGTCAATCTCGTGCCCTACCTCAATTTCGTCAGTTTTCCTATACCGACGTCAGTTATCAATGACTGCCATCAGTCAACCTACCCTACACATTACCCCTACTTTGCCATTTTACCCCACCCTTTACCTTGCTCCTTTACCCCACCCACCTATACCTAACCTATTTACCTTAACTTTCCTAACCTCATCATTTACTACCTCCTCTTTTCCTCCTTTGGGGACTCATTATTTTACCCATACCTTGGCCTTACCCATGCTGCGACCTAGATATTTGGACCTGGACCATCACTAGTGACCTTTGACCTCATGTGTTCACTATACCTTATGTCACTGTTACCTGTGTTGTTGACCAAATGACTTTACCTAGCCTATTTTCGTGACTGTTTATCCTGAACCTACCTTTGGTGTACTGGAACATACCTAAACTTTCTTGCACCTAACCTACGTTGTGTTTCCTGACCATATCATATACCTTGGATACGAGATTCACTTCACCCTTGTTCAGATAAACCTATTGACCTTATACGATGTAGAGTTTTCCTACTCTTCAACCCAGTAGCGTGCTGTAGTTTATACGTGTACGTGTTTTTGATTATTACTACTTGTGACCCTGACCCATTACCTAGATTTCCCGAGTAGACCTTTCACCCTTTCCCCCTCTCCCACTTGCCTTTTCCTCACATTTACCTTTTATCGAACCACTCACCGCTTTAACCTGTTGCCTTGTCAGTTCTTGGTTTCAGGGGGATCACCTTCACCCACACATGGGGAAACCACATATTATTTTTGTTAGCGTCGCTTACCAATACAAGCTACACAACAAAAAGGGGCAAAATGCATACACTAAAATTAGGTCACAATCCCCTTTTGTCCCTAGACCAATAAGCACCCTTTATTACATTTACCTTGCCATGACCCCCCTTCACCCCACTAATATGAATTTAATTAATTTAATTAAATTAATGCATTATCCTCACTATATTTATTATTTAAATAATATCCACACATACAGTTCACTTAGACACCTCACCAAGCTAACTTAACCTAAGACCTATGCTTAACAAGTTGCCATAACTAACTAAGACTTACCCAAACCCTAAAAATCAATACCTACATTCCCTCTAACCACATTCCCACATGCTCACAAGAAGCTCCCAGTCTAATCCACTGGATAACGACATGAGATCTAAGGAAATAAAGAGGATCTCCCTAGTTTAGTAAACCTAGGAAATCCCACTTTGACTGACATCGGTTACCCCTAACTATCACCGGTTAATCCAGACCGTTGTCGGTTACCCCTTTTAACATGAAAACAACCTTATTCTCGAGGTTGGAAGTTAGAATTTGGAAGTAAGTTGGAAAACTTTGGGAGAAATTTGATGAACAAGAACACATCTCAGAGAGATAACACATCTTCGGAGAGCCAATTCCAACAAAAACTCACATCCAAGGAGGGAGATTGAGCATCTTCTTTTGCATAGCCATCCTAGCCATGATATGATCTATCTAATCAAAGAGGAGTGCACATGCAGTGCATGCCAAAGATTTTCTTTAGTTGGTGATCACTTGCAACCTTCAAACTCATCATCAACACCTCCATCCCTCACACACAGACACTCAGGAATGAAACCCAAGTAAGTACAACCTCATACTTTCCTGGTTATTTCATTTCTTCATCATTTTTCCATCCATTATTTATCTTTCTCCCTATTTACCTTCTCCATATTTTCACCTTTGTATACCCATTAAAAACTCACAAAATCCTACTCCAGTCACCCAATACCTTGTCCCGACCAACCAAAGTCTTTTTTGTAATCACAAAGGAGACCCCTGCCTGTTCTGTTACATTTCCAGATCTGACAGTAACCGGTATTGGTTACATCTAACCACCATCAGTCACCCCTGACTGACATTGGTCTCTGTGTTTTCCCACATAGCCCTTAACAAAGACCTACGCACCTAATTTTATCTCACCCTCTTTCACCTGTGATCTACCCGAGACCTTTGCCAAACTTGCAAAACCCATAACCAATCATTTGACCTTTGGATTCTATTCTAGCCTAGCCTGTTAGATTAGATCTATTTCTTATTGTGTTTTTAAGTGAGATACCTAAATCATTTCAAAATAACAATAGGATTTACTTTGTTTACAGCGTTGAATTGTTTAAAACAGTGGACAGACAGCCATCTAGGAAGTATCACACTTCACAGATCTAGCATATGTTAGGCAGTTCACTGCCCATATTGTTTAATTCCTTCTAGTGATATTGTTTTCATTACAGGTATTTCCTCCTAGCCAAAAGGAAGCTCTCATGATCAGTTGTGGATTCAGAAGTCATACGCATGCAACAACCCATAAACTGAAATTTGAACAGGTATTCCTCCTACACCTTTACCCTATCTGTTTCCTCAATGCTTCTAATTAAATAATCTAAGAAAAAAGGTGAAATAAATATAGAAGGTTTCATGGATGATATTTTCATTGACGTGGATAAGAAGGATGACTTTTCCCAAGGTGGGAGTGATAACATCATTGAAAGAACGAAGAACTACAAGAGTCTGAGTGACAAATTCCTTAGGGATTTGGATTTGATCAAAGGTATATGATGAAATAATATTAATTACCACCCCACTAATGTTCATGGACCATGAAATGAATGTATCATTGATCTTGACCATAATAAAGAGGGGAAGATTATGATCTTCCGGTGGGATATCCAAAATTTTAGCATCGTCAAATGATATGGTAGCATTAGAATATGTAAGTACTCCTACAAGAGATACAAAGGGTTAATATTTGTTAATGGATGTTGAAATAGGTATTAATGTTTTAATAAGAGCTTCTTGATGGTTCGATGAGCTTTGGATAAGCTCATAAAGTGACATATTGATTGGGGTGCCTCGCGTGGTTTTTACCTTGGTTTTCTTGATAGTTTCAAGAGGTAATAACCAAAATTGACCTTGATATGACAAGGTTTCTAGGATACCTGTAGATGTGGATTATGTTTTTGCGCACCCTATTCAGAAACAATCAAAACAAGTATTTTCTATAAATAAGAATCATGTAATCAAAGCTGCAATGTTATGTTAAAACAAATTTTATTAATCAAGATAAACACACTGATATTTATTTAACACATATAGTTGTGTGTATATAAAATATTACAAAACAACATGTGCTTATCACTTATTTAAATACACATATGATTTGAGAATAATAAATGATTAAATCCACAAGTGAGATTCTCTATTAGTGTAGATATTTTTAGGGACAGGGGAATGAGATTCAACAAAATTAGTAGTTTCCTCCTCTTCTTCAGTCAGGTCTGAGTCAGGGATGGAAATGTAATCATCAGTGAATAAGTATGAATCTTCTTCCTAGGTTTTGTATTGGTGGAAGAAGGTAGATTCTGAGTTGGAGATACTGATGTGACTGACGGAATTGTTTTCATAAGTGGTACAGTAATATTCCTCCAAATGTTCAAGACCGGTTTTGTAGCGGCATTCAAATTGGGAAATCTCTCCTTGTAACCTCAACATCTCATCATAAGAATTCCAAAAGGTGTTAGTAGCTTCATAGATGCAATGTGTAGAAGAAAATATGGCTTCAAGATGATCAAGAAAAACAACCTGAATGGCACATAGTTCCAAATCATTGATCAAATCGTATTGTTCCCAATAGAAAGGGTGGTGGACGTGAGGGAATGAATCAGCTATAGGAAAATTAGGAACTCCTAATGCTATTTGAGAATACGAAACTTGACAACATATTAGTAGATAACAAGAAATATTTCCCCATTTTGATAAGATTGAGTGAAAAATAGTAAAAAGAAAAAAATAGCAAGAATAACTAGCAATTCAAGGGAATCACATGCAATTAAGGTAATCATTAACGATTACTATAAAGTTAGATTAATTTTTTTAAACAGAGTCACAATTTATGATCTATTCAATTTCTCAAAAAAAAGTGATTACAATATAAATAGGAATCATAAGCAAGAGCATACTTAGTTATAAGGATTTAAGAAGAATAAAAAAAAGATTTTACCTTGTTGGATGTACAGTTTGAACACTGGATAGAAACAGATGATTGAAGGGTGAGAATGAGAAATTTGATGATGATTCTAATGTTTTAAAAAAATGTGACATTGTAGTGTGTTGATGTGGAGATATTGAAAGCCTGATGGATTGAGAAAATGGCAGAATGTACCTGTAAATCTTGTGGATTTTTGATGCAAATGGGGTCTGAAAATTTGCTCTTATAGATCACCGGTGATCAGGTAAATTGCTGGTGATTTCGGTGAAATCTTAGTTAGACTACAAACTGAATGATTTACTTCTATTTTTCATTCTAAAAGATGGGTTTCAAGTTTGTTTGATGTCATGGAGGTTAAAAAAGAATGAGATGATTTATTTAGAGTTAGGAAGGGGTTAGATTTTTGTATATTTGATTAGTTAGAAAATAAGTTAATTTAGGAAGGTATTTAGTGTGATTTTAGTAATTTGTTAAGTGACTCGATGAGGTCTGAAGGTGAGGTGTGAGGGGATAATATCCATTCAAATATTTTAATCACTTAAATAATTATTTTATACTTTAAAAGTATGATGGGATAAATTAATTATCAGAGGGGAATGATATAACAAAGGTTGAAAGTGTGTCATTTTTAGTCATGGGCTTGTTTAGGTTGAGGAGGTACAAATTTTTGGTGTCTACATTTGCCCCTTTTTTGTCAATTTTTGTGCAAATTTCTAGACAAAAACGATGAAAGAAAATTTGGTTAGCATGGGTGACTTGACCGTATCGTAATATAATAAGCACTACTGTGTTTGTGTTTGATAAAGGATTACCCTAATCGAAAAGGGTACAAAGCGTGATGCTAGGGAATCAAGTGTCAGGGTGGCTAAGGGGATCAATGCCTACAGATGTATGATTCTTACTAGAAAAATGGGGAAAAGGCCAAGTGATGGGGGCAAAAGGGCTTGTCTCCCATAGACATATGGAAAATCCAAATGTTGTGCTTATGTTGTTTTGACTAAAGGTTTCCATGGGCTAAGGTCCATTTTAGGGGCATGACACACTTTTGCATATATTTTGGTGTGTTTTTTATTTTGTTTTTGTTGAATCGGGAAGGCAAATTATATAAAAATCCCAAAATAGGGTAATCATCGGTGCTTGACCCAATCATCAGTGATTGTAATGATTGCTAGCGATTGGGTTGGGAAGAAAATTGCGGGTATAAATAACCCAAATGGTTTGTTTATTGTTTATTTGTTATTTATGTATTGCATGCGACAATGAACTATCAAAATGAAGGAAAAAATGTTTTTCGAGCAAAAAAGGTGTGAAATGGTCGCGTCTAGCCGCAAACAAAATCTCGTCCTCACTGAGGTAGGCTACAATTGTGTTTTGTTTTAGTTTTATTGTTATTTTATTGGATTTTAGGTTTTGTAGAGGGATTTGGGTCCATGTTGGTGCCCTAGGGAAAAATTGCAAGAATCGTTAGCAATTGAGGTGAATCTCTAGCGATTCACCCATAATGCAAATGCTTTGTGTTTAATGTTGAAAAAAATGTGATATTTGAGAAATGTGTCTAAATTTTTGGGATGTTTAAAATAATATTTCTCATATTTTCCTGACAGAATTGTGTTTTATGAAAACAATTTATAATTGCAAGTGTTTTATTATTATCTACATCTTTATTAATGTTTGTTTTTGTTTTTTTTCTTCCGCAGGTAGATGCCCAGTTGAGCACACAAGACCAAATCCCCTTGATGTTGGATGAGGTGAGATAGGATCTATCTAATGATGATTTGGCACATCTGACAGTTTTGGAGTTTGGTGGCATGAGATATTATAGAAGAGTGCACAAATGTTGTAGTTTGATTCTTGCATTGTTAGAGAGGTGGAATCCTTCAACCAACACTTTTTGGTTACCCATATGTGGGATGACCATCACACTCAAGGATGTTCATCAGATTATGAGGCTACCAATGAGTGGAGAGCCAGTTTATTACATTTCAGATATAGAGAGAGCTAATACTATGCAATGTTTATATGAAGGTGATGTTGTGGGTGTTAGATATACTTTAGAGGATTTTGACTATCAGGCTTTGTATGATGTTGGTAGAGATGGTTTTATGTGGATGACCATGATAATGATAGGGATTTCATGTTTTGTGTTTCCGGATTCAAGGGGAGGCCATTTCCCATGGATGATGACTGAATTGGTTGTAGAGATGATGGATCACCATACTATTTTTGAGTGGTCACCCACTTTATTATCACAGACATATAGAGATTTGTGGGCTTAGATGGACCATAAACGATATGGGATCGATGTCGGTTTCCTACATCATTATTGGGCACATGATCATATTTCTATTTCTCATCTATTCAACTTTCCTAGTGTCATATGAGGTGAGACATCTAGGTTTCATGAGGTGGATCCATAGTTTAGGTCAGGATAGAAAGGCCAAGGGGCCTACTTATTACAGGGATCTGATTTCAGGATTATAGGCGGAGGACGTGATTTGGTGTCCATATGTTGAGTTTCATGATTGGCCAAAGTTTTTCAGAGGTTTTTCTTGTTTGCAGCATGATACATGGGTGAAGGGCCACAGGGATGGAGAGGATGAGTTGATACATTTTAATCAGGTGAGGAGATAGTTTGGATTGATTCAAGGTATACACAAGGAGCCATTTTTGTATAGACGAGAAGACGGGGACATTGATACCCCACATATAGTTGTGACTGGGCCAATACCCATTGTTGATGAGCTAGAGGTGATGGGTCCAGATGAAGATGGGACCATAATACCATTTGATGATGTAGGGGTGACTCCCAATTTTATTGTTTGGTGCTCTTGCTCATTATGGGGATTTGAGAGAAGGAGTTCTACAAAGATGGCATCCTGATTAGTTATACATGTATGGGCTTGATCAGAGGGAGGAGATGAGGAGGGTGTTGAGGATGAGGAGGAGCGAGTGGAGGGTGATGCAGTCATTGCTCCAAATGTTGATACTGTGATGATCGAGAAGGCCATAATGAAGACCGAGAGAGATGGCACTCGTATAAAATGAGATGAATTAATAGGAGTGTGGGATAATCTCATTGGAAAGAGGGATGTTATGATTTTACAGTGGGATGGGCTTAAGGCCTAACTTGTATAAGTTTCTTCTGAGAGAGACAAGTACAAGAGCCAGATAGACACTTTCAAGATGGCCTTGGGGATTACACAACCTTCCACTTCGGGGATAGAGTTATCATCATTGTTCAAACAGAGAGGGCCATCTGTAGGATCTTCTAGCTTGATCACGATATCTCATTATGAGGCCGTGAAGGTAGAGAAAGATTATTATGTAGATATTATTATCAAGAACTACCTCGACATTTTATTGTATGTTGATCACATAGCCACCCAAGGAGGCACTTCAGCAGCAGATAGACCAAGCGATAATGTGACGAGTGTGGGGCAGCCACCTCAGAGACCACCGATAGGGGATGAAGGTGCAAGAGGAGGAAGTGGTATAGTTGTGGGAGGGACTTGTGATCCTATTCTAATGGATTTTACTATTTTATTGTATGCTCATAGAATCCCTATATGATATTATATTGATTATGTGGAAATTTGGACTTTGATATATATGTATGGTATCAATTTTTATTTTTGTGATAGACCTTTGATTTTTACATGGATGACATGGTTATACATTTTATCAAATGTGATGATGATTATATGATTATATGATTACATGATTTTTTATATGATGATGATGACTATGATTCTTTATGAGTTGTTATTATGTTCTTGATATCCTATGTGTTGCATGAAATATTTTTCTAGCATGTTTATGTTTTGATTATGTGGTTAAAAATGTGAATCAAATGTAAACTAAAATAAAGTGAAGTAAAAATGGAAAGGGAAAATTCCCCATTGAATAATATACTCGCAATGGGTTTTGATAATGCTTGCACTTATCAATGGGGGGTGAAAAAGATAGAGACAAAAATGAGGGAGATGGTGGGGAAGCCAGTGCTTCCAGGAAGAATGAATGTGTGGGTGACCCCATTGTTTTTAAAGAATGGATTAGGAAGATGGTGTATTTAGAGGGGGTCCTTAAAGCTATGGAGGACATGAACAGGGGGAAAAGGGAGTCCATCTTGAACATCATCAACATTTCAAGGAAGATGGTTGCAGATCAAGTCTAGATAAAACACAGAATGAAGGAGCTGGAGTCTCAGGTCAAAGTTTTGCTTGACAGAGTGGAGGAGATCAAAGGGGAAAAGAAAAGGAGGAGATTCAACCTTCACATTAGTAGATTAGAGGAGGAGTAGGTGGTGGTTGGTTTTGGACTCCTGGTCTGTTGTTTTTGGTATGGTGCCTCTGGTGGTTTTTTTATTATCATGGAGGCTTTGTTGGTCTCTGAACTTTGTGTGGATTACGGGTGAACTGTGGCACCCTATTTTTTCTACGTCTTTTTTGTCCTTTTAGGGGTCCAAATCTTGTACTGTAAGAGTTAATCCTATTTAAATCATTTTTCTAGGACCCCTTTCTGGGGTTTTTTTTCTGTTTTGTTTCTGGTAGTATTCCTCTCTTGTGTTCTGGCCCCTGGGAGTTGATCCCTATTTTTTTCCATATCTAATAAAAAAATAATGCTTGCACTTGTATCCCTTTAAAATGTTAAATGAGACTATTAGTAGACATTCCATACTGATTATGGTGGACTTGGATGAAGTGGACGAAAGAACAATACATATTCATGCTTTCTATTGGGAAAAAGGGTTCTCCTTTTTAACAAAATTAAAGGGAATCAATGCCCTAGCTATTTATGATAAGAAATTTTGTGAAGCAAACTTATCAATGTAGGAAGCTTTCTTATAAGAAAGTTGATAAATGTGGGAATATTTCCAGGATGCTCTAAAATTTTGATATATTTGTAAAGGCTGATCAAAACAAGAAGCCTTTCTCATGGGTAACCATCCTTCGAGGGTATGGTCTACATTTTATTTTGATTTAAATGGCCGTCCTTTAAGGGATCAATCCATAAAATTTTATAATGGTAGCTATTCTTAAAGGGATCAGTATACTTTTCTTTCAACAATATGATATTTATATAGCTTTCCTTCAAAGGATCAGTCTATTTATATTTTATTTTATTTTGATAGGAAACATCCATAGATATTTTTTTGACTTTATTTTGAGATAAGATAAAGACCCCAATAAATCATCCATTAAGGAGGGGATAGATGTATAAGTGACACGTATTCATGTGCCTTATGTATAAATGTAGAGGCTATAGAAGAAAAATGGAATTTGTCTTTTACAATGGAATGATAAGGTTTAACCAAGATTGTCGTCACGATAATAGATCATTTAACAATAGAAAGGCCGCAAGTGTCGAGAATTTAGAGGGTCATGTTAAGGTTCCCCATCAAGATAAGTGATTATATACACTCCTGAACCATATTTGTGAGTAATAACATAGGGAACAATCCAATTAGGGGCTAACTTCCCACGTTTACTTCATTCTAGTTTAGTCACATTTTAATTTTCCTTAAGTACTAAGTCACCAATTTTAAAGTCACATTCTTTGACATGTTTTTTATATGCTCTACTAATGCATTGTTGATAAACTTGGTGATGTTCAAGGGTGGTTAAGCACTTTTCATCCAATAATTCTAGTTGTGCAAGATGATTTTGGTGATATTCTTCATCAAGGATGAAATACCTTTAAAGATACATGGAGTGATGGAATTTGAATTTCTAAGGGTACAATGGCTTTAGAACCATAGAACGATGAATAAGGCATGTTCTGCAGTAGGTGTATGGATACTAGTTTGATAAGCCTAAAGGGTGAACGAGATTTGAATGTGCCAATTCCTACCTTCGTCATTTACCATTTTCATGAGGATTTTGTTAAGTGTTTTGTTGGAAGCCTCTGCTTGTCCATTTTCCTAATGATAGTATGGTGATGAGAAGGTCAATTTAATATTGAAAGTATCATAGAGCTTTTTAACCTCCTTATTTTTAAAGGATTTTCCATTGTCTATAAGCTTATGTGGAATGCCAAAACGACATATGATGTTTTGATATATGAAATTGATGATGGGTATATAATTTGTTTGAGGTCAAAGGAATTGATTCAACCCATTCAGTAAAGTATTTAGTTGCAGTGATGATTGAATGATGTTGTTGAGATGATTTTGGATTGATTTCACCAATGAGGTCTAACCCCCATTGAGAGAAATGCCATAAGTCTTGAGCTGGTTACAATGCTTGACTCAGGATGTGAATGATATCAGAATGGAGTTGACATTTAACACACTTTTTCACGTACGTGCAAAAGTATTTTGTAATAGTAGGCTAGTAATAACCAAGTCATATGATACGCTTAGTGATGGCATTGCCACTAAAATGGTCTCCACAAATGCCATCATGTACTTATTTGATTGCGCTATTTGACTCGCATGACTTAAGACAATGTAGTAGTAAAGTGTAAAAACTATTCTTGTAAAGGATGCCACCTATGACCATGAAGTTAAGTGACATTGTTGAAGGAAATTAGTTTAGTGCCTTGTGATAAGTTTGGTGGGATTTTAGATTCAGTAAGATAATCAAATGTTTGGTTATACCATAAATCTAATGGGTTTTTTTCAATAATATTTATGGAAGGTAGCTCATTTTGATGTGAAGGATGATCTAATCATTGAATGACTACAAACATTTTAGTTTTATCCTTTGATTTCTCCATTTCGAAAGGGACAAGAGATCCTAAAGAATGCCATAGTGTCTTAAACCTATTAAAGGACCATGGAATGGTTTGGATGGTATAATGATCGAATTTTCCAAGGATAAAATCAACAAAAAAATTATACTTTTGAAGTATTCATTTTTTACACTAGATACTCTCCTTTAACTTGACTGATGGCGAGTTATGAATATCTATAGATTTCTAAGATCATGGACACCTAGGAGAATAACGGTAGTTAAACCCATGATTAAGCCTTCGTATTCTGTCATGTTATTAGTACACTCAAAATTGAGTTTGAATGATAATGGGATGGGAATGTTCTAGGGTGGTATGAAAACAACACCGGATCCTCCTTCCTTGACATTTAGCACCATCAAACAAGAGGGTCATTTTGACAGGGATGAAATCTGATTCATAATCGTTAGATTCAACAATGTTTTTGATTAGATTCATATGGAAAGCATTCATGAGGTAGTTTGTTGTCAAAAAGAGTGCCTCTATGAGTTGATCAACTATGGCATGACCTTTGATAGATTTTTGTGGTATAATTTCTAAGTCAAACTCAGTCATTAACATGAGCCATCAAGTTATGCGGTCATTATGATAAGGTTTAGCATGCATGGATTTAAGTAGATTAAAAATGGTGATGACATATGTTTTGTGATTAAGAAGATAATGCCATAATTTAGAGGTGGAAAAATACAATGCATAACACAAATTTTCACTTTTCAACTTCAGTGTAGTGTTTTTCATATTCATGGAGTGTGCGACTAATGTAGTATACAGGATTTTCACAACCTTGATTATCATGATGAGTAAGCATGGCTCCTAGGGGGTGATCCAAAGTCAATATATATAGGTAAAATGGTTCCCCATCATGAGGTGGAGTGAGGACAGGTGGTGATAATAGATAATGTTTGATTTTTTCAAAGGATTTCCAAAATCAGAATCCCATTGAAATACTATATCTTTATGGAGTAAATGGTGGAATGGTTGACAATGGTCAAAGAGTTGTGATATGAAATGTCGTATGGATTGTAAATTTCCTTGTAGGCCGTGTAGTTTTTTGAGATTAGTAGGTGGGGGCATATCGATGATTTCTTTGAATTTTACAAGATCAACTTCAATTCCATGAAGATATATGATGAATCCTAAAAAATTTCCGCTGAGGACACCAAAGACACATTTTTCCAGATTCAAGTGGAGACAGAAATTGAATGAGTCAGGTGAAGATTGATTCAAGAACATCAAGATGATTTTTACAAAATTTAGATTTTCTGAGGAGGTCATTGACGTAATCCTCAACAATTTTGTGAATGAGGTCATATAATATATATGTCATAACACATTGATATGTTTCCCCTATATTTTTAGCCCAAAAGGCATGACAATGATAACAAAAGGTTCCCCATGGGGTGATAAAGGATGTTTTATGTTGATCATCAAGCACAATAATGATTTGGTTATAAACTAAAAAACCATCCATTAAGGGAAAGCATTTCATGGCCTGTCATCAGATCTAAAAGTTGGTCTATGTTTGGAAGAGGGAAATCATCTTTGGGACAAGCAAGATTGAGATCCCTGAAAGTCGGTGCAGATGTAAATTTTCC
Source organism: Taxus chinensis (assembly GCA_019776745.2). NCBI lineage: Eukaryota > Viridiplantae > Streptophyta > Pinopsida > Cupressales > Taxaceae > Taxus > Taxus chinensis. The sequence goes on along the minus strand of CM034154.1, from coordinate 593,929,096 downwards.
TGAAGCTTTAGTTACTGGGACAATGTTAGAGACCCATTGTGGATAGTCAATGGGTATGATGAAATTGGTAGATAAGAGACACTGATAACTCTTCTTTAACAAGGAGAGCTATACGAGGGTGAATTTTATAGAGTTTTTGTTTGACTAGGTTTGAAATTAGGATATGTGATGATGTTATGTATGACCATGTTGGGATCAATTCCATGGGCATATCACCATGTGACCAAGTAAAGGCTTGATGATATTTTGTTAAAAATGAGGTGAAGTCATTTAATTCTTGTGGATTGAGACTTTGAATGAATTTAACTATGTGGGGGTCCTGAGAGGTTCCCAAGTTAACATCGATAGTGGACTTGTTTAGAAGAGATGATTTATTAAATGGTAAATATTTATGAAGAAAGTATTCTTCAAATCCCATGTGATAGATAATTTCTTGATCATCCCAAAACTGAAGGATATTTATGGTAGGTAAATATTCTTTAATCATGTCTAGTGAAACAAGTGGGAATGATTTGACAGAGTTTCCTGATTGATATGTGAGTGTTCCTAAGGATATAGTGTTGACTAAAAAAAATTGGGTGGGATAGATACAGAGCCATCTATGTCTGTGGAATCCTTAAATTTGGTGGGTGATGATGATTCTAATCTGAAAATGGATACAAATATTTCTTTCTCGAATGATGGGGCTTCAGCAGTTTTAGGGGTAAATTTTCTATAACCTAGGCCATTTTTCTCATATGGACTTGAGGGTGCATAAGATGGGTTGATCATGTATTCATTTTCATAAAACTCAAGGCCAAATCCTTTCCATGCACAATGGTGGAGGTACATATGGGAAAATTTGGGGTTACAAAGGGATTTGAGATTTGACTTAAATGGTGCTGCATGGTGTAATTTGGTTGATTGGGATGGTGGTTTATCAAACCCACATAAACAAGATTTTTTTTAAGGTATGCGGGCCCATAAGAGATAACATCTCCCACATAAGGATTGTACATGGGTTGTTTATCACAGGTGACCATATGTTTTTGGTGATGGAATAGAGTTAAGAATAAGAAGATTATATTCCCCAAGAGTGAGACGTTTCATAGCTTCCATAACAGAGGAATCTCCAAGTTTGGTAGCTTGGAAGAAGGCACCAATGAATTAGTGGATGCTTGATCAGAAGACTACAAATATTAATACATCGTTTGGATGATACATCATATAATCAAATCGACAAATGGATTTGGGTTAGCATGGATACATGTAAGTCTATCCTTTTTGTTTGTACACTAAGGCATTGATGTCTCCTAATAAATGCTCTGCATTTGTGTGAATATCCAAAAAGTTTAATTTTGATGACAGCTCTTTCCCTTTGTTGGTGTAGCAATCCAAGTTAGAGATTCAAGAAATCAGCAAAATTCATGAATTCCTAGAGCTGTTTACACCTTTGTTTTTCTTATTTTTAGAAATCCTCCATTTCTCAGTCTGTGCACGTAATATCCTCTTTGCAACCTCTGTTTTTGATCAAAATTGTTCACTTGTTCTAAGATGGGTTCCACAAATCATTTTTTTGCCTCCATGCCTATGGTTCATGAAGGAAATTCACAAATTGGAATCAAAATGATGAAGTTCTCTTCCTTTGTGTATTTTTCCCACAGTCGGGAACAAAAAGTGTTTCTTTCCCTGTCAAATTTTGCCTCATCATCCCCTATTGATACAATGGGTCTCTCCAATTTATGGATGTGAGTTTGGTTGTACTTCAAAATCTAGTGGAAGCAGCCATGTGTCGTTGATGCAACTATAGGAGGCAAGGTCCAAAGGACAAATTACTTTCAATTAAGCGCAGGCTTTCCATATGTCCCAGGTATAAAATGAGAGGAAAATTGGCTAAGTATGGAAGGCTCAGCGGATTGACTCCACATGTTACAATGAAACAATTCTAAAGGTGGGGCAGAAAGGGCCAATTCCCAAATCAATACTAGATCGTCATGTGGTCTGATCATTAATATAGAATTTCTTGATTGTTGAAAATCAAAGGCTCGAGAGGCACATCAACGGTATTTTGATTGTGATTTTGTTGTAGAAAAGGTGAAAAGTTAAAAAATGGCTCTTAGCCCCGATCAAGCTATTAGGGCAAAATTGCTAAGCTTGGGCCTGGCAGGTGAAAAATGTCATTTGACGCCCAATTGAGCATTAGACTGACTGGAGCCGAATTGTTTCTTTTGGAAATTTAACCAAATATTACCCTCATCAAGAATTAAGAAATCTAGTTTTTGAATGGCCCGTAGAGCTGTTGTGCTCAAGTTCTAGAAAGTCCAATTTTGATGAAAATCGGAGCTCGGAAGTCAAAAGTTATGGCCGTTGAAGGAATTTCCGGACCAAACGTTGAGCTTTTCTTCCAAAAAAGCCTTAAAATATTCGAGCTTTTCGGTCCTGCGCATCCCATTGTCCCATTTAGACATGTGCTCACTTGTGCTAATTTTGGGTGAACCGGCCGGTAGCGCGCCCAGTTGTCCCAAATTCCCATTGTTTCGAGACTTTGTTCCAATTTCGCCCGGTTCGAGAAAAGGTTCGCGTACTCGCAGCCCATATGTCCCATTTGCTTTCGGACACATGTCTATGGGAAAAATTCGCCCGGTTCGGCCAGTTCGCGCCACTTTTGTTCCAACTATTTCGGGATCTTTAAAAGTTCTCAAAATTAAAGCCGGTTCGGCCGGTTCGCTGCTCTTTTCCCGCGCGTACCAAGACTGTTTCGGGCTCCTTGACTCATTTCGCCCGGTTCGGCCGGTTCGCAAATCAAATTGTCTATATTTAAACTGGTGACCCTCAAATGAATGTTAGCTAGATTTAGTTTTTAACCTGCCATGAGCAGATTTCTTCACAATCCCGCGGAATTTGAAAAGGTTTGAGGAGTTGTGAAGTTGTAACAATTGCTTTCGGACTATAATGGCTTCTCGTGCTCATTTCGGCCGAAGGGCGGGTTTTGATTTCACTTGTCCCAGATGCTTCTAGGAAAAGGACTTAGCCATTTTTTCGTGACTTTTTCTAGCCCGAGCCTGTCTTTTCCAATTTTTCTTACATTTTCTCAGAACTTGCTCTCTTCTACTTGGACAGGGGAGTTAGAAAAATATGATTGAGGACCCTAGAAACATGAAATTTTTTCGGCCTTGACTTCAATCTATTTGCCTTCTAGGACTAAAGAATTTGACGCATGTAATCAAAATTACCTTGAGGGTGAAGTTTGGATAAAAATAATTAAGCACAAGAATATATCCCCTCCAGAGTGAGGTGTTTCACAAATTCTGTAATAGAGGAATTGTCTAGTGAGTTGCTAGAAGAAGGGTGACTGATGGGATAGTAGCTGCTTGATCTCAAATATTCAGATATGAATTTAGGTATTAATACATTGTTTGGATGATACATCATATAAGCTAGTCAAGTAAATGTATTTAGGTCCAGTGGGGACCATACTAATTTTGTCCTTCATGTTTGTATTTAATGCAATCGACGGAGAGTTGAAGGAATGTAATGTATCGTTCATATCTAAGGGATTCCTAATAAAATATTAAACTAGAAATCCCCTTCTATGATTTAGAAGAGTTTTCGTAAGGTTTTGACACCAAATTTAAGTGGTAAGATGACAATGCCTAATGTGGGTGTGATTGTGTCATTAAATGAGTGTAATAGGACTGGGGTTTAGGAATAACCATGTTGGGAAGTCTGAGTTGATCAAAAGCTAGAGAATAATATAATATAAATAGTGGCACCACTATCAATCATGACTCTTTTGATAGAGATATCATTGACTTGAGTAGTGATAACAAGTGGTAGGTCATGGTCTTCTGGTCTAAGAGTAGGTATTTCAGATGTTTCAAGGAAAATTAAGGTGGATGCTTTCAGAGCAGGTATAAAATTTGTAAGAGGGGATGAGTCATTATTTGAGATAGTAATGGATTGAAGTACTTCTATCATGGCTTGTTTGTAAGGTGGAGATGTCCTGAAATGAGTTCATAGAGTGAAATTTTGACAGGGGATTGGTGTAATTGTTTAGTGGATACTTTTTTCAATGTGGTGAAGAGGAAGAGGGGAAATTTTTATTGAAACTTTAATCTTTAGATATTGATGGTTGATTAGGCTCTTTGAGGAGCTAATGAAATTGAGATGTGAGGTTTATCAGATGACGTTGATGATTCGAGTGGCTGGGATATAGTGATAGTGTATTTTTCTTGTTTGGATTAAGAGGATTTGTTGTCATAATTTTGTGAGTGTGTGGTGATGTGAACAACATTGATTTGATGCTTGGATGCTTTAGGATAAGTCTCGATTGAATGGTTTTGAGGTTGAAGTGGAGTTGGATGGGAAGGAAGAAAAAGAAAATTTCCCATCTTCCAAATCTTCTGATGGAAGGCTTTATAGTCTTCTATGGTATGACCCTGGGTTTTATGACAATCAAAAAAAATTAAAATCATACCAAGTGGGCTTCCACCCCTGATGATTTGATGGATTAGGAGGGGGTAATGTGATTAGTGATTCTTGTAATAGATTATCCAAAATGGTAACATACCTCCCTTTCAGGCCAAATGCCACTGGGAATTGATTTTTGAGAAAGATATGTGAAATGGTTTTCTTAAGTTTACTCAGAAGTTACATGGAGGTCTCATAACCACTCCAACGAATGGGATAAGGGTCTAGTATAGGCGGTGGTACAAGGAATACTTGGATTTTATGGGGATAAATAAATTAGGGTCAGATGTAGCCTGTCCATTGTGGGATAGTGGATGTAATATAAGGGAATCACTGCAGGAACATGATGAGCGGGGTTTTCCCCTGTAATAATGGGGGTTTGTTAATGGGTATAAGGAGGGATCATACACGGTTTCTTTTTTAGGATTTTGGAAAACATTTTGTTTGAGAGATCTTACAGGTCTTGGTTTTGGCATGAACAAAGGGATCTTAAAAATAAGGTATGCCCATTGGATGAAGAGGTGGTGGAGGACCACATAAATGATAAGTTTAATCATAATGAGGACTTTTAAGGAATTGGAAAACACCCTATTTATGTGGTCCCTTCAAAGTCTTAAATGAAATCGGTGTATTTGTTGAAGTTGATGCTAATGAAGGAAGAGGAGTTTGAATAATACGATTAATATAATCCACATGATTTTTAGGATTATTGATTTTTGTAGGTTGTTGATGACTGAGATTATTGGTGGATTTAGATGGGGGTGACTGAGCTAGAAATGTTTCTAATGGTACCATTGTTATGTTTGCAAATATGGGAACAGGTGTATGTGTAGTAGTATTCATTGATGTAGGCATGGATCCGAAACAACATCGGGTAAAGGTGTGGGAAGGAGTTAGTGGCAAGTGGTGGTTCAATGACTATGGATTTATCAGATGTTGGTATCAGTTCTATAAGGTGTCAAATCAACAACTGAAAAGGATATGGGAGTATTTTTTATGTTGATTGGAGTGGGGGAGAGTTCTGAGCAGTACATTGTATGTTTGTTGGCCTCTAAAAAGGGGATTTTATCGATTCTGTTTCACTAGGCAATAAAGAAAGATGGAGAAATGGGTTCAATTTTTATTATTGTGTTAATAGTGTGGATGACATTAGCTTGTACTGATTCAGAGGATGAGGGATGATTCGGAAGGGTTGTTTGAATATATCAAGGTTTTGGTTTAGAGGCGTGTTTGGATTATCTAAATGGAGGTCTCCCTTATCAATCAAATCTTGAAGGACATTGTGAAAAGTGAACATCGCTCTATGTCATGACCATTTACTTGATGGAATTTGCAATAATCATTATCATGGTACCAAATAGGATTTGATACGATATGTCAATAGGTCGAATGGGTGGTAATGATATAATATTAGAAGCAAGTAATTTTTTGAAAACCACACGTGGTAATTTTTTGCTATGGGTGTGTAACTACGTTGTTGATGAACTCATTCAACAACAAGATTTTATTTGGGAGCATATTTGAACCACAACTACATTATCAATTGTTTTAGTTTTATCTAGATTAGATGTTGATTTAGATGGGAACTCTACTTTTGGTTTCTTGGGGTGAAGCTTCACCCATCCATCTTCTAGATCTCGCAATTCCAACTTACGAGCCATGGTGAAGGCTTCATCAAAGGTGTGGAATGATTGGATTTGTAAAGTGGATGAAATGTTCTTAGCACAAATGTACAAAAAAAATATCAATCAATTTTTTTTGCAGTAACATGAAGGATAGCTGATTGGTTACACCCCTCCAACGAGTGACAAAATCAGTGACAGATTCATCTTCAAATTGCTTTGATGGCATACAAATCATTAATGGTAATTTTACGAGGCTATGTTTATGGAAAAATGATCTAAAAATAGCTGAGCGAGTTGTGCAAAAGAAAATAAAGAATGTTGTGAAATGTTGTTGTACTAGTCCAAGGAAGGACCAACAAGAGACATAGGGAAAATTCTTAGCATTAAATATTGGTTATGGGATATCAAATAGCATGCATGGAGAAAAAGTGTGAATGTGTTGCTGAGGATCCTCTTTTCTATAGAACTTGATAAACTTAGGAATCTCCCAATGCAGGGGATATGGATTGTATGGTATGAAAGGATGAATGGGTTCATTGTAAATTTATTCGTAGGGGAGAGGGTATTTTTGGACAAGGATGAGGTAGCCTCTAAACTAGATATGTGGCTTAGGAGAGCCTGGAGAGGGTCTTCCTGAGCCTGTTGGCTCGAAGGATGGGTTAGGTTGATATGAAGACTGGGATGAGTACATTTGATGTTGTTGCAAAATGTTTTGTTGGTAAGGAATGTTTTTTTGAGGGATGTTTTTTTGATAAGAGGAGGCTAGGTTGGTAAGGGTTATTTTGCTATGAAATGTTATGTTGTGTGACATTGTATTGTGGAATATTTTGGTTGAGGTGCATATTGTTGATGAGGAATTTTTGTTGAGGAATGTTCTGCTGATAAGGAATGTTCTGTGATGGAATGTTTTATACTGGTATATTTTGCAGGATGATATTTTGCTGAGAGATGTTTTGTTGGGGGAAAAAACCTTGTTGCAAAACACTAGATTGTGAATTTTGAATGTATTGGTATGGTGTTGATATTTGCATAAGAGGATGTGAATATGTGGGAATGTGTTGGGATGGTGTAGAAGAAGCGGCAAATGATGGTGATTTCTACAAAATGTTTTTGTGTGGGATGTTTTGTAATGGCATGAAATGTGACATAGAAATAAAAGGTATTGCGAGAGTTGTGGCATGTATTGCAAGGTAATGTGTACTGGTAATGGCACTGGTGTTAATCATTGGTGTTGTTGAAGGGATAAAATGGTAATGTTTTGAATAGGAATGTATTTGGTTGGGATAATACAAAAGTAGAAAGAGGAATGGAAATTAATGATGATGTTGATACCTATGAGGAGACCAAAAGAGCCATTCGTGGAGGCAATGACATTACTTTGGGGAAGTGCATACCCTATAGAAGGAGATGATGAAGACATAAATTGTTAGGTGGACATGTTTTGTGATGAGATCATAGGAATGGACAGGTGTTATATGTTTTGGGTTGACTTGCAAAAGGTTGCTCATCCAATGTGTCAAATGGATTGGTAGAGCTAGTAGCATTTTGGGATTGACTAATGCTTGGCATTTCAAGTTGAGCTTAAGTATCGAAAAAAATAACTGTTGAATAATGGGTTCTTGGTTTTTCTCAATGAGTTGTGCAATGGTGGGTAAAGGGTTATGAGTGTGTGTAATAGATTGTGGTGTGAGTGACTGCATTTGAAAATTTCTCACTGCCACAGGTATGCATTAAGAGAAATAGATTCAAATCTAACATCTCTTTTAAAAATAAGATCACCCCCGTTATAAAATGGAAGTTCAGGTGCAATGGGAGAAAATGAATGTTCTGATTCTGGTGTGTAAAGAATTTGTCCATGGTACTATTGTGGAGAATGAAAGGATTATTTTCCAATTTCATTATTTATGACCAGTCCCTACTTCATTCCATGTTTGTGTGTGAGAAAAGGGATTGGATGTGTTCATTTGATAAAGCAATTCTTGTGGCCTCATAGGTGAAGAAATTTTTTTTGGGAGTGGTGTAGTGCGAAGTGGGGATTGAAGTTGAAATTTAAGTGTTGAGGTAGACATGTTTTCAAATGATTGATTACGTGCTTGTTGTCTAGTAAGTACCATAATAAATAAACATACACAAAAAAAAATAGAAAAATGATTAATGACTAAATGTGTTGATTAACAAACAACAAAAATGAAAGCAAAGTGTTATTTTATTCTTGTTTTGTTTAATTATGAAAGGTGAAATGTGTAAAATGGTCAATGAGGGTCCTAAGAAGTTGCTATCTAAGGCTAGTTTCAGGTGTGTTTAGAGACAGAGTCCTCGATATACCTGAAAGGTATGTGAGGTCCATAATTTTGTACTATTATTGGTACGAGCATGGTATTGGGGCCTACCCCCTCACTTCACGGTCCCACTGCGATAAGGGAGTCAGGTGCTGAGCCAAAATATACCAACAATCAGATGTTTATACTCAACCACAAACACCGAGTTGGATTCCCTATTGGGTGATGAAATCCCTAATCAGTTTCACCTGGGTGGAGTTGTTTTAAATGTGTTTTTTGATGTCGAAGTGGTTTGGTTGTGTGTGTGGGAGGGGAAGAAATAATTGAATGTAACAAATTTTCCTTCCTAATTAGACTATGTGATCAAGAAGTATGTGTAAATTCATTTTAAATCCCAAAATGAGATGTTGATTTTGATGAGGACAAACAATCAATGATGCAAGAGGGAAAAGAAAAAGAAAATTGTGTTCAAACTCACCGTGAGATTTCTCTAATATTTCTTTTTTAGTTTTCCTTTTTAGCGAAATTTTAAGTCATTTATTTATCAAATTATGTAGGAAAAAGCTTCTAGAGATAAAAAAACCTATGATTTTGTTAAAAATAACAAAAAGCAGAAGGAAAAAATACTGCAAATTGATGAAACATGTTAGGGAAAACTAAACAAAGAGAATCGCTAGGTGATTCAGGAGAATCACAGGTGATCAAGCCAATCACTAGGGTAATCATTGGAACATAGTGTTAAAATGATGATGAAATGAAAAATTTACAAGGGATTTCAGTCACGCACGGGTCATGCTAGAATTGTCTCACGTGGTTTTTAATTTGGTTGTCTTGACATTTCCTCAAGAGGCAATAACTAAACTTGACCTCGATATGGCGTGGTTTTCTAAGATACCCATGGAAATGTTGATTATGTTTTTACGCACCATATTAAGAAAAAATCAAAACAAGTATATTTTTATAAATGAGACTCCTCTAATCAAAGCTGTAATGTTATGGTAAAACAAATATCATCGATCAAGATTAAACACTATAGATATTTATTTAATACATATAGTTTGTGTGTATATAAAAGATTACAAAACAACATATGCTTATCACTTATTTAAAGTACATATATGATTTTGGGAATAATTAATGATTAAATCCACAAGTTAAGATTCTCAATCAGTATAGATATTTTCATAGACAAGCGAATGAGATTCATTTGAGTTGGCAGTCTCCTCCTCTTCTTCAATCACATCTGAGTCAGGGATGAAAATGTAATCCTTAATGAAGAAGTCTGAATCTTCTTCATGGGTGTCGTATTAGTGGGCAAAGGTGGATTTTGAGCTAGAGATGTTGATGTGAATGATGGAATTGGATTCCAGAGCAGTACAATAATCCTCCTCCAAATCTTCAAGAACCGTTTCATACCGGTGCTCAAATTGGGGAATCTCTTCTCTTAGCCTCAACGTCTCATCATAGGCATTCCTGAAGGCATGTCAGTAGCTTCACAAATGCATTGTGTAGAAGTGAAGATGGCTTCAAGCCATGATCAAGTGGAGAAACCTGTATGGCTCATAGTTCCAAATCACTTGATCAACTTGTATTGTTCCCAATAGAAGGGGTGGCAGATGCGAGTGAATGAATCAGCTGTAGGAAAATTAGGACCTCCTAATGCTATCTAAGAATAATGAAACTTGACAAATATATTAGTAGTTAATAAGAAATATGTCTTCATTTTGATCAGATTTAGAGAAAATTAGTAAAAAGGTAGAAATAGCAGGAATCGCTAGTGATTCAAGGGAATTGCAGGTGTTTAAGGTAATCACTAGTGATTACTGTGAAAGTTAGATTAGTTTTTTTAAATAGATTCACAATTTATGATCTAGCTTTCAATTTCACCAAAAACAAAGTGATTCTCAACATAAAGAGGAATCATAAGCAAGAACATACCTAGTTATAGGGCTTTAAGGTGAATAAAACAAAACATTTTACCTTGTTGGATGTATGATATGAACGCTGGATGGAAACGAGTGATTGAAGGGCAGAGAACGAGAAATTTGATGATGATTCTGACATTTTATAAACAATGTGACATTGTAGTGTGTTGATGTGGAGGTCTTGAATGCCTGGTGGATTGAGAAAATAGTAGAATGTACCTGTAAAGCATGTGGATTCATGATGCAAATGGGGTCTGAAAAATTTCTCTTATAGATCACCGATTATCGGGTAAATCGTCGGTGATTTTGGTGAAAAATATAGTTAGGCTACAAACCAAATGATTTACTTCTATTTTTCATTCTAAAGGATTGGTTTCAAGTTTTTTTGATGTGGTGGAGGTTAAAAAAGCACAAGATAACTTATTTGGAGTTGGGTAATGGTTATATTTTTTTATATTTGATTAGTTAGAAAATAATTTAATTTAGGAAGGTGTTTAGTGTGATTTTAGTAATTTGTTAAGTGAATTGATGAGGTGTTATGGCAAAACTAGATGAGGTGTGAGGGGATAGTATCCATTCATATATTTTAATCACTTAAATATTTATTTTAGACTTTAGACGTATGATGGGATAAATTAATTATCATAGGTGGATGATTTAACAAAGGTCGCAAGTGTGTCATTTTTAGTCACGGACTTGTTTAGGTTTAGGGGGTGCAAATTTTCTGTGTCTACATGGGGCCTGATGAAGCTATCTAACAATGCTTTTTTCAATTGATTGAGGAGCTGCCAAACTGGAAAACCTTTTGGTTTGATGATGTAGATAAATCCGCGGGAGAAGGAATGGTGATGAAGGTTTTTACCTTTAGTTGAGATGTTGGATTTGGATTACATGGGCTAGATCGAGTGATTACCCAAACAAAATTGATGAATAGAGGGGGATTCTCCCAGGAGGGGTCATCTCCTGATGATGTAATAGTAGATGTGTGATTAGACGTGGAAGGAAGGGAATAGATAGGTCTAAGAAGAATTCTTTATTCTTCAATGAGATTATGGATAATGGTATGGAGTGCTCTATAATGCTTAGTATCATTCTTGGGGGTATGATGAAAGGAAAACATAATATTTGGATTGAACCATAAAGGTTTCCTTCTTGTTGAGTCAAAGGCCTTGAAAGGTGGAAGTATAATTGTAATGGTTTACACTAAGTGTTAGAATATATTTATGTATGATCTAACTAAAGTTATGGAAGACACCTTGTGAGATATCTTAGATGCTCGAGGTAAAACTTGAATATATTGCTGTTTAGGTGTCTTGATTTCAATTTTGGCATTGAATAATGTTGTAGTGTTAATTGGTCTTGAATTGTAGGGTTGAAATGTTTGTGGTCCTAAAGCAGATGATTTCTAATTGGATGGTTTAACACTAGGAGGAATTATAGATTATGTATGTGAGGATTCATCTTTGAGAGGAGTTACAACTACTTTAACTAGGGAACCAAATGACAATGCTATGGTTGGTTTAGATACATGAATCAACATTTATTCTGATATGATCTCTTGACAGTGGAGATTGATGGGATTGTGTTGATGACATAGAAGGAACATCCAAGGTCATTACAAGATACAATGATTTTAAACATTTCTCAAATGAGGGGATTCTTGTGGAGGAAGAAGGTGATGTAGATGCAGTCACAATGGTTGACGTGGGCAAAGGAATGAGAAGAGAAAACTTACTTAGGTTCTAAGGATGGTATGATGGGTAAGGGTGGAATGGGTATATGTGAGGATGATAAAATAGATGTAGCTATGGTGGATGTCAGGATAATTTTACGCCTGCTAAAAAAACCCACTTGAGAGCTAAGAAACAACCTAGGGTTAGTTAGGGAAAATTATGGAATAAATTTTTTTATTAAAAGAATCTACAACCAGGTTACGAGACAACAGTTGTCACTAACAGGTTCTGGAACAATTATAGTCTACTAGATCATACTTTTCTTTTATTAATAATTATTAGAGATCATAAGGTCAAAAATTTAGGGTTAGAAGTTTCAATTAGGTTTAGAGGGAAAATTCCTCACCAAACCCACTCTCTAATAGGCTTAAAGTTTCAACTTTTGGTTTTTTCTCAGACTTAATGCATTAAAAAAATTTCCTAACTACTCCCATTTGATAGTAAATTTCCTCACCTTTCCATTGATATAAAGAAGTCCTCCTAACTCCTCATATTTTTCATGTTATGGGCCAGCGGGCCTTGGGGTGAAAATTTTCCCCTGAGAGTAGGTCTGCGGGCCCAGGGGTGAAAATTTGCCCAAAGGGTGGGTTGGATGGCCGCAGGGATACTTTACTAAAAAATTCCCTGCGCGGGGTAAAAATCACATTTGTGCCCACACTCCCATGGGTTTTCTGGTCCACAAGGGACACATGACACTCCCTAAGGCAGCACGGAGAAAAATGAGGAAAGGCGGGGCGATGGGAGACATTTTGCAAATTCTCTCACGCAGGTAAAAATTCGGCTCTGTGCCCACACTCCCGCGAGTCCACAAAGGACATGTGGCATTTCCTAAGCCAATGTGGGGAAGGCAGGGCGAAAGGGAGAAAATTGACTAAAATCCCCAAAGGGCTAAGAGGGTACATATAACCGTGCCTCTGCCAGACACCTCGCGATACCATGTGGTACAGCCGCTCATTGGCTACATGCCAGAGGGACAGCGGGGGAAAATTGGAAAATTTTCCAAAAAATTTTTGAGACGCAAAAGACAAAAAAGGACCCATTCCTCCATCGATTTCTAGTGATGCCACATGGCATCACCTGATTGGTTGTGGGCCAGCAGGGTTGCAGAGAAAATTTTAAAAAAATTCCTGAAAAATTTTTCTAGGCCACAAGGGAAAAATTCGGGCTGCAGACCTGCCAAGGAATTTTTTCCCAAAATTTTAACGCCAAGTGAAGAAAACTTTAGAAGGCCATAAATTTTGATAGAGACTTGGTTTTAGGAAAATGAGGACTTTCTGGAAAGCTCTTGATGCCATCTTTGCACAGAGATCATTAATTTTAGATTTTGATAAAGTTTAAGGGGTAAATTTTAAGAAAATGGCCTGAAGGCTTTTACAGTGTGAACTGGTAAATTTTAACTTGTGAGATTTATTCAATTTGATCTTCCTCCTCTCTCAACATGTTATATAGACATGGAGGATTGTTCCTAAATGAATTTAAGATGAGGATTCAAGGTTCAATTCATCTAAATGATTTGTAATTTGAACATTTTTGTTTCTTGACAGAAAATGACTGCAAAACGGTTTGAGCCCGATTTTTCTAAGTTTTGAGATATTTCCTTAAGTGTTTTTAATCTATTTGAACTCATTTAGGCCCTACTACCTCAATTCAATCAGTTAATTTGTTATTTTATTGTTGCAGGTTCAAACTGTGTATTTTTGGTTTAATTAATTGTCAATTTTAAAATAACAAATAACAGGGATCAAATCTTGATGGGTCTAATTTTCCATTTCTTGTTCCAAGTATTTAGAATACGTTCCAATTCCAATCTAACAAACTTTAGTTTGATTCAAATCAAACTATTCAAGGCCAAATGAAGCAATTCTGATTTCAAATTTTTTTTCACATTTCAAAGAGACAAAATATTGTATTTTTCTCACACGCATTTCTTCCTTTCAAACAGATATTTCAATACATTGATATGATCATATTCAATTCAACAATGCAATTTGGGAAAAGTATTTCATTCATCTATTGATTTCCAAAATACAATTTTACAACTTCTTTCTTTTATTCCTTCCAAAATCATTTATTGTATACATAGGTCAGACATTACATTTTCTTTTCACGTGTTCCACTTTACCACTTTTCAAAAAGAGATTTCATAGAGTATGCTAAACAAAAATTTCCAATTGAATAACATCATATGGATGAAGACAAAAACCATTTTCATTAATTCAAATGAACTCTTACAACTTTCTTTCCATTTGATTACAAAATGCAGTATACCAAACACGTATCATTCTTTCACATTCTTTCTAAACAGAATATAGAGTATAACTCTTTTACATTTCCAACTTTCACTTGCAAAATATGTACAACATCTTTCCATTAAAAATATTTACAAGATCATCCACTTCAAGTGGGAAGGTTACAATGAGTTTTCATTTCACAAGGGACTATCAAACTGTCTTTTCTCAGCTTCTAGAATAACAACATACATTCTTCTCATTCTTCCAATTTTGATCACATCAGGAGGCAGGGGAAAGGCAATGCTCTCCACCCAAACCAAGACATCCAATGAAAATGATAATTCTTCCTTCTTCATTGGCCCCCGAGCCCCAACCACAATGCAATAGAAGATGTGATTTCAACCCATGGAAACAACAGGCTTCCATAAAACATACACACAACATTTTCACAATAAAACACAATCCAAAACAGAATGTAGTTTTACGACTACATTAACGCATGACAAATAATACTAAGGCTTCATCAAGCAAGCCAAAGGAGCAAGAAGCTATGGGGGATGCTTGTTTATGCCTCCCAAGGGGAAAAAATGGGTATCACCACTTGAGTACAACCCACCAAATATATATATATATATATATATATATATATATATATATGTATGTATGTATGTATGTATGTATGTATGTATGTATGTATGTATGTATGTATATGAATATCATATCAAACCCTGTCATGCCCTTATGCCTCCCCCAAGTACCCCTTATCCCTCACATTTTCTTATTATATCTCCCTAACCTCTTATGACACCCCATAATGAGTAAAGAAATGCAAGCTATTTCTTTATAAGGTGGAACCCAAATTCCCAACTCCCTCTACCCTTATAGCATCCCTAAAACCACTTGTGCCTCCCACAAAAATAACCCCATAGTCTTCTCCTACACCATTCCTAGGCCATCTACCCAACAGCCCACAAAAATAAACCAAAACATTCACACAGCATTCACATATTACATAAAAAGGGAAAGAAGAGAATTTCCAAGAGCCAAGCTCTTACCTCTCCATGATGGAGTTGTTCTTATTTCAAAACAACAAGCTCCTTCCAATGCAAACAATCCAAAAATAAACCCAGCACAAGCATGCCACAATAATCCAAAAAAAAATCCATCCAATCAAGAGCTCCCCAAAACAACAAGAAAAATTCACCCCAAAATGAAGTCTTCCAAAAGTGAAGCAACCCAAAACAAGGGAAAAAAATTCAAATTTTATAGAAGAGGGAAGGGAAGAGGGTGAGATGGATCCATGTAGGATGCCACTTCACACATCCTCAACTCCAACACAAAATTCAACTTCATTTTCCAATGCATAATCAATAGGTGGGTGAATAATATGACAGTTTACTTATACACTCAAATCCAACCCACACCCCATAAGGACTGAAATTAAAATCGTGTAAGAAAAGTGCAATTAAAACCTACAATTTTGTCTTCCCAAAATGTATTATAAAAGGTCTAAATTTAACCCTCCAACCATAGGCAAGGTTGGTATGTAAATTTAAGAGGCATGGGACAAGTTTAACTTGTCCCACAAGCCTCCAAAATCAGCCTCCAAGGACAAATTTGAATTTCCAAGAAGTTGGAGTGTTTTCACACTCAAAAGTTAACTTACACATCACTTACCAAGGTCACTTACACATCACTTACACATTACTTACACATTCTTACAACACTTTAAAACATGGCCAACAACTCTATTGATTACATTCTTATGACATCTTTTAATTAATTAACTAAGCAATACGATTACTCACAATATTTACACACCATTAAATAAATAATGAAAAGGGGTAAGTGCACCACATAAATAAACATATGCAAAAATTTAAACAAAAGTAACAAAAAATAAAAGAAATACATAAAAATCCCTTGGTCACATTTAAAGGTGATCCCCCCCATGGGAATCCCTAACACTAACAAACACACACATAAACAAAACTAGTTGCCATGGTGACCTTGTTGAATTCATCTAGAATTCTAATGTGGTTGGTCTCCAATCCCCCGATGTTTGTTGTGATAGTTTTAACCTACAAAACACAAACACCTCCTTCGGCCTTGTGGCCATATCAGAACATCCAAAATGAATATAAATATAATTAAAATTCTAAAATCATCTAGACATATGAATTACAACAAAATTCAAGGCAATCTAACAATATAATTTATAGTTTTATCAACAACTATATTATCATCTAATAATTTTCCATTTCTAGGTCCACTCACAATATCCAAATATCACAAGTCCAAACAACATCCATCATATAACCATGTCCAACAGTATATACATCATCAACATATAAAGTGTCTCTAATAATCATCATACATCATATACTGAATCAAAGTCAACAATAATCCATGATCAAATATCTAACATCATACTAAATCAAAACTAGAATAATGTCCATAATATAGTCGATAGTGTCATGATTAGTATCAAAAGGTGTCAAAGGGAAGTGGGTAGTACAAATAATATCAAAGGAATTTGGTGTAATCGACAATGAAGAAAGGTAGGTTGTGGATATGATAGATTCCTGATTATTAGTGTTTAAGGTATATTATATGAGCATTATGTGCTTGGGTTGTAGCAGAAGTGGTAGCATGGCTTGTCGGTGCATGGTTTGGGAAAGGTTGTTTAAATATGTCAAGTGGTTGAATTGGGGTGAAGCATTTGGGTTGTCCACTTGGAGATTACTTTGATCGATGATTCTTTGGACCAAGTCGTTGAAAGTTCAACATCTCTCTAATCATGACCTTGCACTTAATGGTACTTACAGTAAGGATCCTCACAATACCACATGGGCCTCGGTCTAGACTCATCGAATGGCCAGATAAGAGGGAGTAAGATAAGATTTTTTGTTATCAATTTGTCAAAGATTGTATTATACGACTCCAGAGGGGACTATAATTAGGTGTTGGTCAGAGGAATCATTGTTGAGTCCATGCGATAGGTGTGGGTGCAGGGGATGATTTAATGACCACAACATTGGCCGCTGCTTTTGATTTATCGTTTGGTATGGATGGGTTAGTAAATTCATGTTTGGGATATTTGATTTTATTTTTAAATTTCCCTACTCAAGGGAACGCATTTCAAGCTTGAGGGCAATGGAAAAGGCTTCATCAAAGCTTTAGAATGATTGAATTTGTAAAAATGAGGATATATTCTTTGCACATGCACGTGAGAAGAGTTTGATGAGTTCAATTTGCATGAGAGAGAAGGTTAACATGCTTATAATGTCACACCATCACACAAAAATATATGCAATGGACTCATCCTCAAATTTATGAATAGTGTATAGGTCATTGATAGTTATTTTTCATGCAATGTTAAAAGAAAAGTGTTTTAAAAATAGTTGTGAGAGTTGGGAAAAGGATAATATCGAATACTGGGGGATGATTTTTTACCAGTCCAAAATGGGACCAGCCAAAGACATGGGGAAGGTATAAAGCATTAAGTCTTGATCATGCATTATGAGGTAGCACACGTGTTTAAATGCATGAAGGTGTTGTTTTTGGTCTTCTTTTTTGGTAAACTTACAAAAATTGTGTATTTCCTAGTGTAGAGGATATGGTTTTATGGGCGTAGATGGTGGATAATTTCATTACATATGTGCTCATATGAAAAATGAGTTCTTGGATCCTAATATAGTGGCTTCGAGGCTGGCTATTATATTTACAAGAGCTTGCATAGGGTCACTCAAAAGAGTTTGTTGAGGAATGAGGGGCGATGGTTGCATGTAAGATGTAATTTGGTGATGAGCTTGTGGATGTGTGGGTGTTTGAGAAATTTTTTGGAGATGAGTATAAACCATGGGATGTGACTGAAAAGGTGGTTATTGAAATAATTTTTGTTGGGAGATGAGAACATGATAGGATTGTTGGGTTTAGGTAGGTTGTTGTGTAAGTGTTGATTGGGGATGTTGGTATGACTAGGTTTAGATTTTTGTTAAAAGGGGATGGTTACCGAATAATGTAAAACACTTGTAAAATGAGTTCAGAGATATTTAATGGCATGATAGATGTGAGAAGGTCATATTGTCCTGATACGGGATATGATGCTTGGATATATTGATTAGGGGCACTAGTGGCGATAGTAACTGAAGAGGTTAGGGGAAGAGTAGTACTGATTGTTGAGTTGATTGGTAGGAGATTATGAGGGATTGGTGTGACTATCTGGGTAGTCTGATGAGATGAAGTGAGGTAGGCTGTAAAAAAATCACTTATTATAGATTGAGTAGTTTAGGTAATGGTTTGATAAAGATAGAGTTGTTGGATTAGTGGACCTTCTAGAGGAGTCTAAGTTGATCTCCTAAGGAGATAATATTGAAGCATGGATAGTTTGAAATATAGGAGTTACTAGAACATGGAATCACCAAGAGAGGCTTTAGGAGGCCCAAAAGGGCTCCAATATAACATATGGTGGGGTAGCTAGCCTTGATGGGATAAATTGTTGATGTAAGAATGGTTTGGTATCTCCTAAACCTGTTATGTGAACCAGTGGTTCTGGATGAGAGACATCAATAAGGGGTTGAGTGCTCATGAAATAAGTAATTAAGGGCATAGATGAGGTATCCAATGTGGTGAAAATTTGTTGAGAGGAGGAACTTCTAGAAGCCAAATTTTGTTCCATTATTTTGGCTACTAAACAAGTAACTACAAGGATTAAATTAGTTTTACCCAAACAATCCAAACAAGAGTTTATTTTTACATTCTTAATTTATGTAAGAAAGTGTGAAAATAAAAGAGGTTAGATAGTAAGGTTCCTAAGAGAAGACAAACTATGTTTAGTTTCAAGTAAGTTATGGTTGGGAAATGTTTGAAGCAGCTTACTGTTGGGTGATGAAATACCAATCAGTAAACCATGAAAGGACATTTTTTTAATGCGTTAATTGATTTGTGAGGTTTTGGGTGTGTGTGGTAAAGTGTGATATACAGTAGATTACACCCCTATTTAAGTTGTATGAGCAAGAAGGATACAAAAAATGTGTTCTTTTTAAGTCCCAAAATGAGGTGTGATGTTCGATGAAAAAACAACAAGAGTGGAAAGTTGCGATGCAAAAGGAGTAAATAGGGAATAAGAGAATAAAAAATGTATAGAAAATTTCCTATTTATCTTCACTTCTTGATCGATCCAAGTCCCAAACCCCACACAATAAAGCAATAGAAGAAAAGCTCAACATTGCATTGTTAGTGGAAGACAAAAATCAAAATATATATAAAATAAGAGATTACCACAAGGGGTGGTCCCACCGGGCGTGTCAGGAACATTGTCCAAATTTATTGTTAGATACTGAAATTAATGCACAAGCTAATAAAGAAACTATTCAACTCATAAATGTTGGAGGGTTTATGTTACCTCAAATATACAATGATACAGGCACATGATTGATGATAAGATCTTTACTGCTGGCAAGTCCGCCAAAATCTACAAATAAGGGTTGAATTTTTTTTTGATTAGATGATTTGGGTGGGGGGTTTCCTGATAAAGTGGATTGATAAGTGTTAGCTTCCTCGGTGGATGGCAACCCCCATTTCTAAAAAAAATTATTAAAAAGGATATGTATATGATAACATGCAGAGAGTAAAATAATACATAATATGAAAGCACTATTGATTGATTTAAGGTATCGATCTGATTAAACAAATTAAAGACAATATGCATGGTCTGGTAGATGGTGACCTAGAATATGTAGAGGTGGTTGACGGTGACCCCGGGGATAGATACAAAATGTGGGAGAAGTATGGATTCTATGCAGGATCTAAATGCAATCTGGGAGCTGTAGCTGTTCTGAGGATTATGGAATTAACTTGCAGAAGAGGGTTTGAAGGAACATAAGCTAGGAAAAAAAAAAAGACAAGGATTAGTGAGGGATTTAAACCAAGACCCTAATCAATGACGACTAAGGTGTAATTAGTTTGGATTTTTTTGCAATAGAGGAGCTAGATGAAGGTTAGAGAAAATAGGAAAGGGCGCAAATCTCAAACAAGGATTGGAAAGATTATGGGAAAAAGGAAAGGATTTTGATGCCGAGTCATGATGACCTGTCAGGGTTGACAATGAGTATGAAAAATCTAGATAAGGCCGAGAAAGGAAAGATAGATGATCAACCTACAAGTATAGCGGTTGATGAGAAGCTACAAGTACGCGTTGTTGATGTTCTAAACCTACAAAATATTAGATACATAAATACCTAGATAATATGACAAAATATGATTTAAAGCATTATAAAATAATGAAAATCTCACTTAAAGTTCAATCATGATTGACACTTGCATGCTACAAGGAGGCCAGAGAGACATGTAATGGATTTTAGGAGGCTCAAGCATGGGAGATTGTTCACATATCGTCATAGGGATCTAAACCTTGCATGTACTTCCTTTATGAATTAAGGGAAAAAATTCATCCTTATAAGGTTGACATCAACTAGGATGGGTCACCACCAATTATGGGGAAGGTTTCCCCATTAATGTGATTTTATCCTTTTAGTGTGATTTCTGTTTATTTTTAAGGGTTGGTTGAATGCTTAAAGAATTAGGTGTGAAGGGGTGTTTTAGAATGAGGTGTAGGTGAGTTGGAGATAAGGATAGGTTAGAAAATTCATAAGGATACATATGATGTATTTAGAATTAAAACATCCTAAATAAGAGGCCTATTAATTGATGTGAATTAAAAAAGGGTAATGACTATTTAATTAATTAATGGGGGTTAATTAATTAAAATTTTGATTGAGGGGGGATTGGGTAATGATGGGATAAATGGGAATTTAATTAAATAGGGGGGTGAATTAATAATTATTCGCACACAGATGATTGAGGGTCAATACCCAATTTTAGGTGTCTACACTATCACAGGATCTAAAATATAACATTGTAAATCTTGAGGAGTCATCTTCTATCACAAAATAATTCATATTAGCATAAGGAAACAATTATGGACATGGACAATCAAATTATCCCATGTCCTCTTTGGTAGACACCCTAAGACCATGATTACCCTTAGCATTTCATCTACATCCATTCAATTGATGACGACTTCATTAATTACCCCATTCTTCACTCCATTTCTCAGATGCCCATTCATGGACACTCTTTTAGTAATATATCCTCTATACTAAGCTATTTGGGCTAATATCCCTAACTTTAAACATTCCGTCCTTTTAACCAGTCATAACCTCCTAGTTCTCTCAAACCACTTCGCCAGATCTAGGGATATCTATTAGTCCCATTAATTGACGTATCCAAACCCCGCCAACCTCAATGGTCTTCATAATTGCTAATCAAAGTTTAACTAGCCTCATCCCTGTTAACTATACTAAACCTAAGATTAACTAATCCTAAAGCATGTTATCCATACTTTGACTAAAAACTCTTTAGTCCCACATGACCCACCCAAATTCCCAAACTCTTCTAAACCAAAAAAACTAGTAAATACAAGGCAAGCCTACTTCATTAAAACTTACAAATTTATATAACAAAAAAACACCAAAACAAGCCTAAGAAAGCTTGGATCTCATTTTGTATTAGATTCAAGTGATTAGACATTGGATATAAAGCTTTCCTTCCTCCATTGTTGAGATAACACCTCCATGCCATACTTAAAAATAAGTTTGCAGTAATATGGAGAGAACCATTGGCCTTGAAGCCATTAATGGTGAGACTCCATTCTTGAAAGCTTGAGTTTCATATCAAACGTCACATTTGATTGTTAAGTTGATCTTTAGGTTTAATTCTTAAATTAAGTAATCTAAAGAGTAGAGATAGCTTTATCATGTTAGTTTTTTGATGTTTTTAATCAAATATATAATTCTTGCATGTTATTTTCTCTTGTTTATCTCTTATCTCATGGTGCATAGTTGAGTTTAGCAAGCTTTGAGGTTCTTTAGCCTCATTCCAATAGCTTTTGTAACTTTTCATTACATACATTTGGCACACGGATGGGACATGAAGTCAGCCTCCTTAATGGAGGCCTATTTCAGCTTTTTTAACCCATTTTCATATTTTTTAAAAATTAGCTTGTTACTTTCTTGCTTCCAATTCTTAAAGGGGTTAAATAAGCTGGTTCATACTTAATTTGTGGGTTAAATTTCGAAATGATTTCTCTAACTAACAAATAACCTGTTGGCTTTCAAAAAATTCCATTTCCATGTTTTTGTAGTTTTTCAGGGGGTACGCATAGGTGTCTTCACGGAGAGCATCTCCTTTGAAACCCTAGCGCTGGTGTTGAGTTTGGTATGCACCTATCAGGACGTAATACAACATTTGACAACATATTTAGACAAGGCCCAATCTCCATCATGATGGGGGCATCTGGCATTAGATAGCAAACGCACTTGTCTCTCCGGAAGGCACTGGCGTATATCAAATTATTATGTAAACTCTGTCATACTTATTTTACCCAGGCCATGTCTCCCGTTGAACATCGGCATCTCCATTGAGTCATTGACATCTTGTTGAATCATCTCAATTTAATATACTGTATTTTTGATAAGTTTTTCCGCAGGCGTACACGTTAAATATAGGCGCACACATGTCCGAACCATAGCGTACTTGTCTGGCAGGCCCGTGTAGGTGGTCTTACCCCTATTTAAAGTTTTTTCTTCCCC
This sequence comes from Taxus chinensis, assembly GCA_019776745.2. NCBI lineage: Eukaryota > Viridiplantae > Streptophyta > Pinopsida > Cupressales > Taxaceae > Taxus > Taxus chinensis. The sequence continues at coordinate 593,906,200 of CM034154.1, read as the reverse complement.
ACGGCTATGCTAAGTAATGGGACATATCGTTGGCTTATGGTGCGCTGGTGTCATTCTAGGTGCCAGGTGTCTGTGGGTTTAAAATTTGAAAAAACATTTACAGGTTGTGAAATCATCTTTTTCCTAAACTTTTCTAATATTGCTTTTTGAATACTAACCAAGGTATTGTAGGTTTGTTCTATTATTTTGATTACATAATTTAAAGTTTTTTCATTCCTTTAGCTTGAATAAAGCTTGTGAAGTGTGTATTCCTCTCCTTGCACCTTTTTTGGTGATCTTAGGAGATTAAAAAACTTGTTCAAAACTTTATGTCATGTTTTAAAAACACTTATTCTATGATGCTAAAAAATTAAAAATAGATTTCCATATGATTTTTTCTAGTCAAGTTTTCACATTACGTATGCTCTTCCTCGTTTGCATTTTTGGTGATCTTAGAAATCAAAAGAAAAGTGTAAATTCTCTTTTTTTCAACGTTTGAAATGAAAAACTACTAAAATTGTTATCTATAGACCTAACTATTGCTAAATAAAGGTGTCGAAACAAGCACAAAAAATTCTAATACACGTGTTTTCAATAGATTTCCAAAATGGTGTAGCTACTTAAACTACATTTAAATT